>CAWUFW010011349.1:0-621602 GCA_963921515.1 Calotriton arnoldi | reverse complement strand
CTATTGCCTCCACCCCCCTTCCCAGCATGCCCATGCTTCCTTCCTTTTGACTCTGCTTCCAAGTGGGGTGGGCTGGCTGTGCTGACAGGATGGCTGGGAGTGTTGTCCTGGCAGTTGTTTGGCTAAAAGTCCCAAGAGTGTCCCTGTGCTTCACACAACATAACCCAGGGTGGTGGTTCTTTGTGGGATCTTGAGTTAGGATGGGAGGCATTGCATTCTACCAGGTGGGTTCTGTGGAGTTTGTGTTGAGGGGGGGTGTGAGGGGAGGTGCTTGTGACTATGGTCAGTGCTGCAAGTTCTCCTTCCCACCCAGCCACTCCTTCGATACGACGCCAGCACCCTCCACGCACTCAACCCCGGAAAAGATCACGCCTGCTACCAGGCCACCCCGAAGCGCACCCAAGGGCCCTTCACCTGCCGGAACTGCAGCTTCGCCAGCACCCGCCCCGCCAAACCACCGCCCAGGAAAGAACCCAACTACCTCAGATGCATCCTCCTCAACATCCGCTCCGCCCGCAAACACGCCATCGAACTCTGGGACCTTCTCTACTCAACCTCCCCAGACGTCGCATTCCTGACGGAGACCTGGCTGAATCCCGCTTCAGCCCCGACGCATCGCCATTGCCATCCCGGACGGATACAAGATCACCCGCAGGGACCGCACCAACGGAGTCGGAGGAGGCATCGCCATCGTCCACAGGAACACCCTCAGAGTCTCAACCAACACCGACGACACCCTCAGCACCGCCGAACACATGCACTTCCAGATCCACACCGATCCCAACACCACCCTCAGAGGAACCCTCATCTACAGACCCCCGGACCCCGACCACAGTTCAGAGATTCCATCGCTGACTTCGTCAGCACACACGCCATCGCCTCCACGGACTACATCCGCCTCGGGGACCTGAACTTCCACCTCGAGAACAACAAGGACACCAACTCCACCACCCTGATCGACAACCTCGCCACCCTCGGACTCAGACAGCTCGTGACTACACCCACCCACGCCGCCGGCCACACGCTCGACTCCATCTTTTCCGCAAGCCCACACGTCTCCTTCAACCACACCTCCGAACCCCACTGGACTGACCACCACTGCATCCACTTCACCTACAGGAAGCCCACCACGCACCACCGCACCGAACAAATGCCTCGCCACTGCTGGAGCAGAGTCACGGAAGACCAGCTAACCACAACCCTCGCCCTGAGCCCACCCGCCGAACCCTCCGACCCCGACACCGCCGCCCGCAACCTCAGACAGTGGATCGACGACTGCGCCAACACCCTCGCCCCGCTCAAGAATCCGCCCAACAGCCACACCAGCAAGAAAGCCACCTGGTTCACCGAAGACCTCCAGGCCTCCAAACGAACATGCCAAAAACTGGAGAAGATCTGGCTCCACGAACGGACAGCGGACAGCTACGCCGCCCACAAGAGCGCCACCCGCAGTCACCATCACCTCATCAGATCCGCCAAAAGGGCCTCACTCAAAGACCGCCTAGACAACAACGCACACAACAGCAAAGAGCTCTTCAACATCGTGAAGGAACTCTCCAACCCCAGCTCCAACACCAACGACATCCAGCCG
Organism: Calotriton arnoldi; assembly: GCA_963921515.1. Lineage (NCBI taxonomy): Eukaryota > Metazoa > Chordata > Amphibia > Caudata > Salamandridae > Calotriton > Calotriton arnoldi. Next base: position 620,011 of record CAWUFW010011349.1, on the reverse strand, counting down.
TCGCGAGACCTGTGCGACTCACTGGCCACCTTCTTCCACCGCAAAATCGCCGACATCCACGACAGCTTCAACACCACGACCGCCCCGGCAACCACCGAGACCACTGCCCCCACAACCACCAACCGCCTGCTCTCCTGGACCAACATCAACGACGAGGACACCAGCGAGATCATGAACACCATCCACTCCGGTTCACCGCTAGACCCGTGCCCTCACCACATCTTCAACAAAGCCAGTACAGCCATCGCGCCCCATCTCCGGAAAATAATCAACATCTCCTTCGAGACAGCAACCTTCCCGGAAAGCTGGAAGCACGCCGAGATCACCGCCTTACTCAAGAAACCCAAGGCAGACCCCAAGGACCTCAAGAACTTCCGACCCATCTCTCTGCTCCCGTTCCCCGCGAAGGTCACCGAGAAAATCGTCAACAAACAACTGACCCGCTACCTCGAGGAGAACAACATCCTGGACCCTTCCCAGTCCGGCTTCCGCAGCAACCACAGCACCGAAACCGCCCTCATCGCCGCCACCGATGACATCAGGACCCTGCTAGACAACGGAGAAACAGCAGCCCTCATCCTCCTGGACCTATCAGCAGCCTTCGACACGGTCTGCCACCACACACTACGAACACGCCTTCACGACGCCGGGATCCAAGAGAGGGCCCTGGACTGGACCACATCCTTCCTTTCCGGCAGAACACAAAGCGTCCGCCTCGCCCCCATCCGATGCAAGGCCACCAAGATCATCTGCGGCATACCCCAAGGCTCCTCCCTCAGCCCAACGCTGTTCAACATCTACATGGCACCCCTCGCCCACGTCGCCCGACAGCACAACCTCAACATCATCTCCTACGCCGACGACACCCAGCTGATCCTCTCCCTCACCAAAGACCCTCACACCGCCAAAGCCCACCTCCACGAAGGAATGAAGGCCGTCGCCGAATGGATGAGGACCAGCCGCCTGAAGCTGAACTCGGACAAGACGGAGGTCCTCATCCTTGGTTCCAACCCTTCAGCCTGGGACGACTCCTGGTGGCCAACATCACTGGGAACAGCCCCGCCACCCACCGACCACGTACGCAACCTAGGGGTCATCCTCGACCCCACCCTCTCCATGACTAAGCAGGTCAATGCCGTTTCCTCATCCTGCTTCAACATCCTCCGAATGCTCCGCAGGATCTTCAAGTGGATCCCCACCGAAACAAGAAAAACAGTCACCCAGGCCCTCGTCACCAGCAGGCTGGACTACGGAAACGCCCTCTACGCAGGAACGACGGCTAAGCTCCTGAGACGGCTGCAACGCATCCAGAACGCCTCTGCACGTCTTATCCTCGACATCCCCCGACGCAGCCACATCACACCCCACCTGAGAGACCTGCACTGGCTCCCTGTCAACAAGAGGATAACCTTCAAGCTCCTCACCCACGCACACAAAGCACTCCACAACTCCGGACCAGCCTACCTCAACAGACGACTCAGCTTCTACACCCCCACCCGCCAGCTCCGCTCGACCAGCCTCGCCCTCGCCACAGTCCCCCGCATCTGGAAAACGACCGCCGGCGGCAGATCCTTCTCCCACCTCGCCGCCAAGACCTGGAACACCCTCCCCACCAACCTCCGACAGACCCAAGACCTACTGGCCTTCAGAAGACTCCTCAAGACCTGGCTCTTCGATCAGTAGCAGCACCACCCCCCTCTTCCCCCAGCGCCTTGAGACCCTCGCGGGTATGTAGTGCGCTTTATAAGTGACATGATTGATTGATTGATTGATCTTGTGAGTCCTTCTCCACTCCCTGTGATCTGAGCATGGTTCAGGGTGGTGTTGATGGGACAGTTGTGGGGGTGAGCTATGTCTGTGACTGTGACTCCCATCATGCTATTGCCTCCACCCCACTTCCCAGCATTCCCATACTTACTTGCTTTTGTGGGGAGTTCAGTGTGTGTGGGTGTGAGGGCAATGGCAAGATGGCTGACAGTGGTGTCCTGCTGTTGGTTGGTGTGCAGTTCCCAGCATGCCCTTGTGCTCCCCACAGCAGTAGCCAGTGTCAGCCATCTTGTGTGTCCTTTTCCACTCCCTGTTATGTGAGCATGGTTCAGGGTGGTGTTGATGGGCCAGTTGTGAGGCTGAGCAATATCTGTGACTACTACTCCCATCATGCTATTGCCTCCACCCCCTTCCCAGCATGCCCATGCTTCCTTCCTTTGACTCTGCTTCCCTGTGGGGTGGGCTGGCTGTGCTGACAGGATGGCTGGGAGTGTTGTCCTGGCAGTTGTTTGGCTAAAAGTCCCAAGAGTGTCCCTGTGCTTCACACAACATAACCCAGGGTGGTGGTTCTTTGTGGGATCTTGAGTTAGGATGGGAGGCATTGCATTCTCCCAGGTGGGTTCTGTGGAGTTTGTGTTGAGGGGGGTGTGAGGGGAGGTGCTTGTGACTATGGTCAGTGCTGCAAGTCCTCCTTCCCACCCAGCCAGCCAGATATCCCACCATGGAACGTGCTTCCATTGCAGGGAGTGGAAGTTGTCTCTCAGGATGTCAGTCAGTGGTGTCCTGCTGTTTGTTGGTGCACAGTTCCCAGCAGGGCCTTGTGCTCCCCACAGCAGTAGCCAGTGTCAGCCATCTTGTGAGTCCTTCTCCACTCCCTGTGATGTGAGCATGGTTCAGGGTGGTGTTGATGGGACAGTAGTGGGGGTGAGCTATGTCTGTGACTGTGACTCCCATCATGCTATTGCCTCCACCCCACTTCCCAGCATTCCCATACTTACTTGCTTTTGTGGGGAGTTCAGTGTGTGTGGGTGTGAGGGCAATGGCAAGATGGCTGACAGTGGTGTCCTGCTGTTGGTTGGTGTGCAGTTCCCAGCATGCCCTTGTGCTCCCCACAGCAGTAGCCAGTGTCAGCCATCTTGTGTGTCCTTATCCACTCCCTGTGATGTGAGCATGGTTCAGGGTGGTGTTGATGGGCCAGTTGTGAGGCTGAGCAATATCTGTGACTACTACTCCCATCATGCTATTGCCTCCAACCCCCTTCCCAGCATGCCCATGCTTCCTTCCTTTGACTCTGCTTCCAAGTGGGGTGGGCTGGCTGTGCTGACAGGATGGCTGGGAGTGTTGTCCTGGCAGTTGTTTGGCTAAAAGTCCCAAGAGTGTCCCTGTGCTTCACACAACATAACCCAGGGTGGTGGTTCTTTGTGGGATCTTGAGTTAGGATGGGAGGCATTGCATTCTACCAGGTGGGTTCTGTGGAGTTTGTGTTGAGGGGGTGTGAGGGGAGGTGCTTGTGACTATGGTCAGTGCTGCAAGTCCTCCTTCCCACCCAGCCAGCCAGATATCCCACCATGGAACGTGCTTCCATTGCAGGGAGTGGAAGTTGTCTCTCAGGATGTCAGTCAGTGGTGTCCTGCTGTTTGTTGGTGCACAGTTCCCAGCAGGGCCTTGTGCTCCCCACAGCAGTAGCCAGTGTCAGCCATCTTGTGAGTCCTTCTACACTCCCTGTGATGTGAGCATGGTTCAGGGTGGTGTTGATGGGACAGTTGTGGGGGTGAGCTATGTCTGTGACTGTGACTCCCATCATGCTATTGCCTCCACCCCACTTCCCAGCATTCCCATACTTACTTGCTTTTGTGGGGAGTTCAGTGTGTGTGGGTGTGAGGGCAATGGCAAGATGGCTGACAGTGGTGTCCTGCTGTTGGTTGGTGTGCAGTTCCCAGCATGCCCTTGTGCTCCCCACAGCAGTAGCCAGTGTCAGCCATCTTGTGTGTCCTTATTCACTCCCTGTGATGTGAGCATGGTTCAGGGTGGTGTTGATGGGCCAGTTGTGAGGCTGAGCAATATCTGTGACTACTACTCCCATCATGCTATTGCCTCCACCCCCCTTCCCAGCATGTCCATGCTTCCTTCCTTTTGACTCTGCTTCCCTGTGGGGTGGGCTGCCTGTGCTGACAGGATGGCTGGGAGTGTTGTCCTGGCAGTTGTTTGGCTAAAAGTCCCAAGAGTGTCCCTGTGCTTCACACAACATAACCCAGGGTGGTGGTTCTTTGTGGGATCTTGAGTTAGGATGGGAGGCATTGCATTCTACCAGGTGGGTTCTGTGGAGTTTGTGTTGAGGGGGGGTGTGAGGGGAGGTACTTGTGACTATGGTCAGTGCTGCAAGTCCTCCTTCCCACCCACGGTACGTGTCGGTCGGATTTTGCACGCTTTGCATCGTACTTGGCGTGTCGGGCGCCACAGGTACGTGTCGGTCGGAATAAATTCCGGCTCCGAGTCGGTCGGTGCTTTTTCCGGCCCGAATCGGAATCGACACCTAAGTGTGTCTTAACCATATTGAATGTGTTACCAGGACACCTGCTATATATCCTTCCGTTTGTGGTCTTGTCCAGATTCCGTGTGCATATGGCTACATCATGTGGGTAAATCCTAATTAACGTGCTACTCGGCATACTTTGTTCTCCTATATATAACATTGTTGGTAATGATGACATGGACAATTGGTTCTGAGTATAGAACAAAAATGAATGTGGGCAGTCTTGGGGAGATCCATGAGTAACAATTATCTCTTTCAGAGGACAAACTGTGATTACCACATAGACTACACAACTTACACTATACATTGTATATATGCTTAATGTACATGCTATTGTGCGCGGCGGCTGGCACAGGTAAGCGCGGTGGGCGGGGCAAGGCGCAGCAGTGGGAAAAGCTGACAGATGACGGAATAGGTATTATTTATTTATTTAATTATACCTATTCCGTCGTCTGTCGACTCCCCCATCCCACCTCGCCTCACTGCATTTACCTGTGCCGGCCGCCGCTGCTATTGTGTTATGTGTGTAACTTTTTTTTATTGTAAGTGTGCATCCCCGTTTCATCCTACTTCCTAATCTATCTCTTTCCAAGCCGTTCCTCTGTTTTGTGTTATTCTAAGTGCAGGATTTTTGCTTTCCTCTCATATTTTATAATAAAAAGGCTAAAGCCCTTAGGGTAGTGAGACTGAAGTCTTTAAGCTGCTTTCATTCAGTACGATGAAAAATAAATCAGAAGACTGAGGATATATGAGGTATCCAGAAATACAGAGCGAGCAATCAGTTCAGAGGAATCTGCAAAAGCGTTGTGATGCAATACATTATAAGATAACTCCCTTTAGTCAGGTTGGGTTAACCTCTGACCCAGAGGCAAAAAGAACAAGAGCTTGTTAAGGAAAAAGGGGAGCCATTTTAGAATGGAATCACCAAAATAGAAAAATATCCTAGAATTCCCTTTATTCACTAAATCTAGATTATGGAGCCAAGGAATTTACCTACATCACAAAAACCTCAAATATAGTATTTCTATAGTGTAAACTTAGTCAAAAGGCAATGGAGCACTGTAAATGGTCAAAGACAAGTTTAAAGCCAACAAGTAATAGGAGAGGAAGCTGGGATCTGGGTGGTAGTGCATTGTGATGTAGTGTTGTCTCAGGAAAACAGCAGGTGCACAGTACCTAAACTGTGCAATATAACATTTCTCCATGCATGTGTGCCAGCACTTCTGAACAATATACCTTCCTGGAAGGCTGCACCTAAACTCGAGCTGCACCCCTTCCTGAAGCCCCAGAGCCAGGGCCGGACTGGGAACAGAAACCGGCCCTGGCAAACTGCTCAGCCGCCCCCCCCCTGGGGTGAAGGGGAGTGCAGCCGAGCAGTTTGCGAGGGCCGGTTTCGGCCGATTTTGTTACAGGGGGCCAATATTGCCGACCCCCGGTAACAAAATCGGCCCCCCAGGGGCCCAAAACCGGCCCCCACCCTAGCGGCCCACCGGGGAAACGCCCGGTGCCCGCCACGGCCAGTCCGGCCCTGCCCAGAGCTCGCCAACAGGCCGAGTGCTGAAGCCTGAGCCTAATAAGACCTTGTGAAAGAGAAAATATGTCAGCCACCCCTTCCTGATCTCTTCTCTCAGCACAGTTCCAATCACAGACACACTGCCCCACACCACCCTGACCACTTGTAAGGTGCTACGACGGCAGATAAGGGTGGCAGCGGAAAATTTAGGCATGAGAGAAGGTACAAGAAGCAAGAAAACTGAAAATGTTTTAGTGCAAGAACATATACCTTCACCAGTTTAAAAGAAATAAAGTTATGAAAATGCATATATTTAGCATTACCCCATCCCTCCCCTCTTGGGCTATTTAAATGTCTGTTCTATGAATAAAATAATAAAACAACACTTACGGGGATATTTAAAAATGGTGCAGTGCTGCATGCAATTTAGCAGCACCGCGCTGCACCATTTCAATAACGCAGGGATGCGCCGTATTTACAAGAATATAATGCACCCCTGTTTTTTCCCTTGCACTGGTGCTAAAATAAGCTGCCAAGTGCCAACACAGACACCCTTGTGCCATAGTGCAAGGATGCATGCGGTGCAGGGATGACTCCCTGCAACGCTAGCACCCTTGCAAGGGGTGTCAGTGTGGCAGGGAATGATTGTTTATGTGCAGGAAGGGACACACATAAACAATCTTTAAAAGCGATTTGCTCTTTCTATGCGTGCTGCAGAATGGAGCACACATAGAAAGAGCAAAAATGAGGAGAAATAAAAGTATTTTGCCTCGTTGCCACAATCTATCGCCTGCTAATCAGTGGCATACGTTTTTGGCGTTGCCTCAGATTTACACATCCATGAAAATGTGGGGCAGTGTCAAAAACCAATGGATGTTGTGGTGGAACGCCCACAGCAACACTCATTGCACGCCCCTTTCACACAGATACCTGTGTGAAAGGGGACAATATTTACAAATAGCGTTAAGCCATGCAAAGTGACTTAATGCTGTTTTGTAAATATGGGGCAGGGCATTGCGACAGGGGAACAATGGAAAAAGTGACGTTCTGGTAGCGCAATCCCCTTGTAAATATGACCCTTAATAACTCAAATCGAATTAAAAGGAAACTAAAAATCCCACAACTTAAGGAGGACATTCCATATACAATTTATCACCTGCATGTCTTCAATACAGTGTCCTAACACAAAATAATGGTGCCCCCCTGCAGAATGTGATGAGGGACACTGAGCCTCCCATATCTCACAGATATGCACTGGCCTTAAACTGAATGGGAACCTCCTAAAGGGTTGGGGGACCCCTCAAAGGCTGAGGGCCCCCTTGCACCGCAGGGGCTTGTGTTACGTCCCTGACGCCACAATACAATACAAATGGTGGAGGAAAATCAGCCAGGGGATGCCACTCCGCAGTCAGAGTACTTCTCTTTAAAGTACAAATAAGGCCCCTGGACAAAGTCTTGGCCTCCAAGTAGTCATCAAAATTGTATTAAAGGCACAAAGCCAATAAGCCGCCAATTCAGCTTGTTAGTTACTCCTGAATCCTTTTCGTGCACAGAGAAGAAAGAACAGCCCTGAACCGAGGCGATGCTTCATCCATATTCTGAAAAATAATATCACAGACTTGCATAAAAAGACATTTTCTATTTTTTACCAGAATCCTTTTATCTTGAAGGCTCTGCGGAGAATTGTCTGCATGCAAATAAAGGAAGACAGCGTCGCCCTCTTTTTCCACCTTCCCTCCATGGGCGATGCGGAAGTGCTTGACAGCCTCTCTCTCGATCTGAGAAACACAGTCATGATTTTCACTTTTAATGCGAATGCATTTTTCATTGTCCTTTCCAGCGGTCATGTAGAAAATCAATGGCATTATTTCTAGAACACTGATCAAACACAAGTACCAACCTCTTGGGATTCAGCACGTTGTGACACGTGTACGCCTCAGCTGACATTGCCAACCTTGCATAATTAACAGGAGTGTGCGCAGATATGCCCTCTAGGACATGGGTACATGATCAGTGATGATTGGCATTGCCTACCGTTTTGGTGTGACAGGGTATCCTCGCAGTGTTGACGGACTGAGGCATTCATTAAATTTCATTAAATTACTGTTTTAATGGCCAGCTTTTCATACTGTGGTGGATTTAAAGATAAGATGCGTGAACCTGAACTAATTTATTTGAAGTAGTGTTGATTTTGCAGTACAGTCTACTGATTTAATTCCTTTGTGCCAGGAGAGCACGAGATCATTTGTGTAAGGACAGCAACAGGGGGAGGGGAGGCAGATTGCTGCTTGCACATGCCATTGTGTCAAAAGCAGGCTCCTTCCTATTCAAACAGCTATGCAGAACACCCACAGTGAGAGTTTGGGTTGGCCGACAAGACTTTGGGTTGAGTCTGGTCACAAGCGGCAAGAACAGCTGCTAATCCCAGTTCCGGATTACCAAATAGGCAAAGTAAGCACCGGCCTATGGGCCCCACTCCTTTTAGGGGCCCTGCGACAAGGATCAAAATAATATTGATTTGATCTTGAAAGAAAATTACAATCAAGCTTTCTTAAATATTGTTTCCAAAACATAGGAAAAACCAATCAACTCAAAAAACCCGAAAACTTTACATTAAAGGCTTTATAGAGAAAATACTGTATTAATGTAATCTACCTATTAACAACTTAGGGGGTGATTATGATGGTGATCCACCTGCCATCACAACCACATTTACCCCCGCCATATTACCATGGCGGGGGGTACCGCGGCAGACGGAAAGTCCGTCCACCGCTTTTCCGCCGGTCGGCAATCGTCACGATTGCCGGCCGGGCGGAACTCGGGCATAATATGGTGGCGGTGCCTGGAAGGCACCGCCATCCATATCATGATGCCTGGCGGGTCTGGCCTTCCATGGCAGCGATGCCACCATGGAAGGGCTGTCGGGAATTGCTTTGGGGGCCCGTTGCGGGCCCCCGGAGTGGTGGGGGGCCGCACTTGGGGGGTACCTATGGTACCCACCTACATTGCCATGCTCAAGGTGGCAGGCACCGCGCGGTGCCTGCACAACATGCCTCTTTGGCATTGCGGCGGGTGCTGCTTACAGCAGCACTGTAAACAAATGAAAACATTTCTCCTCGTTGCGCCTCGCTACGCCACCCCTAGGGTGGCGTAGCATACTGACGCATTTCCAGGTTTACGAATCCTCGTAAATTTGGAAATGTGTCTGGTTCCATGGGTGTTGCGTGGGAACACCCATGGAACGCCCCTTTCACGCAAAGTGCTGTGTGTAAAGGGGCCGTATTTACAAGGACAGGAAAAGCCACGCAAGGTGGCTTTTCCTGTCCTTGTAAATATGGGGCAGTGTAATGCGCTGCCAGTGCGTCACAAAAAATGAAGTACTGGCAGCGCAAGGGGCTTGTAAATCTGCCCCCGGGTGTTTAAAGCAGCCGACATATCCAGTTGAAAAATCTTGGGAAAATAAGTAGGTATTGTTGTAAACACCAGTTTCCTCATGTTATTTCCCAAAATCTCAGATTAAGGAGGATTTCTGCACATCCGAGTTACAGATACCTCTAGTGTCAGTATCTCTAAAGGTGGAGAGAGTGTGGGGAAAGGAATGTCGGGACAATTTCAACCTGATTCGGGGTCCAGCCCTAAGACTATGAATATAATAACACGTTTTCCCACTTAGGCCCGAATTATGAATGTAATAAGTCTGAGACCTGTGCAAACAAAAGTCTGTTCTAGAATCAGAATTTTTAGTAATTGCCAAGCGCTGCAGTTTTCCCCTAGTAGATTTCTTTAAAAACCTTGAAAATCATAAAGTAAGCACCTACTTTCACAGTGCTTTACAAACCTAGCGGGTCATTACTATGACGGCGGATCGCCACCGCCTGTATGGCGGTGGCGATCCGCCAGCCATTCCCCTCCGCCCGCATGCCATTTCCCCCCCGCCACATTATGATGGCGGGGGGGAGCCCGGCGGACGGAAAGACCGTCCGCCGGTTTTCCGCCGGTCACACAGGTGACCGGGCGGAAAAGGGCAGTAATATGGTGGCGGTGTCTGCAAGACACCGCCATCCATATTATGATGACTGCGGAGATGTGCCTTTTCATGGCGGCGTTGCCGCCATGGAAAGGCATATAGTCTTTTACAATGGGGGCCCATTGCGGGCCCCCGGGGGAGGGGGGCGAGGGGGCTGCACTTGGGGGGTACCTACCCCCCTGCATTGGCATGGACTAGGTGGCAGGCACCGCGCGGTGCCTGTCACCTTGTGCATGCCAATGCACGACATGCATTCCCAGCATTGTGGCGGGCGGTGTTGTGAACACCGCCCACCACAATTTTGGGTATAGGGGATACCACCGCCACCGTGGCGGTGGCATCCTAATACTCGCGGCGGGACCGCCGCTCCTATGGCGGACAGTCCCATTCACCGCTACGGTGGCGGGCGGACAAAGTCCGCCTGTCATCGTAATGACCTCCCTAGTATGGAACAATCATACATTTTTGCCACCCTGTAGCCACCTTTGTTTGTTTGTATTGTAATTCTCCATTTTCCAAGCGTCAACCCAAAATATGAGGTATTTCCTGCACCCATAAAAGCGGCACCCAGGGGTATCAGGATAACTACTTTCGCCCATTCCAGCCCACTCATAATCAGGGCCTCAGTATTTTGCATATATATTGGACAGATTCAGTGTGCCCCAATTTAACAAAATTGGCGGCCCAATGAACAGGAGTTTAGAAGGTCTGGACTCTTGGCTATGACTTGATTTGTCTCAGGTGGGGAGTCCATGAGATGAGGCAACCCTGAAGGCTTATACCCATAATGCATTATTTTCCATTGATTTATTACCTGCATTTTTTATTTTGAACAAAGAGCATGAAGCTTCACGATAAACCATGCCATTACTATGGAAATTAAAGCTTCAGTGCCTCAATGCTTAGATGGTAAAGTGACTTGATGCTTTTAACTCTAATGTTATTTTTTGTACTGCACTTAAAAAAATATAAAAGCCAGCAGCAGACATAAAATGAAGATAAAATAGGATACATGGAGAACACGTGCTCATTAAGTTTTCCCAGTATTCGGGGCTTTCCCTACATCACCTGTTAGTGACAAATGGACAAATTCATAAGTGGTTCTATAGCTAGGATTACTTTAAAGAGTACTGTAAAACCACCCTGAATAAACAAAAACTGGGCTGATCATCCATTATACCTTTCCACCAACTTCAATACTTGAGGATGATGTACACCAAGCAAAATAAACTGTGATGACCAATTACTATTAAGGGACTCTCAAAATGAGTGGTACCCATTGTTAACATTTGTTGATTTACATGCTTTGAATCAAGCATCTGCTGGAAGTGCTATCTCTCCTGTTGGGCTTTGGCTGTTCCTTCCATCCATCCATCCATCCGTCTGTCTGTCTGTCCGTCCGTCCGTCCGTCCGTCCGTCTGTCTGTCTGTCTGTCTGTCTGTCTGTCTGTCTATCTGTCTGGCTTTCTCCCAACCCAAGGCAGTAGTTACATTCGCACACTTCCAAAAAAGGTCTCGTCACGTGACCTCTCTAGACTAAGTGAGATTTTGTTGCTTTTCTAAAAGTGGTGAGATCGGATGAGCGTCTCAGAATGTCTGGCAGGGAATTTCATAATACTGGGCCTTGGATTCAAGTTTAATTAGTGGAATTTGCAAAAGCATTTTTTCATGGCTCCTAGGGTTTCTCACGTGGTGATTGTATATTTTTCAGACAAATTCATAGGGTGGTTGTTTGTTGATACATGTAATCATCCAGCAGCCTAGCTTTAGCCTCATTCAATCTTTCGAAGGCAACCTGTGAGAGGGGTCTTCTGGAGGCAGTGACTGGTCCCTTTTTATCCACTATTTGAACTACTAACTCTGAGTTATGAGCAAGCAGCTGAGTACCAGGGACTGCAGAGCGGCTGTTTCCTTCCACTGACTTTTTTCCTGGATTGATTTGACTCTTGAAATATTCGGTGCTGGAATTATCCCCCGTTTTGGTCTTCAAGCCCCAGGGCACTGGCCAACAAACCTTATTGGAATAATCTTGAATTTTACACAAACCACAGGACTTCTGCCCAGCATCATTGATGCTATCATTTTTCACTTGTGCGATTGAGCCTACTTGCATCTTCCCTGTCATATGCAGATTCATCTGGCAGCCCCCATTCTTCACGGGATGCCATTCCAAGTCTGGGGCTGTCCCCCTGTCCTGAATAAGACCCACTACGACATATTATTTATGCGATATCAGGGTCGAAACGTCGACGCTTAACGTTGGTTCAGCCATTACATACCTCTGGTTTCTACTGCAGAGCAACCTTGCCATTACCAGAGAGACTCTGTTAATCTTTGTTCTGACCATTCCTGAAATTGTATATACTTGTACATAGCTCCACAATTGTATATATACACCTTGTCACCAGCACTGAGCACTCATGTCACTTTAAAACACTTGTCACTTTTTATACCCTATTTTTACTTGGACAGCCCTGCAATATGTTTATTTGTGATATCTGATGGAACAATTCAATAACAGAAATTCTTGTTGCAAAGTACCGTTGTGTTTTTTATTTGTACTGGGGTGTCCTTAGACTTACCTTTTCGCGCGCGCTGATTTATTCTATCTACAGTATCACTTGACTCATTGAGTATACTGTTATAAAGTCATTCTTCATGATTTAACCTTGAGAAACAAAGTAATTGTTGCTCCCCGACAGAGCCATTGTATCTTGCTATATACTCACCCAGGCTCTGAGGGATACTGGGTTACCCCATTGTGTTATACCCCGAGTACCAGGGAGGGCAGCATAAAAACATCTGCAGTTGTCTAACCTCGAGCTGACTTCAGGAGCAATGCAAGGGCTTTGTACTTTGGAGAAAGCAGGGCCAAGCTAGGCCTAACCCTCACATGCTGATGGAAGCAGCTACTAGTGGCTAATCATATTTACTTTAATTCGGAATGCTTGAAGTGGGGGGGGGGGGATAATTAGCAAGACCGGCTCTCAGCATCCCACTCCACACTGGCATCTCCTATCGAAGTCCAAAGCGTATTGAGATCCTGTGAAGGTTCCTGGCTGCTGTCGCGAGGTCTAGGTTGCTCCCCGTTCAGACACATGGCCACTAAAAGAGACACCGGGGGTGTCTGTGATGTCACTGGAGCTTGTGGAACCCACATCAAGGCACGGTGAAGGGATGAGTGACAGAATGGAGTGGAGGGCCCAGTAAAAGGAAGGGGTCATTGGGAGGTTGGAGGTACTAAAACTTTACGGACTCTTCTCGATTAAGGGGTTATCGAAGGTTCCTAGAGAGGACCATGAGGGACGCAGATGGGGTGATTGGGCTGATAGGTGGAAAGGCAGTTGTAGCAGCAAAGGGACGTTAGTCTGCGTCACAGGTAATGTTGGTCACTTCCATTGCAACTATTCATATCACAGTGATCTTATTTGATTGCTCCGAGAACCTTCCCTACCTGCACCATAATGAAGTGCCCAAGCCTCCTGGCATTGCCTTCTGCTTTTCTAAGTCTTGTCTGCCTGCCACCAACTCTGCCCATGTCCGAACCAGTGGCATAGACTTTCCTATTCACCCCCTGAGTATCTGTTGTGGTTTCCATTTAAAGTAATCAATGTTGTGGTGTCCCCTATTCCCTTCCTTTCATATCTAAACAATGTTATTGTCTTTCTTAACCCCCCCCCCCCATTGAATCTAATTAGTTTCATGTTCTTTACTATGCGCCCCCTTTTTTTCTAATCGATATCATGGTCTCTCCTATTCGCTCCCTTTTAAATCTAATCAGTGTCAGCATCTCTCCATTCGCTCGCTTTCAAATGTAACCTCTGTTGCCCCCTCCCTCTCTAGCAGCAAACCCCCATTCTCCCTGTTATGAGGTGTGTCTTATGGTCCACCGAGGTATGCAAATCACCATTCACATCATCCATCCCAGAGCTACTGTCATCCCTGCTAATGCGGCCATGATATCCACTTCCCAATGGCAACTCCCCTGGAGCAATAGTATGGGATCTCCGCCATTACAGTGACTCTGAAGGCTCTTCTGCTTCACTGCTGGGTGCTTCTGCAGCACCAGGATGGAAGGCCGCGTCCCTCGATGTCCCTGCGAGGGAGGAAAGAAATGCATGTTCTGCCCTTCACTCATTTATTTTGTCTGACGTTCATAGCACACGTCCGACAACATTTTTCAGGTCACTTTACATAGAAACAACAGGCTACATCAAACAATTAGGACAAGGTGTGAACAAAATGAGGTTCTAAAATGATTGTGTAGAGAGAAAGGCTGAAGCAGAGGAGCACAGACAGCTCGGGAGAGAATACTCTGAAAGGACTGTGGATATTATGCAAAGTACGGTGGCCTAGCAGTCTGTCCTGGGTCATAGTACAAGGAAGGAAATGGGCTCGCTGCCTGAAAGTAGGTGTGGCCCCCACCTCTGCTGTTTGTGCACGCAGAAGAAGATAACAATCTCCATCTACCAATGGTACTTCTGTGTTTAATGATGTGCACATGGAGCGCCTCACAGAAATAGTGATAAAAGTGTGAATGCAATGGCAAAAGTATGTTTTGCTTGAATTTTAGCAGCAATCCAAACCCACCAATTTGTCAAGCAACTTTGTGATATACATGTGAATTCATTGCTGTCCCATCATCCCGGGGAATGCTATTTAGCTTTGAATGTTAACAGCGTGAAACCATTTCACAGTCCATGATATTGTCAGTTCGCCTGTGTGATTCTCTGCGTTGCTCACACAAGGAAAGACTTCTCATTGTTGTACCTGCGGTGTATACATTTGTATGGTCTGGCTTGGCAGTTTAGCCGTGGCCAGAAACTTGTGTGACCATCACTAGAGAGGGGCTTTGGCTCCGTCCACATGGTAGGAACCAGAGGCCGTATTATAGAGAGTGCAACGGGCGTTTGTGCCCACTTTGCACGCTCCCGGGCCACTCTGGTATTACAGAAGGGGCTGCAGGCGCTTGTGCATTCCCTTCTGTAATACCGATAGCGCTGGCGCACATAAAGCGCCAGCACTATCTGCAGGGGCCATTCTCTCATTTGCATGGGGGAGTGCCCCATGCAAATGAGGGAATCCCTTTGCCTCTGATATTACCGACGCAGGCGCAGAGGCAAAGAAGCCCTCAGGAGGCGCACTGACAGTGCGCCACCTGTTGGCAGCCCTCTGACGGGAAGAAAGGGGGTCCCATGGACCCCCCCAGACAGCACCTTGCTGGCGGGTGCAGTCACTGACTGCACCCACCGGCAAGCGGATCTCTAATCCCCTCCAAAAGTGCAGGCGGGTTGCCGCCTGCACAGTGTGAACACGGAGCGGCTGCACTGGGGGCAGCGCATTCATGGTAATTGGGCGCATTTTCACAGTTTGCGCCAGGTGCACCTTTTTAAAGTTGCGCCGAGCGCGAACAGTGAAAAGGCGCATTTACCATAATACAGGCCCAGGAGTATATGTTTTTATTGGGCACAAGTTGTGTGCTTCCATAAAAAAGTGCTTGCCCTCCACACAGTTGTGATAATATTGCTTATTTATCCAGCTGCCAGAGCTTGAACATTCAGGGGCACAGACATGATATTGCAATGCTGTTAAAGTGTCTTAGATAACTAGATGATGTTGGACTGTGCCCTTTTTGCAGGGTCATCCCAGAACTTTTTGCCTTCCTCCTGTATTTTTTCTGACCTGTTGTTGGTGGTTTTCTGACTCTGGGCACTTTATCACTGCTGTTCAGTGCTAAAGTGCATGTGCTCTCTATTATAAACTTGGTAAGATTGGCCTACACCTATTTGGCATATTTAATTTACCTATCAGTCCCTTGTACAGTGGTATCTCATATACCCAGGGCCAGTAAATTAAATGCCACTGGTGGGCTTGCAGCGCTGCTTGCGCCACCACCAAAGTAGCCTTTTAAACCTGTCTCAGGCCTCTGACACTGCAGGGCCTCCGCGCACAGTTTACTGCCACTGTGACGTGGCATATAAAGTGGTTGCCACGTCTGTGACTCCCCTTTTACTACTTATCAGTCACCCCTAAGGCCCTAGCTAGCCCTATGGGCAGGGTGCGGTGTAGGTAAAAGGTAGGACATGTGCCTTAACTGTGTGGCATGTCCTGGCAGTGACAAACCGCCTATTTGGTTTCTCACTGCTGTGAGGCTGCCCTCTCATAGGAATGCATTGGGGATTCCCTGATATCTGCTTTAGTGGTAACGCCTGAACTGAGAGGGGTGGCGTGATCACGTTTGGTATGTTTGGAATAGTAGTAATAAATCCTGCTTATTGGTGAAAGCGGATTTATTATTACTATTTTAGAAATGCCACTTTTAGAAGTAGGCATTCTGTGTGCCATGTGTCTTTGGTCCTCTGCTAGGATGTGTATTGACTGTCTGGCTTTGGAGTGGCAGGGGCTGGGGATGTGCAGTGGCTCCAGAGAGTCTGGATGAGTCAGCGCTAGGCTGAATAGGCCTGGTCTGCATTTGGAGTGGTGGGAGGAATAGCACCTGCACCTGAATAGTGCTGTGCCTGCCTTCCACAATGATGGCTCCGCCCCCTGTGGTGTGTCTGGGGCCAGGGCTTACACTAACAATGGGGAGTGTTGTGCACTGTAAATGATACTTTTTAAGTGCCCCCAGAACTGGTTCAAACTCGGTCCAGTGCCCTGTACCAGGGCAGAACAAAGACTTTGTGCACCATAAATATTGGGGCTGTGACCCCATGTTTGGAAGCTTGTTGGAACTAAGGCACTGCATGGACTGAGGTGCGCCAGGAGGAAAGGCCACTGGGGACTGACCTGCCACCTGCTGGGTGGCCTGGTGTGCTGGCCTGCCTGTGCCCAGCCCTGACCTGTGTGCTTTTAGACTCAGCGCATGGTGAGCGCTGTGTTTGCCCACCCTGTTGCTCCAGAGCGCGTCTTGGGCACTGTACTTCTCACCCGGTTATTTTTGAACGGCGCGGGTGGGACGCTGGAAGGTGCCCCTCTCATCATTTCCAGTGCCTGAAAGTGAAGCGCTGCAGCCTTTGGTTGGGAAACCTCCTTTGTTGCCTGTATCTGATTTTACTGGCCTGCAGCCGGGGACCTGCTACGTGGCCCAGGCTGCTGCAAGGCCGCGTCCCAGCAGCAAGGAAATCCAGCCAGGGAGTCCCCTCTGATGACAAAAAGGGGGCGGGGCCCAGCCGCACCCGAAAGGACCGGAGCCTCATGGGCTCCAGACTGGAGTGCAACGAGGGTTGCATTGCAGACTTCGCAACCCTGTTCGGCCCTTCCCCTTGAGGAAGCGCGGCGTGGGAAGCTGCTGAAGGGGGCCAGAGAAAAGAAGAGAACCGGCCTTGACGCTGTGAGCCCCGCCCTCCCTGAGGAAGCCGGGGCTGCTGCTTGAAGAGAGGCGGAGTGCGCGGCAGCGATCACTTCTCCACTGCCGCTGATTGTTTCCCCTGTGTGTGGAGGGCTCCAAGAGGGGTTCCCTTGCCCCGAAGGAATTTGGAACCCTTTTTCTGTTGTTCTGTGCAGCCAGAAGGGCTGCACATCCAGTGACCCAGTGAGGACCGCAGGAGGCCCCGCTCAACAGGGAGAGGTACGGCCTTGGCAGTAGTTGTCTGCGGGCAGCGCACCCGCAGGGGCCAGTCCATTGGATACAGGGAGGTCTCGGCCAACGTGGGCAGAGTGGGTGCCTCCCCTACTGGTGGTACGCATATCTGGGGCATTGTTGTTTTGGGCCGCTCGGGGTGAGACCTCCACGGAGGCCCCCTGATAGGGACTAATGCATTCCTGGTTGAAGGTGGGCAGAAGGCCCAGAAGCCTATCAGGGAGGGAGCAGGGTAGCGAGCAGTAGCTCGGAAGATTGAACAGTGAGGGTGTCACTGTACTGTGGGCAACTTATTAATATTTACTCTAGTGCATTGTTGAGGATGTACCTATGCATAATGTGCTATACGAAGTACCATTACTGTGTTTATGCCTAACTGTTTTATGCAAGTACCAACTTATCAGTAGTTACTGGTCACTCTAACTAACTGTGATTTATGTGATTATCACAATGGCCCAATTGGCCAAGTTATTTATGTAATCCCTGTAAAGTCATGACAAGTGCCTGGAGGCACAGTGCATATATGTGATTGAGTTCTAATGTGTTTTTACGGATAATACGAAGGCTATTTTTATATAACCTTGTATAGAGTTTCTTTTATGGTGTGCCTAGTGTGTCGCTGCTGCGTGAGTGTGTTGTGCAGACGCTTTACACATTGGCTCTGGGATAAGCCTGACTGCTCTGCCAAGGTACAAAGAGGGTGAGCAGGGGTATCTTCAGCGTGTAACTCCCTTGCCCTGACTAGAGTGGTGGTTTCTGCCTGGCTTAGGCGCATGCCCTAGCCAACCAGAAACCCCATTTCTAACAAATGATTTATGGTGTTTTTCTCTGGCAGAAGCACAGATGGAAGGAGGACAGTCACTAACCTACATGAATGTTTAGGTCTGGTTTGACAGTGCAACGTTTACCTGACAGTTTAACCTACACCAATATTATTCTGCAGGTCATTGCTTCCACACAAGTACATGTCCATTCTGGTGCTATTTGCTGGTAAAGGTTCACATTATCACACAACATTCCTTTCAAGTAAGACCTATTAGCATTGCTAATGCTTGTTTAAAATAAAATAACCCTGGGAAAATATTCACGCAATTTAATTTATGTAGATGGACAGGAGAACGCATTATCAGGCACATGCATCAATGTTAATATTTACGATTCCTTATTTGCGAGAAATAAGGAATCGCAAATAAGGAATCGCAAAAATCGATGCATCACAAAAATGGCGAAATAATAGCGAATCGCAATAAATCGCAATCGCAATTAGCGAGATCTCAAATTGCGAACTCGCTATTTGCGATTTCGCAAATAGCGAAATCGCAAATAGCGGAGTCGCACATTTGATGCATCTTGATGACATCACTACCAGGAAGTCAGCAGCCCAAGCCTCATTCAGTGCACAGTCATACTGAGAGGAGGGAGCTGACTGCAGGAGCTGAACAGGAGTGAAATTTACATTTGGAACAACACCTGACCTTTTCACAAAATGGATACAGCAACAGTAGAGAACAGCCAAACTGCCAGGAAGAGGAAAAATAAGTTTTCTGAAAAGGAAATAGACACACTAATTGAGGGTGTGGTAAACAGCCATGACAAGCTGTTTGGAAAATTGTCATTGAAAGTGGCAGAGCAGGAAAAAAGGAAAATCTGGATCCGGATCCAAAATAAAGTGAACGCTGTTGGGATCATACACCGTACCATCGACGATGTAAAAAAAAGATGGTACGACTTGCGCAGTCGTGCAAAGGAACGCATTGCCGACCGGCTTAAGGAAGCCAGAAAGACAGAAGGGGGAACACCGACACAGACTGCCAACACACCCATGGAGGACATGGTGGAGTCGACACTCCAGCCTGAAGCTGTTGTTGGGGTGACGCAGCTAGACTCCTCTGGAGCGGCAAACACATCTGAAGGTAAGATGCATGCATGTGACCATTGTCATAAATTTGAAAGGTATTACATCAGCTCAGTACAGTACAAGTGTCCATAATGAAAATCCAGTACACATTTTGGTTAAAAATCAAAGTGCATTATGGAAGACGCAGGCAGGTCAGGCAGGTACTATGGCAAACACACAAATAGGAATAAACCAACTCGAAATTAGTGTAACAGCAAAATATTTATTTTTACGGAAATCATGATTTCTGTGACATAACATCACTAACAGAAATTAATGCTGTTTTGCACTGTTTAACCTCACAGATGCAGAACGTGAAGATGCAGAGGACAGTGACTTCCTTGATACACAGGAAACTAGCGCAGTAGAAGCGACAGACACACCTGTGGTGCCACAAAATCCATCACATGCCCCTACCAAACGCAGGGCAACTGTCCCACCACTGGTGACAATGGAATCTGAGGACGAGGCACATGTAACACCGGTGGTCAGCCAGGCGCAAGAGACACCCACGCCGACTCCTCAAACACAGCTCCGCAGTAGCACTGTCCGAGGCCGGCGGCGTAGAGCGAGGCCACTAATCACACAGCTGGAGGACCAACCTATTGATGCCTGGGGTGGTCTTGAGGGACAGATGCTCCGGGTGCAGCGCCTGCAGGCGAAAAACACACGTTTAGTGCAGGCACAAATTGGAAAGATGGCAGCCAATATTGCAGTACTGACGGATTGCATGAAAGAACTGACCAGGGTGATGCAGGAGGGACATGTGTCACAGACGAGACACCATCACCAACTGATGCAGCGCTTGAACGTGTATGCAAAATCCAATAATAGGGTGGCCACAACCACTGCACTGCTGGCACGTAGGTCTGTGACCATGCAAACTGAGATGTCCCATTGGAGTAGGGATGTGGCAAAGGCACTGGGCCAGGTGACGAATGCAGTGGAAATGATGCATGCTGCCACAATTGAGTCAAACAATGTCACGCTGGAAGAGGGTAGTGAGGAGGCCTCAAGCATGAGCAGTCTGTCTATGCCTGTTACCACTGCAGGAAGGCGCAAGACACGCAGCAGTATCCCCTCCGCTGCCAACATGAGGGATGAAGATGCAGCATCTGAAAGGCGTCTGGGTGTGCGTGGGAGGAAGCAATAGACTGCCATGTACACTGACATACAGATATGGTGAGGTAACCATTGACGGAGAAAACAGTTTTGACCGACTTTCAAGTCATGATTTGATTTGAAGACATTTATGTACATTACTGCTATTCCTGTGCTACTGGGCACATAAGATGTGTGCTTCAACACTCAAGTCATTATTTTTTAAGATAAGCATACTTTGACTGCAATATCCGTGTTTTGTCTCATCATTACTCACCTCAGAAATAATTTTGTGTTATTTCCATGTGTCTCCTACGCCCTTCTGCTGCGCTTGCCCCATGTGCTGCATGGCGGTGTGGCCCTTGCTGGTTGTCGTCCTCTGAGTCGTTTTCAGACACCTCTATTGCTATGCCTCCCCTTGTGGCAATATTGTGTAGAATGGCACATGCTGCTACTATCTTGCAGCATGGTTCAGGGTTGTATTGTAAGGCGCCACCGGTTTTATGGAGGCATCGGAAGCCGCTCTTCAACAGCCCAAACGTGCGCTCTATGATGTTCCTGGTCGATATATGCGCAGCATTATACCTCTGTTCATTGGCAGTTGTAGGATTGAGGTACGGCATCATTATGTAATTACGCAAGGCGTATGCGCTGTCACCTACATGGAAGTAAGCAAAGGGTCAGTGGCAGTATTACATTTGCATACGTACAATGTCTGTGAGCATTAATAACACATGTTTACCAAGCAGATGTCCCTCTCCAAATTCACCCCTGACAAGACGAGTGTGTATGCCACTCTGGCGAAATATATAGGAATCATGTGCACTCCCTGGGTATTGCGCCACAATGTCAGTTATTATGTTTTTGGCATTGCATACTACCTGTATGTTAAGGGAATGGAAACATTTTCTATTCCTATATATGTATTCATTTCCTGCAGGGGGACATATAACCACATGGGTGCAATCAATGCAACCTAAGACTTGTGGGAAGTGGGCTATCTGGTAAATTCCTGTTTAGTCTTGGTGAGGTCATGTGCGGTTGTGGGGAAGCTAATGTGTGAGTTGATCCGGGACATCATGGCATCAAGGAATGCTTTGAAGATTCTTGAAAGTGCGCTCTGAGACACACCTCCAGCTACTGCTATGACCCCCTGGAAACTGCCTGACACCAGTAGGTGCAGGCAACATAGGACCTGCACATGTGTGGGTATGGCATTGGTCCTACGTGTCTGTCGCTGCAGAATGAGCTCCAATTCATTGATTAAATCATGGATCATTGCTGCATTGAGCCTATACTTGTCGTATATCTCATCTTCTGTCTGTCCTAGCAAAGTAATGCGGACTCGGAAGATAGGCTCCTGTATTCTCCTCCTTCTGTGTGCTGCAGCCTGGAGCCTCATCCTCCTCGCCATCAGGTAAATCCCTGCCATTGTGAAATGTGCAGGCTCAATCTGTGTGTGTTTAAGTAAGTTTCTGTTGACTTTCAGCTGTATCTGATTTGCACTAATTATTACCACCTGGTTGTGATCCTTCTTATTTTGCACTTGCTATTTTGCGATTTTCAGTAAAATCGCAAATTGCGATTTTTCATGCATTTATTTGAGAATCTTTAATTGCGATTCGCTATTTGGAAGACGCAATTAAAGATTCGCAAATTTATTCTCAGATTAAATTGCAATTCTTTAATTTTGCGAAAACATTTGTTTTCACGATATTTGCGTTCATGCATTGCTGCAGGTTACTTTGCGATCGCAAATGGTTTATTTTACTGATTCGCAATTTTTGCAAATTATTTTAAGCTTGATGCATGTGCCTGTATGAGTCTTAAAAAAGCACAAAATTGCATGTAACATGATGCATATGAGCGACCATTTTGGACAAGGGTGTGGCACTCCTGGTTCCAGTTGCTCTTCCCTGCATGATTCCAAACTTCCCAACACATCACACTCCAGTTCATCCCCACCTGTCCTACTTTTTTCTTACAATTTCTTTTTATATCCTGTTACCCTGCACTTTTAGTTTTAGTTTTTTCCTGCCTCTTTGCATTTTGCCAAGTCATGGTCCACGAATACAGTGTGTCCCATTCCCATCTGCATTGCAAAGGTGTGACACACCACAACATTTTTAGAGAGAAGGAGGTGCGGCACCTGTGTGTCATGTGCACTGCCACCTCCCCTTCATGTTGATGTCAGGCCAAGAAAGGGCTACAGCCTAGCGTAGTGCACCTACGCTTGGGGTGATTGCAGTGCAAAATGCTTAGCCGCACCATAATTATGCAGTGACTGGTCATGCACACTGGGCTGAGGCTGATGTCATTGATCAGGAGCAGGACCTGCTTATACTGCTCAGCGTTCAGGTGTAGGCAACAGGTAAGTCATGTTTATCAATTTTTAATTTAATTTTTATTACTTTGCCCCAGGCATTACATCACAAGTAAGTGTAAGTGAGATTAACATAACTGTATATCTATGTCCCTAAATTTTGAAATAAATATATATCTTAGACTGGTGGCACTAGCACCAGTGTAGCTACAGTTAGGCCAGAATTTCAACAGGAAGAGCATTTTTGACACTGTTTGACGTAACTTCACAAAACGTTCCAAAAAAGACTCATCCACAGCTCCTTCCTGCAATATTTTGGGGTGATCCATCAAGTGGGGGCTGAGAAAAAGGGGGTCCCAAAACACTTTTTCCCCATGCCATTCTCCATAGGAAATTTAAACGATGATATCGTAAAAAACAGCAGAAGGGAATTACACCAAATTTGTCAGTAAGCCAGATTTCAGTCCGGAAAGCTTGCTTTTGTGATTTGGTTAAATCCATTGAGTAGCTTTTGAGGGGTTGTGACAACACAACAGACTATGGAAGGCAGGAGGAAGGGGATAGGGGTACGGACATGGAAAACAGAGGGCAGGGTGGAGGGCACGGGCAGCAATCTGACCACACAGGGCAGGCAAGATGGGCAGTAGCAAAAAGAACAATTGATGGACGGGATGCTGAAAAATGTCAAGCATTCGCCCCCAGTACGGAGATCTGGGCCTAAATCCATTGTTTATTTGCCCACCATGCCATTCCAGTTTAAACCCAGCCATATGCAAATCAGTCTTGACCCTGTTCCCCATGGGAACAGTCCAGCCCGAACTGCCAAGATGGACAGTAGCAGCACAATAGACCACACAGATCAGGAAGGACAGGCAGTGACATCTCAATGGACCATGGAGGGCAGGCAGGGAGGAGTCAGGGGAATTTGGTGTAAATCCGTTCAGTAGTTTTGCGAAATAAAGGCTCAAAATGTATGTGTATACCAGATCACGAATGATCCTCGAACCCGACAGATAAGGTCTGATTTTCTGCCACCACATCAACAAAGATGTGGTGGCAGCCAATATAGGATTCTGGGGCTCAGTTGCCTATCCCACAAGAAGATTAAAAAAAACATATGGGGCAGGGTATGAACACCCTGCCCCCCCTCCTAGGCCTGATGGTGGAAGTCCTATAGAGACTCCTCTGGGGCCAAAAATTGTATTTTTTTATAAGACCGTGGATCCTGCCTTTTTAGTTTGACTCCCCCTGGCCAATTACCAGAACCCATGGATCCCATCCCCCAGGGCCAAATTAAAGTTTTAAGGGGAGGGGGCATGTGGCCCCCCTTCCTCTGGTCATTACGAGGCCCCAGGGACCCCATTCCCCAGGTCCACAATAATTGTAAAAATGCATTGGGTGCCCTGTACCTACCTTCAACAATTAAAAGCCCATGGGCCTGCAGGGGGAGTCTCAGGGCCCAGGGCCCCTGCAGACTCCCCTGCCTGCACCCATCCCGGGTGCGATGGGAGCCGGCTAAATTTGTTTGCTCCCACCTGAAGGGAACGGTGTTTCTCTGTGCCCGTCTGGGGGGTGCACACCTGTGGTCCCTGTCTGCAGTCTCATAGGCAGGAAGTTGAAGTTCTACCTGCCTGTGCTCCTTCAGACAGGGAACTGCAGTGTCATGGCACATGGGGTCTCCGGGACACTGCTGCTATCAGGCTCCAGGGATGGGATCCCTGGGGCCACTGGATGCCTCAAGGAGGGAGGGCATACCCCCTAGAATCAAAGCTGAAAATCCTAAAGCAAAATGAGGGCAGTTGTATTGTCATAGAAATTATGATTAGGGTGTAGAAAGCTAAAATGAGAACACATTTTCTATGAGTTCTTGTTAGATCTGACATCCTTGGTGTGGGCTTTCCCCAAACATTTTGCCTTTACCCCTGCTGTTTTCTGAATTTTGTTTTTGTTGGCATTTAGACTGCTGACCAGTGCTAAAGGGCTTGCGCTTACTCCCTAGAACAACTACAACTGGTTTACACCTGATTGGCATTTTTAATTTACCTCTATGTCCCTAGTTTAAGGTACTACTTGTACTCAAGGCCTGTAAATGAAATGCTACTAGTGGACCTGCAGCACTTATTGTGCCACTCAGTACAGTAGCACTTTAAAACATATTTCAGGCCTGCCTTTGTATCCTGTAGTGCAGTTTTAAAACTGTCATTTCGACCTGGTAAAATAAACCTTTTGACAGGCCTAAACCTTCCTTTTTAATACATATACGTCACTCCTATGGTGGGCCCTAAAAGCCCATAGGGCAGGATGCATTTTATTGAAAAAGTAGGACATATCGATTTAAGTTGTACATGTCCTGTTAATGAAACACTCCTAAATTATTTTTTTCACTACTGTAAGGCGCATCTCTCTCATTGGATAACATTGGGTTACCTTATTGCACTTAATAAGTGCTAACGTTGGATTAGGAGCAAGTAGAAATGTCATATGTGGAATCTAATTAATTGTAATTTCAAATTCTGTTTAATAGTAAAGTTGGATTTTAAGGCACATTCTAAAAACGGCACTTTTAGAAAATTGGAATTGCCTTTTTCCTAATCATTTGGTGACTGCTGCTAGTGTCCTGAGTCACACGACTATGAAATGCTTCGCTGTTGGGCGTTTTGTATTCCTCCCAGACAGTGAGACAAACGGGGACTAGGTGTTGACAGGATGGGGCATCTTACCAGGATGGTTGGGGGCAGAGCTGTTCCCTGACCCACTTACATTTCAAAGGGCTTGCCTCCAGAGCATACAAAGGAGCTTGACACTAGTGGTTTCCACCCCAGACTTTTTTGAGCTTTTGCAAGGTAAAGGGGAGAACTTTCCAGAGCCAGATGTGGGGGTAGCGAGGATGTCACCCATCTTTAAAGGCTGGCATCAGGCTTAAAGAATAAGCCCTCACAACAACTCTTTAGTACACTCCTGGACCTATAGAAGACTTCAGATTGACTGCCTGCCCAGAGTACTGCCTTACTGCTTGAGGCCTACTTTGTTTTCCAGAGGACTGCCCTGTTGCCATCAGAGGATTATTCTGCTGCTTGAGGACTGCCTTGCTGCTAGAACTCTGGACTGCCGGAGTGACTCAGAGGGGCCGATTCCGATCTGGGTCGGAAAGCTCTCCGACCGATCCGGATCCGGATTGTTTTCCGACCGAGCCGGACCCCTGCAGTCCGACCGAGTGAGTACGATGCGGCCGTATGCTGCCGGACTCGGTTCAGTCGGACTCCCATTGAAGTCAATGGGAGCCGGTCGTACGACGTGTACATGGGCTCCCATTGACTCAATGGGTACGATGCGCACTAGGGGGACCCCTGTAGTGGGTACACGTTGGTGCCATCCGCACCGTACACGCATGTATAGGGGGACCCATGGGTCCCCCCTGTGTCCGACTCGTACGGCTATGGGTGAAGGGGGTTCCGGCACGGAACCCTGAAGTCCGCGTCCAAGAGCTTTTTCGTGTCGGAGGCTCCGACTCGATCCGGCTGTCCGGATCGTGCATCGTACTGGCTCGGTCGTAAAATGTCTCCATTGCGCGCCACGAATCGAGTGCGAACGAGTCGGAAGGAGCGGTTCGGACCCGGAAACGAGTCGGTCGGCGATTTCGCGTTCACTCGCATCATACTTGCTCGCTCGGACGACTGTACGAATCGGTCGGAAACAAAGCCTCCGACTCGGATCCGGTAAGCCGAATCCGATTCGGAGCCCAACCGACCGAGATCGGAATCGACCCCTAAGTGTCTCCTGTGTGAGCTATAGGGACATAACAAGCTACAGAGACCTTGAACCCTGCACCTGTCCTCTGCTGGAGTGAGGCTTAACTAGGGCTTTGCAGAATTTTCCATTCTGTGGAATTGTAGGAATTTGGCAATTCCGCGTTACTCTTGTAATGCTGAATCACCAATAAACAATCATTCTCTCAAAGTAGGCACCCTTGCATTATGGTGCAAGGGTGCCTGTGTTGGCGATAGGCAGCTGAATTTAGCGCCAGTGCAGGGAGAAACTTAGGGGTGCACCGTATTATTGTAAATTCGGTGCATTCCTGCGTTTCTAAAGCGACGGAGCGCAGCATTAGCTATTTTGGAGCTAACCTGTGCTCTGCCATTTTTGTTGTGGGACTTTTGCTGCCACAACCAAGAGGTTGTTGGTGAGTTAGTGAAGGAGACTAGCACGTTGTCATTGATCCCGTTGCATAGTGCCATTATTATTTTTAGCCATTTCTTCATCGCGACAGCAACACCGTCGACAGGCTCCATACAATTGACTGCTCACCCAGTTTTCCAGAGCTTCATTAACGACATGTCATATTGGATGTTGCCTTATTGGTTGAGGAATACTTAGAATTGGAAGTGCACAATAAAGTACTATTGTCTAATGTCTTCTGCTTCTGCCAAGTACAGACAGTGCTCATAGAAAACAAAAAGATGCAAAGTATAAACTATCTGCTGCCAAAGTCAGTGATTTCTCACAACTTCGGAAACTAGATATCATGATCATTAAACACAATTGTCAGAGGAATTAATTTAATCGATACTGTGAAGATAATTCTGCCATGGAAATCATATCTGCCCCTACCCTACTCTGTGTGTGTACTATCATTGGGGAAAGGGTTCCAAAGCATACGTTGAAGTTTTGGGGGTGCAGTCATCTTTACCAGCAAAACATTGTTTGGGAGCAGAAGGAAGCAGTCCTCAAACATTTGCCACCTTTGGTGATCGAAGAAGAATATTAAAGAAAAGAAGAGTTAAGTTGAGACTGCAGTGAAAAGGTTGGATGTGAACTACAGTAAGAAAGCTAATGAGGTTGCGGCCAGACACTTGTTTTTATATCGGGCCTGACAAGCTGGATAGTCCATTGGTAACTATGTAGCAGATCAACTTGCTTTACCTGTAATATTCAGAAATGGGGGACTTCAAGATGATATGCCAAGGGATCAAATTTTACATAAGACATTACAGTAAAAATTGTTATTGACCAAAATATGAATATTTGTTTAAAAAACCAATAAGAATAGCCAGGCAGTTCGATGCAACTAGAGAATGAGCATAACAAGCCAAGAAAGGAAATGTACGAGACATCAAGTGAAAAAGACTCGTACCTTGAGATGCCATAAGAACGAAAATGATAGAAGCACGAAAAATGAAGCGACAGGTGGTAGTAAGGAATTCATATGTTATAAGTGCAGTTTGATGGGTCACGTAGCCACAGATAACTCATGACCCGCAATACATCAATACTGTCGGAAGTGTAATGGAAAAGGACATTATACTAGAAAGTGTAAGGTTCCATGGCAAAGAGGGGGAAGAGAATGTAATGGTATGAATGTAAAGGACGTAAAAGGAGACAGTGATCAACAAGAGTTCATACTCAAGGTTTTGGAGATGAGACAAGTAGACAAGAAGGGCCTATATTTTACTGTTGAGCTGGATGGTCAAAATGTACCTGTTAGGGCAGACTCAGCGCTAGATATATGCTCATTGGTGATAACCAGAGTGAGACGTTTGTGATCAAGGAACTGTTCCTGTCAAGTCTGGTTGACAAACATCCCGAGGAGTGATATGATGCTCAATGGGGCCCACCTCCAGGCAACACAGAATCTCTGAAGAGCATCCGTTTCCGGCACAGAAATGCAAAGAGGCCATGTGAGGGGAAGTGGGGGGGGGGACAGCTGGGAGGGAGATCTGAAATGAAACAAGCAAGAGTTTGGTTAAAACAAAGTTGGTCTAGACTTCTATTTGCACTCCCGCTTCTCTACCCTTATCCGTGGGAAGATGTTCCTTTATAAAAAGGTTCCCTTGGTGTCAGCTGTAGGATTTTGGATTTCTGATGTTTGAAGAAACAACGGTGAGCTTGCTAAGAAGAAACAGAATTTGTTACCATGACATGTTCTGTACAAACATAGCACATGCTTACAATTGCTGCACAAGATATACATAACACCCAAATTATTTTTCATATATCTGATAACAACTTCTTCCTTGGCGGTGTTCATTCCCTTACTGAATTATATGATGCAGTCTCAAATGCTGACTCTCTTGTTTATTAGTAATACTCTTGTAGGGCCAAAGCATTGAACTTTATGTTAGTACCTGGTAGTGATTACAATCAGTAAGTCCAGAAGTCAGTTAGTCCGAACCCGTGTTCTCTGTTATACTTTTTAAGGCATTCGCAAGACTTTGCTCTTTTAGTCTTTTTTAAAAAAAAGATTACTTTCAAGATTCCTGCAGTTCTACAATAAGACAGCACATCACTGCCACTGCACTTCTGTGGGTATGTCCTTCTTAGTATTCTTCAAATCAAAACCCAAAATATGCTGATCCATGCGCTCAAGAGAGAGAAGAGATTTGCCTTGTGTCTTCCTTCCAACATCCAAGAAGCAGGATCTGGAACTTTATGCAGAGATTCCAGTTCAAGCCAAGAATTCTACAACACTAAGGGGCCGATTCTGATGCGGGTTGGAAAAGCTTCCCGACCGAATCGGTTGGGAAATGGTGTCCGACCCACTCGGATCGGGAAAGTCCGACCGGCGGAGTAGGATGCATCCGGATGCTTCCAGATACGATTTGGTTGAACTCCCATTGACTTCAATGGGAACATTTGTTCCTAACCGCATCAGAATTGGGCCCTCGGTCGGGAAGCTTTTCCAATTCGCATCAGAATCGGGCCCTTAACGTGGAAGCCAGTGTCAAGATCACAACAATTCATGCTTACCTGGAAGTCCGCACTGTTCGATTCGCAGGGACGTTATGGACCAACCTCCTAGTACCCTACCTTACTGCTTGTGAGGCGTATGTAACACGAGGGAGATTCAGCAGGGCTCAGGGAAAAGGGCAGGATTGGGGACGTCGTTGATGCCTTTACACAATTGTCGACCTGCGAGGCAATAGAAAGACACGTAAGTTCTTCTGGATTCTTAGTAGTCAACCCCCCAGATTTCAAGGGAAGTGGCAGTCCTCACTCCAAGGGGGAGGGAATTCCAAAGTTTAGGTCCAAGGTGTTTGAAAGATCAACCTCCCTGCCTCACCTATTTCTGTCGGCGAATAACTACCAGGCTCGAGCTACAAGAGCGTAGCACACACTTAGAAGCATAATGAATGCCCAGATCATTTATGTAATCAGGGACCTTCTGAGCCATAGGCTTATATATAAAGCACAGTTCTTTGAACTTGACCCGTTTTTCAATGGTCAGCCATTAAAGCTCACGCAAATGGGCAGAGACTGAAGCATGCAGCAGGACATGATAGAGAAGTCTGGCCGCTGCCTTCTGCACTATTTGCAGTCTGTTTAGAAGGTACGTCAAAATTCCTAGATACAAGGCGTTAATGTAGTCCAGATGCCAGATTATTAAGGCCTGTATCACAGTTCTTTTTTTTTTTTTGTGGTATATTTTTATTGAGAAGTATATGTCAGTTTATAAATAATACATTAAAAAAGGAGTATAAACAAATCAAATTATGGCCACACAATAAATTACTATGAAATGTTAACTTCTCAGATTTTTAAATATAAAAAAGATAATACAGATATCAAAAGATACAATAGCTAAGGTACTCATAAAACCTGGAAAGGAAGGAATAGGAAAGGTGGACTAGGGAGGAGATGATATAGATAGTATACAATATGTAGTAAACCATGTATTATAGATAGTTGGAAGATAGTAGCGATAATATCATACAAATATAATATTTCAAGTGAAGATATTCCCACTAACTCAACAATTTCCAATAGGTGAACGGTAAGTCCTAATTAAAAAAACAGTGTTACTGGCTAAAGCATCAACAGTCCTAATGATAACATCAACAGCATGAATATAAATAATGATGGTAATGAATTAATAAGGAAATGAAAAAAGAAGTGATTCCCTTATTGTAGTTCCTAATTAGAAGAAAAATCTGAAATATTACCAGATATAGAATTTTTATTAGCTAGAAAGGGGTTCCAAATTTGGATGAAAGTTCCAACATTGTCCTGCAATCTATAAATGAGTTTTTCATATGATGCTATTTTATACATTTCAATAAGCCATTCATCATGTGTTGGGCATTGTGGTGTTCTCCAATGTCTTAATATACAAATTTTTCCTACAGTGAGTGCTATAGCTATCAATTGTCTTGTATGGTTTGTGAGATTTGGGAGATCAGTAACATCATGTAATAGAACTAATTTTTCCGTTAAAGGAATGGATACTTGTATAGTTTTGTGTAGAGAGGCAGTTATGGAAGACCAATATTCCTTCAAAATTGGGCATCGGAATAAAATGTGTAGTATATCGCAGTCCTCCTGTGGGCACCTCCAACAGGTAGATTGGTGTAGTAAACCTGCTGACTTGAGTTTTTGTGGTGACCAGTACCAGTTATGAAGAATTTTGAAAAGAGTACATTTCATTCTGGCCTCTCTGATTCCCTTATCCATGTTCATAATAACATCCTCCCATTCCTCACCGGAATAAGCTACAGTAATTAACCCTTGCCATTTGACATGAAGTTGTGCTAGCAATGGGAATGAGTGTAATTTATGTACTATGAGATTATAAAATCCAGAGACTGCGCCTTTGAATTTCCCCCAAATTTTTAAGTATTGTAACACTGGGGAATCCTCAACTATCCAAGGAAATGGTCCTAGTCTACGAAATAGGGCTTGTTTTAGTTGTAAGTATTTCCCCTCTTGGGAGGGAGGGAGTTGAAATTCTATCTGAAGCATTTCAAAGGTTTTAAGCTCACCTTCTAAAGTGAGTAAGTGATCCAATGTTAGAATACCTGCGCTCTCCCATATATCCCAGGATATAGTCTGTTTACCTATTCTAATATCAGCGTTATGCCATATTGGGGCCTTTCCATGCAGTCTTGGGTTACTCTTAAGGAGTTTGTGGGCATGTATCCAAATCTTAAGCATAGATTGAATAATAGGGTTGGGAGTTTGTAAAGCAGGTGATTTATGAGTGTAAAACATGTGCAAACCTGAAGTTACCTGTACAGTTTGTCTTTCAATGAGAACCCATAGTGGGGGATCATCCTGTCTGGGCCAAAGATAAACCAATTGAGATAAATGGAGGGCTGTATAGTAATGCTCAATACACGGTAAACTAAGACCCCCATATCGCCTGTGAGCAATCAATTTTGAGATTTTAAGTCTAGGTCTCAGGGATCCCCAAATAAAGGTTTTAATACCTTTGTCAATATCTCGCAATATTGATATTTTAACTGTCAAAGGCAACATACCTAAAACATAAGTGAAACGGGGCACTATAATCATTTTCACTGCCTGTACTCTACCCCAAAAAGACAAGTTAAGATGGGACCATTTTTCATACTCTGACTTCGTTTTGGCAATAAGTGGATCTAAGTTATCTTGAATAATACGTTCTAAACCTGTGTTGATGTAAATACCTAAATACTTCAGGCGGTCCACTTTCCATTGAAAATTATAGCCCAAAATAGCTGCTTTCGTTGTACCCCTGGACAATGGTAGAGCTTCACTCTTATTCCAATTGACTTTGTAGCCAGAAATGATTGAGAAGCGAGAAATGGTAGACATGAGTCTAGGGAGTGAAGTAGGCAGATCAGTAAGTGTGAGCAATATGTCATCTGCATAAAGAAGTATTTTTGAGATCCCTGCTGGTGTAGGAATGCCTGCTATTTGTGAACACTGTCTTATTGCCGCAGCCAGCGGTTCAAGTGCAAGAAGGAACAAAAGGGGCGATAAAGGGCAACCTTGGCGCTGTATCACAGTTCTTTGAGCAGAGACAGGGAGGAGCTCCAGAAGTTAATGCAGGCACTTACTTAAGGAGCCCAAAATACATGACAGATACCTTGTTGATCTAGGCGGCCACCATAAGTCTACTATCCAGGCATAAACCCAGGTCTTTCACAACCTGCTTATGAGTGAGGATAGGACATAAGACCTCCAGCCAGTCCGACAGACCCCAAAGCTGAGGTTGGTTGCCCTCCATCAGGACCTCCATTTTATTCCCATTCAAATGTAAAGAGTTGTTTTTCATCCAGAGGGCCACTTCCTTAAGGCCAGGTCTCAGCTCTGGGCCACTTTTATCCTAAGTGGAGGATAGGGAAAGGATTGAGTATCGTTGGCAGAGGAAAAAGTTTGTTCAGAATGAATGGTGTGAGTTCCAAATATGGCATAGTATTGATGGCTCGCTATTCACAGGCCAAAGGTTAAATTTGTGACTCAGGCAATCACAGGAGAGGTTATAAAGTTCCTGGGAGAGGTTTTTGCCAAAGATGGCTTACCGAAGGAACTAACTACAGATAATGGGGTATAGTTAGAGTCTCACCAAATAAAATATTTTTTTAGGAAACTTGGCATCACCTGCATACATACCTCTATCTATTTCTGACAGAGCAATGGCAAAGTAGAAAGGTGCAAAGGAGTATTAAAGAAAGGGATACAGCTTGCAATAGGCATTGGAATGAATTGGAGACATTCAGTTGATGATTTAATGCATAACAATGGAGATAAATCACCTTTGAAAAAATCAGACCTAGGAAGCCCGGCACTCTTTTGAGATAACTGTTGATGCTGGAAAGAGAAGGGTTGACGTCTGGTGTTGAAATATCCATGAGTTTGTCTGGTAAATGCTCAACAAACAGATCAAAAATTGAGGAAGAAAAAGTGGAGTTAGAGGGGCTGAAAAGTTCATGGTGGGCGACATGGTGAGAGTAAGAATGAGGAAACTTGGAAGGAAGGGTTGGTTGATACTTTTAGATGAAATAGAGGTTAGAAGGGTGGGTAGATTTGTAGTGGAACTGAGTGATGGTCATATATGGGACGAAAGAAAGGTAGCTGACTGCCTGTTAGAAGAAAAGTTGGATGCTGACGAAAATAGCAATGGCCATCAAGAGGGAAGTCAGGAAGTCATTGTTGATGGAGAACTCTGTAGAGTAGGCCTGGTATTTAACAGCCTTTTGAAAAGTTGTACTTAATTATATGTATATTCAGTTTTGTCAAAGTTACATAAATGTGTTACATTGATGTTTTTATTTTTATGCTCGTTTCTTTTGTTAGTTGGTTGTTCTTATTGGAGGGGTGTCTATTTTATTGTATTATCCAATTGTATTGCTTCTCTTTAAGTAGAACCTTGGGGTTTCTCATTCCTGTGTGGTTCAACCTTGGATAAACATTTTATTCCGAGCCGTTTGGAGAGTGATCTAACTCCTGTAAGGATGTAACTTACTTTTACTGAAAAAAAAAAATCTCTTCAATCCGCCTGGATTACTGATGTTTGAACACAGGGTTTGTGAGCTAATA
Organism: Calotriton arnoldi; assembly: GCA_963921515.1. Taxonomy (NCBI): domain Eukaryota; kingdom Metazoa; phylum Chordata; class Amphibia; order Caudata; family Salamandridae; genus Calotriton; species Calotriton arnoldi. The sequence continues at coordinate 585,976 of CAWUFW010011349.1, read as the reverse complement.
ACATTCACTCTTTTTTTGTTTCTAATGCTAAAGTAGGCAGGATGTGGTTTGAGGAGTCGGCATTAAATATGAACTATTGAAAGTGATTTAAATTTGATATCCATTGCAATAACTTTCTCTTGTAGTAATAGTGCACACAGGAGGTGGCCAATTCTGCACTATAGTCTTTTAGCCTGCCATAGCGGGCTATACCGGCCATTAAAGGCCCGCTCCAGCGTTAAAGGGGCGAGCCAAAGGCGAGGGCCTTTAACAAGCGAGCGGGACTTTAATGGCCGGTATAGCCCAGCTACGGAGGGCTATAAGGCTATTAGAACATTCTGCCACTAGAGGGCAGAATGTTCCAACAAATAAAACAAAGGCCTCTCAGAGCCCGAGGGGGTTTAAATCCCCTCGAGCTCCGAGAGGCCTTTGTAAAACAACATTGGAATGTTGCTTTGCAGGCTTTTATTGGCCCGTAGAAGCTCGGAGCACACCATTGTATTCAGTGGAGTGCTCCACATTCCAATGTTCTAATAAAGTTTATATCTCTGACTGTGTCTCAAGCAGTGAAGTACAGTTGACTGGCAGCATCTTAGTGCTGCATTCCCATACCTGCAACCCACTGCTCGCACAAATCCCCTCCTTTTTCTATGGGGAGGAGACTGGGGGATCCTGGGCAAGCAGCAAATCATTCTATAGGACCATTTCACCTCTTCTGCAGTTAGGTACTTCCTGGGTGGAGCAAGAAGGTTTAACCTCCCTTAGAGTTCTCAATCTGACCTTGTTTTGTTGGTTTGTAGTGATGCGTAACATCTAGACGTTTCCAAGCATTAAGGAGAACAGTAAATAAAGTTATTACCCAGGTTGGCCTTACCTGACCCATTTAATGGGCTCTCGTAGTTTGGGACCTCTAATAGCCCATCTGGCAGATGAAGTAACACACTTTAGAACATTGGAATGTGGAGCACTCCATTGAATACAATGGAGTGCTCTGAGCTTCTACGAGCCGGTAAAAGCCCGCAAAGCAACATTCCAATGTTGTTTTACAAAGGCCTCTCGGAGCCCGAGGGGATTTAAACCCCCTTGGGCTCCGAGAGGCCTTTGTTTTATTTGTTAGAACATTCTGCCCTCTAGTGGCAGAATGTTGTAATAGCCTTATAGCCCTCCGTAGCTGGGCTATACCGGCCATTAAAGTCCAGCTCCCTTGTTAAAGGCCCTCACCTTCGGCTCGGGCCTTTAACACTGGAGCAAGCCTTTAATGGCCGGTGTAGCCCGCTATGGCGGGCTATAAGGCTATATTATTGTTACAGTTATTTATCATTTGTATAGTGTATAATATGCCAAGAGTTTGACATCCCCTTGGATGAGGTGTCTAATACCTTGCATAAGGGCTTTTGGAAGTTTTGTACTAACTGACGGTGTGAGATTAGATCTGTCCTGAACGGGATCCAGTGTTGCATTTAGATTGCTTCCTAAAATGTCGGCCCTGTCACATAATTTTGAAAAAAAAAATGGAAATAATCTCTCACATAATACATATTGTGCCTCATTCGGCTCATATGTTGAACATAAGGTTACTTGTTGGGTATGGATTCAAACTAGACCTTGAATCCATTTTCATATTCTTTCAGAGCACATTTCAAGTAAATTTATATATACGTTCAATAATTTATTGAACGCTTACTTAAATGTTATATCTTAGCTATATTGTTGTTTATGTCATCCATTGCTCCACCAGTGGAACACTGTAAGAATGATGTAATATGCAATGTTGGTCTCTGTAAACCACAGTTGGAGAAGGGCTGAGCACCATGCTGGGTGCTCCTGGTGGGGCTGTATTACTGATGTACTTCTGATCTTCAATAAATACCCTTAAAACATCACAACCAGCCTGGAGTGATCACTACAATTTTATGGCGACGAGTTGAAGCAAAGAATCTGCGTGTGCTACCTCTAAGGCCTTCAATTTCAAGTCTGGAACATCTGAGGACCTACTCTCAAGCTAAAGCAACTCTTCTGTCTACAGCTGCACTTACTTAACTACCTGCTACATATCAGCCCCACCAGTGACCTCCCACCGGTCGCCCTCAACGCAAAAGTGCCAGTTCCAGTTTCTACGCAGCTCAAGTCTCTGCCTGCTGTTCCCACAGCATCTCAAAGGTCTGTTCTTACGGTTCCTACAGTCTATTTCAACTGCATCACCTGGTCTAAAGTCATCAAAGCTGCCTGTGTCTCCTCCATTACGCCTTTGTGCTGAGCCTTCAGTGAGGGTAAGCCTGCCAACTCATGTGTCTGCCAACGCCTGCGTCTTGTGCTGTAAGCCTGCCATCATTAATGTCTACACACTGTCTGGTGAAGAAGTGTGTTTTCTCATGTGTGTGCCAGTCAAGGTGTCTCAACTCTTACGTGACGCAGAAGGATTTACATCTCAAATAATGTCTAATAAGCAACAACCAACATCTACTGCCTTTGGAAGCAAGGTACTCTGTACCTGCGTGTATTTTTAACAGCATGCTGTTCAAGTGCAAGTTCAATTCTTATGACTGTCATCTAACCTTTTGCTCATCTTTGTATGGGTTTTTGAAAGCAGTGTCAGCACAGGACTTGTTTTGCTCAAACTGGTGAGAGTTTACTTTATTAGTCATGTTACTTTGGTGTATGGCTTTTCTACGTGTACCAGCTGAAAGCGATTTGGATTTGGTTTCATCTCCTTCCCTTCCGCATGAGGAGGCCATCGGAGTGAGTAATATTCAGTTTTTAATTTGTTTTTCATGTCAGTGGTCTTCCCTACGGTGAAGCCGGTAAAAACTGCCACGCTGCGTTTCAAAACTTGAAAGTAAGCGCACGCTCCTCACCTCTTCGCATCCAGCACCTGTGGAGCAATTTATGACGTTTTCCCTGCTTGGCAGTCATCACTGCTGCTGTCGGACGCCTCGCAGCAGGAGCGTGCCTGCAGCCACCCGGCACAGCGTAAAGTACGTGCCTCCATCCTATGTTTGGCGCCGCCGGAGCACATTGAACTCGAGGTGCTCTGAAGTATCCTGCCTTGCTCTGTGCCTCTGTCAACCACGTTTGGTTCTTTGCGTGCCATTAAAGTTAATGCCTCTGATGTCTTGTGCCCCTGCGCGCTCTTCTTCACTTGCTCTTTGTCGACCTTTCTCGTCCGAGGAGTTGACCTTTCAAGTTGTCCATTGCTTGAGGAGATTTTTCTGTGGATCCTACCAGCAAGGTACTGTTGGGTAATTTTCTAGCTTTTGTCACAACTGCTTCAAGCAACATTCAGCCGGTATCCTTTTTCATTATTATTTTTTGCAAGCTGCTCCGTTCAACGTGGAACATTTTATTAGTTTAAGTTCCTGCACATTCCTATGTGAAATCTCTCACTGGAGAACATTTTGCCTCCTAGGTTGGATTAGAGTTTTTCTGTGGACATTGTGGTGCACACGCACACACACATTTTGATTTCCTTACGTTAGGGATGAGTTTTAAACGTTTTTTCCTCTACCTGTGTCTTTACTATAATTACTCAGTAAATGGTGCACAATATTTTTAGTGTTGTACAGTGCACAATAGTTTTTACCTTCACACAGTGCATAATGTCTAGGTTTACATTTTACCCTACATAGGGTGTCTAAGGTTTTCACCGTCACACAGTGCACAATCTTTACCTCAACACGAGGTGTCTTGTAGGGGTTTTAATCCCGTCACTACAGTGCACAGGGGTTTTAGTCCCGTCATTACAGTGCACATTGTTGCTACCTCCACACGAGGTGTCTCACAGGGGTTTTAGTCCCGTCTTTACAGTGCACATTGTTCTTACCTCTACACGAGGTGTCTCGCAGTGGTTTTTGTCCTGCTACTCTAGTGCACAACGTTGACCTCTTCACGAGGTATTTTGTCTCTTTTGTTTCGGTGCACACTTTTACCTCAAGTTTCAAACGTTGCACGGACGTTTGTCCGGCACATACATGCACATTTCTTGACCTCTCCGCGAGGTGTGTTGTTGGGTGTCCCCCTTTTTCTTTGTGCATATCCAGACCTCCAGTTGAGGTACATTTCAAGGTCTTATACCTTCACTTCTTAGTGCACGTTCCTTTTTTTTCTGTTACCTTGCGTAAGGTGTAGTGTTTGTTCTGTTTTTATTCTACAGTGCACAATGTTTAGACCCCTCTTAAGGTCGCCCCTGCACACACTAGTTTTACCCAGTTTGGGTGTATGATTTGGGTCCTAGTCCCATTACCATAGTGCAAGGGTTACGTTTCTAATGTTGCACAACATTTTAGTCTCCTCACGAGATCCTTTTTGCACATTCATATTTTTACCCTCATTGGGTGTACGGTTTGGGTTCGAGTCCCATTACCGTAGTGCAAGGTTTATGTTTCAAAGGTTTATGTTTCACTGGGCGTTTGTTTTTCTATACATTTTTACACTTTGTTTTATTGTCCACACTGTAGCACAGTGCTGTTCTCAATTTATTATTCAGTCTTCTTTTCGTGATAGAGAAGTGTGAGTAATCCTTGGTTTTTCTCTTCTTCTCTGTCATCTGGTTTATCCCTGATTTGGGTTGCCTTCTCGCATACTTACATGGCCAGTGGGTGTGCAGAGGGTAGTCATTGATGGTTTCTCTCCTTCTTTTGATGGTTTGTCTCTTTCTTTTTCTTTTCTTCTGTTATATAGAGAAGGGAGGATGGTTAATGGATTATCTTTATCTGTTTGGATTATCTTTATCTGTTTCTTCAAGTTTCTCGATTGTTTTCTTCCTTTCAACCTATCGCCTGTTTCTCCCAGGTTCTCTCCCCTCTATTTCGTTTTTCTATTTTCTACATCTGATTCTTTATTTCTTTTTTCTGTTTTCCGTTTGGAAGAAAAGAGGATATGTTATATCCTAGCTATATTGTTGTTTATGTCATCCATTGCTCCACCAGTGGAACACTGTAAGAATGATGTAATATGCAATGTTGGTCTCTGTAAACCACAGTTGGAGAAGGGCTGAGCACCATGCTGGGTGCTCCTGGTGGGGCTGTATTACTAATGTACTTCTGATCTTCAATAAATACTCTTAAAACATCACAACCAGCCTGGAGTGATCACTACAATAAAGAACTGTTTTTTAAACTATGCCATCAGAATCACTTCTATGGATACCATCCCAAACTCATCGTATTCGCATCTGAGCTCCACATATGTATTTCCAGTAATAAAGTTTTTCACTGAATGCATTTATATGTAGATGCCTTGCCTTTTTGCTGGAGAGTTTTATTCTGAAACACTAAGGGAGATGCTTTTAACAGAGGACATCACCCAATGGTCAAACCCATTTCACAATTAAATTAAACAAGAACTGTTGATGCTCATCACCATTCTGCATCACACATCTGTAGATTATCATTATGCCATCTATTAATGTCACACATAAGTCAGAAGAGTTATCATAACTCTTCCCTTTCCTCCCTTTGCCCCATAACATATGTTTTTTCTTAATGTTTGCAAGCGCAGGTTGTCTCTGTCTACTCTGATTCCTTTGAAGTGGCATGCGCTGGAAGTAGATCTTGTTTAATGGAGGTTTCGATTTGCAGACTACGGAAGACCTTGATATTACTTTCCACAAAGTTGACTTTTTTTTATATAGAGTGGCGCACTCTCCAGTATTTCCACATAGCCCCTGGGAGATTAATTCTTTTAGACTCTTCTACCCTTTATCAATTAAACCTACCTTTGCTGTACACACACTGGGCCCGATTCACAAAGGTACTTATGTGTAGTAAAATGACGAGTGCCAAATCTCCACACTTGGGGCGGAATCTCGGCACGGCGCAGTCTCTTCAGTTCACCCTGCGGAGATTTTCGCCATGAGTGTGAAGAATTCCACCACGAATGCGGAGACTCCACCACAACTCGTAAATTTACTACACTTAAATACCTTGGTGATTCGAGCCCTCTGAATTTTTCTGGAGATGCTCAACTTGACTACATATCCAGTTCAAACTTTGTTCACTGGCCTCTTGGGTCACCTGAGCAGTGCTGTCAGTGGAAGGCAGGAATTTGTATTTCTGAGTTAGGTGGGGGAGAGCAGCCTCATTGTTCCGCGTCTTCCAGTTCCATATTGTTGAACTTAGTCTCCCTTGCATGAATCTCATACGGCTGCTACACTCAGAATAGAATCCATGTCATCAGGTTCGTGCATGAATCTAGGGGCAGCACAACTACAGCAGCAGCAGGAATATGCGAGGAATGTGGGAGGAGCTCACAGTAGCTAAATCCACTGGTCTCGTGTATGACCACGCCTGTGGATGCCTTTTTAGGTCAAATCCTATAGGAGAGAACAGCTGTCTGGTTGCAAAAAGACATCTTGGGACATTCTGAAAGCTTTCCTGGGAATACATTACACCCATCCCTTACCACTGGCTTTGTGGTTTATAACTCATATTTGCTTGCTTTCTATTTTCTGGCTTTCATTTTTTTAGGCTGCCCAGCATGTCTTTGCCCCTTCTGCGGAGCATAGCCAGTTTACTCTATTCTTCCATGAGAGCTTGCTTCTTTTTTAAATAGGGCTTTAAATTTTGTTCTCATCTGACGTATTTGCTGTGCATTCAAAGACAGAGGTCAAATGTCAGGCTCTGTCTTCCGAGGGAACTTGGTGTTTGCTTTTCTTTCTCTGAGGATTTATGTGAAAATCTGGGTTTGTGAAAGGTACAGCATTTTCCTAGCACACAACAAAACTTAAAAGTCTGTAAATGAACTCTGAAAATATTTCAGAATGTATATGAATTAGGAAAGCACAAATGAAGCACATTTTTTGTACTTCTGAAGTGTGGTGGAAACAAATATTTTAATATGAGCAAAACAATCAATACACCAGGTGATGCCACTCCCACACTTTATAGTTTCCATGCTGTATGATTGTATCAGTAAAACTGTATGTCTGTGCAAATGTAATGGTCATTTCAATTGAAAATGAGTTGTCTGTAACAAGCAGAGCACCACCACACCATGCATATTCCACTCTGTGCCAATCTACCGGACGATACTCTACTCCACTCTATGCCACTCCATGCCTCTCCACTCTATGACACTCTATGCCACTCCACTCTACACCAAGCCACATCACCTCACTCCACTGCACCCCACTCTACTCCACTGTCTGCCCCTCTACTATACTCCAATCTATGCCACTCTACTTTACGGCTCTCTACTTCACTCCACACCAATCTATGCCACTCTATGCCACTTTACTCCACTCTACTCCACTCCACTCCACTCTATGCCACTCCACTCTACGCCACTCCACTCTATGTCACTCCACTCTACTCTCGACACTCCATTCTACTCCACAACATACCAGTCTATGACACTCTACGCTGCTCCACTCTATGACACTCTGTGCCACTCAACTCTATGCCACTCTACTCCACTCTGCTCCACTCTGCTCCACTCTACGCCACACCACTTAACATAACTTTATGCCACTCCACTCTATGCCACTGTACTCCACTCTATGCCACCCTACACCACTCCACTCTGCCCTATGCCACTTCACTCTACAATACTCTACTCCATGCCACTTCACTCTACAATACTCTACTCCATGCCACTCCACTCTATGACACTCTACTGCATTGCACTCTACTTCATTCTATGCCACCTCACTCTACGAAACTCAGTGACACGCCACTCTACGACACTCCACTCAATGGCACTCTACTCCATTCCACTTGACCCCACTCTACAACACTCTGCTCCATTCTATGCCACTCCACTGTACGACACTCTACTCCACTCTACATAACTCTGCTCCCCTCTAATCTAGGCCATGCCACTCTATGCCCCTCTACTCTACGCCATTCCATTCTATGACACTCTACTCCACTCCTCTCTGCGACACTCTACTCTGCTCTTTCCACTTTACTCCACTCTACACCACTCCACTCCACTCTACTCTTTGACACACTACTCCACTCCTCCAATCTACGGCACTCTACTCCACGTTACGCCTCACCACTCTACGCCTCTCCACTCTATACTCTTCCAGTTTATACCCCTCCACTCTTCACCACTCCACTCTACTACATTCTACTGTAATCTACTCCACGACACTCCACTCCACTCAACTCCATGACACACCACTCTACTCCACTCCCCTCTTCAACATGACACTCATCTCTACTCCACAACACTCCACTGAACTACACTTCACTCTATGCTACTCCACAACACCCAACAATACTCTACACTACTCAACTCTATGACATTCTTCTCCACTTTACGAAACTCCACTCTATTCCACACTACTCTTCTCAACACCACTATCTTTTACCCATGCTGAACTGCAGTCTCGCTGGTGTACAACATGGCTAAAACACCTTGGCAAAGTCAATAGCTCTTGCATAGGCGAGACCTATTGGCTTTGCCAAGGCTTGTTCAAGTATGGCAGGCTCTATGATAGCTTTTAGTTGAACCAGAATCAATGGTGTGTGGTGTTGTAAACTCTGTATTGTATGTTTTTCATGGAATTTGTCTTAATCTAGATTCTGGTCATGTATCTTGCAGGACAGCTTTAAATTCTATTGCAGTTTACTAAAAAGGTACCCCATGTGTGTGCACATTGCCATGCCGTACTGCATACCAGTAATGTTGCAAAGCCATATCTAATAGGCTACACTCCTATTGTAGGGAATGAGAAATTATCAGTCTGCCCTTGTTTATGTGTTTTCATCAGATTACCATTTTAAAGTTTTTGAACTGTTTACTTATGCAATCATTTGAATAACTCAAAAATGATTTCTTCATCAGTTTTCAATTAAACATTTGAGGCGCCCTTGGAGCTGCATAAATTAAAATGGAAATAAACAATGATTCCCTTATCAAGCTTCAAATTAAGCATACTTTCTCACTATCAATGTATAATTCATAAAGATGGGGTTTATAAAAGCGCTTTGGGAAACAACATTAATTCATTCCTGACACTGATTACTTTTTTGTGTAATGTGGTTCTAAGTCAAATGAGTTGATAGAACGGGGCAACATAGACTTCAGCATTCACAGTCTTGTGAATACAGACATTTCTAGTCCAATAGGATCACTTGCCGGTATTATATACAGATATATGATTCTTTTAGAAAAATTGGACTTAGGCATGATTGACATGAAATATTTAATTGAATTCTTATGCACCGGCCTCTTTTTAAATATTTCATCATTGTCACATCTTTGCATTTTAAAGCAAAAGTTTGAAGTAGTGAGGAAGAGATAAGCCAAGGGCAGGTCCTTATGAATTCTAAACAGTTGTAAAGCACATAGACGTCATGCTAACTTGCCTTCAGTCCACCATCTCCCACATTTGTATGTTGCTGGCAAAGTTACTAAAGAAAATGGATTGCAGCAATGCAGTAATATTTAACTCATAGCTTTAAGTTTAGAAAGTTATATTTGAAAGCATGTGGCACTTGCATTACGCAGAATCCTCACATTTTCTTTTTGGTCAGATGTACAACCCGCTAGCAAACAAAAAACAAGCATTTGCAATGCAGTAGGTCTCGCAATTGCGATATTTTGAGCTATTGGCATTGTAAATGACAATGCCTTTTATTTATGTGTTTAAAAAACCTGCAATATTAAAAGGCATTGGGGCATAGTCACAAGGACTTATCGCCTAGTTATCGGCACTTTAGCGCAGCAAAAGTGGCGCTAGAATTACCGCCCCATTCGCAAGCTGGTGCTAACTGCCTACATCGCTACATAACCCGCGATAGCTGCGGCAAAAAACATAATAAGCGTGTCCGTGCAAAAACACACGAAAAGACAACACTGCGCGATTCACAACGGACAGCCAGATCTGCGATGCGAGTCAAAAACAGGAGATAACCCGCGGTAGCAGCAGGGATTTAACACCTGCCTTTTGCTGGTGCTAAGCAGGACGACTACCTGCACCACAAAAGGGAGCCCAGCCCACAGCCACACCCGAAGAACAACAGATGCCATGGAGCCACTGCTCATGCAGCTCGGAGGCCCTAGATGCCCACAACACCAACCGCCACCACCCCCAGGCCCCCCACATCCCTGTGCCCTCCCCCGGCCCACCCACCCCGGACAAAGATGTGCCACAGCAACTTTACGAAATCACGAGAAAAAAAAGAGCCTGATGTCGCACAAATACAACAACAAACATACATGTGTGGTCAGAATAAGGAGAAACAAACATTCAACTTTGAAATTCCCACAACACAACTTTATTAATACACAACACAAAACAACAACACTGAAGAATCCATGCGGATCCACTACGGACAATCTGGAAGTCACAGCCTGCAAGAAAAAACCGAGATAAGAACGTGTGTCATGCGCTCATCAAAGGACAGTGAGAGAGAGAAAGAAAGAAGGGAGAGAGAGAAAGAAAGGGAGAGAGAGAGAGAGAGGGGGAGAGAGAGCGAGAAAGAAAGGGAGAGAGAGAGAGAGAGGGAGAGAGAGAGCGAGAAAGAAAGGGAGAGAGAGAGCGCGAGAAAGAAAGGGAGAGAGAGAAAGAGAGGGAGAGAGAGACAGTGAAAGGAAGAGAGGGAGAGGGAGAGAGACTGCTGCCCATGAGCACCCCGGCCCCACTGCTCACCTTCCACCACCGGTGTGTCTCCAACCACGTGCCGGTGCACGCTCCGAGCCCGGGACACGCGACCTTGGCAGCCTCCACATCACGCGGACCCGCCCCGCGGCCCACTAGGTCACACACCTGAATCTGGGCCTTGAGTTCGAAATGGGAGAATCCATTATAGTGCACACGTCATCATCACAGGCTGCACAGCCGCTCAGCTCCATAGGTGCCACTAACTCTGTGAACCTTGAGGCAATGCCACGTAGCGGTAGGCCCGCGTCGCACGCAGGCTCCGGGCTACACTGCAGTCCACCAGGTCCCCTCTCTGAAATCAAGTACACAACAAATAATTGCAGAGTTCAACTCATTGCACACATGCTGCTGCACCCCAGCCCCTCCCGCCGCCCAGCGGTGAATGTCCGCCCCTGCGCACCCAGGCCCCACTGCTCACCTGCTGCCACCGGTGTGTCCCCAAGAGGGCACACCACGTGCCGGTGAGCACCTAATGAGCAGTGGTATTTAGTTGGGTAAATGAAGGCGCCACTCGGGAGAGATAACACAAATATTTGATATTTACTTGCTGTATTGATCACGGTGCTGCAAGGTGAAGAGAACCACTGACCTCCTCAAAACACAAAATGGCCTTGGCCAATTGACAGATATACAAAGGAATTCCTCAGCACACGTCTGTTATGTCACAATATACATAAACATGCTTGATGTGAGCATAAGTAAAATACAAGTAGGTAAGTTCTTATTTCTTTTTTCCTTTTTATTTTCCGATGTTCAGACACTGGGATTCAATATCTCGCACAATTCAATTCTCGATTCAATAAGTGCACCGTACTCGGCAACACGAGGAGCGACGTCCGTGTGTGGGATCAAACTACTAAGAAATAAGATTCTGGACTTCCGGGACATACAGGGATCCCTTGGATTTAACATTGAGAAGTGAGACGTCGCGAGATATTGAATCCCAGTGTGGGTTGGAATTAACACCACTAATAAAGGTTATACACAGGAAAACAATAGCCTTGATAAAGTCGCGGGATTAATTCCCATGTAAGCGACGAAACACGTGTCGGCTGTCTGAACATCGGAAAATAAAAAGGAAAAAAGAAATAAGAACTTACCTACTTGTATTTTACTTATGCTCACATCAAGCATGTTTATGTATATTGTGACATAACAGACGTGTGCTGAGGAATTCCTTTGTACACCACGTGCCGGTGCTAACTCCAAGGCCTGGGCCCGCAGCCTTGACAGTCCCCACATCATGCGGCACACCCCCGCGGTCCAGCAGGTCCCACACTTGATACTGGGTCTTGAGTCAGCAATGGCAGAGACCATATCAGTGCACACGTCATCATCGCAGGCTGCACACCCGCTCAGCTTCATAGGTGCGACTAACCCTGTGCAACTCAAGCCAGCGCCACATGGTGGTAGGCCCGTGACGGCCGCCGGACGTCAGGGGCGACTAACCCTGTGCGCCACAAGTCATGGACCCTCCATGATTGAGTCCCGTTGCGCGTACGTTGACAGGTTACCTCCGGCAGTGGGGAATGTGACGTTGCAGACCCCTTTTATTGGCGGTGTCACATGGCGCGTGACGCATCTGCTGGATGGGTGTGGTGTGTGTGTGCAAACCTGCCCTCAGGGAGTGGCCGTGGCATGCTGGCAACTAGACCAGTGACCAGCAGATCCCAAGCGTGGAATCCTGGGACATGTAGCTATGTCGTCCCCCCTCGGAGCGTAAGCGTAGTGGTCTGGCCTGGCGTACGCCGGACCAGCGTCGGGCGTGCAAGAATGATCATGGGGCTCTGGGCGCTGGTTCAGTCCTGTCCGGACAAGGAAGTGACAAATGCATGTGTCCCTGCTGTAGTGGCTACGCCGCCCGGAACGCAATCGGCAATGTGGCACCCTGTGACCCATGTCCCACGACGTGTGCAACATGGACGTCAGGGGGAATCACTGACCCAACACACATCCACACTTACATACTTGAATGAACGAAGACATGACACAACTGTGCAATAGTGAATGATTTATTGTCATCCAGTGGAGTGTTGCAGCTGGAGCAGTACAGGGCCATGCAGACCCCACTTCACATCATAGGCATGTGGCGGGCCAGCCAGAGTCCTCCAGGGCATGACAAGTACATCGGAAGAGGAAGAGTCCAGACCGCAGTCTGATCGCTGTGTCATCGGTCATCTAACAGAATATGGCAGTCCATGTCGTGGTCCAAGGTGAGATCAAAGAGTGCATCGGGGGGCAGTGGAAGGTCATGATGCCACGGGCAGAACCAAGATGAAACAGGCCAGATGGGTGGGAGGAATGCTACTGCCGCCTCATGATCAAGAAGTCAGGATCATCCACATCCTCGTCCTCTGATGTGTGCTCTGCCTCACCTGTGGGTGCTGCAGTTCCGGCTGCAGCACTGTGTGCCACTGACACATCAGGGGCCGGAGGTGGATTTTCGGCTGCACCGTGTGGCAGTGACACGTCAGGTGCAGGAGTAGAAATGTCTGCCGCACTGTGAGGCACTGACACACCAGGGGGCGCAGATGTGGATGGTGTAGGAGCAGCAGCATCCATCTGCGCCAGGCCTTGTGGCAGCAATGCCATGACGAGGATCTGCAGGGCATGGTATATCCCAGCTACATTTTTCTGATGTGCAGCAGTGACAGCCAACCTTTCCGCCTCCATCCGCACCATGTCCTCCATGAGCCTCCGCATTTGTGCCAAATCACTGCTGAGATCGCTGGAGCCACTCTGACTTGACAGGTGTTCTTGTCTCCGAGTCAGGACTCCAGCGATGTTGGCCAAGGCTCGTTGGAGACCATGGAGCGGACTGTGGGTGTCCGTCAGGCACTGTAAGTGGTCCCCGAAGGGACGTAGACACCCATGGATGGCATCAAGTTTGGCTGCCAGGAGTTCAAACCCCACCCACACCTGATCAGCCAGCTTCTCCTGGGCCTCTAACACACGGGTTTGGAAGGCCAGGTGTGTCCTGGGAGACAGCCGGTGTGGCAGGTGCTGCCTGCTGTGTGGTCTGTGCAGGGGGTGGGGTCTCCTCGATGCAGCTGGGCTGCCCTGATCCTGGAGGTGGGGAGCAGATGCGGGCGATGAGGTCTCTGAGGGCTTTGGTGTCGATGCTGGGGTTGTCATCCTCGTCATCAGTGTAGAGTTGTTGGGTCTGCTCTGCAGGTGGTGTTGATGGTCCCTCTGCAATGTTAAGGGGAGATGCTGCATTACATTGTGTTGACATGTTTGTCCAGGCATTGTACTTCACATACAGACTGCATGGCGAGGTACATTGTGACTGTGTAGGGGGTGATGCCTGTTAGATGCGGGACAGTTGACATTTCTACACCATCAGGGATGTGAGGTTGTACTTGTGCAGTTTCATCTCACATCCCCCTGCTATGCCAAATGTTATTGGCCAGTATCTTCACACAAGCGGCAGCAGTTTTGCCCTCTGTCCTGTTGTTCATGTGTTGCAGTTTGTACCACATTGTTGTCTATGCTGCTGTGCTCTGACTGTCATATGTGTGTGCTGCAGTTTTGTGAGAGTCGCACCTGCAGCTCTCATTCTGCTGCCTCTTGTCCCTTGCAGGCGGTGTGCCTTTGACTTCTGTGTTCATGCAGTGTTGAGACGTTACCAGACTTGGGTGGATGTGTGTCTTGGTGGGAGTGGGGACTCTGGGGCATGGTTTGTCCGCAGATGTGTTGTTGACGTCAGGGGTTGATTGTGCACGTGGATGTGCCAGAGTGTGACCTGCTCCTTTACGGATGTGGTCCACACTCAGCCACCTCAGTGTTGTTGCGTGCACCATGCCATGGTAATCAGACTGCAGGCATGGGATTCGTCATGCAGTGTCACTTACGTTGTCAGTGTGGCTCACGGACCAGCAGCTTGGCTGGGTTCAGCACATGTGCATAGGTTGTATGTGAGCTGTGTGATGTGTGGGGTGGGCCCACTCTGGGCAGATAGTCGAGGGTGACGTACTTGGTGTTGCTATGTGTGCTGCAGTATGGCAAGGGGATCAGGGACATGATCCGAAGTCAATGTGGGTGTGCAGTGTGGCCTGCTTATTTGTGCATGTGTGCCATTGTGCCCATCTCCCCCCGTCCCCCCAGGCCATGGTCGCTACTCACCCTGTTGCTGTTGAGTCCGTTCCTGTAGAGCAGTGTCCGGGCCCCCAACTCCTGCCACCGTATCCACACTGATGACTGTCGACACCATCTCCTCCATCTCATCCAGCTCCTCCTGCGACGCAGGACTACCACCTCCAGTCTGCATTGCTGCTTTGAGGTTGTTGGCAAGTTTGCTCTTGGTTTTGCGCTTGATATCAGTCCATCGCCTCTTGACCTCGTCCATTGACCTCATCTGCACTCCAACAGCATTCACCTTGTCCAAGATGGACTGCCATATTCCATTTCTTGTGCCCAATGACACGGTGGAGGTGATGAACAGTTGTTGATGGTGTCCTATCACCTCCGTGACCAGGATCTGATTCTCCTGCAGACTGAACTGCGGCTTCCTCTTCTTCTTGTCCCCGAGGGCCCTGGCTGGGGCTCCGGTGGGCTTGTGGGGTTCCGATCGTCCCCTGTGCCTGCTCCGCCTGACTCCATCATGCTTAGCTGTTGGTGTTTTTTTGTTTGGTGTTTTTTTTTCTGTTTCTGTAGTGATTTTTCACGCATGACGTGTGTGTATTGCAGGCCTTGCGCGCCTTATCGCGGATTGTCTCTTCGCGATTGGGCCCATCGTGATTTTTTTCGCGTTAGGGTTTTGATTTTTATCGCCGTCGCGCTAGTTGTTTCGCGGACATTTGCCGCGTTCGCGTGCGGATATCGCCGTGTTGTAAATGCCACGTTAACACAGCGTTATTTTCCCGCGATGGACTGCGATGTGAGAAGTTGCGGTAAGCTATTTTGGCGATGTTTATCGCACGTTCTTGTGAATATACCCCATTGTCATTTACAATACCAATAGGTCAAAGTTTTTAAAATGCTAGATCTATTGCATTGCAAATGCTTGTTCTCTTAGTTTTTGTTTATAAATGCACAGTTTATTTGGATAATGTGGAATATTAATCCCTTTGATGTATTGTTATTTGGACGACTTTGAGCAATTTACAGTTTACAGAGTGCCTCTCTCACATCTGTGTGAATTGCATGCATGGGAGACCTTTTTCATACTGTTTATGCTGGGATCGGTCACTGAAACAACACGCATGCAGTCTTGTCCACGAGCGAGAACCCAGGGGCCAGCAGTGGTGAAAAAACTTTCCAGAAGTCCCTTTTGGAGCCATCGGAATGTGCACGGTCACACACCTCGTAACAAAGTTACCATAGGGATAACACATGTCCAATGTTTTTAGGGTAGGGGGCATTTGTTAAAACGTTACATTTTTTGCAATCTCACCTACCACTATTTGTATCTCTTCGTCAGTCCATCAGTTTAAATTACATTTTAAACTAGTCTCAAGATGCGTATGTCCTAAACCAATGCAGTACAAAATACTTTCTTAATCGATGGGCTGGGACTAGAGGCAAGGAGTTCAAAGTCGAAGATCAGGGTCTCGGAAGGAGAAAATAAACTTTGTCAAATCCAAAGCAACTTTGTAGCAAGGGAACCATTTTTAGCGATTAACTGGAGAATGAAAGAAATTTTTTTTAAAAATGCGAAGCAGGCAGGTTGCCATATTTTTCGGTAGGCTTAAAATTCAGTACTTTTCGCTGCTCAGAATTCAAATAAATTTCATAATGAATTGAAAGGTGTCCTCGATTCATCATCATAGCAACATGGTAGCCCGTTTTCGCATCATTGTAAAGTGCTCTGTTTTTTTTTTTTAAATAACGGGAGATGTACAAAAAGCGATGCAGAGAATAAACAACCAAACCAATCAGAGCAATGATATAAAGATGCATGCGCACATGTCCTGGTGCACCAACAGCCCTGTTGGCTTTTTATTTTTAAGTTTAAGTTACAGTTCAAACATGGTCGACAGCTGTAATTTTAAACAACAAAAATAACTCTGCTGAAGTACAAAAAGAAAAGGCTTGAGTTGCTCGGTAGCATTAAGCAGCTGCTGGGCACTCATTTTTTTTTTTAAAACAAGGAAAATTACAAAATACAATTAGAGCCAGGGAGGGGTGCGGCAGCAACGGATGACGCGGGTGAAAGGGAGGAGCGTGTAGTTATAGTAGTGAGCGAAAAGTGGGCACGAGAGACAATGAATCCCGCACTTCCATGAACTTGTAAAAATAAAATTAAATAAAACCGGGAGGGGTGGAGCGGCAGGTGCAATGAATCGTTTGTTGACGTAGTGGTTGAATATTCTATTTTAAGGTGAAGGAAAACTCCTTGGGCACGGATCCACTCTCTGCAACCAGCACTGAATGGCAGAAGCAGAATTCCTCAGCAGGCGATGCTCTCCGTCCTCCCGATATCCGTGAACAGAGATCCATTCACCCACCTCCGCCCCCACACCAAGTACTCAGTGGGAGGCCTACCAGGGAGGAGCCTGTTCTTGTGGTGCCTGCAGGAGATATGGCTTCACGCGGAGGGGTCAAGTGGGAGCCCTATCTGACGAGGATGTGCTGAACGGCTCAGTGATAGTGGTGGCCATTGCCGGAGAGGGGCTGTGGCAAAGGGCGCCTGGCTGGTGTCGGGAAGCTTTGGCTCTGCTTGTGAATGAGATGTGAATTTGTGTCTGGGGTGCGACGGTAGTGATTGGCAGTTATTAAACTGCTGTGCCTTAAGTGCCTCCATTTATTGAAAATGCGAGCGAGGGGCTTTGGCTGGCTGTACGGCGTAGGGAAGCAGGGACTGTACAAAGAGGGTGCGTTGTGCCAAGATTTAAGCCAATCAAACGCAGCGCAGTAGGAGCACGTGGAGACCCCAGAGCTTTAAACGGAAACAATGTTACTTTGAATTCAAGGTTTCAGCCCCACTTCTAAGATGCCGCCGAGTTTGTTAAAAAACGAGCTCATTTCCGCAGTCCTTTCCTGACATGGCTGCTACTTTACTAATAACTTGGCGGAAGAGACACCGTGCGCGAGCACAATCTCCAGTCCGGGTGGGCGATCCGGAAAGGAGACAGGGAGGGAATCAAAAAGCCTCTCTACAAATGAAATGCGAGCGTTTCACATAAAGTGTGACGCGCGCAAATGAAAAGCGGAGGCGGAGCTTCCACCCCGCTTCCTAACAAACCCGACGACAATAGATCTCGCAGAGCGCGCAGCACATGCGCTGCGACGCTAGGCGAGACCTAATGACCCACAGATCTATTTACTAAAGGAAAAACCTGGTCAGAGATGTTTAAAAGTGTACGTAGTATGCGTTCACTCACTTTTCATCAGTGCTTAACAGGTCAAAAAAAAAGTATGGTGTCAGGGCCCTTCTCATGAGGCCACTGAAGCTTGTACCACCATTTGGCCCTGCCAGTGCTGCCGATGACAGTAACAACTCAACAACTAACCATTACACAAGTTACTACAAGTGTGACAATTCAGACTATTCCAGGCCACCCAAAGTTGTAAGAATGGCGTGGGCAGCATTTATCATTCATTTTTAATGTAGATTCAGTTAATAAATAATGTTGTTGTGTTTATCTCAAAATTAGACAGAAAGCGCCACCATGTGGCTGACTGTAATTAGTGACAGTGTTCAGAATTAGGTGCCGGATCTGGGCACCAGAAACCACCGCCTTAAATAAGTGCTACTTTTCATTCTACAGTGAATATATGTTGCTAATTCTCTCAATGAAAAGCAAAGTTAGTTGAAAATAGCAAATCAGGATTGGGAACGTACAAAATGGAAATGGCATGGAATTTTGATAAATATGAAAAAAGCATGAAAAGTTTACCTCAACGGCCCACCTTAAGTTAATCAGATGCATGATGAAAAGTGGAAAATAACTCCCATGATGCACCAAAACCTTTTTTGCAATGGCAGAATTGATTGTGATATTGATACAGGTTACGCTATTGGGAAGAGAGCGATGGAGGCAGATGATGTACAGAGACTACGACTGCGACCGCGACTACCGCGCATGATGGAATTTTACATGCAGAATCCAATGAGTCTACGGGCAGGCATCATAGAAGCTCAAGACGGGGTACATTGTTAGTTTGGGATGGTCTGCACAGTCTGTCTCAAGAGTACAGTTGTGCTCCCTCCCCTGCTGGTCTTGGGGATGTGTCTGTCATCCCTTAGCACAGAGGAAGAAGTGTCTCACATTGGGTTGTCACTGTCATTCAATAAATTCCTTGTAATAAGGCTCGTTTAATCAAATCAAGGAATGTGCGTAGGGCAAATGCTTCATGCACTGTTCTGTTCAGTGAAGAGCAGGGACGACTCCTCTATTGGAGCGGAGGAGTGTCGCCCCACTTAACTCCCCCCCCCAAAGCCCCTGAGATTAAAACTTAAATGTAAGTAAGTAAGTAAGTACATTTTATTATGCTTGATTAATTAAAACCATTGCATACATTAATTCATTTAAATAAAATATCTAGCTCTTATACAATAAAAAGGCACTATTAAAAGACCCACATTTTATCTGACAATAAATACATAGAAAAAAAGTCATTAAAGGGTGGGCTCAAGTTGTTAAAACCTTCTGCTCCATGCTCTTATAAATCTGTAAAGGTTGTTCCAGACAGTGTCTATTCTGATAAAAATGTATTCTTAGCCAGTATGGATGTATTTTTCAATCTTTTTGCAGTTATATCAAAAAATTTTGTAAGCCGGAAGTTTAGCTGTACTATCTCTGGATTGAAGCACAGCATTACCGCCTTTCTGCAGGTCCTAACTCCATGCTGTCTGAACATTGGTTTTAACAAGGTTATCCTTATATCTCTTAGGTTGTTGCAGATGCATATAACTTGAATGAGGTCCTCCACACCACGACCACACAAACGGCAGAGCTGGTCGCCACCTCTTCTCTCCCAAGGAGGAAGGAACTGATTGGAAGGCCCGACCCCCATGCGGAGTTTTAGGAATTTTTCCTTGGTGGTGATTTTTATTCCTGTTTTCAAGTAAGGTTGGGGTTTAAGTGCGTTGTACGAGTTCAGTACAACCCAGCCGTGAACTCGTTTGGCTAATGCTTTTTTATCCTCTAAGGCAGATATTAGACGAGTTACCTTTGTTACAGCTTGTTTAAAAGCGGAATGATTCGTTGAAATGTTCCAAAGCTCTGTCAGACCTAAAAGTTTGATGGATTCCTGCAGATACTCTCTGGCTGGCGATTTTTCAGGGCGAGACAGCTCCGTCCAGAGGTGGTTATTCAGGGATCCTTCCTCATCTCCTTTAATTTTATGCCAGCATTTCATGTAAGCTCCCCTTCTTTCCATTGTCTGGTTTTGGAGCCCAAACTCCAACCGTATTTGGGCTGGGGAAGCATATCTGGGGAGTTGGAAGATCGCTCGATATGCATTAGTTATTATGTTGTCAAGGACTGTTGCATCTTTTCCTTTCATCGATTCGCTCCCATATGTTATTGTGGGCTGTAGTTTAGCTCGCAGGACCCTTAGCAGAGGGTCAAGCATCAGGTCCGGCAGCAACTTCTTCAAGGGTTTTATGGCTAAGTAAGTCATTACCCCTTTCTCCGCAGAGATTCCATCTGTGGTTTAAACGAGTTGTTTTGGTCTAGTATTAACCCCAGGTATTTATAGCTTGCTGCTTGGTCTAAACGATGACCATCCAGGAACCAATTAGGGTTTTTCTTCTTATGGTAGTTTACTGCCATAATTTTTGTTTTTTTAAAGTTTATTTTTAATGCATTCCGTTGTGAAAAACTGTGAGTCACATTGAGGAGATGCTGGAGTCCGATAGGGGTCCGGCTTATCAAAACTAAATCGTCGGCGTATAACAAGTTTGACACTGTCATATTTCCTAGTTTTGGTGCATGGGCTGTACATCTATCCAGTTCCCCCAGGAGATCCGCTAAAAAAAGGTTAAAAAGCAATGGGGCTAGGACGCACCCTTGTTTCAGCCCTTTTGAGGTGGATATTATTTTTGATATGTGTGTACCAGCGCCTAGCTTTATCCTGACCCAGGTATTAGTATGCAGATTCCTGAGTTGGTCTAAGAGAGGGGGAGGTATCCCCAGCCGTCCAGTTTTTGCCAGAGTTTTATTCGGTCGACATGGTCAAACGCAGCTGTAAAGTCTATAAAGCAAAGAAACAGGGGGGTATTTTCCCTGTTTCCCTGCGTCCATGAGCATGGTTAACACCATAATGTTTGTTATTGTACCTTGTCCTTGCCGGAACCCTGTTTGCGTTGGAGGGATTATGTGATTCTCGGAGGCCCAAGTGGCTAGATCGTTTAAAATAAGCCCCGCGTAATATTTGGCCTCGATGTCTATGAGGGCTATCAGGCGGTAGTTTTTTGGCGCGGACCTCTTGCCTTGTTTGTATATTGGGCTTATGATTGAGCCTCTCCACGACTCAGGAATTGTGGACGTTCTGGATGCGTGTTTAAAAACTGGTGCTAATGCGTTGCTCCAAAATCCTGGGTCATATATGAACAGTATTGGCGGAATACCGTTGGGGCCAGGAGCTCCTGCCTGTCTACCCCTTGCTATTTGTTTCTTTATTTGTGGTACTACAGGGCTGTTATGCTCCTCCATTGTTCCGAGTGAGAGGCTTTGGGCTGATCTTGGTTCCGTCTCCCGTTGCTGTTGGATTGGCACTGCGCTGTCCCTTTCCTCTGAAGGGGCCGGGCTATGGTATGTTGCTTCCTTTGCAGGCCTGTTGGTGCTTTCATTTCCCAAGTGAGCGGGGGGGGGTTGCTTTTTGCTCTGCTTCATTAAAATGTTTAAAAAGAAAATCCACCCAGGCTGCTTTGGTAATGTGGGTATTTATGGCGAGATGGTTAGGCCACTGTAGTCTGTTAACAGATTGCCAAAACGTGCCGCTATTTTTCTGGTTTGCATCATAAAGAAGTTTCGCCCAAAGTTCATTGTTCTTGGTTCTTTTGCTGCCCCACCTTCTTCGCTTAAAAAGAGCCTTCGATTCGCGAAGGGAGTGCTGCAAACTCTGGTTTCCCGGTGATTTGCGGAGTTGCCTTAGAGTATGATTTATAGTTTGTTTCAGTTTTTTAGAAACTGGGCTCCATGCCTTCGT
Organism: Calotriton arnoldi; assembly: GCA_963921515.1. NCBI lineage: Eukaryota > Metazoa > Chordata > Amphibia > Caudata > Salamandridae > Calotriton > Calotriton arnoldi. The sequence goes on along the minus strand of CAWUFW010011349.1, from coordinate 564,285 downwards.
CATAGGCAGGACTGTTCTATTCCTCTGTTTCAGGCCGGTCTTGGTTGCAATTTTATCGCAGAGAGACATGGAAGATTTTTCCCAGCTTTCCAGCGGCTGAATTATGTTGTCCTGTACTTAATTGAGTAATTCTTTTGCTGTAGTTGATACTGCTTCTATATTTGTTGAATTACACCTTAATCGTTTGAGATTTATTGTTTTTGCAGAGACGATGGTTTTGTCGGCCTCCAGTAATAAAATTGAGTTTGCTTTAAGTTTCAGTTCTTGTGGCATATGGTCACTAAATTCATTATTGCCTATTTGGAAAAAGGCTATTTTGTTAAACAGAGTTAAAGTTGCGAATGTAAAATCTAAATGAGATGATATTTTGGCTGAGTGGTATGTGGGTACTGGAGGATTGTCCCCCTTAAGACGACCATTTACTGCTCTCAAGTTTAGATGCTCTAGTTCCGGAAGAAGGTACTTCGAGCATCTCGCTGTTTTGGCTTTTTTGAGGGACCGTGAGTCGGAATTCCCCATGCACCTGTAAGATCTTGTGTAGAATCTTCGTCCTGGTCACGCCCTAGGACGTGCATATTAAAATCTCCAGCCAAGATGATGTTATCTGTGTCCTCTTCTTCCATTACTCTTTTTAGTTTCTTAATCAGCTCCTTGGCTGCCTTTAATTTGTGTTTGGGGTGTATGTAGATGTTTATTATTATTACCTTCTGAACGGTCTGATTAAGGATTAGCTTTACTATTGAGGCCTGGATGTAACTTGGAGGAGCAATGTCAATTTTTAGGGGAAAAATGTTGCCAATTTGTTTTATTGAGGATCGAAACAGTAGACCCTCTGAACGGCGACCGAAGTCAGATCCCTTGGTAGCCGGGATAAAACTAGAGATGTAGCCTTGTAGCTCAAAGGGTTTGTCTTCCCAGGTCTCCTGAAGCAGGATCATGTCAAAGGATTTTAAGTAGTTTAAGACCTCATTATCACTTGATTTGGAGGCTAAGGGGTCGTTTCCGATTCAGGCCGGAAGCGCACCTAACACTGTTTGTCCGAAAAAAACCTGAGCCGAATGCGTGTTTCCCGACCGATTCGAACAGTCGTTCCAACGAGCAAGTACGATGCGCATAACAGCCCAGATTCCGAGCGAGCCGTACTTACCCATTTCAGCTCCTGTTCCCCGCCCGAGCCGGATCCGTAAACGCCCAATCTAGTCGCACAGAAGCAAATACACAGCACCTTCCGGCCGGACTAGTACGATGCGCACTCCGTACGCGCCGAACCCGTCGCTACGTCCGGCACGTCAGAACATCCGGAAGAGCTGTACATAAGCTCCGATTCGCGCCACAAGACGATCCACGGCTACGAGACGAACAAGCCAGCGACGAGTACGAGTCGAAGCCACGAGAAACCCGAACGAGACGAACAAACCATGAATCCCATCGCGCAGGTCCTACCAATACTCTACATCTATTACAGGAACAGGTACGGATGCGTACGGCGCAGACAGTAAGTCAAACACCCACTACACAAAGAAACGACACATACCCAACATATGTCACACACACATAGGGATGCAGAAATGACGTACACTAGCAACAGCATAACCATAGGGGTGGGATGGCTACCACCAATGCCATACACACCCATAGGGTGCTGGATGCCTACCACTACCACCACCCCTACTCAGGGGGCCTGGATGCCTGTCACTACTACCATTCCCACCCATAGGGGGATGGATGCCTACCACTAACACCACCCCTACTCAGGGGGCCTGGATGCCTGTCACTACTACCATCCCCACTCATAGGGGGATGGATGCCTACCACTACCACCACCCCTACTCAGGGGGCCTGAATGCCTACCACTACCACCACCCCTACTCAGGGGGGCCTGGATGCCTACCACTACAACCACCCCTACTCAGGGGGGCCTGGATGCCTGTCACTACTACCATCCCCACTCATAGGGGGATGGATGCCTACCACTAACACCACCCCTACTCAGGGGGCCTGGATGCCTGTCACTACTACCACCCCTACTCAGGGGGCCTGGATGCCTGTCACTACTACCATCCCCACTCATAGGGGGATGGATGCCTACCACTACCACCACCCCTACTCAGGGGGCCTGGATGCCTACCACTACCACCACCCCTACTCAGGGGGCCTGGATGCCTGTCACTACTACCATCCCCACTCATAGGGGGATGGATGCCTACCACTACTACCATCCCCACTCATAGGGGGATGGATGCCTACCACTACCACCACCCCTACTCAGGGGGCCTGGATGCCTGTCACTACTACCATCCCCACTCATAGGGTGATGGATGCCTACCACTACTACCATCCCCACTCATAGGGTGCTGGATGCCTACCACTACCACCACCCCTACTCAGGGGGCCTGGATGCCTGTCACTACTACCATCCCCACCCATAGGGGGATGGATGCCTACCACTACCACCACTCCTACTCAGGGGGGCCTGGATGCCTACCACTACCACAACCCCTACTTAGGGGGGCCTGGATGCCTGTCACTACTACCATCCCCACTCATAGGGGGATGGATGCCTACCACTACTACCATCCCCACTCATAGGGGGATGGATGCCTGTCACTACTACCATCCCCACTCATAGGGGGATGGATGCCTACCACTACCACCACCCCTACTCAGGGGGGCCTGGATGCCTACCACTACCACCACCCCTACTCAGGGGGCCTGGATGCCTGTCACTACTACCATCCCCACTCATAGGGGGATGGATGTCTACCACTACTACCATCCCCACTCATACGGGGATGGATGCCTACCACTACCACCACCCCTACTCAGGGGGGCCTGGATGCCTACCACTACCACCACCCCTACTCAGGGGGGCCTGGATGCCTACCACTACCACCACCCCTACTCAGGGGGGCCTGGATGCCTACCACTACCACCATCCCGACTCATAGGGGGATGGATGCCTACCACTACCACCACCCCTACTCAGGGGGGCCTGGATGCCTACCATTACCACCACCCCTACTCAGGGGGGCCTGGTTGCCTACCACTACCACCATCCCCACTCATAGGGGGATGGATGCCTACCACTACCACCACCCCTACTCAGGGGGGCCTGGATGCCTACCACTACTACCATCACCACTCATAGGGGGATGGATGCCTACCACTACCACCACCCCTACTCAGGGGGCCTGGATGCCTACCACTACCACCACCCCTACTCAGGGGGCCTGGATGCCTACCACTACCACCATCCCCACTCATAGGGGATGGATGCCTACCACTACCACCACCCCTACTCATGGGGGCCTGGATGCCTACCACTACTACCATCCCCACTCATAGGGGATGGATGCCTACCACTACCACCACCCCTACTCAGGGGGCCTGGATGCCTACCACTACCACCACCCCTACTCATGGGGGCCTGGATGCCTGTCACTACTACCATCCCCACTCATAGGGGGATGGATGCCTACCACTACCACCATCCCCACTCATAGGGGGATGGATGCCTACCACTACCACTACCCCTACTCAGGGGGGCCTGGATGCCTGCCACTACCACCATCCCCACTCATAGGGGGATGAATGCTTACCACCCACACCACCCCTACACATAGGACGGGTAATGCATGACACAACCAGCATACTCCAACATAAGGAATGTCTGAAAATACATCCCACCAACACCATGACAAGCGTGTGTAGTCTGTGTCAAATGCCTACAACACTGAACATGACATTGAGCATACAATGTGACCCCCTATCACATGTGTCACACATAAATGTGTGTGGCCTCCACAATGCAAGCAGACCATGACCACTGTGGCAATGGGGTATAACACCCTATCATCACAGTGACCAAAAGGTAAGTGTGGGGTCCATAGCTGAAGCCCAATTAAACATTGTGGCAATGGGGTCTAAACACCCATCACCACAGTGACCAAAAGGTAAGTGTGGGGTCCATAGCTGAAGCACATTTTGAACATTGTAACAATGGGGTCTAAACCCCCATCATCACAGTGACCAAAAGGTAAGTGTGGGGTCCATAGCTGAAGCACATTTTGAACATTGTGGCAATGGGGTCTAAAACCCCATCATCACAGTGACCAAAATGTAAGTGTTGTCATGGGAAAAGCTGCAAATGCCAAACAGCATGGATGATTCCTGGTCACAGAACAACAAACACATCTGTGGCATAGTAGTGCTTGTGTCCCATAGCAACATACATTGGGTGAGGCAAACAGTGCAGTGCAAATAAGATATACCTTTGGCCATGTGCAGACAAACATCACCCATGGGGGCTGACATTGTGACCATCATAATGCAGCCCCACATATCTGCACCAATGGACACACAAATGTAGATATCCTGTGGAGACTGTAGATGTCAGGTGAACAAATACCATACCATGGCAGCAATGGGACATACAAACCATGATCATTGTGCTGACTGATGACCTAGGAGTCCCAGGGACAGCAGGGGAAACCCACCAAACAACATACAGCCAATGGCACACTAAAGATATGCCAATGCAGTGGTGCAGATGCACAAACACAAACAGGCAGCCTCACACTGCATATCAAACACAACAGGTGATGGGGGTGTGTGCCAGTGTCCCCAAGCAACCACACAACACATGAGGAGGCCTGAATCACAATTACACAGATGTGTATACAGTGCCACACAAAAGTAACTCATGGATCGGATTCCCCTATGTGGGCAATCAGGCATTGTTAGATGAGAGGGAGCCCAAATTACACATGTTTCACAAGCTTGTAGGAACAGCAAATAACACAGCAAGAGACAGACCCACCACATCACTACCCCCAGGGACCCCACATTGTGGTGACCCTGGCCTGCATGATAATCCCACTGTGATGACAAAGCTAGATGTCGTTCACACTGTGAACCACAGTCATGTGTCCTGAGCAACAAATTACCATCACACCTACACAAGCACAAATCAATCAGCACGGCCTGTCAGCCAAGGCCAACATGGAGGTAGGGGTCTAGCCGTGCAACAACTATCATTTGCACACACTCAACACCACACACCTTGATCTCCACCAATGTGCAGCAGTGAAGCTCACATGGACTGGTGACATTGCACATGCACCCATGACAATCCCAGGGGTGGTGGTGGGAACAAAGGTGCAGAAACCCATCACACATGGCCAGTCAACAAGACTCGTGAATGTCTGACACACTGCACAGTACGCCGTACATGGGCATGACGTGAAATCCACCACAATCGATATGATCCCGGACACAGTCACACACCAATGAAGAAGTCAAGGTCACCCACAAAGAACACACATAGACAACTTCCAACATTGCAGCTCTGACCCTGAGGAGTGGCAGCAGTCACACACACAACGTGTCACAATCACTGAAAGCTAACACAAACTGTAAATTACATGACTTGTGTAACCAACAAGTGCCAAGGGGAATCCTGACTGTGTCTCATCTGCGTTTGCCCACAAACTCAGCCCTGACAGCAAACACACCTGTGGATGACACCCTGATGACCAGTAATGTGCCATGCACCCACATCCCAGAGAACCCAGTGCGAAGATTGGAGGGGAACATAGGTTAACTCAGCAAGCATCACAAACAGGAACATCACTAGGGATCCCAGCCTGCGTTGCAAAATGGAAGTGAACACACACAGACATGCTCACACAACACACACCTTGGGCTCAGGCAATGTCACGGAATTACACACTGCCATGAGGGGACTCCACTCCTGTGTAAGGAAAGCTGTGCCATACGTTGTCTCTGCAGGGCTCTATCATGTCAGCAGTACACTTGGTCACTCAGTCAACAATTAGCACAAAATGAAGGCTCTCGTCACATCAGCCTGGTCATGGGAGTGTCACCGAAATCATCTGCACAGATCCAACACACATGTATAGCAATTTGCACTGATAACACAGATGAGTCCTTCCCCATTGATGCCCAAACTTGCATGTCCAGTGGAGATGGTCACACGGTCAGGGAAATAGACAAATTGAACAATGGCAAGCACAACTGATGTGCAGGGGTGTAAGCCACAGATGTGATATTACAAATAAATGTAGGAAATCCCATTGGCAAATATTGAAAACATGACACCCTCATATTGCTGCAAATGATGACATGGCTACACACCAGGATAGGACACATTCCCCCTGGACCACATGGGGTCCTACACAGTAACACTTCATTTTCATGATATCAAAAATCACCATCACTGCTTCAAGGGCATGGTTAGCATCATCAACATCATGTACATCTGAAGCAAAACCACCAGAGAACAGAAAGGAGCTTTATTCAGCATATGTGTGTGAAATAGAAAAGTCCAGAAAAAAGACAAAGGCCAATGGCCAGTCCAACAGTTAAGTCCGAACAGGGTGACAGTGGCAGATGTCAACCTTTGCTTGCCTGCACTGATACGGACCAGGGACATTCCCCTCGGAGGGGCAGGCCAGGCACCGCAGGGACAGGATCAGGGCTCACCAGAAGGAGGCAGGGAATGGGTGGCTGGTGCTGGAGAGTCACTGACAACTGCAGTGGAGGTGTCTGACATGGTGTGTGCCAGCACAACTGGGGGGCATGAGTCAGATGGTGTGGGTGCCGGCACGACTGCAGTGGTCTGGCCAGATGGAGTGGACAGGTTCCCCACTGCAGTGCCCAAGTCAGATGGGGTGGTAGTGGACTCCACTGCAGTGCCTATCTCCAGGGGAGTAGAATGGGGTTCAGGTAAGGTGGGCAGGACAGAGGGGGAGGACACGGTCTCCACACCAGTGGCACAAACATGTGCAGCGGGGGGTGTGAGGCTGGAAGAGCAAGTGGTAGGGGGAGAAGGCCGGATCATTTTGGGGATGGTGTATCTGTGGGTGGGGGAACCTGGGGCAGGGTGTGGTGGGGGAACCAGTGTTGTGGGGGCCTGAGGGATGGAGGAAGGAGACTGTGTGGTTGAGCTGCAGGGCGGTGGCGGGGTCTTGCTCTTCCAGGACCGGGGGACTTGCGTGTGGGGGCCTTAGTTTGTCTGTGCCTGGGGGAGGGTGTCCGGGGGTGAGGGGCACTCCCCTCTGTGTGGGTGGACTTCCTCTTCCCCCTGTATGCTGGATCAGCTGGATCGGAGGGGAAGAGGCCGAGGTCACAGAGGAAGAGCTGCTGTTTAGGTGGGGTTGCAGGTGAGGCAAGGGAAGGGGTCTTGGAGGGAGAGGATTTGGAGGACTGCGGAGTGACTGTGGATGCCTGTGTGTGTGTCTGTTCCCCATCCCCTGTGGGTGTGGTATCAGTCCCCTGAGGATGCTTGCGTGCACGTTTTGCCTTTGTTTTGGGTGTTTCTGTGCTGCTTGTGTCTGTGTGTTTGGGTGATTGTGCAGGTGTGCATGTGCTTGGGACAGGTAGGGTGCCAGGAAGTGTGGATGGGGAAGAGGTAGGAGGGGTGAGGGACTGTTGGAGGAGGGACACTGCTGCCGTCAGGGAGCAGTCCATGGACTTATTGCTCCTCTGTAGGGCAGACATGCCAGATGAGATGCCCTCCATGAACGACACCAGCTGTGTCAACAGAGTGGTGTGTGTATGGAGGACACTCAGCATTGCTGTCTGCCCTACATGGAGCTGGCAAAGTAAGTACACAGACTCCTCACTCAGGGCAGCAGGGGACACAGGGGCAGGGGGTGCGGTGCCTGGCACGAAGGAGACACGCTCCCGAACACGGGAGCCTCCACGGACCTCTGGAATGGGAGCCGATGGGAGGGCGGTGGTGGTGGTGGTGGTGGCGGGGCCAGCCATACTAGCTGGGGTGTGGTGGCTGCTGACACCCCCCTCCACAAGGGAGTCATCCTCTGAGCTGCTGTGGTCCTCAGCTGAGGTGGATGGTGCTGAGGACTCCTCAGTGTGGCTCCCCTCGCCCTCCGTGCCACTGGGTCCCTCCGACCACTCATCGGCTGCTGACCCAGACTGGCTCTGCAGCTCCTCCTGGTCCGTGGAGCTGTCCCCTCCTGTGGCCGTGGATGTATCTGCAAACAATTAGGGAAACAGACAAACATCAGTCACCTGCACTGACCGCACACACCACAGTAAGTACAGCACATTACAGAGCAAGCCCTGGCATCCTTAGTTGAACATTGCCAAAAGTGCTCACACAGATTAGGAGAAGCCAATTGTCAGTCTGATGGTCAACCATGGCACTCACACCCTCCTGGCCTTTGTAGTAGGGTTCTGTTCTACCATATAACACAGACCTATGTACCTTTCTGCTCTGCCCATGAAACATGGCACTCCCATATAGGCCCCACCAGTCAGGCCCTGATAGATGACCTAAGCTGTCCATTTTTCTTTTAGCCTTTTAGTACCTGTCACAGTGGTCCACCCCCCTTAGATACATACACTTAGGCCCAAGCCCTCACAGTGGTCCACACCCCCTTAGATACATACACTTAGGCCCAAACCCACCTCCTTAGATGCACACACACACATGTAGGCCCAAGAGGCCACTGCCTCTTGCTATCATTTTTTAATACAACAAATCTTGTAGGCCTTTCTGACCTGACAGCAGGGACCTGTGCCATCCACCGCGGCACCAGCACCCCCTTGTAAATATCCACAGTCACAAGAATAAGGTTAGCCCAAACGTATGTGACACTCTGCTGGTACATCTTGCTCTTTCACAAGCAATGTTTGCAAAATTTTAACTTATGAAACTTTCCACGCTTGCTCCACTGAAACTGAAAAGGCGGCTACGTGACAGAGAAATAATATATAAAATCTCAATTCAATTCAACAAATCTTTATTCGGATATGAGATATCCATAAAAGTGCAGTTAAAATCCCAACATTTAAAATGACACAATAAAAATACAAGTTAGCAATCAGCATCTGATGAATAAATACACACACAATCGGATCTAAACATACAGCAGCATAGTGTATCAAAGTGCATTCAAGTGCAGACATATATAGCAGCATGATTTGTTTCAGTGCAAATAATGTAAACAATGTTATAAACTCATGATTCAGCTAAACATTTCTATAAAACAGGGTGCATCAAATTACTCTCAAATTTGGACAGTTACAGCACATGATATCACAACCAGCGTCCAACATGTAAACATAATATTAACAGTGGATCAGTGTCAGGGTTCTTAGAAGTGATAAATAATAAGTTAATCAGACACTCATAGAGGCGCGTGAGCGAACTGCCGCCTTTACAAAAGAGCTTACACTAAAAATCAAATCTGTCATTGCTAAATTTAAAATTTCATTGTAAGCTGTCCTATAATCAACAATGATGGATGCCCTAAAACACGGGATCAGAAATTGTTTGGTATATCTTTTATAAAAACCACAAAAGAATAAAAAATGTAACATCGTTTGATTACCCTGGTTGCCACAAGGACAGATCGTCTGCTCAAGGTTTTTGTTAAAGCCTATGGGGAAGCACAACAAATATTTTAAAGTATCAGCCCTAAGGCGGAAGAGCAGGCTTCTCTCCCAACGGCTTAAACTCATTAGAAGGTACCTAGATGGCAAATGTGATAAAGGGCAATTAACGGTCACCGAGGAAATATACCTGGAGACTGTTGTTTTCTGAGCCTCGGATTTGTTTCGTAGGCCACTGTATCATTCATACAGGGCCTCCTGTAAAGGCTTCTTAGTTATGCCCTCTGCATCACTTGGGTTTGTAAAGATGTGATTTAGGTTCACGCTGGTCAAACTTTGGTTGACTGCTTCAAGCCACGGTATATCCATGCCCTTGTCGCAATTTAGGCAGTCTAGAATAATATCCCTGGTTAACGTTGCTGCAGGGTTTTGCCAAACTTTTAACCAAAATATGGCAGGGCGGGACCTAATATAATCTTCGATGTAAGGCATTCTTAGTTCGTTATGGCAAATAAAATTAGATGATGAGATGGGGGCCCCCAGGAGTTTTCTGAGGAATCTATTCTCTTCGCCCTGAATGCTACTACATTTAGTAAAACCCCAAATTTCTGCACCATATGTCGCCGTCGGTATACATTGTGTTTTATAGATTTTAATCAAGGATAGCACAACCTCTGTTCTTTTTGGCTGAGGGAGAGACACAATTGAATTAGTGGACTTTAGGAGTTTACTCCTACCATGCGCTAGGTGAGCTGCCCAAGAGCCATTATCTGAAACCATTAGGCCTAGATATGGAAAAGTGCGAGTGCATTGAAGACGTTCAGACCCTGAGGAAATTGAATTGATATAGTGCTTTTTGGGTCCGCAACACATTATAAAAGATTTCTTAAAATTAGTACAGAGGTCTAATCCAGCCATAAAATCAACAAAACCCCCAACTAAAATACGTAATGCATTCGGGGTGAGGCCCATTAAAACCGCGTCATCCGCGTACAGTAAGACGGGGAGTACACTACCATTAATTTTCGGGACGTCATTGGTGAGTACAGACAGAGCATTATGTATCTCATTAATATATAGAATAAACAGTAATGGGGCCAGTACACACCCCTGCCTGACCCCTCTATTGATATTAATGCTTCCCGAAACCTCCCCGTCCTTACCTATCCTCACCCGGGCCTTCAAGTCCCTATGCAGATAAGCTAAAAACTGAACTAAGACCTCATCCAACCCGTACTTTAAAAGAGCTAACCACAGACGTGACCTGTTTACAAAATCAAAGGCTGAGGAGAGGTCCATAAATGCCATGTAAATTGGGGACTTTCGCGCCACGGTGTATTTGCCGATAATCAGGTTGAGATTTAGACATTGTTCAACCGTACCCAGTTTACTTCTGAATCCTAATTGGCATTTGTTTAGAATGTGCTCCTCCTCAGCCCAGAGTCTGATCTTGTTAAACAGGATCCTCCTGAGTATCTTGAGTGTGTTGTCGATCAGGGAGATTGGTCTGTAGCAGCTAGGGTTGGATCGGTCGCCTTTTTTAAAAATCGGGACTATAATGCTGGTAGACCACGTACTAGGTAAAAAAGTGTTTGTAAGGTTGTTAAAAACGTTAAGTAAAACCGGGGCCCAGAATTCCTGTTTATACTTAATAAGATCGATAGGGAGCCCATCCGGGCCTGGGGCCTTGTTACCCAAACTTTGGTTAATTGCATCCTCTACTTCTGATACAGATATCTGAATCCGGGGACAAACATGGGAATTAAAAAGGTCCTCTCCCTCAACAGGGGATGTATACATTGAAGTAAAATGGGCTTCCCAAGCTGCGCTGCTTATATTACAATTCAGGGAAGTAAATGTCAAACACATAGACCTTATATCTTTGACTACATCCCAGAAACCATTGCCCTTGTTGAGGCTTGCGGCGCAAGCAAGCTTATCCCATCGTTCTTTTAAAATCTCATCTTTACGCAGCCTCAATTCTTGTTTATAGAGTTGTCTCAAGGATCTAACAAGTGTTGCATCCCTAGGTGTCGCCACAAGTGCTGTTCGAAGCTCTTTGTTAGCTCTTGAACAAGCAGTATTGAACCATTTAGGGTTCTGATTGTTGTTAAACGTGGGCCGTGAGATCAGTTGTTTGATGCCAGCACATAAATGGCAGAAGGCATGAATCACCTCTGGGTTAGGGTCATCGGATGATAAACATGTCTCAATAAGCGAAGGGTGGACTAATACCATCTTAGAAAATAATGAGCCATAGTCGATGCCCTTCCAGATAACTCTCAAACTGTCAGTTGAGGGCGTAAAGTTACTTGCACCAGGCTCTCTAGTGAAAGTTGGTCTAGTAGCAAACCTCATTATAATCGAGATGGGGTTATGGTCCCCATACACAGTTGCTATGACCTCAGCTTTTAATAAAAAGTCCTCTAGTGAAGCAGAGATAAAAACAAAATCTATTGTAGATGCACATCCACGCCCTCTAAAGGTTGGGATGGGACGTCTAGCATTATGATGTACGTCTACAATATCCATCACATTTAATAAGTTCAGTTGTAACAGATGATCGAACAATTCCTTCCCTTTTCTACAAGACTGGGCATCTGAAGACAGAACATTAAATGGCTCGCTTGCCTTTGGTAGCCTGGCATTAAAATCGCCACCCAGGCAAATTCCTACCAATTTGTCAAGCCCCATTTTACTTTGTAATTCAGAGACAAAATTAAACAAATTAATATAATTCATATTTGGAGCAGTCACAAAGTCGTTATTATAGAAGTTTATCAGGCAAATTGAAACCCCTCGTGTATAAATCACCGCTTGGAAATTATCGTTGTTTGTGGCAAGGGTTTTAACACTACCGCCCGAGGAGATATTAACCCAAATTGAGAGTCCACCAGATGGACGTCCGTGTTTGGAGGTTGATGCAATTATGTTGAAGCATACAAAACCCTCTACATATAATTCCCTTGTTGCCCACGTTTCTTGAAACATAAGGATATCATAATCTTTGACTATGTTAACCCACTCTACAGAGCTTATCTTAGAAGGTAAACCAGCGATGTTCCAACTTAAAATACTCAAATTTGAGTTCTGTGGGTCTCTAGTATGATATCCTAAGGGGTTATACGACGGACTCGAGGGGATGGAATCAGATGATATTCCAATGGGCATCAGTCAGTCCAGGCTATCCAAGTCGGACAGGGCAGAAAATCTATTATTCACCATAACAGACGATGTGGCAAATATATCTGGGCCCAAAATTGGTTTGTAGAAAAAGCCCAGAGGTAGTGACCAAATGTGGGTAGGTGCAGTGTCTCTTTGTTCCTGCATCGACATTAATGATCTCACCAGCGCCGGGTTGCGGAAATTAATGACGATGCAGTCCCCCTCAATGTTCTTAGGTGATTGCCCAACCCACCCTACCCTGCGCACCATTATGATGTTATTGATGTTTGCAGCCCTAAATCCCTTGTGTTTAATGAGCCAGTCTGCACTTTTGTTCCTCAGTTGGTCCCAGGTCTCAGACTGATTCTTTTTAAAGGAGGAACTCCTGTAAAAGTAAGACATATGGGCAAGCTGCAGGTGGCAAGCTCAAAACCTCTTTATTGGCCTCACTATACTCGTCAGAGATATTCTCAGTACAGGATTTGGCGCTCTGGTTGTTACCGACAGCATTAATGTTGTTTACACGATCAGAAGTAACAACCTGGCTAACTTGTTGGGTTAAAGGTTGGGAACTTGTGATACCATTTATTATTGTCTGTTTACTCTGTATTGAGGTAGGTTTGGGTGTAAAACATTCCTTAACTCTGCAGCAGATGTCGCAGACACTACTGGTGTTGGTAGCAGGAGGTTTTATAACAACAGAGTTATGTAATTGACTTTTAGTACTTTTGGGACCCGTTATACCTGGCAATTGTGGTTTAGCAATCGGCCCCTGTTGTGTTGTCAGTTTAGGGGTATTAATGTGTGTGCTTGATTTATTTATTAATGTCTCCAAGCGATCTAAACGTTTCCAAAGAATGTTAAAATTCTTATCAACAAGGGTACTAATGCGCTCATACATAGTGTCCACAATAATGTCTATTGAGGTGTCACCGAGGCTAAGAAGAGTTGATGGGCCTCTCATGGACTCTGTTTGGGTATGGACAGCGTGTGTGGATGTTTCAGGTGGTGTTAAGTCAATAGCGCTGGTATCAATAGTTATCGCGTTATCAGCTATGGTCGCTGTGCCATGAATCCAGGAGCTCAGAGCAGTGCGTTGTTGCTTCATTCGCGGCGGTTGTTTTCTCTTTGAGCTTATAGGTTTTGTCGGTTTTCGCTTTCTTTTGGCCCCTGTAATTAATGGGTCTGGCGAGCCGTTTACACATGGCATAATTACTTTGTTATTAGCTTCCCCTACACAGCCGTCTATTGCCTCGAAAGCACCAGTGACCTTGCTGCCTTGACCACTCTCCATATTACAGGGAGATTCCAGGGACTGTGACTCCATAAGAGTGGTGGGTGATATGTTCTGGGACAAGGGGGGACTTCCACAAACACCACCCGCCGCGATGAGAACAGAGGGGGCCGATGGAACAAATGGAGGAATTACCAGGCCCAAAGATAACCTCCTCTCGGTTAACTCAATCTCATTGGCGACTATGCTGACCGCTCTTTCCAACATGCTATCAATGGAAGTGGTGGTTGAATTGCGGGAGCACGGTATTGCAGTACGTTTCCCCATGACAAAAGTTTGTGGTGCTCGTGATGACAAAAAGACAAAGTTGCAATAAGACTCACCGCAAAAACAGAAAAACAGAAAATCCGGAAACAAAGGCAGTCAGATGGGGGGCCCGGCCCGGTCTCCAACTGTCTCTGACGGGCTCAGACGGGCCCGCCCTTGGCCCGGACTTTGCCCGGGCGCGCCCGCGGTGCGGGAACCTGCGGCCAATTTTAAGCGCGCCTCCAGGCGCGAACCAAGAACGTCACCGGCGCTGCCCCCTGTAGCTCTGGGGCTGGTAGTCCCCCCTGCTGCCTGCCGTTCCCCTCACGGCATGTGACCTTGCTGTTTCGGGCTGTATCAGTTAGACACACAGAGGTCAGTTCCTCCTACCTCCTGCCTCTTGTTTCAGGCTCTGCACCTCTTCGCCCTCCTCAGCCTGCAGCCTGCCTGCACCTCTTCAGCCTCTTCAGCCTGCAGTCTGCAGCCTGCAGCCACTGCACCGTTAACGTTTCCGCCACCAGCACCTCATGCTGACCAAATGCCGGCTCGGTAGGAAAACAAGAGCTGCGGCGAAATCCCAAGCGCCGCGTTTCAACCGGACTTCAAAAGGGGGCCGCCAACAGAAGTTCGTACTTTCGCAAAGGGTCCGCCAACAGGAGCTCCGCGCTTTCACAACGCCGAAACTCTGGAACGCCGAAACTCCATTGCTGGGGGCGGGGCTTGCCAACGTATAAAATCTCAATTTCTGAGCATCTTACGGTAAAAGTTATCTTTTTCTTATGTTTGCGGTCAAGAGCACCGACCACCTGCTAAAAGCCCCTGTTTTCACCATGATACCACTTCTCTGTTCTTCAAAACACTTTCCACAGTTACTGTAAGCGTGTGGTCAAGGACCCACGTCAGGGCTCACGTCAACAGTGGGTAGGAGTTCTGCATTAAGCCATATAAAAGGTTTGCACCCATGTCCACGCCCTGAACTCTTCATACCAGTGCATTGCATGGGGAGGGTTCCCGGTCGGCCGTTCTCCTGATATTGGGCCTAGAACTTCTACTCTCAAGGTGGTAATGCTCTTTTCTGATTGCTAGCCTTTTGGCTTTGTCAGCCTCTCTAATTTAGCTCATCCACACCCAATTCATTGCATTTATCCTAGCTTAAACTGTGTAGCCTTGGATGGTTCTTGCTCTCTTATTTAATATTTGCCTTCTAGGCGCTTGCCTATTCATGATCCCTCTTTTAAGACTTGCCCCATAGGCTGTAGCTCACTGATAGTTACATAGATCTTTGTGCTTCACTTAAAATATGATTAGTAATATTGTTGATGCTTTCATTTTCATCCTGCTCATGTGTTGACGAGCAGCATTAAATGAACAGTTCTCGGTGTTACTGAATTGCTTAACAAAGTGCCACTGTATTTCACACCGTTGTTCCTTCTTTTCAAGTGAACGAGCAGAGTGCGGGTCGTGCTCTCATGAGCCGGTAAGCAGAAGGGTGTGACCACCCATTTACCCTCAAACAGCTTGCACCCATCTGTCTGGTGCCTGCCGGATGGTAATACCCCAGTGTGGACACATGCACCACCTACCCAGTTGTTGGACATTGCAGGGAACACGGTGAAGTATGTGAACATGCACATCACATCTCTTGCCACTGAGTCAGTACAGGTGTCCGGATAAAGGGATGGCCAGAGTCTAATTTGAAATGCATGTGATGCATACCAGCACCAGACACCATGATGCACCCATGTCCTCATAGTCAATGCCACAATGGGGTGCATGTTGCACATGTCACTCCCCTGCAGGATCACTCTTAGGAAGTTTAATGCCATGGCACATGCATGCCTGCAAAGTCATACATCACTGTCTCCAGTCACATGGGCAGGGCAGCCAGCCAACAACAGTCTGCACTGTGTCACAATCCTAGGTCATGGGGAATGCAAGTTCTGTAGCTGACAAGTGCACATGTCGATCCCCCCACACCACATCATCTGAACTCTTATTTGTCCACGTCATACCAATTGGACATATGGGAGACATGAAACACAACTCTCTGAACCTGAGCACCTCACAGTCTGCTGTGAATGAAAAACAGCTGCCTGAACTTCTCAGTTGCATGCACCAGTCTGCACAGTCAAGTGATCAAACACCTATATGTCACCCAAGTATCGTCTCTCATGGTCACATCTCAGATGGCATGCTGAGCCATAACCGATAAACACCCCAGTAGTCCTGACAACGAAGCCACAGCACAATGACACAGAGGCAGACACCTGAGGGAACATTTCACTGAGCACAACGTGTCAGCTGATACACGGGAGTGGGAGTACAGAGTGTATTGTATGCCCTGGAGTAGGCATGACTGGCCTGCTCCACGTGAAAGAGGGATGAGCTCTGGACAGTAGGCATGTGGCTAAGCTTGTGTGACACACTTGATATACATACTCCTGAGGCCCAAACATTGTTCCCACCCGCAGCATGGGGGTGTGCCAAATACCCCAGGCACATGTGGTGAGTCAGATCAGCAATTGGAACACATATCAAAGTTACACGCAGATTACATGTCAGCCACTCCCAGGCTGTGCACGTGTTCCTGGGGACAGATTCCTTTGTGTGTTGTGCACATGACCACCGTGATGTGCAACTGTTCATTTCATTTCAGAGCATGTGGCATGGTCACATTTCCAGGTTGTGTATGTGTATGTCATGTCACATACCCCCTGAGTCCCATGTGGGACGGTATGTACGTCACAGGGTGACCCATTGCCACAATAGTGATGGCCCTCCACAGTCTGTGTGCATGTTGTGTTTACAATGTCTCTGATTCCATGTGCACAATGGGAGACAGTCTCCACATCCACGTTGTTTGTGCATGGACTTTGATGTTGTGCGTGTGTGTGTGTCACAGACGTCCATGTCTGTCCTGCAGAGGCAACAGGGACCACTACCTGTGGGGGTCATGGTTGTTTTGCTGTGGTGTATTCATGATACGCCATGTCATGCCAGTGTCCATGTGGCAATACAGGGTCCCTGGGAATCTACCTGTCAATGAGCTGTGATGCCTGGGGCACATGTGTCCTCACATGTCACTGTGGTGTGTATTTGGAACGTGACAGCAGTACATGGGTACTGTGACACAGCCTAATGATATCCCATAACACAACCTGGAACTTGTTGTCAACACATGTTGAACTGTGATGTTAGATGTTGGCCATGTAGGTGCCATACATGTCCTTACAGAACGGCACACGCATCAGGTACTTGTGTCTCGTAATGATGTATCATGTGATATTGAGTATGGTCTATGCCACATATGTGGGGTGACTGACAATCTTTCTTTCTTCACCTATGCACTGCAGGGCACCAGCTGTCCATAGACCATTCCCTGACCTTGCAACGATGGTTGAACGGGACTGCATCCGACGGTACCGCTTCAACAGGGCGCTGATTGAGGAATTGGCGGTGCGGTTGGCCCCACATTTGGAACCTGGCCGGCCATACCCTACAGCGCTGACCCCCAAGGTGAAGGTGATGGCAGCCCTACACTTCTTTGCCACCGGTACCTTTCAACACACTGTGGCGTCTGCTGGTGGGATGTCACAGACCATGTTCAGCCGTGTGCTACGCGATGTTTTGGAGGCAATGTTGAGATACCTGAACCAGTACATCTATTTCCCTAAACGTCAACAACTCACTGATGTCAAGAGTGACTTCTATGCCCTGGGGAGGATGCCGCATGTCATTGGCTCCATTGATGGGACACATGTGGCTTTGGTACCACCACATGCACATGAGCAGGTATACAGGAACAGGAAACATTACCATTCGGTCAATGCTCTGGTGGTATGTCTTGCAGATATGTGCATCTCACACGTGTGTGCCCATTTCCCCGGTTCTGCACACGATGCCTACGTGATGAGGAGTAGTCGCATCCCGAGGATGATGTCACAGATGCAGAACCAGCATGCCTGGCTTGTCGGTGTGTACTGACTTTGTACCATTGTGTGTGTTCTGCTATGTTGTATTCCGCCCTCTTTTCCAACTCAGCTAATGTGCAATTGTCTGTCTGTAGGTGACTCCAGATACCCCAACATGCCGTGGTTGCTGACATCCCTCAGGAACCCAGTGACACCAGCCCAGATGCGCTACAATGAGGCACATGGTCGGACCAGGAGAGTGATCGAGTGGACATTTGGTCTCCTGAAGAGCCGCTTTCGCTGCCTGGACAAGACAGGAGGGGCCCTCCCATATGCCCCAGCAAAGGTGTGCAAGATTGTCATCGTCTGCTGCATGCTACACAACCTGGCAGTGCGGAAGGAGTTGCCTCTCATCATGGATGACGATGACCAACATCCGCCACCTGTGGAGGATCCTGGCCTGGGCCACGATGCCAGTGATGATGATGATGATGAGGGTGATGTCCGCACACAGCTCATCACCAACTTCTTCAGCTGAATGTGAGTATCCAGAGATGTCATGTCAATGATGTGAGTTTGCGTGATATGTGTTGGTGGTGCTCTGGTGCTGTTTGAGTGTGGCCATGTGCTACTTGACTGGAAGCGTGCAGCGATGTGTCCTTACAGGTAGTCTGTACTCCCCAACAGTGTTGACATGCTAACTTGGTTTTGTGTAGGTATCTTGTGACATGTATTGGGCATGAGTATTGCAGTTCTGTCCTGTTCTTCAGTGCTTTTGACTGTGTGTCATGTCTGTCCTTCACAGGGTGCTTACAGAGTTGTTTGGTCAACTGCGATCCCCTGACACCATGATTCAACTTCCAGGGTGGAAGCAGTCGTTTCCCTACAGGTGATGTGCCACACACCCCTGGACTTTCTTTCTTCTACACTTGTTGACTGTGTGGCCACTGCCACGTGGGATTACCTTGCATCTGTAGTGCAAACAACATGTTGCAAATGTGTAATAAACCTGTGCTACACTTTGGGATGTGCGTTGTCTGTGGTCACACATCTGACTGACATTTGCTTACTGCACCTGTGGGCTAGTTAACACAGACTCTGAATAGGTGTGTTGTCTGTGCATTCCACTGTATTTCCTGGCAACATCAGTGTAGGCGATGAGTCCGATGGCCCTGGTGTGTATGTGTTGTGTAGCCCTAGTGGTGTGTCTCCCTCATATGTGTCACGTCGCCATCACTCACATGACGGTGTTGTACTTGCTGTAGCAGTTAGCATGCACAGTGTCATTTAGCAGATCATCATCTCCATGACAGAAACCACGTTGGAATCACAACAGAGGCAAGTATGGTGTATTAGTGAGTTTATTTACATACATGTGTGAGTATAGTGCACAGGATGGTGGGTGCTGTACATTGCGATTGTAAACCAAAGTTCCCAGATGAGTTGTAAGTCTTGGTAGCAGAAATGTCCTGAGTAAAGTCAACAGTCATCTGATACATTGGTCCAACTTAAACTCCCCATGTCATGTGGGAGAGTTGGGTTGCATTCGACAGGGTGAACAGTTAGCACACAAAGGAGAATTTCCAGAACAGGTGTTGGGTTCCTGGGGGATGTACATGGCCATCGGCCTCTCAGTTTTCCTTCCTCGGACGACCCCTCTTCTTTGGGGGGGGACCCTCACGTGCAGGCTGCTGTGGTGCAGGGGACTCTCCGCCAGAGTCCTCCTCCCTCCCTGTGGCAGTTGCAGTTGTTGCAGCACCAGATGTTGTGGGCACACAGGGAGGTGTGGCCATGTTGGTGCTAATCTGGCGGAGGCATGTCAATATGTCCCTATGCACCGCTGCCAGTTCTTCCAATGTGTCCCACTTGGACTCCATGCCAGACATGTGTGTCTCCACACGGGACATGTCTGTCTCCACACGGGACATGTGTGAGTCCAAGCGGGCATGATGGGCAGCCTGCTGCTGTTGAATGTCCTTGAGGATCCCCACTACCTGGCTGACCTCTCCGGTGCTATTCTGGTACGCATCAGCAATGCGTACCAGTTGTGGGTCATCATGCAGTCCAGACCCCTCTGCAAACAGCGACCTATGTCTACCACCCCTCCCACCACCCCTGGCGACACGTGCGGGACCTGAGGTGGCACGCACAGGTGACCCTAGTCCCCCTTGGGGATTGTTACGGGGGTCGTTGTCCGTTGCTCGATGTTGGGCCGGGGTCCCTGTGCTGTTGTCACCGGTGGTCCTTGGTCTGTCCGTGTCGGCGGGGGTGGTCTGTGTGTTGGCAGTTGTTGGAGGGGTGGGTGCAGGGGGTGCAGATGTTGGTCCTGCTGGTGCTGCATGATGACTCACACCGGAGGTGCCAGGTAGGTCTTCGCCATCCGAGGAGGGCAGAGGCTGTTCCACACCAGTGAGCTCAGTGTCCCCCGGAGCCTGGGACAGGGACTCCTCATCGTCTGCTGCTGTGTCCCCATCATCACCTGTTTTTGGAAGAGACACACAATGTATGTTATGTTTCTACAGGCATCAATGGTTCACACACCTGACAGTTGTGACTGTACCTCTGGATGCGGGCCTATACATTGCATTGTCCTAAGTTGTCACAGTAAGAGGTTGATATTGGTGTAGCACATTGTCCTGCAAACCTGAGGCATTTCAATGTGAATGTTGAGGTGTGTGCATGGCCAGCATTGGTTGTATTTGGTGGACATCCGGCCCTCCTTCTCCCCCAGCCCAGTTATCCCACCATGAAGCATGCCACCCTTGCAGTGGGTTCAGGTGGACTCTCAGGATGTCAGTCAGTGGTGTCCTGCTGTTGGTTGGTGCCCAGTTCCCAGCAGGGCCTGGTACTCCCACAACAGAGGACCATTGTCAGACATCTTAGAAGTGGCTTTTCACTCCCTGTGAGGTGTGCATGCTTCAGTGTGAGCTTGCTGGGCCATGTGGGTGGGGGATGTTGAGCTGTGACTACCACTCCCATCATGCTATTGCCTACACCCCCTTCCCAGCATGCCCATACTTCCTTCCTTTTGAGTGGACTTCACTGTGTGTGAGTGTGACAGCAATGGCAAGATGGCTGACAGTGTGATCCTGTTGTTTGTTGGTGCCCAGTTCCCAGCAGGGCCTTGTGCTCCCCACAGCAGTACCCAGTTTCAGCCATCTGTCAGTTCTTTTCCACTCCCTGTGATGTGAGCATGGTTCAGAGTGGTGTTGATGGGCCAATTGTAAGGGTGACCAAAATCTGTGACTACAACTCCCATCATGCTATTGCCTACACCCCCCTTCCCAGCATGCCCATACTTCCTTCCTTTTGAGTGGACTTCACTGTGTGTGAGTGTGACAGCAATGGCAAGATGGCTGACAGTGTGGTCCTGTTGTTTGTTGGTGCCCAGTTCCCAGCAGGGCCTTGTGCTCCACACAGCAGTACCCAGTTTCAGCCATCTTGTCAGTTCTTTTCCACTCCCTGTGAGGTGTGCATGCTTCAGTGTGAGCTTGCTGGGCCATGTGGGTGGGGGATGTTGAGCTGTGACTACCACTCCCATCATGCTATTGCCTACACCCCCCCCTTCCCAGCATGCCCATACTTCCTTCCTTTTGACTCTGCTTCCCTGTGGGGTAGTGTGCCTGTGCTCACAGGATGGCTGACAGTGTTGTCCTGGCGTTTGTTTGGCTACAAGCCCCAAAAGTGTCCCTGTGCTTCACACAGCATAACCCAGTGTGGTAGTTCTTTGTGGGATATTTAATTAGAGTGTGAGGCAATGCATTCTCCCAGGTGAGTTGTGTGGAGTTTGTGTTAAGGGGGTGTGTGAGTAAAGCTGCTGGTAACTATGGTCAGAGCTGTCAGTCCTCCTTCCCACCCAGCCAGATATCCCACCATGGAACATGCTACCATTACAGGGAGTGCAGGTTGGCTTTCAGGATGTCAGTCAGTGGTGTCCTGCTGTTGGTTGTTGCACAGTTCCCAGCAGGGCCTTGTGCTCCCCACAGCAGTACCCAGTGTCAGCCATCTTGTCAGTTCTTTTCCACTCCCTGTGATGTGAGCATGGTTCAGGGTGGTGTTGATGGGCCAATTGGGAGGGTGACCAATATCTGTGACTACAACTCCCATCATGCTATTGGCTACACTGACTTCACCAGCATACACAGAATTCCTTCCTTTCAGTGAGCTTCCCTGTGAGGTGGTGTTCTAGTGGTGGCAACATATCTGACTGTGTTTGTTTGTTATATTTGTCCCACTGCCTTCCAAATACATATGTTGATTTCGTTGTGACCCGGACGGGGATCCATTGAACTGGACATCCGATGTCAATTTGGTGCGCTGAAATTATTGTGTGCTGTATGCACTGCCAGTTACTCGTTGGTGTTGAGTGAGTCAAGAGGGATTGGCCTTCCATTGGGGAACAGCCCCTTGCTCCCCATTAGCTCTGAGGTGGACTTTGTGTTTTGACTGTTAGTTTCTGTGATTAGAAATGGTGGTGGATTTAGTGGTTTTGGCACTGGTTTCAAAATGATCCCCCAGCTTTGGAATCTATTTCTTTCTTGTATGATTCTGCTTGCTATCTCTGTCGTTTACCATCTGGTTTTAGACGCTTCGGAGCTTGGCAGACTGTTGTTTGGCAGGAACTCTATAGAGAGTAGATCAGAGGTGTTGATGTTTGCTAGGTTTGGGGTGGATTGCAGAAGCCGCAGCACATTCCCTCTGTTTAGGATATCTGCTCGACCTCGCGACTTATAATGAGGGGAAAAAATGATGGTATCTATCTCCTCTTCTTTGAGGGGTTCCTGGGTCGAGGGCTGAAAATAATCACTATTGATGGCTATGTGTGAAGAAGGCCTAGAGTTGTTAGAGTTATTTGATTTACCATCAGTACTATTTTGAGAAGTTGACAGTAGGTCGTGTGGTATCCAGGTTTTGTCTTGCACATCAATGCTTCGCTCGAGAGTTTTCCTTTGTGGTTGTTGGAGCTCCGTATGAGTGTCCTGCGGACCGCTGCCCGGCATCAATTTTGCTGATTGGTCATCTTCCGTGGGTGCACTACAGACTTGAGGTGACATGGCTGGCGCGTGTGTCAGATGTGCGTTCTCCTGGGTATTGCTCTGAGGTTTTGAGCTTTTTGTTAATTCACTAACAGGTGGTCTCTTTGTTGCTTCGTGTGACCAAGCCTCGTTTTTTTTGGTTTTTAGTGGTGGGTGGGAATCCCCTAGCAGTGTCTGTGGCGTTTTTGTTTTTATTAATGAGTCCTTTGTGCCTTCTTCCAATGATGGAGCTGGGGAGCTTAAGGTATTTATAATGCTGGTGTTCATAGCGGGTAATCATGGCTGTAGCTGGTTGGCCGGATGTTGGACCTGAAAGGCTATTTTCCTATTCCTCCCCTTCCTTTTTTGCTTGCGACTGGTGTTCACTGGTGTGTTTTTGTCAGGTAATACAGGTAATTCCACCTTGTCAGGAGATGCCACTTTGGAGTTTTGCAGGGACCCTCCCCCTCCTGGGGGGTGATTACAGTTGTTGATATCGTCTCCGTGAATTGGGGTTCTGATTCTATTTCCCCCTCTGTGGATGGATCGCTGCTTGCTGCGATCTGGGTTTCAGTTGTTGGTTTCTCTCAGCAGCTTGTAATTCAATGTTCTGTAAAAGCAGAAGTGCCTGCAAAACTGCAAAACTGTTGCAACGTTCCTTTGCAAGTTCTAAGTTACATTCAATTTCTTTGTGAGTAACTAGAATGTGCAATATGGAGATTACAGTTCCTAATGCCGAAAGAAAATGGCTATTTTACTTCAATACATTGTAAATAGGGGCAAAACAACAGGAATTCCAGCAACTTTACTCAGCACTTTGAATGTAAACTCGATTCCTACAACTGGCCAAGCGTCCCTGTCATGGCAGCTGACTGCAGCATACTACGGAGAAATTCTATGTGGCACCTACGTTTTTTAATGCCATATTCTTCATAGATAGGGCACAGATGCTGCTGCGTGCTCTATATTATTATTCAGATAGAAACAAATGCAAGACACATCATGACTTGTTATTGTGGCAGACTGACGTCTTGCCTCTTCTGGATTGCAAGGAATGAACCTGAGATAGAAGTCTACTTGATAATTCAGCACTACACTTTCTATATCAAACCATAGCACTACACACTCTTTGCCAATATCATTGTCTCTTCTTTACATACAGTTGACAGTGCCTTTTCAATCAGGGTTGGAGCACTATGGCTTATTCAGACTGTGCTATAGCAAGACTGTGCAGGTGCAACACTGTACAATGGACCTCGTGGTATCTAGTGGAACAAATATTTTCCATTCTAGGGCATGTATTTGTTCCTGTTACATCTGTCTCTAAATAATTCATCACTTTTGAAGCCCTCTTTCATTTCTCATTTCAAAATACTAATTTCTTCCTGCAGGGACCAACTTTTTTTATAGATGATTTTTATTGGTTTCAATAAAGTAATATCAATAACATCTGCATGTCGATTCAATCTGGCTTTTAACATTATGAAATAGCAATAAATTCGAATGGCACAGGTGGGGGTATAAGGAAACACTCACTTAGATAACATTTAGTGTCCATTTCGCTGGCTGGCTTGCTGCTTCATCACCGCAGCGCCGCACAGCCGTACACAGTCAAATTACATCAGGAGTACCGAAGAGAGAATCGGCCTTTGTTCCTCAAAGCCATTTCTACAGTGAATTACATACAGTTGCGAGATAAATGTTAAATTTGAACAAGAGGACCACAACAAGGAAAAAGAGAAGAGAAAAAATAAAAAATAAATAAAGAATAAGAGAAGAAAATGAGGGCCGATCTCTTCATGAAAGTACCTTCGTGGGTGCGTCTGCCGGTCTGGTGCAACAATAAGTAGCATATGTATGATTGTAAGGGCATGGTAAGCCACGTATTAGTGTGCGTGTCAGAGGTGGGGGGTGTAGACGTGGGGGGTGAGCGAAAAGGAGAAATAACGGGTTGCTGCAGGGTGTGGGTCAGGTGAAGCGAGCCAGTCTAGGAGGGGGAGGATCTGCAGAGAGTTTAGACTCGAACACGGACAAGTATTCCTGCCATTGTGTGAGGATTTGTTGCGGAGGTGCTGACGCCCGTGCCGCATTCTCTTGTTGATTTTGCGCTCCGAGACCAATGCCCTACGAAGATCAAGTAACCACGCCTTAATCCTGCGACCCGTTTGTGCCTTCCATGACATGGCAATTTTGCGTTTGGCCAGGCCCAAAGCAAGATCCAGAAATTTGTTCAGGCCCTTACGAGATGAATTGCGTCTTGTAACTCCCAATAGAAAGTGAAGAGGTTCCACCTCCACCCGCGCGCCTGCCGCTTCTGTGAGTACAGTGGCCACCTCAGACCAGAATATTTGTATGGTAGTGCAGTTCCACGCCATGTGTGTGAATGTGGCTCCCTGGTCTTGACATCTGGGGCATATGTCCATAGTGGCTGGGTACATGCGTGCCAGCCTGTGGGGGGTGAGATACGTGTGATGCAAGTAATTGAATTGCGTATATTTCACCCTAGTGTTAGCCAAAATAATTTTTGGGTGATTAAGGCATTGCAACCACTGCTTGTCGGTCAGGGTGGTGGACAGTTCGCTATCCCAATACGCACGCAGCGCCGTCAGTACAGGCGGATCGTCCAGTCTGATGGAAGTATGAATGGCTGTTATGGCGTGTCGGCCGCGGCCGTGTGTGAGCAGTGTTTGTAGTAGGTGTGATGTGGTGGGCTCTGCTCGATCATTATCCCATGCTTGCAGGGATTGGCGCATCAACAGCGCGTGTAATAAAAAGGAACCCTGCGGCACTCCATATTCGTCTACTAAGTCCTTGAATGTCTGCAGTTGCGAGTCTGTATACATGTCCCCCCATGTGTCCAACCCACTCTCCTTCCATGCTCCCAGCTCCGCGCGTCCATGACAGGTGTACGTGCCAGGAAGGAGCTCCAAAGGCAAGCTGGGACCATAAGGCGCTGGGCGATTTCTGGGCGTCACTTATCTAGACCAGTGCCGTCTGGGCGCTGTCATTAATATGTTACCTCACCGTTTCTGGGTCGGGGTGGTCGTTCCCGATATCCACTCCAACAGTGTCGGCGGATCCCAGGCCATGGCTCCCATGGTCATCTCAGTGAGGTTACTTTTGGCGAGCCACCGCATCGGCCACTGCAGTTGTGCTGCAGCGTAATATCGCTCGTAATTTGGGGCACCCAGGCCGCCCTCCGACAGTGGCAGGTATAATTTATGGAGCGCCACCCTGGCTCGCAAGTTTCCCCATATCAGAGAAACCAGTAATGATTCCAGATCCCTGAAGATTCTCCGGGGTAGGCGGTAGGGGAGTGTACAAAAAAAGTACAAAAGGTGGGGGAGGACCAACATTTTTGAAATGGCCACCCGGCCCATGGGAGACAGGGGAAGGCCCATCCAAAACGGAAGAGTCGATCGGGCACGTGTTATGGCCCGGCCGAGGTTCCCATCCACCTTGTCTGTTCCCAAGTGGTAAATCTGGACCCCCCAAGTATTTAAAAGTGTCAAATGCCCACTTCAGTGGTGTGTCTGGTGCCATTTGTCTCTGTGCCAGTGTCATTTGTGACATAGGGAACACCACCGACTTAGTCCAGTTGACCTGAAGTCCAGAGACACTCACGGGTACATTTAAAAGGGCCATAATCGATTGCAGCGTCTGAGCCTTGCCGCGTAAATATATTAACGCATCGTCCGCGTACAGCGATATGATATGCCAACGCCGATCTACCTGTAGGCCCCAGTCTCCAACCCATTGCCGCATCTTGCATGCCAATGGCTCCATGGCCAAGGCGAAAATAATCGGTGACAGGGGACAGCCCTGACACGTTCCCCTCGCTATCGAGAAAAGCGGTGAGAAAGTGCGACCCGTCTTCACTCTAGCCTGCGGCCTAAAGTACAGCAGCCGTATCCATCGTAAGAAATTAGGGCCGATGCCGAACCCCACCAGTGTCGCCTCTAGGTATGCCCAGCTTAAGGTATCAAATGCCTTCTATATATCTAAAGAGGCGACCCAAGGCTTCTCCTCCTCACCCCGTGCCCAGTCCAATAGCGCAAACAACCTCCGTAGATTCAGACCTGTGTTGCGGTCTGGAATGAAGCCATTTTGGTCTTCATGGACCAGCAGGGGAGCAGTGATAATTAACCTGTTCACTAACAGTTTCCCTAAGACCGTGTAATCAACGTTCAGCATCGACAGGGGACGATAAAAAGCCATTTGGAGAGGGTCTCGACCCGGCTTAGTTAGAACTACTAGCGTTGCTTCTTGCAGAGTGGGTAGTAATGTGCCTGTCTCATAAGCCTCAGCGTATACCTTGGCTAACCTAGGTGCTAATTGCGCGGAGAAGGTGGAATAGAATTCCGCTGGCCACCCATCGGACCCCGGTGTCCCGTTGCCAACTGTCTAATTGCGTCTGTGATCTCATCAAGTGCAATGGGGTCTTCCAGGGCATCGTAGTGGGCTGGCGTGACCTGTGGGAGTTGTATCCCCGTAAGAAATTCCTGTATGGAGGTGGGGTTCTGTAAGACTGGGGCCGTATACAGTGTAGCATAGTATTCATAAAATTATTGATTGATGGCATCTTGTGTGTTTACTAGAGTCCCTGCAGTCGTGTATATGGCAGTGATAGGGGGTTGAGCAGTGTCAGATCGCAGTAGCCACGCCAGTAGCTTCCCCGCCTTATCACCCTCCCTATGTCTACGTGCCAAGTACGTTCTATAATCTAATGCCCAAAGGTCATCCATCACGCTTTTATATGCTAAGCGAGCCTGGGCGAGTGAGGGGCCAATCTGGGGGTCGGTTGGGAGACGCTGCTCGCAACTCTGTATCGTTAACTCATGTGTACTAAGTGCAGTGGTCAATGTTTTGCGGGCGCCGTATGTAATCTTGATAGCATGTCCCCGGAGAACAGACTTGAAGGCATCCCATTCTATTCCTAATGATGAGGCAGTTCCCTCATTCTCCGTAAAATAAGATGTAATGGACTCTAGGAGGGTGGCTCAGTAGGATGAGTCGGCAAGCGCAGCGCCGCGCAGGCGCCAGGTTGAGATCTCGGGGCGCTTTGCGCCCCAGGCTAAGCTCAGTTGTAGTGGGGCATGATCGGAGAGCGAACACGCCAGATAGTCAGCATGCACTACACTGTGGAGGGCATTATCGGAGCAAAACACCGCATCTATCTGCGTGTGTAAATCGTGTAATGCCGAGTAATGTGAGTAAATGCGTGCCCGGTGGTGTAACCTACGCCATACATCGTGGACCTGTGTATTGGACGCCCATTCTGACATGTGTTTTGCTAGTTTAATGGATTGCACCCCTAGAAGAGGGGGGAGGGAACGATCCAGGTCAAGGTCCCGCACCCCATTAAAATCGCCACCCCAGTACATGGGGACTGTGGGGTCTGCAATCAAGGATGTGTGAGTGTTTGTAGGAAGTTGGACTGACCCGATTTCGGGCCGTAGAGGGAGACTAACGCCAGGGCAGATCCATTCAGG
This sequence comes from Calotriton arnoldi, assembly GCA_963921515.1. Classification (NCBI taxonomy): domain Eukaryota; kingdom Metazoa; phylum Chordata; class Amphibia; order Caudata; family Salamandridae; genus Calotriton; species Calotriton arnoldi. Next base: position 535,781 of record CAWUFW010011349.1, on the reverse strand, counting down.
AGACCCTCCATGGTAACAAAACGACCCTGTGCGTCCACCCTGGAATGTATAATTTGTAGTGGAGTCCCCGGAGCGATCAATATAAGCGCTCCTCTGGCGTATGCAGAGTATGTCGTGCCCCGGATTGTGCCCCGCCAACGCTTACGGAGCGATGTTAATGTCAATGCGGTGAGATGTGTCTCCTGTAGCAGTGCAAACGTGAACCCGTGACTGCGCAGGTATTGGTATACTCTGTGTCGCTTAGCGCATCCCGCCAACCCCCTCACAATTCAGGTCAATAGAGAATAATCCCCTTGTGTCATCTACGTAATCATGGGGTATAACACGGTGTGTGGCCCGCCGCTAGTTGATAGTCTCCACCCCCTCTGGTACCCCACCACCCCCATACAATGAGACCCAAGTATATTCCAGCACCAGACCCCACTGTTTGCAAACACATAAAGAGATCAACAGAATAAACAGAGGTTCCCCAACTTCCCACCCCAGGCCTGGTTGCCAACGGGCAATGGGTCATTCGCACTAAACTGCGGGTCCTAATAAAACACCAATTATAACATAAAGTAAAAAAGAACAAATGATGTGCTATGTCAGCTACTTATCACTCGTTGGGGGATGGTATTGCGAGATCTGCATACAGCGTCCTTGTCCCCTCCCGTGACTCAGTCTGGCACTCGTCAGGCGTGCGTAGGCCTGCTGGCCGCTACAGCGGAGAGCAACTCATGGTTCAGAATCATCAGCCCATTGCATCTGCTGTTTGTGGGGTGAGGGCCGGGCCACCCCCGTCAACGCCTCGAGCTGCGAGGCCGTGATCTGTAGCGCCTGGTCCATAAGGGCGTCGGAGTCCGAGTCTCGTCTGGAGGGAGGGAGAATCAGGAGATCCCAAATGTTCTGCAGTTTTGATGGCCTGCGCCCGTTCCTGGGCTGCCTGTGCTTTAGTTGGGCAGCACGGCCGACCCCTGTTTCGGCCCATGAGTGAGTCAACTAATGTCCTTGGTTGAGGGGGTCCATCGATAGTACAGGGGGATCATGTGCCAGGCCCTGCTGATCGATCCAGGCCCATGCCTCGTTGGGCATATTACAGAAGACTGTGCCTTCCTTGTGGCGGATACGGAGACGTGCCGGGTATTGGAGGGAGTATTGAACATCATGGTCCCTCAAGCATTTCTTGACCTCCAGATACGAGGAGCGGCGGCATTGCACAGCCAGGGTATAGTCTGGGTAGATGTGGACTGTGGCATTGTCGATTTGCCAGGAGCCCTTGGCACGGGTGACCTGCAGTACGTGGTCCCTGGCTCAGTAGTTGAAAAATCTGGCTACCACCGGTCTAGGAAAGCGCCCGGGCAGGGGAGGCCCCCCGGCACCCTGTGTGCCCGCTCAATTGAGAAGAACTTCGACATCTTACCTTGCAGGACGTCTCGTGAAAACCACTCCTCAAGGAAGAGCTCCATATTGAGGCCCTCCGCCCTCTCAGGAAGACCCACGATACGCACATTATTGTGATGCGAACGCCCTTCCTGGTCCTCCACATGTGCCTTAAGGAAGTCCACCTCTTGTTGGAGGGATTGCAGATGGGTGGTCGCTGCATTCACCGTAAGTCGTATGGACGCTAGCGCGGATTCACTGTCGTCCACTCTTCCCTTCAGTTTCTTGTGATCCTCCCGCAAGTACCCCATATCAATGCTAAGGGAGTCCATTTTCGTGAGCAGGGTAGTTTTGATGTCAAGTATTGCCGCTAGCAGTTCATCAAAGCGATGTGAGTGATCACTGCGATCTCCCTGAGCAGAAGGCCGTGGAGGGTCCGTACTCCTATGTTCCGAGGATGCTGAGTTCATCTCCGGAGGCTGTGTCTGAGACTTGTCTGCTCTGGGTTTACCCATTGTATCGCCGGTGGGAAACAACAGGCCGGGTACCGGCATGTACGTCACGCAGGGGGTCATGGACAGCCGGGGATCCCGGAGCGGTATCTCCGTGAGGTGCTCGATGAGGCGCGTGAATAAGTATATGGGGCGTCGCAAGTAGCTAGGGTAGGAACGTGTGCCTTATTAGGCCCTAGGTGCCCCGCGCTGGTCCCCACAGCAGCAGATCTTGTGTCCGTGAGATGGCCAAGTTATCCTTTGCGCTATGGTGTCAGCGGTGAGCCCAGAGTTCAGAGGTCGTGCAGGCTCCCCTGCCACCGTGCTTATTATCGTCGCGTATGTCCTCCAGCGGTCCCCAGGGGGATGTGGACAGGATGTGGTTCATCAGGGGGCACGCATCTCCCGTGAGCTCCCTCCTGCGCACGCCCGCACGTGCAAGGGCCCGTTCTGAATTCAACTACCCCGCTGCAAAATCAAAGGGGGGGGTCAGGGGCTCAGATGTACCTTCTCAGCAGGCTAGTCCCAAAGACCCCTCGAGCTCGGGGCAATCCGCCGGGTCCACGCTCATCACAAGATGGCGGCTCTGGCCTCACAGCATACCACGGGCCGGGATTCCCAGGCCCAGCCGCAACACGTTCTGCGTAGTCCAGTATTGAAAGGTGGGCCGGGGGGGGCTCAAGCATCCACTCACCACTTCCGGTATGAGGGCCCACAGAGGTCCACCAGATTTTCACTAGTCCCGCAGCTCATCCGCGTCGGCGCCAGCCGCCGCGGGACAACCGTCTCAAAATGGTGTCCCCGATCTCGCAGCCCACCTCAGGCCGAGAGCTGCGGGGGCCTCGAATTTGGCCCCGGTGTCAAGGCAGCGGTGCCGGCAATGCCAGGGGGAAGCGGGGCTCGTGCACAGTTCATTCGGGACCCGGCTCGCGCAGAGCCGCTTCAACCATGTCCAATGACTCTGGGCCTCCGTGGCGCCTCGCTCGCGCCACCGGGGACCGAGGCTCGTAGCGGTCCTGCGAAACCTCCAATAGCTCCAAAAACAGCGAAGGCAGATGCTGGCAGCCCTCCGCCGCAGTAGCCGTTCCTAATATTGGGCCAGGCAAGGGGAAATCAAGATTTGTTCGGCAGGCGCAGAGCGGAGCTCAGAGCCCTGCGACCGCTCCTGCCCCCATCTTACCCACGCCCCCGCCTGCAGGGACCAACTTCAGATGATTAGAAGGTCATTTCTGTTCTGCCTACTTACTCTCATACAACTATTATACAGGTGCATATTCTCTCTTACCTGGATTACATATGCCGTCCTGTATATGTGATGGCCACAGTTTTTACATGTTCAAAATGCTGCTGCTCACTTTATTCTGGAACGGAATAGACTTTCCAACATTTCTTTTCATTATCTCCCTATTCAAAACCGCTGCATGTTCAAGGCCTTCGCCATTGTCATAAAACGTTTTACTCCACTTCACCTAACTATAGGGCATATGTACAAGGAAATGCCAGAGCAGGGAGCTGTGCCAAATTTGGCACCACCACGCTCTGACATTTCCAAAACATAGGGATGTGGTTATTTAAAACAATACAGTGCACCCCTGCATTTTCCCTAGATCTAGCGCTAAAATTAGCTGCCTAGCGCCAATTCAGGCATCCTTGTATCATAGTGCAAGAGTGCCTGCATTGCAGGGAATGATTGTTTATGTGCAGGAAGTTGTCCCTTCCTACACATAAACAATCAATATTGACGATTTGTAACTTCTATGTGTGCTACAGAATGCCTGATCTCCTCCTGTTATAATGGAGGGGGTTTCCTGTCAAATAAATCTTGGGTCTTGGTTTGTTTTTGGTATTGCGTTAGATGCTGTTGGACTTGTTGCTGGATATCCTGCAACCTTTTATGGTGTTTACTCCACTGACAGGACTTTTGCTGAATCCTTTGTGCTCAGAATAGGGAGCATCCTGGGGTGCTGACTGAACAGGCAATAGTAGGGGGAAACCCCTGTGGCCATGTGGTTGCTGTTGTTGTACACGAATTCCACAAGGGGCACAGTCTTATCCCATTCAGTGGACCATGTAGACACATCTCTGGATCTAATCCAGTGACTGTTTCACATGTTCCGTTTGTCTGCGCCAAAACCCTGATACAAATTGTGGACCACGATCGGAAATGATTGTGGTAGACAAACCATGTAGCCTCCCAATGTGCTGTAAAAATAAATCAGTGAGACCTGACGCCGTGGGTATGCATTTCAGTGGAGCAAAATGGGACATTTTAGTTAGATAGACCACTATTAACCAAATGGCGAAGTGTCCATTAGCAGCAGGGAGGTCTGTGTTAAAGACCATGCTCACTGTGTGCCATGGAGCTGATGGGATGGGCAGGGGACACAAGAACCCCCAAGGTGAAAAGTGCAGAGTTTTTGCTCAGACACAAGCGGAGCAGGTTTGGACATAGCTTCTGATGTCTTGCACTAATGTGGGACACCAGAACCACCTTTAACACAATTCCACTGTTTTCTTTTCCCCTGGACGGCCTAATATAATGGAGTCATGCTCCCAATGCAGCACGGTGTCCTGCAGTTCTTGTGTGGGAACAAACAACTAGTTTGCGTGGTACAGTAAACCCTATTTTTCCATGACATCAAGTGACAATGGTGTGTTGTCCTTTACTGCTCACAGTTTATAAAGGAAGTCCTGTAGGGAACAAAGACCAAGGATTTTTTTCTGAGGGTATAATGGTTCGTGTTTGATCTGTTTCTGGGTCAGAAGGAGAATAATCCAGTCTCGAAAGAGTGTCAGCTTTTTGCTGTGCATTGCCAGGTCTGTACGTAATAATGAAATCAAATTTGTTGAAAAACAATAGCCAGCATAACTGGCGTGGTGTCAAAGCCTTACTTGCCTTAAAGAACTGTAGATTACGATGATCTGTGTCAATCGTAATGGTGTGCCTAGCTCCTAGTAAATGGTGGTGCCATTCTCAGAAAGAGAGTTTAGTAGCTAACAGTTCTCTTTCCACCACAGTGTAATTCTATTCCGCTGGTTGTAGCTTTTTCAAGAAATAAGTTACCGGATGGAAGCAGCCATGTTCAGAATCTCATTAGGATAGGATCCCTCCTCAGCTACCTAGGAGGCATCAGCCTCCACGAAAAAGGGCTGGGAAGGATTGGGAAGGTGTAGGATAGGTGCTGCGGTGAAAGTCTGTTTGAGATGCTGAAAGGCACTCTCCCCCTCTGTGTTCCACTGGAGAGGAACCCCCTTTCGCAGTAGGCTTGTGATTTGGGACACTATAGTGGAAAATTGGGGAATGAACTCCTGGTAAAAATTGGCGCAGCCCAGAAATCTCTGGACTTCTTTGAGACTTTGGAGCTTCCGAATTAATTATGGCTTGTACCTTTGACTGCTCCATAGAGATTCCATCAGGGGATATGACATACCCCCAAAACTCAATGGTTCTAGCGTGGAAAACACATTTTTCCAGCTTGGAAATTAGATGCTACTCACAGAGCCATTGTAATACCGCTCTCAAATTGCCTATATGTTCTCCAGTGGAGGAGGAGTAGATCTGAATGTTATCTATGTACACCACTAAACAGACATCTAGGAACTCCTGCAGCACCTCACTGATGAAAAATCGGAAGGCTGCAGGAGCATTAAACAAACCGAAGGGCATCACGGTGTGCTGGAAGAGTCTAAACGTGGTCCGGAATGCTGTTTTCCACTCATCCCCCTCCACGACCCGGATCAAGTGGTAGGCACCCCGTTGGTCAAGTTTTGTGTAAATTGTGGATTGTCGCTCCTGATCTAATAGGACCGGCATAAGTGGGAGAGGGTAACGTTTTTTTTGCTGTTGCCTTGTTAACTGCTTGATAACCTATACAGAGGCGCAGCTTGAAATTCTTTTTTGGTACGAAGAATAAAGGACATGACACTGGTGATGTTGAATGGCATATGAACCCATTAGCTACTAAGTCAAAAAGGTATTAACAGAGGTAATGGTTCTCAGGCACGAAGAGAGCGTACAGCCTACTACACGGCAGCAATGGCCCTGGGACCAAGTCTATGAGGCAGTCACAAGACCTATGAGGTAGCAGTTGAGTGGACTTTTGCTTTCAGAAAACATCATGGAAATCCCGATAAGGTTTTGGTGACCGGTTTGTTCGAACCTCTTGCTACATGTGTTCACACGCAATGAAGGGGTATCATGAGATAGCATAGCAGATCAAACAAAACATAACGATAAACATTAACAGTATGTTTTTTCAGTCACTTATACACATCGCATAAATCATAAGGGACTTGGTTTCAAAATGCTCCTAGGGCACAGCAGGTGCTTCACAATGTTAGTAGTGCATAGCGCCTAATAAACGTAGGGGCTTATTTACAAGCCCCTTGCAGCAAATTTGTATTTCTGGAGCATCACTTTTGTGATGCTCCGGAGGCGCAAATTAGACCATCATATTTATGAGTCCTCGTAGATATGGAGTAAGGCAAGACAGTGCAAGTCTCTGCCTTGCCTTCCTCTGCATCAAAGAGGCGTTCCATTTTTTTTTGTTTAAATATCTTTATTTGCATTTTTATATGTATACATTACTGTTCACACATGAAACAGGGCACTGTATACATATTGTGGTATCATTAGTGTCTTCACTTGTACATAGTTGCATATTAATCACGTCTGCTTAATTGCAGTAAAACGGTTGCATGCAAATAACCCTATGTCACTAAGGAACAGCAATTATCTTACATTTTTGTAGTATCCGACAATTACATGAATAGCGGATCACATTACTCAAATCTCTGGTTACCTTCCGTCTGGTGCATGTGACCATTTGTCTATCAGGCTGTTTCTTTCAAGCTCCATGGCCCACATCATGAAAGCAATATGTTGCAAATTTAACATAATACGAACAAAACAACAATAACAGTCCGTCAAACCTGAGTCATGTCTAGCAAACAATAGTGGCTGCATTCTCAAGGATATGTGTCTAATTGTGTCCTACCTCCTCCATGTGTTGCAGAATAGGACATGGTTCTGGGTCGGTACCCCCCTCTTGCACATCTCTCCTACCCCTTGTTATACCTCAAGCTCAACCGAGTGTCATGCTTGGTTGGAACCTGAAGAGGGGTATGCATAGTCGTCATTATCAGATCCTGCCCTATCGTCATTTTGTGGGTTGTTACTTCCGGTTTCTCCATCTACAAATTTCAACTTCACTAACATTGCATCCCAATATCGTACAATGGGGTATTTGCGTAGCCCCGCTATCTCCTCCCTGTGCAAGGCCGTGTTTTCTCCCTGTGCCCATATCGCCAGTGAGTTTTTCCAGCTGTTGAGGGCGGGGGGTGTACTTCTTTTCCACCTTTTGGTGATTAATCTTTTGGCGACTATGAGCCCAAGGTCAAGAAATCTGGAGGTAGCCCTGTGTTTCTTTGATCTGGGGAAAGAACCTAATATACATTCTTCCCAAGTTCGTAGTTGAGGTCAGTCAGTGTATGTCGCAAGCGCCGTTGTTATTCCCTGCCAATATGTTTGTAAGGAGAAGCAGGACCACAGCATGTGTAAAAGGTCAGCATCCACCTGTAGACATCAAGGGCATGCCGAGCTAGTTAGCTGGAAGTATTTGTTCAGCTTATCTGGAGATAGGTATGCCCTGTGTGTGATATATGTTTGTATGAGCCTGAATTTAGCATTTCTTGGTATTTGCATGGGGCTAGCTAATATCATGTCCCATTCACGATCTGTCCATGGACTTCACCTGTCTGCCTCATACCGTGTACGTGAGGCCGCCATGGGCTGTGTTGTGTGAGATTAGAGTGCCTCTGTCAGCCAATGTATTATGTGAGATCCCTTGCCCATTACGTGTAAGTTAAGTATTGAATCAGGAGATGCACTTCTGGCTCAGTGGTTATGTCAACCCAGGCCTGTGAGAGTGATCTTATAATTGAATTGTATAATAGGAATTGACCTGCTGGGAAGTCATTCTCGGTCAAGAGTCTGTCGAAGGGTATCAGGGTACCGTCAGCATATAAATCACCCAATGTGTGGATCTCCGCAGCGTGCCACTGTGTGACCACTCCATCAGAGGTACCTGCTTTGTTTCTCAGTGTCCCTAAAAGCGGTAGCGTTGGGGCATATGGGATTGCATTCCTAGTAATGTAAAGACTACATTTGTAGGAGCGATAAACTAGGGCTAGGCAGGCCTGCAACGGATTAGGGGGGTGAGCTATTGGATGAAACAAATGGTAAATCTGAGATTGGGACCATGGCGGATGTGATGTGGCTGTGTATTTCAAATTGAGCCCAGCGAGCCATCTCGTCACCCACTGCAGCTGTGCAGCCAGGTAATAGAGCTCCGTATTAGGAACCGATAGGCCTCCCCAGCAGGGGGGCGCATACATTTTCCGTAATGCTATTCTGTGGCGGCCCGCGTTCCAAATTAAACTTCGGATCAGCTGTCCTAATTCCCGATATGTTTTAGTGGGAACGTAGACTGGGAGATTGGAAAAATAATACAGTAACTTCGGCAACATTACCATCTTGGTCAAAGAGACTCTGCCCATCACGTTCAGCGGGACCGTCTTCCAAAACTTGACCTGTGACCTGATGGCAGTATGGCCCTGGCCAAGTTCCCATCTAGGATATCAGCAGGATCGCAGCAGACAAAGATGCCCAGATATCTAAAAGTAACTGGCTGCCAACTAAGAAGAAAGTTGTTTATTTGCAAATGTGGGTTTGGGGTCTCTTCCCTAAAAGGATACAAACATGACTTGGCCCAGTTCACCTTGAGGCCTGACATCTTCTCAAAGTTCTGTAGCGTTACCGCCACAATGCCAGGTATATTGTGCAAATCTCTGATGTAGAGCAGAAGATCATCTGCGTAAAGAGAGACCGCGTGTAGGCCGTCCTCCAACCGGATGCCCCAGTTCCCGCCCCCATTGCGAAATTGTGTTGCTAGCGGTTCCATTGCAAGCGAAAAAAGAAGAGGAGATAGGGGACAACCCTGTCTGGTGCCTCTCTTGATAGGTATATTCTCCAATATCATACCTCCTGTTTGTACCCGAATCGTAGCTTGTGTGTAGAGTAACCTGATCATCTTAAGGAAGGAGTCTCCAAATCCATACCCACGTAGTACCTTAAAGAGGTAGGGCTATTCAAGTGAGTCAAAGGCCTTCTCCAGGTCTAAGACCATAAAGCCCGAGTTAGGCCAGGTGTCAGTGGCGTATCGCTGCACCCTGAATAGTCTATGAATGTTCAGTGCTGTGCTCTGGTCAGGGACGAAGCCGTTTTGGTCAGTGAGAACCAGGGTTTTCACCAACGGGGCCAGTCTTGCGGCTATTATAGATGCTAAGATTTTGTAATATAGCCTTATAGCCCACGTAGCGGGCTATACCGGCTATTAAAGGCCCGCTCCTGCGTTAAAGGCCTGAGCCGAAGGCGAGGGACTTTAACAAGGGACCGGGACTTTAATAGCCGGTATTGCCCTGCTACGAAGGGCTCTAAGGCTATTAGAACATTCTGCCACTAGAGGGCAGAATGTTCTAACAAATAAAACAAAGGCTTCTCGAAGCTCGAGGGGATTTAAATCCCCTCGAGCTCCGAGAGTCCTTTGTAAAACATTGCAATGTTGCTCTGCGGGCCTTTACCGGCCCGTAGAAGCAGGGAGCACTCCATTGTCTTCAATGGAGCTCCCAACATTCCAATGTTCTAATCTGTATTAAGTAATGCCAGCGGCCTGTAGGAGCATAGTAACTCGGGGTCCCTACCGGGCTTGGGAAGAGAAACCAGCATTCTTCTTTTTGCGTAGCTGAGAGCAGGGAGTCCGTTAATGCAGTGTCGTACACCCTTTTGAGTTGCAGCGTCAGCTGTTCCGCATAAGCCTTATTAAATTCAGATGACTAGCCATCGGGCCCGGGGTCTTTCCGGTGGCGAGGGCGCATATGCTCGCCTGGATTTCTTCCAGGTTTATAGGCTCATCTAGGTCAAACCTCTGTTAAGGGGTCAGCTGGGGGAGGGCAATGCCTTCCAGGTATCTGTGAATTTCCTCTGTCGTCACTGAGACTGTGGATTTATATATGGTGTAGCGGCTTGTGAAGTCCCAGTGGATGTCTTGCTGTGAATATAGTGTTATACCATGTGATGAGCGAATGGATGTAACAGGGGATCTGGCGTTGTCCTGCCTAATGAGCCATGCGAGGAGCCTGCCAGCTTTCTCGCCAGTATTATGCGTGCGTGCGGAGTGGGCAGCATAATTAATGCAACGGAGCCTTTCTAATAGTTGGGCATGGTCTGTCCTGCTTTCACTCAGTCTCCTGCCAGCGTCCCTATCTGCATGTCTCTCAAGGTCGCCAGTCTGTTTTCCAGTCTGGTTAAGTCCGTTTCTAGCGTCTTACGCATGCTCGCTTGTGTGCCTAGGCAATGTCCCCTCATGACTGTTTTGAATGCGTCCCATTCTATTAGAGTCGATGACGCAGTGTCAGCTTTTTCTTCAAAGTACTGTGTTATCGCCATCCCCAGTGAATCCCTAAAAAAAATGTCTTCTTACAGTTCGGGTTGCATTCGCCATCTTGGGATCGGTGTTGCATTGATAATCCATTCTAGCTGTAATGTGTGCGGGTTGTGGTCTGAGTGGGTTCTCCCAAGGTATTGGGGGTCTGCTATGATGGGTAATAGGTCATCTGTGACTAGCATATGATCAAGTCGGACATATAAGTCGTGTGCTCCTGAATAAAATGAGTAAATCCTGTCCGTAGGGTTTCTATGTCTGCACACGGCTGTTAAATGCCATTGCGTAGCCCAGCTCTGCAGAGCCCGCATGGCAGCGACAGTGGGTGCTCCGGGTAGTGGGGGAAAGGAACGGTCCAGGTCCACGTCTAATACACAATTGTAATCCCCACCAAGTAGCATTGGGGTACTGTGCCAAGCCGATAGCTTGCCCAGGAGGTCTAGGAATGAGGCTTGGTCGTTATTAGGTGCATATATTGGTGCTATTATAACTGGTCTGCCGTCCAGCCTACCCTTCACAATGAGGTATCGACCATCCGCGTCTATAAGTGACTCTTCTATATTGAGGGGGGTACCTGGCTGAACCCAGATTAGTGTCCTTCTGGTGTATGCTGAATAGCCCGTGGCATATATTTGCCCCCTCCACCTTCTCTGTAGGTTCTTTGCCTCAGATCCCGCTAAATGTGTCTCTTGCAGAAGAGCTATCTGTATTTGGTACCTCTTGAAATATGAATAAATCAAATATCTGCAGGAGGGGCTGTGTATCCCTCTTACGTTCCACATACATATCTTAATTGGTGCCATTGTGCGGTTGTGTGGACGGGTATATGCTCCGTTTAATGTCCTGTGGCAGCAGTAATGTACATGACATGTTCTGTGGGTGGTGGTGTGTAAATTCTTTTATTTAAGCCAATTAGGGGACTGTGTCAGCCCAGTGCGTGACGGGTAACTAAACTAATCGAAACCATAACATATAATGCCAAAAGGGCGAGAGTGCAACAAGCAGTCGTCCAAACAAAGAGATGAATAAACATTTGTCAATGACAAGGAGTGGGGCCACCCAGGCAATGTATATCTGCGAATAAGTGAATGCAAAACAAAGCATCTCCCCTGAGCAATATAGGAAAGGCATATACCGGGACCTCGCAACTTTTTACGTGCTCCCTCTCATCAGGAGAGGCCATTTGCCATCCAATATAAGGTAGTAAGGTTTGGAATCTACTTACATCTATACGTGTTTCCCGTGACATGAAGAAGGGAGAAATAGACATTACAATTATCAACTATTGTATATCTACAATTCTAAAGTCCCTTTATACTTGTGTATTCGTCGCAGCGTTCTCGTGCACCCAGTCCCATGGTCTGTGCACGGCATGTTAGATTATACCATCAGCCTTCTGGGGAGTGACCACTGGCAAAGTGTCTGAGTCTTGAGAGTTCGGGGTTTCATCCGTTAACTCCTCATCGCTTCCTCTGTCTGGTATGCTGGTTTCCGATGTTGTATCACCCAGCGCACTTCCTATTTCCGCTGCTGCTTGAAGTGCATTGCGTTGATCTAGCCTCATTTGGTCTAGGTTTGGGACAGCAACTGTTGTTTCTCTCTTCTGCATTGTCTCGGGACTTCGCTCGGACACTTCTCTCCCGCTCCTCTGGCAGCCGAGGCTCCCTCTGACAACTCCCGGGAATCTAGCCATTCCTACGATGCTCCAGGGGTATTGAAGAAATAAGACTTTCCTTTTGCAATTACCAATAGACGAGCGGGGAACAGTAAGGAGTACTTGAGATCTTGCTGTCGAAGTATTCGCTTCACCTCCATGAATGAATACTGCTGCCTTTGCACTGCTGCAGTGAAATCAGGGAAAAACATGACCGTGCTGTTTCCCACTTGTACTTTCTGTAATTTCCTCGCTTCCTGGAGTATGGCGTCTCTGTCCCTATAATTTAGTACTCGGAACAGGAATGGTCTTGGGTTTGCACCCGGTGGCGGGGGTCTGTTTGGCACCCTGTATGCCCGTTCAACGACAAAATGTTGCAACAGCGATTCCATCGATATCAGATTGCGGATCCAGTTCTCTGTAAATGCAATTACATCTCTGCCTTCTTCCCCTTCAGGAAGCCCCACTACCCGCACATTGTTGCTCCGTGACCGGCCTTCTGAGTCTTTGACTCGACTCTCAAGAAAGTTTACTCGGGCTGTGAGATCTTTGAGCCCTTTTCAGCGGCCTGTGCCTGTGGGGAGATTTCCGCCATTGTATCTTCCAGCGTAGCCGTTCTATCTGTAAGTTTACGGTGGTCGGCGTGTAGGAGGTTGAAGTCAATTTATTTTCTAGTGAGGTTCGAGTCTGCTCCATTGACACACTCAATTTCTCTACTGCAGTCAAAACGGCGTCTAGTTTATTAGACATCTGATCTGTGGGCCCATCCCCGGACATTTTTTCTGACTGGGCACGAGTTAAAGGAGGCTGTATCGGTGAGCCACTAGTGCCTGTTCTTGGCCGGCCTCTGTGCGACATATGGTGCCTGTGTATCATGTGGCAGACTCGCCTATATGTACCGGTATGATGTTATCCTGGCGGTTAGCTGTTATGGCCAGGACTCGATTTTGGTGGTTTCTTCGTGCCAGGCGTCTGGGCGAGCTTCTGGAGTTAGAGGTAGTCCTGCATACTCAGTGCCTTGCCTATTGCGCCCTTCTGTGCCTCCCCCACAGTACTGGTGGCATTCACTCAGTCCAGGGCCCGTAAGTGTGGGCTTGCCGCTCCAGTCTCAGACTTTCTCCAATTAAATAAACCCCTTGGCCATACACAGGTCTATTTTAGCCCAGGGACTGTGGGCCTGCACTTACTGCCTGTTTCAGTGCCTATCCCTTCTGTTACGTCCGCTTGAGGGGCTTGGTGGGCACTTCCTTCCCTACCACGCACCAGCAGCTGACATTATTTTGAGCTTACTGGCCGTGTTGAATGTCAGGGACTATCCTCTTGCGTGGTCTCACTGATGCCGCCGAGGTATCTGCTTGCAGCGGGGGCTGCTCGGATTCGGTCCGTCCCATCGGAACAAGATATCCACGTTTATTCCAGCCCGGATCGGAATGCAAGCCGAGGGGATCACACACAGATCACCGCCACTGGAGCCTGCCTGCATCCGGTCTTACCAAGCACAGACAGCAGGTAATGGCTTTCTAACGTCAGAAGGGCCAAAGAGAGCTCCCTTTCGCAAGTGCGTTCGTGGCAGGGGCGCGATGTGTTCCTCGGGCTATAGCGCTGCTTTAATGCTGCGTAGTGGCCGCGGCCATATTGCATGCATCTCAGTCTCAGGCCCCACCTCCCTAGTGAGATCGCTTCGCCGTTTCGTTTCTTAACGGCGCACTCAAAGGTTGCAGGTTAACTCCAGCCTGGTCGGGGCATAGCAGCCCTGTTCAGAAGTCCTGGGGACGCTTTTTGACGGATAATTGAACAAATTTCAGGGGATGAGCAGCGGAGCTCTAACAGAGCACATCCGTCTTCATCGCCTGCGTAGCCACGCCGCCATCAAAGAGGCGTTCCATGGGTTTTGCTGTGGGTGCTCCCATGCAACACCTATGGACTTTGACGTTGCCCCAGATTTACAATATTTCTTAAACCTGGAAGTCAGGACAGCAACACGGTTGACCAGTAACCCCCTGTGGATGTTGAGAGATTATACAGGGTACGGTCTGAGGATCCCTGACACTTTACCTATGGTGAAGATTGCTCATAATTAAAAATGTCATCATGTAGCCGAACTCAGCGCAAGTACAGATTGGAGGCGAGGTTATAGAGTCAATATAATAACACCACACAGGTAGCATAATGATGACTGGGACAAAATAGCACAATAATGTGTAAGTCAAACAGAGCCAGGGGAAAAGGGGGGTGGAGGGAGGGACGGTTGAGTTGTTAACGTAACACATGTATAATGTATTCTGATACCAACTGTTTGTCAGAAACCAACTCTAGAAATGTGAATGCAAAGCTTACAACATGCAAGCCAAATATGCAATAACAACAGACAAGTACTGGCATCAACAACTGCAGAACATTATGAATTCTTTCAAAAGTACTGTGAAATGCATACATGGATGTGATGGTTTAAAAGAAAAGTCAATAAAGTGTGTTTTCAAAAAAAAGATTGCTCATAATTAAATGCTTTGCACATATAAAGACATTAATGTGCAACACGCAAATGTATTTTTCCATATTTAAACTGACTCTAGTTAATGTAGACCTGTATTTTAAAATGGCTCATGTTAGTTTCAAGTTCAAAATGTATGAATTGTGAACCAGATAGTTATCCCTTTTTGTCTTGTGGTACTAAATCCTGATGTAATACTCTTTCAAATACCCTGTGATGCTGAATGGGTCACAGTCATTGACTTTTGTCAAGCATTCTTTTCCATTCCTCTACCCAAAGAGATAAAGTAGACTTCAACCAAGATATAGCGGAGTTTGTTGCAAACGTGCAACGTGCATTTCCACAAAGTCATTTTGCATATGATTAAAGGGACCACTTGATCTCACTATGTGACTCATGGTTACATCTGTCCTCTTGCCTGCTTTTAACTGCGAGCAAGTTCTATATTTGTGGCACAAATATTCTGCTGTGAAATGGAAATGGGGGTTAAACCAGTAGGTCTTGAAAAGATACACTATAGCGCCTCTCCCTTTGTGAGTGGGACAGTGGAAATGTCTTGCATGAGACATAATAAAACATCTGGAATGGCAGATCTGTAGAAACCCAAACCTCATCCTGATTGTTTACACAGCTGACCTAATCCACTTCTCCCTTGCAGGTTCTGGGGATTCTTCCTGGACAGATATTACTTTTTCCAGGTATCAGTAATGTTTAGTAACATGTTTGAAGCAGCATCCTTTTTAGATTCACATGAATCTTCTTTACTGAATCTGCAGGACTCAAGAGCAAAGCATCTTGGCATCTCATCCGCATATCAGTTTCTGGCAGTCACTCAATCCCATCCACTCTTGTGTGCTGCACATTTGACAATGGCCACTTCTTTAGCCAATTGTAGTGACTCTAGCAAATCCATTAAATAATTTCCATTCTGGATAGGGGAGCCAGAGGAAGTCATGAAACCCTTCTGGGACTACAATTGTCTGAATTAATGGATCACGCCAAACCTGTACCGACTATTAATATAGATGGTAACTCTCAAGCTACTGTAGACACAGCATGCTCTTGTAAGAGTGATCAGTTCAGCCACCTGTGTGGACATTACTTTGTGCAAATAGGAGGTTTCAACAACACTTTCCAATGAGCATATAGCATATGCTGCTCTCAGAATTCCACGTCCAGCTCTCAAACAGGAGCCATGAATAAACAGTTACAATCAGGCTCCTCCTGAGGGAAGCCTCAAATGTCAGGTCATGGTTTGGTACTCAATTCCATCACATCAAGAGACTCATGGTCGAACTCATAGTCACCCTCATCAGACAAGAGCGATGGCAAAAGTGTAGCAGGGTTCAAGGTATATCTGTGTTTTTAGGTAACATTCTCAGAGGCTAAAATAATCTGCTCATCTCTGTTAAACTTGCAGTATGTCACGTGTTTTGTTCGAGTACGGCTCAACGAAATCTCAACTGAGTGTGGGACCATGACTGTCAGCAAATAGCCAATCACATTGCCCTTGCTCTGTTGTATGCTGATGTCAACTGCAGTCTCTGCCTTTAGGCATTCAGGCAACACTGTGGCTACCAGATCAAATGTGGCAGAGAAATAGGTAACTTGTCTTTTGGCTTCTCCATGGGTCTGTGTCAACACAGACAATGTGCACAACAATAAAGTATGAAATCCTTCTCATAATCAGGCATTCCTAGGCAGGTGCGTGACAGAGTTTTTCTCTCAGCTCTGGGATCAGACACAACTTTTTGTTTAAACCCCTATAGAGACTTTGCCACTTTGGAAAAGTAAGGAATCATCTGACAACAGTAGCCTACCATTCCCAGTAACATCCTGACTACCATTTGCATTGTTAGGGATCTCTCTCAGGATTGCAGAGACTCTCTCTTGGGACAATTTCCTACCTTCTTTCTCAATGTGATGTCCCAGTTAAAGAACTTCCCTCTGGCAGTACTGCAGTTTTGTAGGGGACACCTTGTGTCCATTCTCTGCTAAATTATTCAGCAAAGCTTGCTTGCATGATTCTTGTGCCCTAGACACCACCAGTAGGTTGTCAATATACTGAACCAGAGCCAAGTTGCATGGGAACTGCAAGGTCTCCAGATACTTCTTCAGGATCAGATTGGAGATCAAGGGGTTCTCTGAATACCCCTATGGGCCTCAGCACCGTGCCAAGGTTTTATCTTGAAATCTGAAAGCAAAAAAGAACTGGCTACCCTTGTGTAGAGGAATGTAGAAAATGTTTTGTTCTTTGAGATTATGGTGGAATTTCTTAATTAAATGTAGGTCCTTTTATCTGCACCTGCGAGGGTTCACTGACAAAATATCAATTTTAAAAATATAGAAGTAAAAACTATCAATGCAAAAATATAGAATGCAAAAATATCGACTCCCTATACTTAAACAGGTAAGTACAAAAATATCGAAAAAAAATATTGATGTAAAAAATATAGTTGTACTATATATATGTATATATTATCTACTGGCGGTCGCCAGTAGATAGTTATAGTTAGGACCTATTTTCCATAGGAAATCCACAACATTCTATTTGAAATAACTTTGGCGCCGGTTGACGAATCTTCGCGAAATTTTCAAAACTTATGGCCCGCTCCGGTCTGCTCCTATCCTGAAAGTTTCGGGGTGATTCAGCAAGCGGGGGCCGAGAAAAAAGGGGGTCCCAAAACGTGTTTTCCCCAAGCAATTTTCCATAGGAACCTTTCATCGCAGCTACAGCCCGAACTGCTGAACGGAATTACACCAAATTTGGCAAAAAGGTAGCCCTTGGTTCAGAGTGGTGCCTTTTGGTTAAATGGTGTAAATCCGTTCAGTAGTTCCTGAGAAATTTGAAAAAGAAACCACATATATATCTGGGCGGAGCCTAACCACACATGTCATCGTGAGATCTGATTGGCTGTCAGCACTTCATCCTGGAATTGCTGGCAGCCATCTTGGGACCAATATAAATGATAGTACCCCATTGAAATGCATTGTAGTGAATCGAAGATTTTGAGGGTTACCAAAAGGAGAACTATAAAGGGTGATAACAGACTTTAGTTACATTAGAATTCATTTGTTGATGGTACCATACTAATTTCAGGAATTGTGGTGTGTTCTAAGGTGATTTTACCCTGTGAAAAACCTTCTGCTGGGATATCATGAATCATGCTTGAGAGAAAACTATTTTCACATGCTTGTCCCATAGAGTTTTGGAAGGTGCTCCAGAAGCTAAAATGAGAGCATATTTTCTGTAAATTCACATTATCTTTCTCAGTCATGTGAGAATGAAGTCTGACATTCTCAGTAAAACATGTATATCCAACAAGGGCAGAGACTGTCAGTTGATTCCTTTGTGTTCTACTGTAGCTTCCCAGAGTGTTCTAAAGAACAACTAGAGTGCTAACAGCCTTACTTATGACAAAAGTATGGCACACCTGAAGCCATCTTGATTGGAATAAACTGGTAACACTTAAAACATTTAATTTAAAAAGGAACAAAATGATGGGGTTCATTTTGTCATAGAAATTATGGTTAGTGCTGTAGAAAGAAAAATTAGGACATGTTTCAAGTGTGATCTCAAATATCTTCCTGTTATATTTCAACAGGAGCAGCCTGTCAGTTGATGCCTTTGTGTTCTACTGCAGCTTCCCAGAGTGTTATAAAGAACAACTAGAGCGCTAACAGTCTTACTTATGACAAAATTATGGCACACCTGAAGCCATCTTGATTGGAATAAACTGGTAACTCTTAAAACATTTCATTTAAAAAGGAACAAAATGAGGGGGTTCATTTTGTCATAGAAATTATGGTTAGTGCTGTAGAAAGAAAAATTAGGACATGTTTTAAGTGAGATCTCAAATATCTTCCTGTTATATTTCAACAGGAGCAGCCTGTCAGTTGATGCCTTTGTGTTCTACTGCAGCTTCCCAGAGTGTTCTAAAGAACAACTAGAGAGCTAACAGTCTTACTTATGACAAAAGTATGGCACAACCGGAAGCCATCTTGATTGGAATAAACTGGTAACACTTAAAACATTTAATTTAAAAAGGAACAAAATGAGGGGGTTCATTTTGCCATAGAAATTATGGTTAGTGCTGTAGAAAGAAAAGTTAGGACATGTTTTAAGTGAGATCTTAAATATCTTCCTGTTATATTTCAACAGGAGCAGCCTGTCAGTTGATGCCTTTGTGTTCTACTGCAGCTTCCCAGAGTGTTCTAAAGAACAACTAGAGCGCTAACAGTCTTACTTATGACAAAATTATGGCACACCTGAAGCCATCTTAATTGGAATAAACTGGTAACACTTAAAACATTTAATTTAAAAAGGAACAAAATGATGGGGTTCATTTTATCATAGAAATTATGGTTAGTGCTGTAGAAAAAAATTAGGACATGTTTCAAGTGTGATCTCAAATATCTTCCTGTTATATTTCAACAGGAGCAGCCTGTCAGTTGATGCCTTTGTGTTCTACTGCAGCTTCCCAGAGTGTTCTAAAGAACAACTAGAGCGCTAACAGTCTTACTTATGACAAAATTATGGCACACCTGAAGCCATCTTGATTGGAATAAACTGGTAACTCTTAAAACATTTAATTTAAAAAGGAACAAAATGAGGGGGTTCATTTTGTCATAGAAATTATGGTTAGTGCTGTAGAAAGAAAAATTAGGACGTTTTAAGTGAGATCTCAAATATCTTCCTGTTATATTTCAACAGGAGCAGCCTGTCAGTTGATGCCTTTGTGTTCTACTGCAGCTTCCCAGAGTGTTCTAAAGAACAACTAGAGCGCTAACAGTCTTACTTATGACAAAAGTATGGCACACCTGAAGCCATCTTGATTGGAATAAACTGGTAACACTTAAAACATTTAATTTAAAAAGGAACAAAATGAGGGGGTTCATTTTGCCATAGAAATTATGGTTAGTGCTGCAGAAAGAAAATTTAGGGGATGTTTTAAGTGAGATCTCAAATCCTCTTCTATTTCATTAGAAAATTCTGACATGCAGACTGAAATAATCACTTTCAATACCAGCAGTAGACTTCCAGTTAACTCCCTGGTGAGCAGTAGCTTTACTACAGTGATCTAATGAACAACTACAGTGCTAACATTCTGAATTTATGGCAAATGTGTGACACATCTGAATGCCTTCTTGATGGAATCAAAGTAAAAAACTGAAAGCATTTCCTACTGAGGAGACTGCAGTAAATGACGAAATTGGGAAACTTCATAACAAATAAGTCTCCCAAGATGGCCACCAGATAAAAAAGAGCCCAAATGTAGCACAAATATCACCCAGATGTAGCCCACATATAGCCCAATGACAGAAGTGTGCAAAACACTTTTTATTTTTAGTTTTTCTGCAGTTTTATATAGTGCAAACTGGTCAGGTATTGGAGCGTTACATCTTACTTGGACCCCTTATTGCGTATTTTGCACTGAAGTACATGAGATTGATCTTGCGAAACATTGAACTTTACGAGTCTGTTAACCTGAAGTTGCTCTGAACCGGGCTTTGTAACACCCGTTTTTACCTACTGGTTTTAATTAATTCTCACTGTATTGTATTAGGAAAGAGGATTTACTGTTTTTATGTACACTTTTATGATCTATGTTTCTAAATCAGATCAAATAAAGTTTAATGAATTCTATGGCAGGACGGAGGCGAGGATTATGCATATCTTTCCTCACTTTATTTGCATAGCAGTTCAAAGAAAACGTAACACAACAATCATTAAACAAAAGACTACACAACCCATGAACCATTAGGGGGTAGTCTCCAAGGCAACTATAGTCCAATCATATCACAGTCCATCGTATATAATATCGTGACGTCCCTTCCGCTTCCTCTTTCTTCACTGCTCGTCAGTTAACTGCATTCCTTACATTCTTGGCTTAATCTGACGTTGTTGCTGTTTGTATAGCGGTTTCTTGTGCACGTTATTAGCATTATTGCCTTGGTATTGTTTCATATTCCCTGCGCAGCAGGCTCTTGCCCGAGCGCGTTCTCACCCTCGCAGTTTCTCCCGCTGTGTGCTCTGCTCGCGGTGAGATCCTGTCAGGTGCGTCTGGTCCGAGCGAGGCAGCTCCGTCGAGTGCTCCCGCTGGTCTTTACACGCGTTTGGGAATCCGGTCACTCCTTTAGTGTCCGCTTGATTCCCGACCAACCCTCGCCTAATTTTGACACCGCTATGCGGTGATTTCCCCACACGGCCACCTTAGTGACCAGCGCCACCTGGTGGTGGTAATTGGTATTGCGCCTCAGTCTATTCTTATAACAGCTTCGGGGAAAGCCCAGCTGTTGGAGCACCGGCGAGGGGCTGTCTTAAGGATTTTAAGGGCATTTGTTCTGTGCTCACACCCTCTGCTATCATGTCTTCTCCAGAAGACCATTTTTACTCCTCCTACCAGGAAGTGGAGGAGGAATGGCCCCCCAACTTCTCCCTCCAGCAGTGGACCAAGCCCTCTCTCTGGCTATTTCTAGGGCGCTGGCTCCTCTTAGGGATCAGGTTGATAAGCTGGTGAAAAGCATCCCTGGGGTGTTCAGTGACCCAGATCTGGTGGTGGCGGGTCCAAGTAGCTCCCAGATGGGGAATAAAAGGGCCATTAAGCATAACGCGGGGCACTTGGAAGGATTTGATAAACTTACGGAGACCTTCCTCAAGAGTGCGCGAACGCTAAAACATGCACCCTGCCGGGAGGAGGAGGGGCCCGGAGAAAATTGCGACACTGTCACCACTATTCTAGACCCCGACGGCGGGTATCCCTTAGAGGGAGAGGGTGTATCGGAGGACGATTTC
Organism: Calotriton arnoldi; assembly: GCA_963921515.1. Taxonomy (NCBI): domain Eukaryota; kingdom Metazoa; phylum Chordata; class Amphibia; order Caudata; family Salamandridae; genus Calotriton; species Calotriton arnoldi. The sequence goes on along the minus strand of CAWUFW010011349.1, from coordinate 514,486 downwards.
TCCTCCGATGAGGATAAGGTCTCGGGGCGTCCCTGGCATCCAGAGTCCCACTCCTCTCAGTCCCTGGTTGGGGACGGGGTCCACTCGGACATGTTCGAGCCTACCCAAATTTACCATCCTAGGTCGGCAGAGTGGAGACACCTGACGCCAAAGTGGCAGAGTATGTGGTGGTGAAAATCCATCACCCCTTGAAAGGGAGGTCAGGAATAGGATGAGGGGAGAATGCCCCAGGCCCTCACTGAAGGGGAAGGTGGCACACACGCCTGAAATTGATGAGAAACTATGTACCTTTTTCTCCAAGTATATGAGGGATCCCAAGAAAGGAATTGATAGGTCTTGGACGTGGTAGGGCCCTTGACCCAAATTATTCAATTGACGGAGCGTTCCAAAGAGTCAGGATCCCCTTTGTCCACGGATATTGTGGCTTGTTGGGCGCACTACCCTAAACCCTAAAACACTACCCACTCCACTACCCAAACACCACTGCACTACCCTAAATCCTAAAACACTACCCCCAGCACGACACCCTACACTACCCAAACATAACTGCACTACCCTAAACCCTAAAACACTACCACCAGCACGACTCCCTATACTACCCAAACACCACTGCACTACCCTAAACCCTAAAACACTACCCCCAGCACGACTCCCTACACTACCCAAACACCACTGCACTACACTAAACCCTAAAACACTACCCCCAGCACGACTCCCTACACTACCCAAACACCACTGCACTACACTAAACCCTAAATATACCCCCAGCATGACCTCCCACACTACACAAACACCACTGCACTACCCTAAACCCTAAAACACTACCCCCAGCACGACCCCCTACACTACCCAAACACCACTGCACTACCCTAAACCCTAAAACACTAACCCCAGCATGACCCCCTACACTACCCAAACACCACTGCACTACCCTATACCCTAAAACACGACCCCCTACACTACACAAACACGACCGCACTACCCTAAACCCTAAAACACTACCCACAGCATGACCCCCTTCACTACACAAACACCACTGCACTGCCCTAAACCCTAAAACACTACCCCAGCACTACCCCCTACACTACCCAAACACCACTGCACTACCCTAAACCCTAAAACACTACTCCCAGCACGACTCCCTACACTACCCAAACACCACTGCACTACCCTAAACCCTAAATCTACCCCCAGCACGACCCCCTACACTACCCAAACACCACTGCACTACCCTAAACCATAAAACACTACTCCCAGCATGACCCCCTACACTACACAAACACCACTGCACTACCCTAAACCCTAAAACACTATCACCAGCATGACCCCCTACACTACTCAAACACCACTGCACTACCCTAAACCCTAAAACACTACCCCAGCACGACCCCCTACACTACCCATACACCACTGCACTACCCTAAACCCTAAAACACTACCCCCAGCACGACCCCCTACACTACTGCACTACCCTAAACCCTAAAACACTACCGCCAGCACGACCCCCTACACTACCCAAACACCACTGCACTACCCTAAACCCTAAAACAATACCCCCAGCACGACCCCCTACACCACCCAAACACCACTGCACTACCCTAAACCCTAGAAAAGAAACCCCCAACCCATGCCCAATCCCCCTTACCTCTCACTCCTCATGGTTCCTCTCTCCTCGTGGTTCCTGCTTCACGTCATCTCTGAGGGGCGGTGCACGTCGTTGTGAGGAAACGGAACAGCCTCTGTTTCCTTACAATGACATGGATCGTCTACATGTTTTTTAGAACGCATGGTCATTTACCATACATACCTTTACAACAAAATTCGTTGTAAAGGCATGCGTGGTAAATGACCATGCGTTCTAAAAAAATGCGTAGTAATGAATTCGTTATGTACAACTGTCATAAGGTTTCTGCACATACACAGAGCTATGCACAGGAAAATGGGACCCTGGAATACAGTGGTTTGCCACCATATACCATAGCACCCAAAAACCCCAACCCAACTAGCTTAGCATCCCATTAGCACCCAAGTACTAATGTTTGGACAACCCAGAACACGGTATCTTTATCTCAGGACTCACTGAAGCAAGAACACTCTTTCGCCACTCACTCGTACTTGTCCACAAGGTGCGTAGTAAGAGACACTGGATAGGTTAAAATGTTTATTCCAACTTACGTGCTCTAATGTACAGTACACGTGTCAGCACTAATAGCATAATGCATATGACTAATATAAGCAGCATGGTTACAATTCCATAGAATACAAACGGGGAAAGCATCTCAGAGCTCAGTGGATAAACGTATAAATAACATTACCACCCTCCCCTTGCAGTAAGATAGTTTATTATAAAATAGAAGACCTCTGGGCTTTGGCTAGCGAACCCCCATACCTCAGTCTCTAGATGCAGAATTACATCAGCAGGACATCATAGCTCTTCTCACTGAAAGGGATTTCTCCAAGTGTGTTTAAGCGCTAGTAAACCACAGTATTAAAAGCATATCAAATTCTTCATGGCAATTGCACATAATGTTATGTCTGGGTGCGCGAGACTGGCCATATCAGGAAGAACCAGAATACATTGTTATGCGACCTTGTACATGTTTGTGCAGACTGAGCCCAAAAAGGTGAACAACAGAAAATGCAGACAGTGCAAAAGAACTTGGCACGAGCAAAGGGCGAGGAAGGCCCGGCTCAGTGTAACGTGCGCAAAGAGAAGCAGCATGGCAGCCAGGCCTAGGCCAACATAACAAGGCAGGTAACAATCCACAAGACACCCTCCCCTGGACAGTCCGGCGGCCAGGACAGAGGCCCATCAGAGGAGAAAAACAGATGTCGGAGCACAGGGAGCGCCCAAACGGCGAAGGGCAGGTCAATCCATGAAAGTGAAAGTGCAGAAAAAAGCCATACCCTCCAAGAGTTCATCATTGGAATCACCAAAAAACATAGATGCCATCCAATCCATGAGTTCGAAAGAGCAGGAATGCTCCTCAGCAAAGGGAGCATCCATAAGCAATGCGGGACAGCTTGCGTGATAAATAAAACAGCTTCGTTGTAGGAGATCCTGGGCAGCCGCCCAGATATCCCATTGCGCCAAAATCCCCAGTGCAGCCGCACGCGCCATACAGCCAGCGACGGAACAGTCCTGCTCATGGGCCTCTAAGGGACCCATCAACTGAACAAAATCCGGAACAGACAATGACGAATTGGAGAGGCAATAATCCAGAGTCCAGGTGAAAGGACAGCGGACACAAGTCATCACAGGTTGCACGCAAGTGAAATACGCAAAGCGAAATGAAAGAGTATATGACACGCTCAGTGTCGCCAATGGCAAGACACCAAAACCGGCCAAAAGGCGCTCACGGAGCAGCTGGAGGCGTTCTGGATCGAGCAGGTCCCATCGGGGAGCAGCCATTGCGCAGAAAGCAAATTAAGAGCAAGACACCAGCCGCTAAAGCGAGGATCAATGGGAAACCGCCAAAGACACTGGAAAATATAGAATGTATGAAAGCCGGGATGACACCAAAAATAGTTTGGAAGGAGGACACCAAGCCCGACCCAACGACCTTAAAAAAGTGTACTAGGCCTTCAGTGTTAGATGCGTTAAAAATACGATGTATTAACTCCCCAAAATGTTGGGGGAGATTAGTGTTTAAAAGGGCCTGTATTTCACTGTGGGTACTCGCCACCTGGAGAATGAATGTCTCCCGGGCGGACGTGAGCATAACTTCCTCGTTTAATAATAGTGCCTTTATTCTGCTCAGTCTATTGAAATCTGCTTCCATGGTAGGGATGGAAGGCCAAATAGAGATATCAACCTTGCCATGAGGGGGAGGAAAAAGCACATTTTTGCAGCAGACAACCCTGTGTGAAACTGTTACAATGTAAGGAATGCCAGCCTGCAGGCCACAACAGTTTTCGTTATTTAAAAGTAAATAACTACCATTGGAAAGGAGAGTGAAAGTAGGTGAAATAACAGGAGCAGGAATACCTTTCAGCACACAAGCAAGATTAGGAGAGGAAACGCTACATGAGCCATGCAATTTAATGTGTTTACAAATAAGCGAATGACCTATAGTCGAGTCGCAGTACTCCCCCGTGAGAAAGACTTCCTTGCCGTCCCGAAGGCATTTATACATGAAAGGCAAGGACCAGAGTTCATGCAGGAAAGCACTGCCCAATGGCCGGTAACGGCCCACAGGATAATGTTTCATGCACGAGTCAAATTCAAACAAGGAAAATGGTAAAGCTATAACCCCATGGACTAGCCATACAGCAGAATCGAGTTCTGCAACAGAGAACGGCAAAGGATCCACCTTTTCGATATGTAATAGAGTGTAAGTTGCATCCTTCATGGACATAAATTGCTGTTTGTCAGTTAAGTTAAAAGGTAGAAATAAGGCAGAGGTGTTCAAAAAATGCCAAGGAACTTTACCTAACTTGAGCGTTTGTAAAGTCCATGCAAACTGCATAACTGAACGCAATTGATTCTGACCATGATATAACACAGAAACATCATCTTGTACAATATCGACAACAGAGGACACAATATTCTCTAAAGTATAAATGCGAGAAGACAGGGTATTAATACTATTGTCAACAACAGCAAGCACCTTTTCCATATTTGCTTGATCTATTTCCCGAAGACGGGAGGCAGCTTCAATTTGTGATAGCTTCCAGAGTTCATTATATGTTTCATAAATGAATCTCTTAGGTCGGGGACCACGAGGTCCCAAAACAAAGTCGGACAGATCAATATTGCCTGTAAGGAGGGACAAATGTTGTTTAACAGAATCAAGGGACGAATGTTGCAGCCATTGTTTGCATAATTTACCAACAGAGTATGTAGTGACAGTACGGGCATCAGTAAACCTCGGATCAGGCCTATTCTGTGTGTAGCTAGCACCAGTATCATGAAAACGCATTTGACATGCATTAGATGATATAGGCCATACTAACCAGGGTGACTGAACCAGCTCAGAAACATTAAACGAATTATTTTGTAACATTGCCTGCAGGGACACGAGGGACATATTGAATCGTGAGCTTTCATTTGGAAAACTCGACAGGGATGGTATTGATGGCGTATTCAATTGTTTAGTGGTTGCTAAGCCCCAACCTGTAGTCTGATAGATGGAAGCATTTATGAACATAATTTGGGTAGGGATGAGGCACGCACGATGCAACGCCTCGGTTCCCTGTACCTGCCATGGCTTGGAGCCCCAAATAGATTTTAAATCCACTATATTATCCCAGTACTCATAACCACCCACAGCTAAGGCACTTAGAAAGGAACCTGAATAAAGCAATTTGGTGTGTGTTAACATAATTTTCTGAGTTGATGTGTTATTTAGTCTAAAATAATAGGATGCAGGGTTCGACCGATTAAAATCAGTGAAATAATTAAACTTATTTCGAAGAGTTTGAGAGCTACCTGGCAAGGGGTTTGGACAATGTTCCCATTGGGTATAGTTAACAGTACTACGCAGGGCACTGGGCTTATGGAGAAAATGATTACCCCAATGTTGGTAACAATACAAATCGGCGTAATTAGCAGAATTCATATATAAATCTTCAGCATTAAAAGATGCATAATATTTTAAATCGGCAAACAATGCTTCAACGGCATGCACATCCCAATCATCAGAATGAATATTATTTTGTACTACATCACCCATTGAAACACGAAGGACATTAGGTACATTAATGATTTCCGTCGGACCATGGATTTGATAGTTCACTGCATCCCATACGATGCCATCAGCAACGGGGAAAGCTGAAATATTCACAAATGTGTGGTCACGCTTCATGATGTGAGACGAGGAATGAGGAGCCAAAGTTCCAGAAACATAGTCTACAGCAGAGCGTTCAGGTAAATAGTGACCATTGATTAGTAGAAAAAACACTGTGACAAAGCCAATGGACATGAACAAAAATATCAAGAAAAGTACCAACCAGATGTATGTCCAGGGGGAAATCAAAAAATTGTCTCTAAACCAGGATATAAAAATACTGAACTTGGATGGAACTTTTGAAGATGTGGAATCCGAATCAAAGGAATAACGAGTCGGGCTTAGTGGCGTTGTTGGTTGATGTGCCACCGATTCTGATGCAGGATAAATATACTCGTCCTCGTTGATATGGGTGGAGAGTTGGGGATCAATCATAGTTTCAGGCAAAGTAGAGGATTCAGGCAAATCAACCATCTCAATTACAGCATCAGCGATCGTTCGTGCAGATGGACTATGAACATATGTCCGATAAATGGCAGGACAAGAGACCGCTGGTGTGACACTATTCAGGATCGGCCAGGCGCTGTAGCTTGACATTTTCAACTGAGATGTATCTGTTCTCTTTGCGACCAGGAAGCGGTGGTAAAATGACTGTACGTGTTCCCTTCAGGCCAAGAACTGGAACCGGTGCACGAAAAGAGGGGCCAAATTCTTTTTTGTTTTCAACCTTCTCTCGAACCAGTTCTCCAACTTTCGGAAGCCAGCCGGCTACCGGAATCTGCAACGCAGGATCTGTGGCTGAAGGCAAATGTGTAGTTGCAAGTTTGTCTCGGGCTTCTTGTAAGTCCTGTAACATAGCAGAATGGTTATCTACATCAAACTTGGCGGATTGCGCCGCGATGTCTGGACCCTCAAGGTCAGGCACAAACATTCTTATGCCAAAGAGCATTTCGTATGGGGTCCGCCCACCCAGAGGTCTTCTAGGGAGATTATTAAGTGCACGCTGAACGGTATACAAATGGGCCAGCCAGTTCCTGCCAGTACCTATAACCCTAGCTGTTAAGGATTGCTTTAAGTCACGGTTCATTCGTTCAACGATAGAGTTGCCCTCAGGCCTATACGGAGACGAAAATTTCACCCGCACCCCAAGCGAAGCCATTGCATCCTTGTAAGCCCTAGAGGCAAACGCTGGACCTTGGTCCGAATGGAAGGTGCCGCATGCGAAAATTCCCACAAAGACACGCAAATCCCTGATTACATTTCGGGCGTCAGCACTCCGTTGTGGCCAGACCCAGAGAAACCGTGTGCACGAGTCCACTGCCACTAAAATGTATTTATAAGCAGTGTCTGATGAGAATGGACCGCAGTGATCCAAGTAAACACACCCAAAGGGTCTGTTAGCAATGCAGAGCGGTGTTTGTGGTGGACGTGTTACCGTGGAAGGCTTAATCTGTTGACAAACGTCGCAAGAAAGCACAGAAGCACGGGTGTCTTTATATAACCCACGCCACCAATAACGCTGCTGCAAGATGGAAACCGTAGCTGACACACCTGCATGAGCGGAGGCCATGCCTTCGTGTGCAGCTGATATCAAGGCACTCCTGCGGTCCGCGTTGGGGATCAGCCGATCTCCAACGTCAGGTATAGTTACATAAGGAACCTGATCGGGACTTAATTTGTAAGAATACTTGGAAGGGAAACCTGTAGGGTAATTATTACCTTCCTTGGTTGCAGCAATAGCTGCTAATATAACAGGGTCTATTTTAGACATGGACCTGGTAACCGCTGCTACTGAACACGTGACCACTGCTGAACGGGCAGCCTCATCTGCCAGATCGTTACCAATAGCGTGTGCGCCCACCCGCTGATGGCCTAAGGTGTGAACCACCTGTGTGAGGGGCAGACGTTGTTGCAATTCTGCCACTCGAACCCAAAGCATTTTATGCTTAATTGTGCTCCCTTTTGCGTCCTTGTAGTCGTTTTTCGACCAGAAAAACAGATTGTCATTGTAAGATTGTACACAGTAGAAGGAATCACATACAATAAGAGTTGTCTCATCCTGAGAAGCAAACTCAAGTGCAAGTAGCAATGCATGCAGCTCGGCCAATTGTGCGGTACTATCTCCAAGTGTGCGAGTATGCACTGCAGAGGATTTGAACGTTCCATTTACAAAGGAACCCGCCACAATAGCACATGCAGCTGAATAAGCGTGCTTGGACCCAGTGGCCGGTTGCGCCGAACCATCGGTGTAGATCACACATTTGTAATCCTCAAGCGGTAGTAAAAACAAAGGAGGAGGATGAACGAATTCATACTGCAAAAACTCCTGAGTCTGAAGAGAAGAATCGAAAACAAAGGTGACGTCTGATGACGTCAAAGATGTAGCCCATTGTATCCAACGGGGATGCATTGCTTTTGAGTTCGGTACACTTGCCTTTGTTACTGCCTCTAGGGCAGGACAGGGTGTTACCACCAGAATCCGCTTTCCCTGTGCCAGTGCGCGTTCTTTCAGAATCGCCATTTGCACTGCAGTCAGAACTTTTTCGACAGATGTAAAGCGCAATTCAGCGGAAGTGTACAGATGTGACTTGTATGCGATGGGTACTGTATCACCTTCATTAAAGGTTAAGTATGTGAATCCCACCGCCCCCGGAATTATTCTAATCACCAGGTTTGTGTGGTTATCACGAGTCAAAAGATATTTAGACTCCAAAAGGTCTGTCTGCAAAGACTGCAGTATTGAGGTATGCTCAGGCAGCCAGCAAGACCTTGAATAAGTTGGTTGTATCAAAGCATACAAAGGCTTGATACGCTGGGCATATTCGGGAATATAAGTACGCCCGAAGTTCAAGAACCCCAGCAAAGACTGAAGTTTCTTCAGAGTATTTGGGGGGCACAAATGTGCACATTTTTCCAAGAAATGGGGGGCTAAGCCCTTACCTTCGTTATTGAGCTCATAGCCCAAGAACAGAACGGTAAATTCAGCAATGTGTGACTTAGCAAAGTTAAATTTGTAACCCTGCTCCGCAAATTTAAGAATAATGCGGTCCACACGGGACAGATGCTGATATAACTCGTCGTCTGTCAGATAGATGTCATCAACGTACGAACATGCGTCTTGATCAATGTCATTTAACAAAGAAACAACACGGGCGGCGAATATACCCGGACTATTTTTATAGCCCATGGGTAATCGCCGGAACTGGAATAATTTACCACCGGATGTGAATGCGGTCCATTGACCACTCTCCGGGGCTAGGTTGTGCGTGTAGAAACCGTTTGAAAGGTCAAGTGTCGTTTTGTATTTTTTACGAACAAGACTGTATACAAGCGCAGAACTGTGTGTATTTTGCACCGCAAAGTTCCGACAATGAGTATTTAAATGCCGGTAATCCAAAACTAAGCGGTACGATCCATCGGGTTTAGAAACCACGAAAAGGGGATTGTTCATAGGTGATACGCATGGTTCAATTACTCCCTGATATTCCAACTGTGTCAGAATTTCGGAGACGGGGCCTTTTGCCTGCCGTTTGATGGGATATTGGGGTTGTGGCTGCGGTAGTGACCGCAAAGGTATTGCATGAGGAGGTGATTCTTCATCCCATCCCACATGGTTGCGGTATAACGCTGGTGCCAGGTACACAGCCCACTCAGCTGCAAGTGCTTCAGCTTTGTCTTTTGGGACTTGCTTTGAAAAGCTTGGAAGGATTACCTCCTCTCCTTTATGTGCAGCTAAAACGAATGGGGGTGGCCAATCCACCTCTGCTAACAAAATGTCATATGAAGAGGTTAGATTTTCCCAAAAAATCCCTTTTATTTCACGCGGTATGTCACCTTCAATTTGTATGACTATATTATATAGTCTGTCAGGGGGTGCCACTCTCGTGTCAGCTGTCTCTACAGTAACGAATGTTTCAGTTGCTGTCGCCTCCATATGAGGACGTAGCGCCTCCCGCACTATGGTAACTTCCGCGGCGCTGTCTAGGAGGGTCACTGCCCACGTCCAATTCTGGAGTCTCGTTCTCACGGTCTGAGGCATATTTCGCTGTAACAGCGGCAACCTTTTTCTTCTGAAATTGCGGTCGAGGAAGATGAAAGTCTTCTGCTTTACCTCTGACTTGTTGTCGAGGTTGGTCTCGCTCCTGGGGAGCCTCTCGGCCCCTTCCTCTATCTTGCCGTCCTCCTCCACCAGCCTGTGACGACGTCTGGGCCTGTGAAGAACGAGGAGAACGCGTATCAGAGCTCTGAAACCTTTCTGGTGATTTAATCCTTGACCTATCACGTAAATCATAAGTACGTTCAGAAGAAACCGAAACTGGGGAAGCGCCTCTCGACCCCGGCTTCTTTTGTTGCTTACCCTGTTTTTTCTGTCTCCAACTCTTTTTAGTGAAGACTGGTTTATCATCTTTCTCAGATGCACTTTTTGTTTGTATAACTTGTGTTTGCGATTGAGTTTGCATTTTTACAAAAGGCTTGTTGCCTAGGCTATTTCTTCCAATTGTTTTATAAGCCCGGGCTATTATTTTCGGTAATTCGCGAGGCCTGTCCAACTCTGGGACCAAAGCCAAAGCATTCGCTACTTGAAAGTTCATAGCATCGCCCTTGACATTTCCAAGGATCAGCTCAGCTACTACATCAAACACTCCCACTAGTCTCATCCCTAATTCCACAGCCGCTTCAGGGCCATGTTCATCCTGTACTTTTTTAATTACAGAGGGTAGAACCGTCATGGAAGGAGTTCCAAAACATTTTGAATAAACTGCTGCGAATACCTTACCCCAGTTTTCACATGATGTCAAATCGGGGATTATGTCTTTTGGCAAACTTATCGTGAGGATGCGGTGTTTATCTACTGGGGATGTATGTGGAAACACTGCTTCTATCTGATCGAACTTTTCAGCAAGCCAGTAAGGATAGTCGTCCTTATTTTGTGGACGTTTGCCCATCACAGAATTTACCATGACAGGACTTATAGTCACTCCAGCTGCAATAGCTGGTTGGCCTGCGACTACAGGAGCAGCTCCATGGAGGCTACCTGTAACGTATGTCACCAAGGCTCGATGCACTCGCACCAATTCGGTATGCATAGTGCGCAATTCCGCAAGCGGTAATGCCAGATAATTCGGATGTGGGGTATACCCGGCCAATACAGGCCAAGTGGCCCCCTGAATTGACAAGGGGCCTAAACGAACTGCGGTAGTTGGTTGTGGTAGGGCGCCATTGAACCAAACACGGTGCTGCCAAGCCGTGAGAGGCACTTCAAGAACAGTATAGGGTCGATAGGCAGCAGGAACAGCGGTGGGCTTATATTCATGAAACAGCTTATCACCTGCATCCACCGCTTCAAAAGTGATCCAAGTGTAAAACACTTCAAAGTGATAAGCCGCATCGGCTTGAACCACAAAGACCAACTCGACCCCAGTATCGGGCACTCCATACACAGCTAAGTGGTCTCGGAGTGCTCCTCGACTATGTGCAGCTATCGCCACACCAGCCATGACTAAACAATTATATACGACAACCTAACAGGGAGCACAAAAATGGGTCTATTAACTAACCTTTTTTAATAATATCAAGCTTGAAAGAACCTATAAAACATTCAATATAGGAGGTATCACCGTCACATACGCCTCCGGAAGCGTACGCGAGGGGTTTGTGGACAAGCACAAGCACTACTCAAGCGTCTCGCAGATAAGCTGCCCCACAGTGGTCGCGCCATGTCATAAGGTTTCTGCACATACACAGAGCTATGCACAGGAAAATGGGACCCTGGAATACAGTGGTTTGCCACCATATACCATAGCACCCAAAAACCCCAACCCAACTAGCTTAGCATCCCATTAGCACCCAAGTACTAATGTTTGGACAACCCAGAACACGGTATCTTTATCTCAGGACTCACTGAAGCAAGAACACTCTTTCGCCACTCACTCGTACTTGTCCACAAGGTGCGTAGTAAGAGACACTGGATAGGTTAAAATGTTTATTCCAACTTACGTGCTCTAATGTACAGTACACGTGTCAGCACTAATAGCATAATGCATATGACTAATATAAGCAGCATGGTTACAATTCCATAGAATACAAACGGGGAAAGCATCTCAGAGCTCAGTGGATAAACGTATAAATAACATTACCACCCTCCCCTTGCAGTAAGATAGTTTATTATAAAATAGAAGACCTCTGGGCTTTGGCTAGCGAACCCCCATACCTCAGTCTCTAGATGCAGAATTACATCAGCAGGACATCATAGCTCTTCTCACTGAAAGGGATTTCTCCAAGTGTGTTTAAGCGCTAGTAAACCACAGTATTAAAAGCATATCAAATTCTTCATGGCAATTGCACATAATGTTATGTCTGGGTGCGCGAGACTGGCCATATCAGGAAGAACCAGAATACATTGTTATGCGACCTTGTACATGTTTGTGCAGACTGAGCCCAAAAAGGTGAACAACAGAAAATGCAGACAGTGCAAAAGAACTTGGCACGAGCAAAGGGCGAGGAAGGCCCGGCTCAGTGTAACGTGCGCAAAGAGAAGCAGCATGGCAGCCAGGCCTAGGCCAACATAACAAGGCAGGTAACAATCCACAAGACACAACGCATGCGTGGTAATGCATGCGTTGTAATGGTATCGCAAAGTAAAAAAGTCGTAGTAACGGCTGTTTACCGATCGAAGCTGGCCCCTGTTCTTCAGTGAGAAGTTTATTTGATTAATTAGGAGGAAGGAATGTGTTTTTTTTACCGAAAAGTGCATTCCTGGCTGTTGTATTGTGAAAGTGTCCGCGTGGCCTGGTTTCACTTCCGGTGAGAGAGTGGAAGAGTCTGTTTGGATCTAAAGGAGTTCTGTTGTTGGACGGGGCCGGCGCGACATGTCATCAGAAAACATAGCTAATGGAAAGCGTCCTCCCTGAAGTGTGGACGAGTGCCATGAGAGGTCAACGAGTGTGCGTCCCACCGCAGTATGACCGTACCGCGTGACCCATGTGCCGCCTCCAGGGTACGGGAGGCAGAAGCGGCATCACAGGTCCTCTTGAAGACCGTTGTAGCACTAATTCTACATTTTGGTACTAGGGCATTTTAACTTCGTTGTTCCTGCCAGATACAAAGAGAAGATCCTGTGTTATTCATTGCCCTCGTTACCTTTTTTGTGGGCTGTGGTGCTTGTCACTTCGCTGCCCCGCCAGTGCACACGACTGGGCAACCCACCTCGTGTGCCATCTGCAGGGCCTCTGCCCTCGGATCACTGGTTTCGGTTTCTGGAGTGGCAACATAAACAGTTGCTCCCAAAGGACTAGCCTGAACACTTAGGTGAATATCCCCTGCACCAGCATTCCACGGAAATTCTTTCCTAGCTCTCCCACGTCAACGAGCACGGCTCCGCTCGCGACACCGTATGACGTCATCGGAGCCATAAAAGGACCTCGTCGGCCTGCTGACGTCAGTTCCACCCATTTTTTCCGTGCCACCGAGGCAAACACGGCACCGAGACATTTTCACATGTATACATAGTATAATATATATATATATATTCACTGAAAAAACCATAGGTTTCAGGCACGTTATAGTTAGAAATTAGCATTTAAAAAACCTTAGAAATTCACTGAAAAAACCATAGGTTTCAGTGGCGTTATAGTTAGTTGGACATTTCACTCGTACAAAACCATAGAAATTCCCCCGTTATAGTTAGTTCAGCTAACTATAACTCGTCGTGCCCGCAATGCACTGCTGGTGACGTCACATATTACATCACTCATGACATGGTCAGTGACATCACTCATGACATCACTGATGACATCTCAAATGACATCACTGATGACATCACTGATGACATCATCCAGTGAATGTGTGTTTTTCTGAAAATTAAATATGTTTTATATATGTATATCTCAAGGTCGATGGAAGAATAAATGGGTATATAAGTGTCTAAATGGATGATTTTTTTGTAAAATTGATTGTATAACTGACTAAGTGTATCTTAGTGAATACATGTGTTAGTGAGTAATGTTTAAATATGAAAATATCTGTATCAGTCTCTCACTTTGTGTATAAGTGGCTGGATGGGTTGGTGAGTAGCTACATGAGTGTCTATATGGGTTATTAGTTGGTTTTTTGAGTATCAGTATGAATGTCTGAGTGTCTGTATGGTTCGGTGGGGGTATTACTTAGTGCATAGATGCATGAATGTGTGACTCACTGTTTGTATGTGTTGAAGACAGCATGTGTGCAGGACTGTATAGGTGGATGAGTATGTGTATGGGTGTGTTAGTGAGTGAATGACTGTCTCAATAGTGTCTTTATGAGTAACTACATATGTTTTAAACTAGTATATGTGAGTATTGGTGTATATAAGTGAGTATATGTGAGAGTGAGAGATTGGAAGAGTTCCTGTACAAATAAGTAGGTGTTTCTATAAGTGATTGTTTAAGAGAGTAAGTATGTGTAAGTTTCTGTAGAAGTAAGTGTGGTAGTGTGTGTATAACTGTATATGCAAGTAAATGGATGTTTGATACTTTGTTTGCATGTGTGACTATGTGTGTGAGTAACTCTATGGATGAGTGGCGGTGTGTAACAGGATGTATAGGTGTATGAGTACATATGATGAGTGAGTACATGTATGAGTGACAGTATAGGGACTGTTGGTGAATGAGTGGATGTGTGTGTAGATCTTGGAATTACTGAATAGGTGTGTTGTAACTGGTATTGGTATGTCCATTGTTTTGAAAATGTTAGTTTGTATTTTTGAGTGTGTGTATCAAAGGTTATATTAGGGTGAGAGGAGGTCTGCCACTCTATCACAAGGATGATGTCATCAGTGATGTCATCAGTGATGTCATTTGAGATGTCATCAGTGATGTCATGAGTGATGTCACTGACCATGTCATGAGTGATGTAATATGTGACGTCATCAGCAGTGCATTGTGGGAGCGCGAGTTATAGTTAGCTGAACTAACTATAACGGGGGAATTTCTATGGTTTTGTACGAGTGAAATATCCAACTAACTATAACGCCCCTGATACCTATGGTTTTTTCAGTGAATATATATATATATATATATATATTATCTACTGGCGGTCGCCAGTAGATAGTTATAGTTAGGACCTATTTTCCATAGGAAATCCGTAACATTCTATTTGAAATAAGTTTGGCGCCGGTTGACGAATCTTTGCGAAAGTTTCAAAACTCGTGGCCCGCTCCGGTCCGCTCCTATCCTGAAAGTCTCGGGGTGATTCGTCAAGTGGGGGCCGAGAAAAAGGGGTCTCAAAACGTGTTTTCCCCATGTAATTTTCCATAGGAACCTTTCATCGCAGCTACAGCCCGTACTGCTGAACGGAATTACACCAAATTTGGCAAAAAGGTAGCCCTTGGTTCAGAGTCGTGCCTTTTGCTTACATGGTGTAAATCCGTTCAGTAGTTCCTGAGAAAATCAAAAGTAAAATCACATATATATCTGGGCGGAGCCTAACCACACATGTCATCGTGAGATCTGATTGGCTGTCAGCACTTCATCCTGGAATTGCTGGCATCCATCTTGGGACCAATATAAATGATAGTACCCCATTGAAATGCATTGTAGGGAATCAAAGATTTTGAGGGTTACCAAAAGGAGAACTATAGAGGGTGATAACAGACTTTAGTTACATTAGAATTCATTTGTTGATGGTACCATACTAATTTCAGGAATTGTGGTGTGTTCTAAGGTGATTTTACCCTGTGAAAAACCTTCTGCTGGGATATCATGAATCATGTTTGAGAGAAAACTATTTTCACATGCTTGTCTCATACAGTTTTGGAAGGTGCTCCAGAAGCTAAAATGAGAGCATATTTTCTGTAAATTCACATTATCTTTCTCAGTCATGTGAGAATGAAGTCTGACATTCTCAGTAAAACATGTACATCCAACAAGGGCAGAGACTGTCAGTTGATTCCTTTGTGTTCTACTGCAGCTTCCCAGAGTGTTCTAAAGAACAACTAGAGTGCTAACAGCCTTACTTATGACAAATTATGGCACACCTGAAGCCATCTTGATTGGAATAAACTGGTAACACTTAAAACATTTAATTTAAAAAGGAACAAAATGATGGGGTTCATTTTTTCATAGAAATTATGGTTAGTGCTGTAGAAAGAAAAATTAGGACATGTTTCAAGTGTGATCTCAAATATCTCCCTGTTATATTTCAACAGGAGCAGCCTGCCAGTTGATGCCTTTGTGTTCTACTGCAGCTTCCCAGAGTGTTCTAAAGAACACCTAGAGCGCTAACAGCCTTACTTATGACAAACGTATGGCACACCTGAAGCCATCTTGATTGGAATAAACCGGTAACACTTAAAACATTTAATTTAAAAAGGAACAAAATGAGGGGGTTCTTTTTGAAATAGAAATTATGGTTAGTGCTGCAGAACGAAAAATTAGGGCATGTTTTAAGTGAGATCTCAAGTCCTCTTCTATTTCATTAGAAAATTCTGACATGCAGACTGAAACAATCACTTTCAATACCAGCAGCAGACTTCCAGTTAACTCCCTGGTGAGCAGTAGCTTTACTACAGTGATGTAATGAGCAACTAGAGTGCTAACATTCTGAATTTATGGCAAATGTGAGACACATCTGAATGCCTTCTTGATGGAATCAAAGTAAAAAACTGAAAGCATTTCCTACTGAGGAGACTGCAGTAAATGAGGAAATTAGGAAACTCCATAACAAAGAAGTCTTCCAAGATGGCCACCAGAGAAAAAAGAGCCCAAATGTAGCACAAATATTACCCAGATGTAGCCCACAATAACAAAAGTGTGCAAAACACTTTTTATTTTTAGTTTTTTTGCAGTTTTATGTAGTGCAGACTGGTCAGGTATTGGAGCGTTGCATCTTAAAACATGACCCCCTACACTACAAAAACACCACTGCACTATCCTAAACCCTAAAACACTACCCCAGCACGACCCCCTACACTACACAAGCACCACTGCACTATCCTAAACGCTAAAACACTACCCCCAGCATGACCCCCTACACTACACAAACACCACTGCACTACCCTAAACCCTAAAACACTACCCCCAGCATGACCCCCTATACTACCCAAACACCACTGCACTAACCTAAATCCTAAAACACTACCCCCAGCACGACCCCCTACACTACCCAAACACCACTGCACTACCCTAAACCCTAAAACACTACCCCCAGCAGTACCCCCTACACTACCCAAACACCATTGCACTACCCTAAACCCTAAAACACTACACCCAGCAGTACCCCCTACACTACCCAAACACCACTGCACTACCCTAAGCCACTACCCCCAGCACGACCCCCTACACTACCCAAACACCACTGCACTACCCTAAACCTAAAACACTACCCCCAGCACGACCCCATACACTACCCAAACACCACTGCACTACCCTAAACCCTAAAACACTCCCCCAGCACGACTCCCTACACTACCCAAACACCACTGCACTACCCTAAACCCTAAATCTACCCCCAGCATGACCCCCTACACTACACAAACACCACTGCACTACCCTAAACCCTAAAACACTACCCCCAGCACGACCCACTTCACTACCTAAACACAACTGAGTGATGTAATATGTGACGTCATCAGCAGTGCATTGCGGGGGCGCGAGTTATAGTTAGCTGAACTAACTATAACGGGGGAATTTCTATGGTTTTGCACGAGTGAAATGTCCAACTAACTGTAACTGTCCCTAAAACCTATGGTTTTTTCAGTGAATTTCAAAGGTTTTTTAAATGCTAATTTCTAACTATAAAGTGTCTGAAACCTATGGTTTTTTCAGTGAATATATATATATATATAAAATAATAAATAATAAATATGTTAAATAAAATTCCTATAAAAAAATTAAGTAGATTTAATATAAATTTAAAAAAATATAATAAATAAACTTAATTAAAAAAGTCAAACACACATACATAATAATTCCTATATATTTTCTTTGGAACAATTAATAAACTATTAATTTTAATGAATTTTATAATTCTAAAATTATATAAAAATGTACATATATATATATATTTTTTTTTTATATGTGTGTACCAATAACATAAAATATAATTACAGAAAATTCTATTATAAATTAAAACATTAAACTATTTAAAAATCTTCAAACTTGAATTTCCCACTCCAGTGAGTGCAACAGTAGGGAAAGTGTTGGATAGTGGAGGGGTAAAAATTATTATTCCCACTCCAGTGAGTGCAACAGTGCGGAAAGTGTTGGATGAGGGGTAAAAAACTACTATTCCCACTCCAGTGAGTGCAACAGTAGGGAAAGTGTTGGATAGCGGAGGGGTAAAAATAACTTCTATTAGGGTGAGCATCCGCCACTACATGGCCCCCCTTTTGTGAGGCAAACACAGCGCTCACTCGAGCACAATTCGACCCTGAACCTGTTGCAAGATACCATCCAGGTGCACGCTGGGAGCTGTAGTCTCCCATTTGACTACAGACGTCCTGATAGGATCATGGTCAGCTGTTCTCCCGCCAATGGGAGCGCCGTAGCAACATCAAAGGAGGGAGAAGTTACAATCCAGTTGAAAGCGGCGTCTGACGAAGGCTGGGAAGCCGAAATGCATTATGCCACACTTCATCTAGTGAATAAAGGATTCCTGAAATTTTCCCCGCTGTGTCCTTGGATTGCTTTCTGCCAAGTGATCTCCTCTTTGATATTTCCGCGTCTGCCAGGAGCGCGCAAAAACAAGGACCCGTCCACTAAGAGGCCTGGGAGTTTGCTGGCAATGAACTTTTTCGTATCAAGTGATTGATTCTGCCCAGGCCCACCATGAGAATGTACCTTGCCAGGGGCCGCTGCCAGGAGCAGCCTGTGACTGCACGGGGAGGCGAGTTTATTTCAGCTTGCTTCACGGCCTGGTTTGTTCAATTATTGTGGCTGGACGTTGGGGACTGGAGGGAATCCTGGACACTTCTATTAGGGTGAGCATCCGCCAGTACATGGCCCCCCCTTTTGCGAGGCAAACACAGCGCTCACTCGAGCACAATTCGACCCTGACCCTGTTGCAAGATACCATCCAGGTGCACGCTGGGAGCTGTAGTCTCCCATTTGACTACAGACGTCCTGATAGGATCATGGTCAGCTGTTCTCCCGCCAATGGGAGCGCCGTAGCAACATCAAAGGAGGGAGAGGTTGCAATCCAGTTGAAAGCGGCGTCTGACGAAGGCTGGGAAGCCGAAATGCATTATGCCGCACTTCATCTAGTGAATAAAGGATTCCTGAAATTTTCCCCGCTGTGTCCTTGGATTGCTTTCTGCCAAGTGATCTCCTCTTTGATATTTCCGCGTCTGCCAGGAGCGCGCAAAAACAAGGACCCGTCCACTAAGAGGCCTGGGAGTTTGCTGGCAATGAACTTTTTCGTATCAATTGATTGATTCTGCCCAGGCCCGCCATGAGAATGTACCTTGCCAGTGGCCGCTGCCAGGAGCAGCCTGTGACTGCACGGGGAGGCGAGTTTATTTCAGCTTGCTTCACGGCCTGGTTTGTTCAATTATTGTGGCTGGACGTTGGGGACTGGAGGGAATCCTGGACACTTCTATTAGGGTGAGCATCCGCCACTACATGGCCCCCCCTTTTGCGAGGCAAACACAGCGCTCGCTCGAGCACAATTCGACCCTGACCCTGTTGCAAGATACCATCCAGGTGCATGCTGGGAGCTGTAGTCTCCCATTTGACTACAGACGTCCTGATAGGATCATGGTCAGCTGTTCTCCCGCCAATGGGAGCGCCGTAGCAACATCAAAGGAGGGAGAGGTTGCAATCCAGTTGAAAGCGGCGTCTGACGAAGGCTGGGAAGCCGAAATGTATTATGCCGCACTTCATCTAGTGAATAAAGGATTCCTGAAATTTTCCCCGCTGTGTCCTTGAATTGCTTTCTGTCAAGTGATCTCCTCTTTGATATTTCCGTGTCTGCCAGGAGCGCGCAAAAACAAGGACCCGTCCACTAAGAGGCCTGGGAGTTTGCTGGCAATGAACTTTTTCGTATCAAGTGATTGATTCTGCCCAGGCCCGCCATGAGAATGTACCTTGCCAGTGGCCGCTGCCAGGAGCAACCTGTGACTGCACGGGGAGGCAAGTTTATTTCAGCTTGCTTCACGGCCTGGTGTGTTCAATTATTGTGGCTGGACGTTGGGGACTGGAGGGAATCCTGGACACTTCTATTAGGGTGAGCATCCGCCACTACATGGCCCCCCCTTTTGCAAGGCAAACACAGCGCTCACTCGAGCACTATTTCGACCCTGACCCTGTTGCAAGATACCATCCAGGTGCACGCTGGGAGCTGTAGTCTCCCATTTGACTACAGACGTCCTGATAGGATCATGGTCAGCTGTTCTCCCGCCAATGGGAGCGCCGTAGCAACATCAATGGAGGGAGAAATTGCAACCAGTTGAAAGCGGCGTCTGACGAAGGCTGGGAAGCCGAAATGCATTATGCCGCACTTCATCTAGTGAATAAAGGATTCCTGAAATTTTCCCCGCTGTTTCCTTGGATTGCTTTCTGCCAAGGGATCTCCTCTTTGATATATATATATATATTTATTTATTTTTTATATGTGTGTACCAATAACATAAAATCTAATTACAGAAAATTCTCTTATAAATTAAAACATTAAGGGGCCCATTACGATGGCGGGCGGAAGCACTACCGCCGTGCTGGCGGATGCAAAAACCACCAGTTACCGCCGGCACGCAGCAGTCCACACGCCCGCCCAATCACGATGCGAAAAGCAGGCCAAACACCGCCGGCAAGCCAGCAACACCGTCCGCCATCAAAGTGCGCCCGCACACGTAGCGGCGCAGCACAACTGACACACACCGTCCGACGAAACACGTCCCGCCCGGCGCATAAATTACGATGCCGCAAACAAACGGCTCCCACGGCAAAGAGACACCGCACGTGAAAGAGAGGCGGAAACACGGACGCAGAGCACGGACAACGAAGAAGCGGCACCCCGGGCATGAATCCATCACTGCAGGCCCTTCCCATGCTTCTGCTGATGCACCACCAAGGACGCAACGTACCGCGGAGACGCAGGTAGGCACACACACAACAAGTGCACGCAAACAGCGCACACAGTGCAAGGGCGGAAAAAGCGGACAACCCCCACCAGCGCGTGCACACTACACATCCACCATTGCATCCACATATGACACACAGGCCAAATCCTAACATCGCGGAACACATGTGTACACACCACCTGGGACTAGGAACCAACCACCCCGTCACGGCCCCAAAGCGCCGATGACGCCGCCACACATGCGCACAACGCAGAGGCCAACCGCAGCGCCATGCATGCGTCGCACACAGACACAGGGACACAACCAAGCAGCACACACACCAGCCCCACCCCGAACGCACATGACACGTGACAGGCCTGCCACAGACATGTCCCCAACGCCCAATTCACGGACAACACCCAACGCCACACAACCGACGCACACATGTCAGTGAAGTCACGCAACAGCAGGACACACCCCAGTGTAACAAACATGGCGAAGCACACAGCGGCGGCAACACCAACTAGGAGAAGCAGGGCCCCTTCGGGAAGAGGAACGCCAGTACCACACTGAAAAACCCATACCACCCTGCACATATGAACAAGACACATGAAACGGAACACCAAAGAGCCCGGTGACCGACAACAGGTGGCCCAAGAATTACATCCACACACAAGGCCCAACGCAGAGCGGAAAGGCAGCCTGCCGCCCACACAAGGGAGAGCAGACAGCACTGAATGACCTTCCATTCCAACACCGAAACCACAGCCCTACGACAGAAGCCGGTGAATACAGCCATTGTCCAAGAATAGACCAACACAGGCATGCCGAGGAGACCGACCACAGGGCAGATAGCGCATATCACAGAAGCACACAACGGACGGGGAAGAAAGAAGAAAACACTCCCCCATGTCGGCCACATGCAAGTTAATTGGAAGGAGTCACACAGCACTGACCTTGAACTGTCTGAGAAGCATGTGGGAAGAGGGCCCGTGTCCTCCAAACAAGCCAACAGAACACAAGTCCTGTCTCCCCACGACTACACAGAGCTCACAGCAACCCCGGAGTGTGCACATTGCAGACTGCACACACAGCCGGAGCACGCCACCACAACGCACCGCTGCGAAATGGCAACCGCAACACACCTACCCAACTACGCCGAAGAGCTCAAGCTGTACCAAACCAGCACGATACATACATTGGGATGCGATCTCCTGTCCCTGCTGAACGTAAGTTACTGACTGACTTACCGCATCACATTGTTCAGCTGCGTCATGCCCGTCTTCTACTGTCGGAGGTGTCCCTACCAGCATCCCGTCGAGATATGCCTCTCCAACCCGGCATGTCTGAAGGCGGACCTGCTACCACTACTCCTCCCTCTGGACGCACACGACAGGGCCTGCTCTGCCTATGGGGGCATGGCGTATGTGGCCAACATCGCACGCGCACTGAAATGGAACCACTGTGCCTCCACACGACGGATCATCGAGAACAGCTACATCGAATGTCACCCAGCATGCCCCATCATGGTCCTCCAAGGGACAACCTACGAACAACACCTTGACAGCCACCATCCGCTTCATTGGCTGGCAAACATGTACACCACCAATGACATGGAAGCCCTGCTGGACGGCATCGCATACCTGACAACCTGTAAATACGTCGGACCACAACGCAGGTTCCCCGAGTGACCTATGAAGTCCAACCCCGCACCCATGCTCAGCTTCCGCACGGACTGGCCAGTCACCACCACAACAGCCATACCAAACGACCGGCAACTGTAACCACACCATCAACGACATCGCCATGACATCGGATATGACCGGGACATGCACACTGTTCCCCATCACATCCAGGAACACCGCATGCATCGTGGGAGGCAGTGGCATGGGCTCTGTGCATCGCACCCACATGGACGGAACTGCACGAACAACCAGGACACGACATGGATCCAGCGCACATGGACACACACACCGCTCAGTGGACATGAATAGGTCGCCTGGAGTCTGTGGGTGCTGCACCCCTCCCACCCCCGCCCCGGGAATCCCATACCAGGACCTTTGCATGGACGACAAGTGCATACAACAACAACACGACCCCAGTGACTGTGACATGTCCAGTAACCACCACAGTGCAACAACAAGTGGCACGCCGCTGCATGCACGCAAGCACATGCCCTGATGTCATCTCACATGCACGCGTGCATGAGGAACAACCGCAGCAAACCTGTCACATGGAACTGAGATGGACTGTGCCCATGATGCCGAGCGGTCTGGTAGGCTACATGTATACCGTCTGTGTCAAAGTCCGCAGCTCCGCAGCTATACGTAAATGTACATTAGCACAGCCTTGGCCAAGCAGATGTAACCCCACACCCTATCCCATTTGTAATCATGCTCAGTATATCCTCAATATGTATTCCGCTGCCAGTAGTGTCCACTATACTGCATCACAGAGGACAGAAGACTCAATATAATGTTTGAAACCAGAACTGTCTCCGCTGACTCATTTCACAAGTACGAATGAGAGAGGATGAGAGTATGTGAAGTACACGGCAGTCGTGACATGACCATGTAGTCCACTGGTATTGGATGTCAACGCAAATGAGTAGCACTACTGTGGAAGACACACATGTGTCGTGTGAAGTCGTATGGACGCAGTGCTCAGGTGGGTGGGTGCGACGGGTAGATGCGCACATGCCAAGTTGGAGCACGCCGTGTTGGGAGGGCTCATGAACAGTACACCACCGCTTCCCTGGGCATTGTGAGAGGACACCTGTCGGGGGGAGTGAACACGTGTGTGCACAGCAGCCGGGCACACGTACAAAGCGGTACCAGGCGCACCTCAGCCCACCCTCTGTGGACGAGCTGGATCCTGTTGTGCGCCCGCCATGCCCCTTGACAAGGCACACACAGCCCCAGTCGACCAGGTGTAACCCCAACATAGTCAATCCGCACAGGCGATACAGGGCACGGGATGGCAGTGGAGCATGGTGTGTGAGAGGTCTCCTCGCGCTCCTCCTGGTCATATCACGCAGGCAATAGAACCTCAACGTCCAGCATGGCAAAAAGTCAAATGGAAGTGTAGGGGGACGCACCACAGCACGAGCAGCACTGACGTCACGGGAGGTGGCTCGCACCATCCCATCCATTGCCCATCATACCAACCACGACACATGCCATTGCGACTAAGTGCAAGCGCGTGCGCCACCACCCCTGAGCCCTCCCCAGAGAGGCCAAAGAGTGAATGTGTGGGCCATCAGCCACAGACGGACGCGGCATGGCCGCAAGGGCAGCCACAGCCACTGGGTGTCGCAGGTGGCGGATCCGGAAGGCGAAGACTGTGATGCATAGTCCATGCAGGCCGGGTCTCCATTTGGGGCACCACGCAGGTGGACGGCGTCCCGCCACACATCATACCCTGAGACAGCCACTCGTGCAACTGGACCCACACACACACTCCTTGCCCTCTCTGGTGCAAGCTTGGGGCTGCCTGTGCAAGCGCTAGCCTCGCAGGTGAGCATGCATATTGGGGGGGCGAGGGGAGGACATGAGGGCTGGGGCGAAGATGACTGTATCACTGTCAGTTAGTACAAGGGATGACCCAGATGTGGAAAGGAAGAGACGTGTCCCGTGTGTACTGCAACTAGTCGCCAATCCAACTACCCCCCATGTCCGGAATGTAAGCCCGCACCTAGGCCCGCCCATCCGCCACATCGAACATACCACCAGCACGACAACCTTCCCATTCGAAACACTGACTGGGGGTGGCGACCAGTGAACAATCATGTGTAGCCTACCCACGCGTACATGTGGGCCCTCCATGATCCATGTCACCTGCGGCAAAGACATGACATGCGCAATGAGGGAAGTGAGGAGAGCTGTCCGCCCCACGCGCAGAAGGTGCATCAGCTCCACAGACCCAGCAGCGAGTCCAGCAGGGGTCACATGTGCAGGGGCAGCTGTGCCTGGTGTGAAGGCACATGCATATAGACAGCACATCGACCAATGTGTAGTCTGCCCACATCCACAGTCCATCATCATGCGGACATAGGAATTGAACACAGGGCAACACATCTTAGCTGGTGCACCCACCGTGACCAACAATGCGCAATCATCGACGTACCCGCCCTGTGCATGGCCCCCCCCAACGGAGGCACATCCAGTGCCACCATCCCACACACACAAGCCTTCCACGGAACATGCTGTGTCCAATGGTCAGTACAGAGTCAGCGCCCATCTGGTGGATCCTGAACAGGAGACACATGCACACACATGCCAGCTCCCACTATGTACGACTGCCACCTGGCACGTGCAATGTAACCTCTCACCTGTGACGTGTGACTGCAAGCACACAGCCGTCTTGGCATGGGGCTGTCAATGTGGACACCAGTCAATGTTTCGGGAGCTGTGATCCGTACAGTGCTGTACATAGGGTGCAGTGCTGACACCTACTACTGTCTCATATCCCCTCGTGCCACAGGTCCCACTTGTATTGGCCGCTCAGCCCGTGCCCACATCGTCGTCGTCGTGTGCCATACTCATCCAGCCTCGGAAGCAGTACCATGCTCAGCAGACACTCATGTTGCCGTGGCGTTGCCGCTTGACGAATATGCAGTCAGTCCCCATCAGCACGCCCCGCAAGTCATTGGGGCCTAGATCCCCATGTGCATGCACATGGCAGTGGTATGTCTCACTTGCCATTGCCATTGTTGGGAGACCTGTGTAAGTGTATTGTGGCCGTGCCGTCCCAGCTTGACAGCTGGGCTGTGGCTCATGTGCTTGCTCAGTCATGTCAGTGATGTGTATGCGAAATTGCTATGTGCCGTGTTGCTTTGACATGTGTCCTCTGCCATTTAACCCAGGCGGAGACCGAACATTGACCGCCCATACCAATTGCTGGCGGACATGGACGATACAGAGGTAATCAGGAAGTTTCGGCTGGACAGGCCAACTCTGCATCGACTGTGTGCCATGTTAGAGCCCCATCTCCGTCCCCGCAGGGTGTATCCGACTGCTGTCACCCCCACGGCTAAGGTGATGGCCGCCATGCATTTCTTCGCCACTGGGTCATTCCAGCACACAGTGGGCAGTGGAGGAGGGATGTCCCAGCCCATGTTCAGCAAGGTGCTGAGGGATGTACTGGCAGCCATGATGCTGTACCGGAACAGGTACATCCGCTTCCCCAGGGCTCGTGAATTGGCGGCAGTGAAGGGTGCATTCTATGCCCTTGGCAGAATCCCACACGTCGTGGGAGCCATTGACTGCACTCATGTTGGCCTTGTTCCACCACAGGCCACTGAGCACCTGTACCGCAACAGGAAGCACACGCACTCCCTGAATGTGCAAGTGGTGTGCCTTGCGGACATGGTGATCACCCACGTGTGTGCAAAGTTTCCAGGCTCGGCCCATGACGCACACATAATGCGCAACAGCATCTTGCCACGACTGATGGCCAATCTGCAACAGGATCGTGGCTGTATTGTCGGTGAGTATGTGGAGTGGTGTAGCGTGCTGGTTGTGCGATGCTGTCCCCTGTCCAGTTGGAATAGCAACGGTTCTCTGTGTCCCTCACACCCAGGTGACTCTGCGTATCCGAATGGGGCATGGCTGCTCAGTCCATTGAGGAATCCTCGCACCCCAGCAGACGATCGATACAATGAGGCACATGGGAGGACCAGACGTGTGGTCGAGCGTACCTTTGGCCTCCTCAAGTCCAGGTTCAGGTGCCTGGACCGCACCGGGGGTGCACTGGCGTACTCCCCACAGAAGGTGTGCCAGATAGTGGTGGCGTGCTGCATGCTGCACAATCTGGCCATTCGGAAGCAGATCCCCCTCATTGTGGATGACGGAGATCAACCAGGGCCCCAGCCCGCAGACCAGGACAGCTCGAGTGAGGTGGACAGCGGAGAGGAGGAAGCTGGGAATGTGCGCCAGCAGCTCATCGCCCGCTACTTCACTTGACGGTGAGTGTCCATGTACGACGGATGATGTGTCTGTATCTATGCAGGTGTGTGTGTGCTGTGTCAGGGTGGCCGTATGTTCACTGCGTGCAGTGTGTCAACGCTCCATGGCCAGGGTAGTATGCCACTGTTGGTGGCTGTGGCATTGTGCCCTATTGCTCTGTGCGATGTGTGTACATTGCTTGTAGTTGTTGACATGTACTGTGTGATGGGTGTGTGACACACTCATTGAATGTGCTCCTGTTCTGTCTCCCACCCCTAGGTCCCTACAGGCCCTCCGGATTCCATTTCCATGCCACGCATCAGGTGCCTTTCCGCCCAAGGTGGCCGTTGTATTCCGTACAATAAAGACACAGGGCACAAACAGCAGTTAGTGAAAAAGGTGCATTTATTACAAACTGTGACATGTGATTGTGTGTAAGGTGATGACAAAAGTGGTGCGTGCAGTGACAATGAGCTGTCGGTCATGGCTGCGTGATGATCAGGGTGTACCCACTGGTTCTATGTCCATAGTCCAACACACACATGCCATCCAGATGGCTGTGTGGAGTGGGATCGTAGAGCAAGTCAATGCAGTGGCTGGTCAAGGAAGGCTGGCGGAAGGCTGGCTGGCTGCCTCACTTGCGACTGGAGCGTGCGAAGTCCTCCCGGGAGATCTGTTTCCTCTTCGGACGGCCCCTTCCACGTTTGGGAGGGGGTGTGTGGTGGCGACCTGCTGGTGGTGGGTGAGGTGTGCTCACTGGCTGTGGACGCAGGGGAAGTGGACACTGCTGCCCGAGCCTGCGCCCTAGCAGGTGGTGGCGGAGGTGGTGTTGCTGGCCTTGCCTGTGACCCCACCGCCACCACCAGCTGGCCCATGAGGTCCACGAGTTGGTCCATACGGGACACGAATTGGCCCATATGGGCGTCCATGGACCTCAGCACCCCCAGCACCTCCCGCGTGTCAGTAGCAGACCTGGCCCATTGTCCTTGGGCCTCTTCATAGGCCCCAAGGACTCTGTCCATTTGAGGCAGGGCATGGCTCCCAGGGGAGGCTGGCGTTTCCCTGACCCTGCTCCTCCTACCAGTCCTGCTGCCACCGGCCTGCCCACTAGCCACATTGCTCACCACGGTCCTCGCTGTGGCTCCCAGGGTGGATCCAGTCGGCCGGGCCACCACCTGCGCTGGGGCTGGTGCCAGCGAAGACGTGGTGGTGGTGGAGGCGGTGGTGGTCGGTGCGGCGATGGTGGCGGTTGCGGCAGTGGTAGTGGCCGCAATGACCGTGGGTGTGGCCGCAACGACAGTGGCAGCAGGGGACTGGGACTGTTCAGCATCCCTGGATGATGGGTTGGTGGGTAGGAGGGGTCCTGGGGAGCGGCTGGGCCCTGCCACGCCAGATGGGCCAGCTTGGTGGTCCGTGTCCGAAGAGGTGGACAGATCCTCCAGATCCGTGTGTCCTCGTTGGGGGCTTGTTGGCTGGCTGTGCTGGCTGCTGTCTCCATCCCCAGCGTCCAGCAGTTCGTCACCTGTGGAGAGAATGAGATTTGTTATTGTGTTGCACCTGGCGAAGTATGTATTAGTCGTCTGACATTGTCAGTTCGTGCAATCTCGTACATGGGTTTCCCGGAGGTGAGTGTGTGGCTGTGGCATCTGTAGGTGTGTGTGCTAGGCAATGGGACTGTGTGCTGTGCACATGTGGCATGGGACGGATTGGCCATGCCGATGGGTGTGTTGCTTTGCCCCTACTCATTGTGACTCTGGTGTATGCGGGCTCCTGGCCCATCCTGGGTCTGGTTTGTACTTTGCTTTTGGAGTTCAAATGGAACGCTTAGGAACGCATATGGCAACATGGGGGCCATGCCCCAGATTCGCATTTGGGAGGGTATATGCTTTTGGGGTACATGCTGTGAGCCATGGGTGCCGAACGTGACATGTGTTGTGGCAGCATGACAGTGCATGGTCTGAGGTGTGTGCATGCCTGACATGCCCTGCATATTTGCTGTCTGTTGTGGTTACTGGACATGGCATTGGACGCATCGTTATGAGTGAGTGATAGTTGTGTGCCAGCCAACGTATTGCAGTTGTCCCATCTCCTTGGTGTGCGTGCTGCCCTGTGCCATGTGCATCACTGCAGTGCTCGGGGGGTGTGGCCCATGTTGTGTGTTGTTGCTCACAGTGTGTCGTGCGCTTAATTGACTTCTGGCACATGGTTGGTCATGGGCATGTGTCTTAGCGTGACTGCTGTATGTGTGGCAGCTGTGCGGATGACATGCCTTTCATGAGACTGGGGCTGACGGATGGGATGGATGGTATGTTGTATGTGCATGGTGTGTCTGTGTGTTTGATGGGTTCAGTGGTGTTCGTGTGCATTTCTGTTGTTCCGCTCTGTTGCGTCTAGTGTTGTTTGTCTTACATAGGCGTAGTTGTGGGGTGTGTGGTTGACAGGCAGTAGGGGCTAC
This sequence comes from Calotriton arnoldi, assembly GCA_963921515.1. Taxonomy (NCBI): domain Eukaryota; kingdom Metazoa; phylum Chordata; class Amphibia; order Caudata; family Salamandridae; genus Calotriton; species Calotriton arnoldi. Next base: position 485,326 of record CAWUFW010011349.1, on the reverse strand, counting down.
ATGGACAGGACTTCAATGGTGTTTCGGTTGTGTGTGATGAGTTGCACAGTGGCTGCCGTGTGGTACTATATTCAGTGTGGCTTGTGCATGCAGACGTGGCTCCTTGGGTGTTGCTATGTCTGTGATGGGTCATGTGGGGTGTGAGTCTGCTGTTCATGTCCGTGTGCACATTGTTCACTTGTTCGTGACGGTGGGCGGTGCTGCGTGTCCGTGTGCTACGTGACATGTCCCATGTGTTGGTGGTGTTATGGTCCTCATGCCTCCAGTAATCCAGCCCTGTCCAGTTTCCCACCTGCAAGTTGTTCGTGCGTGCACTGTACTGGATGCCACATGGCTCTTAGCGGGGGTGCTCCATGTTGCAGGTCTGTGGGGGTGGGGGGGTGTAGTGGGTCGTGGGGGTGGCTGTACACCCACTGACACCGATTGCTGTGGACCGTGATGTCTGCCTTTCGGCTGTCGTTGTGCACTGCGGTGGCTGACACGTGGGTGTGGGGTGTGGGGGATGCTCCTCCTTGCTGTGCTGTGGGACTGGGGCCTGGTGTGTGTTGTACTTGGGCTGTCCACCGTCCCACCCACTGCACTTTGTGTTCCTGCCACTTACCTGTTACTTGTCGGTTGGTGCAGCTGTGCCTGACACATGGGTGTGGGGAGTGCTCCACCTTGCTGGTCTGTGGGAGTGGGGGCCTGGTGGGTGTTGTACTTCAGCTGTCCACCGTCCCACCCACTGCACTTTGTGTTCCTGCCACTTACCTGTTACTTGTCGGTTAGTGCAGCTGTGGCGGACACATGGGTGTGGTGGGTGCTCGTTGTGGCGCTTCTGGCATATTTGTGGACCTGTTGGTGGTTACGTGGCTGGCTTAGTGTACACATGTCCCCACGCATCTTACAGTTGTTCGGTTTGGCCTGTGTGTGGTAGTGTCTGTTGCATGTGCGTGTGATGTGTTGTGTATTGTGTGCTGGACATGGGGGTGTTTGTCCCTGGGAGCTGTGGCATGGTGGTTGCGCATGTGTGTACATAGCGGTGTGCTGGTATACATTAGTTTGTACTTACCAGCCTCCACTCCCCCTGCTAATCCGGCGAGGATCTCCGGATGTATTACGACTCGCACCTTCTCCTCCCACGCTTTGAAGGTCTTAAAGAGCGCGGGATTCCCTCCGCCAGTGACGGCAGCCAGCTCTCTGTTTTTGCCCTCCTTCTTCTTGACCAGGCTCTTTACGTCATTCCAACGTTTGTTTATCTCGGTTCTGTTCCTGGGCAGGGTCCCGACTGCATTGACCTGGTCTACGATCCGGGTCCACATTCTGTTTCTGGTGGCTAGTGGTGTGTGCTGGACCATGTTCCCATAGATTTGTGGGTACACCTTGATGATCTCGTCGACCATGACCGTCAGCTCCATGGGCGTGAACTTGGGCATCCTTTGTGGTGCCATGGTGTTTGTGGTGGTGGTGCGGTGTGTGTTGTGTAATGTGCAGGGGGTTTGTGGTGCCGGTGTTTGGTGGTGGTGGTGGTGGTGGTGGTTGTGATGTGTGCGTTTCTGTGGTGTGCTGCTGTCCTTGCTGTGTCACTGTGTCCTCTCCTCTCCTCTCTGGTTTGCAATGTAGCAAGGGGTTGTGGTCTGTGGGAGTGCTGCTTTTGTACTCACCTATGTGGGTGTGTCCTCATGGTCTGTTGTTTTCAGGTGTGTTGTGTCTGGGGTTCTGGCCTTTGTATTTTTTGTTTGTCCGGGGGGTGTTTTCGGGATGTGTACTGTGCTTGTGTATTTGTGCGTGCCTTGCTGTGTGGACTTGTTGGCCATGTTGTGTGCTATTGGTTTTGTGTGCGGATGGTTTCTGTGCAGGTACGTGGGCGCCATGGCTTCTGCCGTGTCGATTCTCATCGACGTTGTTTGCGCTGGCGGGCGGTATTTTTGTTGTTTTTCCGCGCTCATGGCGGTGCGATCGTAATTTCACGTGCGGTGTGTCGGCCGTGAGGGCGGGCGGTTTTGTGTTGTCGTGCGTGTTTCCGTCCGTGGCGGGCGGTTTGACTCCGACTCGGACGATGGCGGGCGGTATTTTGTATGATTTTTCCGCCGATGGCGGTTTTCAGTTTGTGTACTCATAATGGCGTGGTCGGTGTTCAGGCGGTGTGTGCGGGCGGATTTTTGCCGCTTCCATGCCTGGCGGATTTTTTTACGCCGGGTATCGTAATGTGCCCCTAAATTATTTAAAAATCTTCAAACTTGAATTTCCCACTCCAGTGAGTGCAACAGTAGGGAAAGTGTTGGATAGTGGAGGGGTAAAAATTATTATTCCCACTCCAGTGAGTGCAACAGTGCGGAAAGTGTTGGATGAGGGGTAAAAAACTACTATTCCCACTCCAGTGAGTGCAACAGTAGGGAAAGTGTTGGATAGCGGAGGGGTAAAAATAACTATTCCAACTCCAGTGAGTGCAACAGTAGGGAAAGTGTTGGATAGCGGAGGGGTAAAAATTACTATTCCCACTCCAGTGAGTGTAACAATAGGAAAAGTGTTGTACAGCAGAGGGGTAAAAATTACTATTCTCACTCCAGTCAGTTCAAAATTAAAAACAAACAAACTTTTAACAACAATAAAAACATTTAAAAACAAAATAAATTAAAAAATATATAAATCTGTTAAAAATGCAAGTACAAATATATTTAATATTAAATAAAAAAAACATATTATAATGTTAAATACATATAACAAATAACTACAAATAATATATTAAATAAAATAAAAAAGAATTTCCAAACAAATAAATATTTGTAATTAAAAGTTATTTAGAAACAAAAACATTAATTATTACATAAATTAACTTATTTTTATTTCCTGCCCTATAACACCACGCAATTCACAACCCACACCTAAATTTAAAAAAAATGTACTTCCTCAACTAACATAATTAATTACCAATTAAAGAAGTATTATTAATTAAAAAACAAATTAAAACTCATAAAAATTATTTAACTCCCCACACTTTACCCCTATAATCCCCACAACCCAAAGCTAAAATTAAACTGTAAAAGATTAATTACACAATTAAAACTTATTTTCAATTAAAAAACTAATAGTATTTAACAACTAATTATAAAGTAAGTAAAATAATGTACTCCCCACACTGTATCCCTATAACAATAAAACCCACACACAAAAAAATATAAACAAATCAACTGATTAAATATAAATTAATTAATTAATATTAATGATCAACTAATTTTTAATTAATTAAACAAAAATGACTTCCCACCCTTTACCCCTATAACCCCCACAATCCACACCTAAAATTAATTACACAAATTCCATATTTAATTTTCAATTAATATTAATTAACAACGAATTATTAATTAATTAAACAAAAAATACTTCCCACCCTTTACCCCATAAACCCCACAACCCACACCTAAAAAAATCACACAATTACCATAATTAATTATCAATTAATTAGTTAATATAAATTAACAACTATTTATTAATTAATTAATCATAAATTACTTCCCACCCTTTACCCCTATAAACCCCACAACCCGCACCTAAAATTAATAACACAAGTTCCGTAATTAATTTTCAATAAAATAATTAATATAAATTAACAACTAATTATTAATGAATCAAAAATAAATTACTTCCCACCCTTTAAACCTATAAACCCCACAACCCACACCTAAAAAAAACTTACACAATTACCATAATTAATTATGAATGAATTAATTAATATTAATTAACAACCAATTAATAATCAATTACAAATAAATTACTTCCCACAATTAACGCTATAAAATCTAAATTAAATCAATGAAAAATAATCATTAATTTTTTATAATTAAATTACTTTCCACCCTATTCCCCTATAAACCCACAACCCGCTACGAAACTAAAAAATGAAAAATGTAATTAAAATACAATTCATAACTACTAAAAATTTAACACATATATTAAAAAGCATAAATAATGCTTATACAAAAAAACATACATCACATACATTTAAAATATAAACTAAAATACATAACACTAATTATAAAATCGATATTTTAAACATCTATATTTTTGCAAACAATATTAATTACTTCTATATTTTTAAAAACAATATTTCTTACCTTAAATTCAATATTCTTGACCACAATATTCTTCGTCTGGGTCTGGTGGCTCAGTGGACTAATGCATCCACTGCAGGGGCTTGTGTTTGACCTCATGGTCATAGGTTCAAATCCCAGTGGGTCCGCTCAGCCTTTCATCCATTTGAGGTCTATAAAATGAGTACGGTTGGGTAACAATAAACATCTGTTATTCAGCGTCAAGATGCCCCGTTGCTGGGGTGAACGTGCGCTTTACAAATACTTATGTTATATTAATATTCTTGCTGTCGATATTTCTGAATCACGATATTTTCAACTTGATATTTGTGTAAGTCGACATTTCCAACACGATATTCTCTCAGCACCACCTGTGAGTACAAGCAGCCCATATATCTTATCTGCTAGTTTGAAGGCCACAGTCGAAGCTTGCTTGTGAGAAAGTTTTTTATATTTTAATGAGACTGAAACTGTATGTTTTCTGCCTTCACTTAGTTGGCTGTTTGAGGAATTGCAAAGGACTGATTGTTTTATGAATGAGTTTGCTGTGTTTAGATTCAGATTCCCTTCAGACTCTCTCTTTCTCTCTCACACTAGAGATTCAGATGCCTTTAACTTGCCTTTAGATGAAGATGCCTTTCTGTCTGCCTTTAGATGCAGATTCCTTTTTTCCATCATTTAGAGCTGATGCTTTCTATAGCCTGTCAATGATAACCTATGGGAGAGTTAGTCCTTACAATAGTGAAAAACGAAATTGGCAGTATTTCACTATGAAGACATGTAAAACACACCAGTACATGTCCTACCTTTCACGTGCACTGCACCCTGCCCATGGGGGTACTTTGGGTCTACTTTAGGGGTGCCTTACATGTAGTAAAAGGGAGGGTTAGGGCCTGGCAGGTGGAGGCACTGGCCAGTTTGACATGGCAGTTTAAAAATGCACTCACAGGCACTGCAATAGCAGGCTTGAGACAATTTTATAGGGCTACTCATGGGGGTGGCACAGGCTTCAGGCCTACTATTAGCATTAGATTTACAGGCCCTGGGCACACACAGTGCACTTTCCTAGGGACTTACCAGTAAATCAAATATGCTAATCATAGATAACCAATCAGAATCACAATTTACACAGAAAGTATATCAACTTTAGCACTGATTAGCAGTGGTACAGTGCTCAGAGTCCCAAAGCCAAAAAAACAGATCAGCAAAAATAGGAGGCAGAAGGCAAAAAGTTTGGGGGTAAACCTGCCAAAAGGGCCAGGTCCAACATTTTCCTTTATTGACACAAAAGTAGCATCACACTCCTTTGACCTGACAAAATGAATACCACTGAGACTGTTTTTTCAGAAGATCCGTTAACAACTATTTCATAGAATTTCAGTATGAGCTCAACTCTCCCCATTTATCATCCTCCTTATATAATCAACACAATTCAATTTAAAATACTTTAAACTCTGTTTAGATTGTTCCTTAACTAAATCAACTTACACTCTTTAATGTAGCATTTTAAGTTGGCACAGGTTCGACCCTCATACTTTTAGATGTCCACTTGCAGATACAATCTTATAGCAAGCTGTTCTTCTGTATTTCCACATACAAAATTTTATTCTGCAAATACCACATTCCATCCCTCACACTGCACTGATTCAACATAGTTCTTCGAAATACTGTATGGTGGAACGCACACCAAATGTCATCCACCAAAAATGAGAAGAATGATCTAAATGACAAGGCTGGATGGAGCTCTCCAAGGTGATAACCTGATGAAGGAGTTGATACACTATACCATTCAGTCGTTGAAATCCTCATCAGTCTGTCTTGAATGCTTGACAAGTAATTGGAAATCAACTTAATTCTCTTATTAATGTTGCCTTGGTCAAAACACATTCTCAAATCTCTAATCTCTTAATGTTCAAACAGCACTAACCCCAGCCATCTGAATACTTCTATGCAATGAAGTATACTATTCTTACAATATGTCCCTGCTTCTGAACATCAATTAGATTTGCTAGGCAATTAAGCCCTATGCCCCTATTTAAAACAATTATGTGCTTAAAAATATATATTCATACAATAAACAGTTGAGTAGTAGTGATAACAGTTATTGCACCTCGTATAGGAGCAAACAAGATATAGTATGGGTGAAATATTATTTGGGAGAAAGTTAAAGTATTAGGGAGGTGCTATAATGGTTAAAGCACCCTACTGCCAAGGTTCAAAGATACACTAGCATGGAGACCAGTGCACATAACGTAAATCAAAAATATTTGAACATAGAGTATAATGCCCAGACAGGACGGACTTCTTTTACAAACAAAGGGGCTGATTACGATGGCCGTCGTAGGCCCCTCCGCGGTGCTGGCGGAAAACGTCCATTTAGTTACTCCTGCGGCGGTACTCGCGACCGCCATATTACAATGGTCAAAGATAGCCCATTTCCCGTCCGTCGCGGAGTTTCCGGATCCGCCAGATTTTTCGTTCCGCAACGGTGCCGGAGGGAGCAATAGAGAAAGACTGCCATGCGGAATGACGTTCCGACCGCCAGACAAATCACGATGCGTCAACCAGCCCATCGGAACGCAGCGGAGAAACCAGCCATTCGGAGATGGCAGAAGCACAACTGCGGAGATAGAAACTCGAGTCCGAGACACCTCCACATGTTCCTGGCCGCCATGGATCCTGCTCTTCAAGCCCTTCCACTGCTGTACCTGATCCACTACCAGCAGATAAGACACCGTCGCGGACTACACCGCAGGTATGTCAAAAACATATCCCCGCATACAACCCATGCACAACACCAACACCACACAACTGTCGCTGTGAAATACGTGTCTTGTCTACAACATACACCCTGGTGGAGACAGGAACATATCCCATAGTCCAATTACACATGTGTTGCACGTCACAAATTGTCACCTCTGCATCGGGTTCACCCATCCCCATAGAAATGATTGCAACTAGCCCAGTCGTGCTGATCATGTCACCGCAGCGGTGAAGCCGCAGTAAAACCTGCCCACAATGTAGTAGGAGTCCAGGACATTGTCCCAGACAAGCAAGACCAACATCACAACATCCACACCACATGTATCATAAAAGAAGCACCACTCAGCACAACATATCTGCAGCAAGAAGTCATGTGCAGGGACACTGTCTATAGTGACATCTCATTAGGATCATCACCAATTGTATAGTAACATGATTGTGGGGTGAGGCAAGAGTCCCCCCAAAATGACAATAGTCATCATTGCACCCAAATAAGGGTCAGGTCAAAAACAATGTGGGACAGAGGAGGGCAGAGCAAGCAGGGTGTGTATGTGTATTTCACAGTAGTCCAACAAGGTTTTGGATGAGTCAGTGAGCCAAGGTAGATGACACATCACATTAGACACCACTGCCACATAATCACAGATCACCACAGCCCCCAAGCAGACATTGATACGCTCATCACATACAATGGCAAACCACATCACACAAAGACAGCCCATACCATGCAACACAGTAAGAAATTACTGACTCAAACAGCAAACTCAAAGTAAGCACCATTGTGCATTTGACTCACGTGTACTGCTGCAATAAATGACACCATGTGAGTATGTCAAGTACATCAACAACACTGACTACAATGCCAACTCACAGAACACCTACACACCATCACTTCACCTCAACAAAGGTAGCACCAACTACAAAGTAATGAATGAATGCCAAAGTGTCAGGAACAGTCCATCTTGACAGCAGGAAACTCTGACCTGAGACTCATGACAACCCTCCTCCTCCTCATGCCTGCCTTCCACTCATGTGAATCAAAGTGAGTAATTGAAGAAATGAAGAGTCACTGTGCAGATCAACAACCTTGGAACTGTTCACACTGCATGTCAAGTCCTTCAGACAGCTCACACACTTAAACTTAGCCTCATGCACATACCATAAGTCAGCAGCATTGTATCATAATAACTAAACTAGCCTAAAGTGGAGTGCACAGTGCAGGAAAAGCATGGAGAAATTACTGTTACCATTTGTACATGACATGCAAGAGGTACCACATATCACACTACACTTAGGCCATCAAATCATACATGGGTGGCACATTGATTGAAATTGAACGAAAGTAACATCTGTGCAATATCCCTGTGATACAGCAATGCAAGCAATGCATTGGCCCAGAATGATATGAACTGTCATAAGCCATACAGTGACCAGCCCCTCATCTGTGTCAACTATATTGACATGTGTACGCCACCAGCACAACACTCATGGCTCACGGTGACACTCCCTGACTGTCAAACCCAAGTATGACCTTCACACATACCCCTCATTTACCCATCTCCCACCTTCACCCCTCAACACCTGTGAGAAGCACAGATAAAGTTGAAAACAAAGTCCTGTGAGTTTCCTGATAACCAATGCCACACCCTGGTGTGTATCTATAAATGTCAGAATCCCACTCAGGGATGTCTGAACCAATGCTGATCCCAAACCAATTGCCTAACACATGTATCACAAACCACATCAAAAGAAGTCCAACAAGCTTAGCCATGTGCAGCCAAATAGTAGATAGGCAATGTGATCCTAGATAGCACCGGGATAGATAACATTTCTACTCTGGCCAATTGCATAGACACCATCAAAAAATACATGAACAAATGTCAATCATAAACACAAACTGTGTGCAACCAGACAAATCTGCAAACACAGACCTAGACACTCCACCAGTTAAAAAGTGAGCATGGTGTCAATGTGTAGCACAAGCATTCACATGCACAATCCTGACAAGTGACTGTTCAAATATAGGAGGCCATAGCACAACTGTGCACTCAAAACAGGCTAATGAACAAGACTCCACATTGCTGCATGTGACATTCACACAAGAAATGCACACTACAAATTCAACACATCTGAATACATTCAAATACACAAACTCCTCACACACAATGTCATGCTAAAAAAACATTACACACACATGGACCTGTCATTAGAAAGAGCCAACACAGGATAAAGACTGCATCCCTCAACAACAAATACATAACATATGCACATACAAAAACATTACATAGCAAACTCAGCTGGACATCAGGGGGACTCACACCTGGCAAGGACAATGCAACATCCACTGACAGCAGTGCATGCACAGTAAGCAGTCTGCGAACACCATCAAAACCAGTATCACACCTATCTGAGTGCTCCACCATGAACTTCAACATCACAAATCATCACAGCACACAGATCACATCACACTCAGGATGGGTAGCAGTACCTCAGCAAACAGATATACACTTTAGCTATCACCTACTGCTGCACAACTCAGGAAAACACAGATGCATGGAACCTTTCACTAGAGGACTGTGCTGGAAAATCATCTGCACATTACATGAGCAACCATGACTGCAATCAAGTAGAAGAAAATAGCACATAACAAATTGTGAAACAGTCCTGAGGGGCACATTGGTCCTGGACACAGATCATCCTACCACAGTATAGGGTCACACTATGAAGTGGTGTGGAGGGTCAAACACTGGCAAGGCATGGGGTGGAAGATATTAGACTGAAGTGGTGTGTACATTAGTATTGGACAAGTGAGGAGTGTACAGAGCAAAAACACATAGAGGAGTAACTCTCAATGTGTAGGCATCAAAAGCTCCTCTTGGGGCTGGAATGACTCTTAATACCACATAGTGGTCAAAATAAAGTGTTAAATAACATCAATGTATGTGAAAAGTCACTTATAATGTTTGTTTGCCTGAGCCAGTCAGCACAGTGAGCACAAACATAAGCAAGAGCCATGGCTGATCATAAAATTACAACACAGACATTGCAGTGACACACTCTGCATACTCACAAATGACGTTGACAACAAGCAGGTGTACCCCAGGACTGCAAGGTCATACCGACACACTGCACATTGCTCAACAAACAACTCCTTCATGTGCCCACAATCTATAGCAGGTGTCTGATCATGTAAACAAACAGGCACTCATCAACTGGATCATACATGTGTGTAAGTGTCATGTTCAAGGGCACATCCACATCAACACTTCAGCTAATGACAGGACAATCACACTGTATGACTACTCAAGTGCACACATTCTAATGTACCCATGTGACTATGAAGCCAGGCCTACACAAGATGACTACACATCTACACTGCTGTGTACACATCAAGATAGATTCCACAGATATGATGGACCCTGTCCACCCAGCAAGTTATCATGTGAATAGAATTCTCTGCTGTTGTTGTACAGCATCCAAATATGACATGTGTACAAAACTAGAGACCCAACAATAGAATGATTATGACAAGAGTAGACCATCACTGGCAAGCATCATTGCACCCTCAAGCCTCTGAGTCAAGAAGCACAAAAGTGGCTGGAACCTCTGGCAACCTCTGCAAAAGAAAATCAAGCTGATGCAAATGTGAATGTGGCATACAGAGCATGTCACAGATGAACATATACACATACATTGCACTGCATCATTAGCAAGAGCAGCAACAAATTCAGAACATGAGTAACAGTCTTTATTACATAAACTCTGTATAGGCATCAAAAGTGCAAAACATCAAGGCCATTGGCCAGTCCAAATTTCAAGTCCGCACATGTGTGCATGAAAACTTGCACAACAAATATCTAACACAGTCCACTGCCATGGGAATCACCACAGGTTAGGGGCCTCGAATGGGAAGTCCAGGCACCGCTCAGGGAGAAATGGGGTGGGAAGGGGGACTTGGCTTCAAATTTGGGTGGAAGTTGAACTGAGAGGGGGCTGATTGTCTGGGCCAGTCGGAGGACTGGACCTGGGAGGGAGAGAACTGGCTGAGGTAGAGGGATCCGTGGATGTGGGAGCCTGAGGGCTGCTTGGACCGGGTGGAGTGGTGGCACGGGGAGGTGGAGACATGCTGTGTGGAGGCTCAGTGGCTGATGGTGAATGTTGAGGGCTGGGTCTCAATTGTTTTGGGATCCGATATCCCACAAGTGTCTTGCCAGAAGTGAGAAGTGAGGTGGCCCCAACAGCCTCCCTCTTCCCCGAAAGTGTAGCAGGTGGTGGTGGCTCTTCCTGTGGGTGTTTGCTGGACCTGGTGGTACGCTGGGGGCAGGGTTGCCTTTTCCCCTGCATCCCCTGTTGTGGAGGTACACTCCCCACTTTGCTCTCTTGTCCATGCTTCACAGGGGTGTGGGTTGGAGTCGAAGTTTTGGGTGAAACTGCCTTCTGAATGTGTTTGGGCTTAGTTGTGACAGGCACCAGGTTCACTGCAGACAGGGCAAGTATTTGTGTGTCTTTTGAATCAGGTGTGGGGATGGGAGTGCCCTTGGATAGTGATGATTCGGAGGAATGTAATGTGGATATATGCTTTTTTGTCTTATTTCCCTGAGTGTCCTGTGATGGGCTTTTTGTCTTGCGGTCATGTGTGCTCTTTGTGTGCTGTGGTGATGGTGTATGGTGTTTGGTTCGCTTAGAGTGCTGGTGTTGTGTGCTGCGTGTGGATGACTGGGTGCCTGAGGGCTCTGGTGTGTGTGTACTCTGGTCAGGTGGGGGCACTGGGAGTGTGGTTGCGGAAGGGACAGGAGCTGGACTGGGAGCTTGGGACTGCTGAATGGCTGCCGTCACTGTGGAGGACAAAAACTGGACAGTTTGGTGTAGGCCACCCACGTCCAAATGAATGCCTTCCATGAACCCAACAACCTGTGACAACTTGTTGCCATGATCCTGGAGGGCATTCAGGAGAGCAGTCTGACCCACACACAGCTGCCACAAAATGTCTATGGCCTCCACACTGAGGGCAGCAGTGGAGACAGGGGCAGGGGCAGCGGTGCCTGGGGGGAAGGAGACTCTACCCTTCTTAGGGCTGCAGGCACGGATAGCACTTGGGGGAGCATCTGGGAGGGTGGACACAGGACGAGGTGTGGCGGAAGAAGATGCAAATCTTGAACTTCCTGTGCCCGCCAACATCGAGGAGTCACCGCTGGACTGGGAAGATGTGGAGGTTGGTGTTTCCGGGCGGGAATCCTCCAGGGCACTCCTGTCCCCCTCCGAGGCGCTGGTCCCCTCAGTGTCACTGAACTCCTGTGTACCAGTCATGCCAGTAGCTTCTCCAACGGTGTCGGGCCCCTGTACTTCCCTGTCCTCGGTAGATGCTGCAACAGACAGAGACATAGGTTCAGTATAGTGCCATACTAACAAACATTATATTTAATACAAACTCAAATACTTTGACTGAAACTCCCACGTTTAACTACTCCATGTACTTTCAGCATATGCCAAATTTATGCACTCATCAGCTGATGCATGGAAACATGCTTAGTTGATAGTCATGCTCCATGTTGCATTGACACAGCCAAATAGCTGTGCATGTACCTACATTTAAACATCACATACAATTGTCTGTAGGCACACCTAAGTGCCTGTAGGTAAGATAGCTACACATCCAAACATGTTGTCTCAGTCACATTTGAAGTATATTTCACTGAACACCACAGATACGAAGTAAAATATATCCATTTGCAAGTGTTATTACCTCCTTAAATCCACTATGTTGGGCACTGAAGCACAACTACAGTTGTACATTGGTGTCAGCTGTGTAGATGTACCAATTTCTTTGATGTGCACAGCACACATCTCGAAATGCACACTAACATGATGCTCACTGCTGTTCACTGCCTGTTGATGTCTCTGACACTCACACTGCAGCATATGTCACATGAACACATCTTTTTGGGTAATGAAGTGCAAATAAGCCCCATGTAACAATGTTATCACATAGACAATGCACAATAGCATGAGCATGGGAATGTAATGCAAGGCCTTCATGTGTTGTGACATGTCACATACCAACATCTTTACAATTGCCTGACAGGCCTTCATTGATCCAAGGCATGATAGTGCCTTCTGTAGATGAAGTTGTGAGTGGCCTCCATTACAACAGCTAATGTGTGACAATACCTAGGGTCTGGCATATGACATCCCTACGTTGTGCTGACTGATGACATTGATGACACATCTATGTGCCAAAAAAACAATCACTGGTCAAAAGCAGTAGCCGCAACTTCACCATGCACTGATGCACATGGACACCCCTCCACAATGCACACATATTGAGGACTGACACTCTGGGTAACATTTGCTTCTGTTCAACTATCAAATTACAGTACAACACCTCTGTCACATCACAATTTGCCTTACCCACTGATCACATCCAACCATGTTAAGCCCTAGTACCCAAACAATCTCACAATAGCCTGTTTCTGTAACATTGCATTTACATTCCGGAGTCTAATCATCCCAGTCATGTTGCCATGTTGCCATGTGCACAATTGGCAAATGCAAATCAGCCAATGCATCACTGCAATCATCACCACCTACCCCTTCAGCACCTGTGTGCACTTGCTGTCACTGTGGCAGGAAATCACATCTTGTGATGCCATGCTGCTGATATTTGGCTAATCTTTTTTGCAATGATGCTGTCATCTCAATCATTGTGAAAAACACAACTCATGGGACAGGTGTGACCTCTACCAACTCACTGCTCCCTAAGTCCACATTTGTGCATTGATGTAGCCACTTACACATCATCACATGAGCACACTATTGTGGTAGACACACAGCACACACAAGCCTGACAACTGTACTGGGCTACACACTTCACACAAAGATTTTTCATGTGTAGGAAGGTATCATTGCAGACAACATTCACAAAATGTGAGATGAAAACATGTCAAGCTGACTTGCTATGACAACGTTCATGGATTTACCACATGAGCAACTAAATGTTGGACACATGCAGACCCTCTGCACTCAACACCGAGGATACTTAGGAGCCATTGCATCACACCAGAGACATCACAGAGCTACGCACTTGCTCTGGGCTCGAATTCAGGCAGTCACTCATGCGCAAAGTCACACTTAGCACAATACTCACCCCCAACTTGCTGCTGGTGGGCCCTTAAACGTCCATCCAGCTCTGGCTATGTTACTGCCAGTATGCGGGCCATTAGTGGTGTCATGCTCCTGCACGCCAACCTGCCACTTCGAGGGACCAGCCCCAGAGTCATTTCTGCAACGTTTTTGCTGAACCAGCAGATGTCATCCCACCTCTTGTGGCAGTGTGTATGGCGTCGGTTTGAGACACCCAGGGAGCGCACCTTGCGGGCAATGGCCCTCCATATGGCCTTACGTTGACCTTGAGCTGTTCGCATGGGAGACAAGAAGAGGAATATTTGTAACACTGTGTTGTGTACCACTGTGTGACAGTACAGGAGCATGTAAACACATAACACACAGATACATCAATGGACAGCAGAGCCCATACACCATGTCACATAGTTTGAGAAAGCCATATCATTGCAATGTAAACATATATGATGATGGACACACTACATGCTCATCTCATACACATGCAGAGTGCCAGCACAGAAAGCAATTGGAAAATGTGCCTCATCTGTGATGCACTATGCAAGTGAGCATGACATACGATACACTGTGAATGATGGGTAGTGGTCAGATTCACTGTGTCTTACACTACACACCCCCCTTAATGTCCTTGACCATTGCAAATCGACACGTGTCATGGAGGTCACAATTAGGTAACTGCTCTTACATTCACACACTCTTGTCACAAGGTGTAGGCCTGTCTTGTGTACTCCTCAGGCCTATGATATCTCCTTCAAAAATAGGATGGTGGCCAACACATATGTTTATCAAAGTCATTTTAGTGAAGGGGGCCTTGAAACATTGTGCATTAACTGGGCAGGCCTGAGGGCTTATCACTGCGGAAACACGTGTACCATCACAGAAATCACATGCATGTACAATCATAATGGTGGAACAGTGCATAGACATGCAAGACTCTACACATTATGGAATCAAAAGAAGGATGACATGTACATCGTACATTTGGAAGATGTGTCCGAGGTGATTTAGCACAAATAGTGACAGATCCAGGCCTTGTACTCCTGTGCAGGATACCCACATCTCCATAGGGTGAATTTGAAAGCAGTACACACATTATTCACTACCCTCTGGCCAAACTACATTGTAAATGTCACAAATGGGCATATGAACACTTAATGAACTAAGACATCACATGGTACAGGGAATGTGTGCTGAGAGTTCGAGTGTCTCAAATCAGAAGTGTAACTGTATAACTGCTAAACCACAGTATGTCCTTTACATCATTGCATGCAGTCAGGGATCTGTGGAAATAAGGCTAAACACCCCATTGACGTGAAGTCATCATGCTAGGCAGTGTCTCACACATTTACATTAC
Organism: Calotriton arnoldi; assembly: GCA_963921515.1. Classification (NCBI taxonomy): domain Eukaryota; kingdom Metazoa; phylum Chordata; class Amphibia; order Caudata; family Salamandridae; genus Calotriton; species Calotriton arnoldi. The sequence continues at coordinate 470,002 of CAWUFW010011349.1, read as the reverse complement.
CCAGTTTCAGAACAACATGTGCGATTTTTGGCTTCAAATGAGTTGCACCAGTGTCTATGTTGCCATCCTCCCCACATACTCAAGTGCAATAAGTTCTAGGTCATGTATGGACCATGCCATTGGCAAAATATTAATGCATGAACATTGGCTTGCACTCACAGGCACATACTACTGTATAGTAACATCATGTGAGCATTCAGAGCACTCTCAAACTTTTACTCATACACTTACCAGTACCTCTGGAGCACCATATAGCTGCCCATAATGGGCAAGGACCTCGTCCACCAGGACCTCCAGCTCCTCTGTGGTGAAGGGACGAGCCCTGATGTTCTCTGTTCGAGCCATGACTGGGTCCAGAGTAGAGGTACAGCAGCAGTTGGTGTAGATGAATTGCAGGCAGCAGTGTCTGAATGCAAGTGACTGGTGCGGCTATCTCAGAGACATTTATAGGCCCCTAGGGTTGTTTCAGTGGTACTCTGCTGATGCAATTGGTCTGCCTGGTTTGCATCTTTCAATTGTGTCCAATGCCCGTGACCGCAGTGGCGGTGCACGCCTACAGCAAGTTTCAAAAATGTATTGCACTACCGCGATGGCGGCTCCCATTGGCTGCAATGACATTCGCATAGGTGGTGTCACACCGCGGGGGCCAGGTGGTCTCTATCACAATCCGGCATCTTTCAATTGTGGCCAATGCCCGTGAGCGAGTTTCAAACATGTATTGCACTACTGCGATGGCGGCTCCCATTGGCTGCAATGACATTCGCATAGGTGGTGTCACACCACGGGGGCCAGGTAGTCTCTACCGCAATTTGGCAACTTTCAATTGTGTCCAATGCCTGTGACCGCAGTGGCGGAGCACGCCTACCGCGATGTTCAAAACTGAAAGGCACTACCGCGATGGCGGCTCTCATTGGCTGCAATGACATTCGCATAGGCGGTGTCACACCGCAGGGGCCAGGTGGTCTCTACCGCAATCCGGCATCTTTCAATTGTGGCCAATGCCCGTGACCGCAGTGGTGGAGCACGGCTACCGCACCTATGGACACATTGTGCTGTTGCATTGTCACTTTGCAAATTGCATCACTGATCACTATACATTTACACTATATTCTTGCATCTGGTTGTTAAGTGAAATGAGAGTGTGACATTTAACTCTATGATGCCCACACATGTCATGTCAGTGCACATGATTAAATGCATTGGTATGTACTTACTCACATGTCAAATTTAATCTGTGTGGGCATGTATACAGATTTGAGGTGTAATTGAGTCTCACTTTTTGTAAACATGCCAATGTGTGAAATGGCAACTCATCACCCCAACCCCAACCCCAACCTCATCACCCCAGAGGATCGAATTTAAAACATTATGTCTGGCCTTCAAAATTCTAAAACTTTCTTCCCCTGAGATTTTATCTAATTTGCTGGTCCCCTATGTCCCTGCTCGTCAGCTACGTTCCGCTGAGCAACTTTTGGCCACTGTCCCGCGAGTGAAACGCATCAGGGTGGGGGGCAGGTCCTTCCGCTGTTTGGCCGCTAAGCTGTGGAATTCCCTTCCCCTGCAGATTCGCCGTATAGACTGCCTGCTATCTTTCCGGAAGGCCATTAAAACTTACCTGTTTCCTACAGTCTAGTTCTTGCCCTCTTAGACTCTGCATTAGCGCCGGGACGCCCCTTTGCTGGGGCAGCTGTGCGCTTTATAAACTTAATTAACATAATTAACATAACATCCCACAGTCATGATGGGCTGACCACATAATGTGCCTATATCACTGTATACAGTGCTGTGTTTATATTGATAGTTGTCCAGCTCACACTCACTGTGCTCGTTTTGTAATGATGTTGTGCTTAGTGAGACTTAAGCCAGAAGGTTGTGCAGTGACTGCAGCTACATACAACTCAGCATTGTTGCTGTTTGCCACATGTGCTGTGTCAGCTACACATGGGGCTGGTGACACAAGATGTAGGAGTGTACCATATACCATTCACATAGTCTGATTCTGATTTGACAGTAGTTAGTATGTGCATCCTGCCCACATGAATGACTACAGTAGATCAAGGTGTCTGTGCATGTGACTTGTGCATTAAGCTGATTTCACGTTCCTGTCAATGTTGGGGCTGTGTTAGTCATTATGTAAGATGTTTGCCACATCTCATCTGTGACTCATATTTACATGTGTCCTCTTTCTGAATACGTAGGAGACGACCAACTGTGCATCGGCCTTTCCCAGTGCTGGGGAACATGGAGGATGAGGACAACAGAAGGAAATTCCGTCTGAATCGCCTTACCCTTCGAGAGCTATGTGCTCAGTTGGAGCCACATTTGAGGCCTCACAGAACATATCCCACAGCTTTGACACCAACAGTAAAGGTGATGGCCGCACTGCATTTCTTTGCCACTGGTTCGTTTCAGTACACGGTGGCCATCGCCAGTGGGATGTCTCAACCTATGTTCAGCATAATGCTGCGTGATGACCTGTCCGCATTGTTGACCTACAGGGACCGCTACATACACTTTCCAAGGAGACATGAATTGGCAGATGTGAAGGGTCAATTTTATGACCGTGGTCACATATCTAATGTTGTTGGAGCCATTGACTGCACACACGTTGGCCTAGTTCTACCACAGGCACGTGAGCACATCTACCGTAACAGGAAGCTTTACCATTCCATTAATGTGCAAGTGGTATGCCAAGCGGATATGATTATCTCCCATTAATGTGCCAAATATCCGGGTTCTGCACATGACTCCTACATACTGCGTAACAGCATCATCCCACAATTGATGGAAAATCATCTTCCGGAGCGTGCGTGGCTTGTTGGTGAGTAAGCTGTGTCAAGTAGTGTGCTGTATGTGTGACATGCTGTTCTCCTCAACTTTTTGTATTACAAACTTGATCTGTGTTTCTCACAACTAGGTGACTCTGCGTATCCCAACCGGACTGGGTTGCTGAGCCCACTGAGGAATCCAAGGACCCCAGGGGGAAGTCTGCTTCAATGATGCCCATGGGAGGACACATCGTGTAGTGGAGCGTGCTTTTGGACTTCTGAAGACTAGATTTCGGTGTCTGGACAAGAGTGGTGGTGCACTACTCTACTCTCCCCAAAAGGTGTGTCAGATCATAGTTGCATGCTGCATGCTCCACAACCTGGCCTTGCGCAAAGAGATCCCCTTGATTCTGGACGATGATGAGCAGCAGATGCCCCCGCTGCAAATCCACACATGCCCAGTGACGATGATAGTGGAGAAGAGGAAGGTGTTGATCTGCATCAACAGCTCATCGACAACTACTTCCCTTGAGTGTAAGTTACCATTGAACAACTATGACATTGTCTGTTGGCTTTGCTGTTAGTGGCGAAGCATAGATGAGGTGTTTGGATACTGGCTGTTGGCTCACTGCTAATGGCTGATGTGTGTGGCACAGTGTATTGGTTTCCACTTACCTCATGTCGATGGTGTTGGTTATTGTTATGTGTGATAAATCTTGTACAGGGTTGACTAGTGGTGTGTTCTTGCTGTAATGGCATCACCTGACAACTCAATGTCATACTCTTGTGTCTTTCTAGGTTCCTTCGCCCCATCAATGTCTCGTCACAATCAGAGCCTGTGGTACATTGGAATCAGAGTTGACATTGTACATACTGTGATAAACACGGAACTGACACAAAGGCATAGGTGTATAAATAGTGTTTATTTTCTATTCAATTGTGTCAAAATTAAAGAGGATGTAAGATAATTTGTGCATAGTGAGTGTATGAGTTGTTAGCGATGGTGAAGGAGACAAATAGAGTAGTCCCCACATTAATGTAATTACACAGTCCAACAAACTCCTGCCATCAACATGGCAATGTGGGATTGGATAATCAACAAAGTCAATGTTCAGTGCAACACATGTGCCATCATGGCTGGCTCAGCGACTTGGCTTTGGTTGGTGCTTTGCCACATGATCCTCCCATGGTGTTTCTCAGACGGTCCCTCTTGGGTTTGGCAGGGGGGCCTCTGCTGCAGGCTCAGAGGTGTCTGAGGAGTCATTGTCTTGCAACTCACTCATCTCTGTGGCCACAGCTGAGGTAGTGGGTGTTTCAGCAGGCTGGCCACTGGAGGGGGGTTGAGCTGTCATTTGAGCAGCATGCATGTCCCTCAGAACACCCACAAGCTGACCCATGAGATCCACAAGTTGTCCCATTTGTGTGTCCATGGACCTCTGCAGCAGACGGAGCTCACGCAGTTCTTCTACAACCTGGCCCATCTGTCCCTGGTTCTGTTGATATGCACCAAGGACTCTTTCGATGGTGGCCAGGGCTTCTGTCTCAGTGTCCTCATGTGATTGTCCCCCAGTTGCCCTCCCACCTGCCCTGCTGACACGGACCTGTGGCATTGGCTGTCGACGCACCCGCACACTATCTCCGGCATCCTCGGCTTGTGTGGTGGTGTTGGTAACCACTGAGCCAGGGACAGTGTTGCAGGCAGCAGTGGTGATGGTGGAGGTGGCTGCAGTACAGGTCGTTGTAGCAGGGGTCAGCGTAGTGGTTGTCGCTGGTGTGTTGATAGTTGTGGTGGTGGTGGGGACAATGAGACCCTGAGATGGAGTGCGCCCTGGCAGTCCTGAGGGGCCAGGTTGTTGCTCCTCATCCGAGAAACGCAGAGAATCAGCATCAGAGAGTTCACGTTCCGGGGGGAGACTGGCGCTGCTGGTTGGTGGTGTTTTCACTAGCTGTTGCTTGGGGATCTCCTGTTGAACAGAGGTTACATTGTCAGTTAAGTGCACTCCACAACCATAGTGTCACCCTTTTGGATGTTACATTTGATATGACAAACATTTTACATTGCAATCTCTTGGTATTGGTAAAATATTATCAGCATCACGACATGATGTTGAGGTACATACATTACTTGTCATTAGTGTGACATGTAAATAACAACCATGTGGCATGTACAGATAGTGTGTTTACAAGGAGATGTCATCATCTACCAACTTGGTGCACATCAACTTTGGTTTATGTGTGGATTTAGTTGACTTTTCAGAGAATGACGATTCTCCAATTACTATGCAGAGAGAATCTTGATTTCATTAAAGACAACGGAGGCTAACATTATGCATATACTTTTATTTGCTGCCCAAACATGCAGCCCTTTAAAGAACACTGAACACATCACAAAGTAAAAGAATGTTCAGACAAGCAGTATAAGTATCCTGTTTACTGCATCATCTTCCTCTTTTTAGCTGCACAATCCAAGTGGTAGATCGCATCTTCCTCGGAAAGAGAAGCTTTTATGCATTATGATCTAAAAGGAAAGAAGTTCTCACAGTAAGGAAGTACTGGAAACAAATAAATAATAGAACATGAGTAGAAAAAGACATTTGCATTATGCACAAAGAGTTAAAACATTAATAAATAGAGACAGAAATAATGAAACCCAAATTCCTCGGGAGAGGAGGGTGGGATAATGTTAGCCTCCGTTGTCTTTAATGAAATCAAGATTCTCTCTGCATAGTAATTGGAGAATTGTCATTTCATTACAAGACCGGAGGCTACCATTATGCATGTTTAAAGCCACTCAAGGTTGACTCTTTTAATTAAGGCATTACTACCAATCGCTAGATTATTTATCAGAGCATGACCTGAGGAGATTGCGGATCTATAACAGTTTATAGTTCTGTAGGAAAGACCAGAATCAAAGAGATGTGCTAAGTAATTAGCTATCAGCTGAACAGGGGCTTCCATGGGATCCAGATTCCTCTCCACGCACCAACTACACCACTTTTTCCAGATGCCCAGGTATCGCTTCCTGGTGCCTGGTGCCCAGGACTCATCCAATAAGCTTTTAGCCTCTCCTGAAAGGCCAGGATATCTCTCTGAACCCCTGAGATCCTCCAAGCAAGAAGGTTCATCTTCCCTTCTAGAATAAGAGGATGCTCTTCTCCGTCTGGGCCCAGAAGCAGACCCAAGGATGCTGGGACAAAGCGTGGGATGTCTATTGAGAGTTCCATTACCCCGGGAAACCACACCTGGGACTTCCAAAAAGGAGATAATAGAATGATATTGGAGAATTCCTGTCTCACCTTCCATAGCACTCTCTGTATCATGGAGAAGGGGGGAAAGGCATAAGCCCCAATCTTCCCCCAATCTTGTAGGAAGGCGTCCACTGCCAGGGCATACGGATCTGGTCTCCAGCTGAAGTAAGGCTGAACCTGACAAGTTAGTCTGGTGGCAAAGAGGTCCAACCGTACAGGGCCCCAAAGATTGTCTATCGAGCAAAAAACCTCCGGATGTAGCATCCAGTCGCTGAAGTCTTTGAGATATCTTGAGTTCCAGTCTGCCCTTACATTTGATACCCCTGGGATAAATTCTGCCCTGAGAGTAATTTTGTGTTGTCAGCAGAAATACCAGATTCGAGCTGCTATATCTGATAAGGTTTTGGATTTCGCTCCCCCAAACCTATTTATATAGGAGACAGCTGAGAAGCTGTCTAGGCAAATCAGGGTGTTGGAATTCGCTATCTGCTCCCTGAAGCTCATCAGGGCATTCAGACCCGCTAGCATCTCCAAACAGTTTATGTGAAGAGATTGTTCCTCTAGGGACCATTTTCCCCCAGTTTCCATTTCTCCTAAAGGTGCTCCCCAACCGCGGTTGCAAGCATCTGACTCCAGAATGAAGTCCGGAAGGTTCCCGAAGAGGGCCTTGCCATTCCAAGCTTCTAGGTTCATCTGCCACCATAGGAGATCTTGACGTGCATCCTTGGAAAGGGGAAGAATGTCCCCGTACCAAAGACCTTTCCTTAAGCCCCACGCCTTCAATCTCTGCAAGGCTCTGTATTGGAGGGGACCAGGAGAGATTGCCTGAATTGACGAGGAGAGGAGACCCAGAACTCGTGCTAGGTCCCTCAGAAGGATTGAATCTTTGGATAAGACTGACTTCAGTTCCTTCTTTATCTTCAAAACTTTTTTGTGTGGTAAAACTAACTGGGACAGGATGGTATTTACTTGGAAACCAAGGAATTCTAGCTCCTGAGAGGGAGACATGACAGACATCTCTGTGTTTACAATGAACCCCAAATTTTCCAAGAGATTTTTGGTCTAGGATAGGTGAGTTAGGACTTCTGATTTGCTCTGCGACATAACGAGAATGTTGTCTAGGTAGATAATGAGTCGAACTCCTCTTTCCCTCAGAAAGCTTCCCACTGTACGAAGAACTTTGGTGAAACACCATGGAGCTGACGAGAGACCAAAGGGGAGACAAAGGAATTAATAAAGAGTTCCCTTCCACAGAAAGCGGAGGTACTTTCGGCAATCCATGTCCATAGGTATTGTAAAGTAGGCATCCTTGAGATCCAACTTTACCAGCCAATCTTGAGATTGTAGGATGTCTCTTAAAAGATGGATCCCTTCCATCTCGAAGTGTCTGTAAACCAAAAAACTGTTTAGCTCTTTGAAGTTTATTACTGGACGCCAGCCCTTGTCTTTCTTTTCTACTAAAAATATCATACTTATGAAACCTTTCTCTGATGCATCTATCGGGGTAACCTTCTCCAAGGCTCCTTTCTCTAACATTTGAGAAACTTCTAAGTCTATCAACTTTGCTTGATCTGCATTCACACACATTTCTCTGGGTGTTTCATCTGTATTGGGGTATCCCAGAAATCTATTTTGAAACCTGCTACGGTTTCCAGAACCCAAGGGTCTTGCGTTATTTTTTGCCAATTGTGAGTAAAAAACCTTAGTCTCCCCCCAACCTTTAGGGGTTTGTGAAAGGTAGTTTTGCTTACCTTGATATCCTTGGTTAGGAGGTCTTGATCTTCCTCCATGAGATCTTGTAGCTCTTCCCCTTTGAGGGAAGAAGTTTGAGCTTTGGCGAAAGCCTCTTGAGTAAGCAGAGGGACCTCTCTGTTCTTGCCAGTTGAAATTGGACCTGAAATTTCCACGGCTGGTGGTTGGTCCTCTCCTGCCAGCCCGACCAAAAAGTGGGGGTGAGTTAAACATCCGTCACATATTAGATTGAGCCTTGCTAAAGGCTGTAAATGTTGAGACATATTTGCCTAGTCATTTTACAAAGTCGTCACCAAAAAGAAGACCCTTTGCATTGCCCATATCGTCTTTGGAGGACAGGTCAGCAAGTTTAGGATTCATCCTTAAGAGGACGGCTTTACGTCTCTCCGTAATTAAACCTGAGTTGGCATTGCCTAAAAGACATATGGCACGTTGAGACCAACCTCTCAGGAGGTCAATATTCACAGGGGTGTTGCTTCCCCTCGCCTCTTCGGCCACGTCCAGAATGCGAGTGATCGGGCCGAATACATCCAGGAGTTTATCTTGGCACTGTTTAAGGCACTTCTCAATGCCTTTCCTGGGATCTTTCCCATATTTAAAAAGGAATGTGATTAGTTCTGAGTCCAAATTGGGAGTGTTACAGACCTTAACCTCAGTAGAGGGCCTGGGGCATTCATTCCTCATTAAGTTACGGGTGTCCTTGTCTAGACCCTTCCTTGCCCACTGATTGAGGAATTTAGCTACGAGGTCCATGGGCCAACATTCGGCACTTCGAGGGTGCCTGATGGTTGTAGGATCAAACATCTCTCCCCGAAAGGGGTCTTTGATCCCAGAGGAGGTAGAGGCTTGTTCAAGATCATGGTCCAAGGTATCAGGGATATCCAGGATGTCTTCTGGATCATAGATGAACTCATCTAATTGAGAGTCATGATAGTCGAGGTAGTCAGGGGCATCACAACTCTCTCTTGTGCCACGAGGGTCACTTCCATCCATCATGCTGCTATGGACAACTTTTCTGGGGGGCCCTGAAAGGTGGCCTTTCGCTATTGAGCTGCAGGGAGCACCAAAATCTGTTGTAGCGTGAAGGCTACCAGAGTCAAAGCCGTGGTTAGGGGCTTGATCGAGGTGCTTCCTTTTTTGGGAAGCCTTCCCCCGTTTACAGGGCTCAGAGGTCGAAGGGGAGTCCCCATCTGAGAGGGAGAAATAAATCTCCTCCGGGGGGCTCACTCTCTTCCTCTTGGCTAGTGCGGCGTCCACCGCCTCTTTAACCGAGGATCTTAGTTCCTCTTCAATATATTTTTTAATATTTTCCCCCATGATATCTCTGTCTTGAGGGTTAACAGAAGTTGAATCCTTGTTAAAATAAAATATGTAATATTTAATTTCCCAAGAAATTTAATTTGCCCCAAGATAGCACCCGAAGTTGAAAGAAGGGGGTTAAAAAGGTAACACTCACTTAATTAGACAAAGATATGCTGCTCGAGTTTCCTTTAAAAGTGTTGGAAATGTGTAGTTTAATAAAAAAAGTGAATCGTCACAAGGGGGAGTTCACGCGCTATAAATATGGAAAGAAATAAGTAATTATCACTGCTCCGGAAAGGCTCCGTTTCCAACTGACAAGCTCAGTGTGTGTCCGAGCTGTTGTCAGGGAAACCTCCCGCCCGGAGTGTCAACAGAGAGGAAGGACTTGCGGACGTGTGGAATGGAGCCTGTTGCCTGGAAGCATTGCCGTGGAGCGTAGCCTGGATACAGGTAAGCCGCTCACAATGTTTTTGTTTTTTTTTAAAGAAAAACAAGACGTTTCCGAGGGTGCGCAACAAATGGAATCTGTTTCAGCTATGCCAAAACTTAACAATTTAATTATTTATATGTTCTTTCAAATCATGTGGTTTTGTTTGTTTGACAGATTGACCGTGCATATGTTGTGTTCATATGAGCCTTCATGCTTTGAAACCATGGCACTTACACATTGCATTCTGTGCTGTGCATGATTGGGCCCTGAATTTATTTCACATGTGACTTGGTGAGTCAAAGTGTAATTTCTGTGACAGTTACATGTGCTTAGCTGCCTGCACACTGGATGTAACATTTGGATCTATACAGAGTTGGCTGACATGTGAGGGATGTGGTGGTCATATGGTTCCATGCATTTTGAGAAGGATGACAGTGTGCATGCACTGTCTACCTACATGTTAGGTAGCACAGTAGAGGGAAATGGCTGCCACATGGTTCTGGGTGGTGAGAGTGTTCCATCCTGCTCAGCTGTGGGACAAGGGTGCCTGGTGGGAGTTGCAGTGCTGGCTGCCTATCCACAAACCCCCCTCCCTGTTGAGATGGCTACCTACCTGTAAGGTTGAGGAGAGCAATGAAATGGCTGCCACATGGTTCTGGGTGGGGTGAGTGTTCCATCCTGCTCAGGGAGGATGCAAGAGAGCATGAGAAGGCTACCTACCTGTAAGGTTGAGGAGTGCAATGAAATGGCTGGCACATGGTTCTGGGTGGGGGGAGTGTTCCATCCTCCTCAGGGGTGAGACAAGAGTGCCTGATGGGAGTTGTAGTGCTGGCTGCCTATACACAAACCCCCCTCCCTGTTGAGATGGCTACCTACCTGTAAGGTTGAGGAGAGCAATGAAATGGCTGCCACACGGTTCTGGGTGGGGGGAGTGTTCCATCCTGCTCAGGGGTGAGACAAGAGTGCCTGATGGGACTTGTAGTGCTGGCTGCCTATCCACAAACCCCCCTCCCTGTTGAGATGGCTACCTACCTGTAAGGTTGAGGAGAGCAATGAAATGGCTGCCACATGGTTCTGGGTGGGGGAGTGTTCCATCCTGTTCAGGGTTGATGCAAGAGAGCATGAGAAGGCTACCTACCTGTAAGGTTGAGGAGAGCAATGAAATGGCTGCCACATGGTTCTGGGTGGGGGGAGTGTTCCATCCTGCTCAGCTGTGGGACAAGGGTGCCTGGTGGGAGTTGTAGTGCTGGCTGCCTGTACACACACCCCCCTCCCTGTTAAGGAGGCTACCTCCCTGTGAAGTGGAGCAGAGGAAGGGAATAGGTTACACATGACTCTTGGGTGGGGGGAGTGTTCCATCCTGCTCAGCTGTGGACAAGGGTGCGTGGTGGGAGTTGTAGTGCTGGCTGCCTGTACACACACACCCCTCCCTGTTAAGAAGGCTACCTCCCTGTGAAGTGGAGCAGAGGAAGGGAATAGGTTACACTTGGCTCTTGGGTGGGGGGAGTGTTCCATCCTGCTCAGCTGTGAGACAAGGGTACCTGGTGGGAGTTGTAGTGCTGCCTGCCTGTACACACACACCCCTCCTTGTTAAGAAGGCTACCTCCCTGTGAAGTGGAGCAGAGGAAGGGAATATGTTACACATGGCTCTTGGGTGGGGGGAGTGTTCGATCCTGCTCAGCTGTGGGACAAGGGTGCCTGGTGGGAGTTGTAGTGCTGGCTACCTGTACACATACCCCCATGGAAATATTGCTAGCTACCTTTGAGGTGAATCAGAGGAAGAAAATGGTAGATATGTGAGACATGTGTTGGGAAGAGTGTGTTGTACGTAAGTGCATTTAGGTCTAGGAAGTGTAGCTTTATAGTTGTGCAAGACAGTACATGGCAGTGTGATGGGATACATTTGTTGGTACTTACCAGCCTCCACTCCCCCAACTATTCCTGTGAGACTCTCTGGATGCAGTATGGCAAGCACCTTCTCCTCCCATTCAGTGAATGTTAGTGGTTGAATGGGAGGGCCACCGCCAGTCCTCTGAGCCGCCTCATGGTTCCTGTTGGCATGATATTTCACCCTGGTCTTTAGGTCATGCCACCTCTTCTTGATGTGCACGCAGTGTGCGCAGGGTGATCCCTACTGCATTGACTTTGTTGACTATCCTTTCCCACATTAGATTTTTTCTGACTAGTGGTGTCTGTTGGACCATGCTTCCAAACAAATGTGGCTCTACTCTGATTATCTTGTCTACCATCACTGACAACTCATTGTCTGTGAATTTGGGCATTTTTTTCTGTGACATGGTGTGTGATGTGCAAATGGGTGACGATTGCAGGTGGGAAGGTGGTGGTGGAGATGTGTGAGGTGTGTGTTGGAAGTGTTGGTGTGGGTAGTTGTGATGTGTGATGTGTGTTGATTTGCCTCTCCTTTCTGCTGAGGTGTTTGGCCCTTCACTGCTGGAGTTCTGCAAAGGATGCTGGTCAGGGAAGGGGTTGGGTTTATACTCAGCTATGTGGGTGTGTCCAAATGGGGTATTCATGTCAGGTGTGTTCTCTATGTTGACCTGAGATTTGTTTGTTTTTCAATGCCAAGGGGGTGTGTCATTGGGGTGTGTCAAATGTTTTTGAAGGCAGCAGAAAAAATCAGCCACACTTGGAGGCATTGTGGTGTGGTTGCATTCGACCGCCATTCTTCTTTCCGCGCAACCGCAGCGGTCTGAATGCAATGATCGTTCCACCAGCTCTGCCATTCATCTGTTCGCGCGACCGCAGCGGTCGGAAAAGACTTATTGTTCCGCCTACTCCGCCATCTTATCATAATTTCACTTGCGGTCATTCCGCTTGTGGATCGGCGTTTTTGGTACTTTCCGCAGCATTTCCGTCCGCGGCGGTTGAATTTTCTGGTTTTCCGGACATTGGGGGCGGATTTTTTGGGAATCCGACCGCCGCGGTCGGATTTTTTAATCATCGCATCGTAATGTGACCGCCGGTTTTGCCGCTGAACATGCAGGCAGTTTTTTTACGCAACCACAGGGGTTGGAGTTTTTCCGTCCATTATCGTAATGACCCCCAAAGTTCCTTATTTATTATGGCACAAGTGCAAAATCTGATCTGCGAATGTATATAGTTGTTACACATACTTGTCAGACTTGTAATCTTCAGTAAAGAATAGCCAACACGTGTTTTGTCACTTTGTGACTTTTTCAAGGCTTGAGAAAGAGATTGAATATCAACCAAAATCCTAATTAGGGCCTAAGTGTTTGCTCTCCTGACCATTGACCCTTGCCTAGACACTAGAGTTGCCAAGGAGATGATTTAGCTGATCGAAAGAAGAGTGTTCACAGTTCAGTACGTCTTCACAAAGAATTCAAAGACTCGACCTGGTTAAAACTAAACAAGGTAAGATGAAAGTGCTATAAAAATGTAGTAGTTTTAGAGTCTAGGGTTATATGTCAGCATTTCATTTCTGGAAATATTGTCTGGTAATTATGTTTTGTCCTAGTTATGATATACAAAAATATCATCCCTTTAGATGTGGATTTTCTATTATTAACCTCAATGCAGTAATATTTTGGTAAACAATATTTGGAACACAACATGTATTTCACATTGATATTTTGACAACGATTTTCTGGTACCACATTATCTTCAAAACCCCATACATTTGACCAGCATAGATAAAATAATTTGTCAAGTCTTTGTTAACTATACAAGACATGTGCAATTTCAGAATGTATACGACTTGGTAGCAAGAGCTGTAAGCATATACGGAAAGCACAGGTTTATTGCAGTTTCTCTGGAAGTAATTTGCTTCTTGGTGCAATGGACCACTCCAGTATGGCCTTCTTATCCGGTAAAGCGAATATAAAAAAATCTGTCAAGGTCAGCACTCCTATCAAACAGATATTGAGGCCTTCTCTGACAGAGAACGATTTGTATTATATATCCTGTGTGTTTCAATGAAGAAAACAACTTCTAAGCTTTTGTAATTATTTTGCTATTATTTGTTGCCTTTGTAGGGTTCAGCTCATTTAGGAAACTCTTTGTAATTAAGTATGCCAAGGCCTGTTTCGCTTGATTAGATCTTCACAGCATGCTTTTTCAAGGCATCCTCTTTATCAGTTAATCTTCAGTAAAATAGTATTAGCCATGGATATTTCATCTTTAAGTAGGGAAGAACAAATTATGAAATGCCTAGTCACTAGCCTGCAGTACAAGTAGCTCGTTGTCACATCCTTACTCTGTTGACATGTTTAGTTTATCATGCTTTCTATCATCAAGAGTTGATGAAACCTACAAAAACAATTGCAAAGGTAACATCTTGATATATAAGACAAAATGTTACACAAAAGCAGCCATTATGCTTAACACAATAGGTAGGGAAAACAGCCAGGGGCATTTTTACAAGCCCTCAAGTCTTTTTGTGACACTCCTGTGGCGGAGCGCCATTTTCCATATTTACAAGGTGGCGCTAAGCCACGTTGCATGGCTTGACGCCACCTTGTAAATATGCCTCTTTCCGCCGTAGTCCTCTGCTGCAAAGGGGCATGCAAACGGTGTTGCTGTGGGCGTTCCACCACAAAACCCATTGCTTTTTGACGTTGCCCCAAATTTACAAGACTGAGGCAGTGCCAAATATGTACGCCATGGAATACCAGCTGTTAAAATGGCGCAAAAAGGAGAAATGATTCATTTCTCCTCGTTTTTTGCTCTTTCCATGTGTGCTGCACGCATAGAAGGTGCAAATCACCATTATTGACTGTTTATGTGCAGGAAGATGCCCCTTCCTGCACATAAACAATCGTCCCTGCCGCTCAGGCACCCTTGCAACATGGCGGCAGGGTGCCATCTTTTCTTTCACCAGTGCTAGGGGAAATACAGGGGTACGCCGTCTTCTTGTGAAAACGGAACATCCCTGCTTTTCGAAAATGTTGGAGCGCAGGGCTGCCAAATTTGGCGCAGCTCCGCGCTCCGGCATTTTCTTGTAAATATGCCCCCAAGCCTCTCTACTATATTATCGGCCCCATTTTGCATTCTGATGTGTTTAATTTGGAAAGATTTTCTTTATTTTATTTTCCACCTTCTCTTTCGTTTCTTTGTACCAGAAGGTGCCTGATTCATTTTGAGTCACTCAAGATGTTTCATAGATGTACTTTTTTGTTATGTTGTGTTATAGACAATTTCGGGTGTCCATCATGCACGAATGGGCAGCCCCTCAGAACTAAGGGGCTCATTTACAAGCTCCATGCGCTGCCCGTACTTCACTGTTTCCCATATTAAAAGTGACTCACTGGCGGGGCAAGAGTCTTGTAAATAAGCCCCTAAATGTGTAAAAAACAAAAATAGACAATCAATACCAAAGACATACTAACCTTGCTTCATCCACCTTCTAGAAAGGTCTCATTAATTTACTGTTTTCAATTTGTTGTAATTTTCAGGTCATTTCATTACCACTCTTTGAACATGTGGTTGCATGTTCGGTTGTTATCTCCTCATTGGCTCTCACCACTTTCTCTCACACGTTCATGTTGTATTGTCAGTGAAGTTCTAGTTGGATTTCCTCCTTCCAAAAATCCGCCCTATGAGATGCAGCCAAAGTGAATCACTGCCATTTTATGCCAGCTTCTCCATGTCTGCACCATTGAGATTTCAGTATTCACCACGCCAGACTTTGTCATGGCCCTTGTCAATTTTAAATTTAAGTTTGTTGAATTTGTAACGGTTTGTTTCTTTTTATTTTCCAACTTTTCTTTTCTTTCCTTGAATTGAAAGGTGCTTAACTTCATCTCGAGTCTCGCAATTGTTTTTATTGATTTACTTTTGTGTTTTATTATAATGTGTTAATCGAATTTTATTAAGTCATCTTATACCAACTAGTTGCCTCTTGGAGAGAGCAAAGAATTGAAAAAAGTCATTAATACTAACATCTCACTTGATAGCAACCATTGGTCCCTGTTTTTTTAAAAGGAAAATTGCCAATTTCCTGAAGGTGCTGTGACCAAGTGTTCCCTAATTTATATGCACATGCTGTAAACGAGCCCCTATTTCTTTTTAGCTTTTTAAAAGTGAGTGCAGACAAAAACAATTAATGACTGAGAATACATAATTTCTTGGTTTGTATAAGGAAATGCGGCCCTTAAGAAAAGGCTTTTTTTGTAGGACCATGTTATGTACCATACTTAGGGGCATATTCACAAGAACGTGCAATAAACATCACCAAAATAGGTTAACGCAAGTTCACATATCGCCATCCATCGCGGGAAAATAACCCCTTGTCAACGTGGCATTCCCAACACCGCGGTAACATGCGATAGTGTCCTGATAACGCGGAAAATGACCGCGATGAACCCACCGTGACGGCGAAAAAAATCCAACAGCGAACGTGAAAAAAGGTGCGATGGGCCCAATCGCGATAAGACAATCAGCGAAAAGCAGAGCCAGGCCTGCATATCACACACGTCAGGCGGGAAAAATCACCATAAAAGCAGGAGAAAAAAAAAACGAACTAAAACCGAACCACAGCGAGTCACAATGGAGGCAGCCGGAGCAGGCACAGAGGACAGCCAGAACCCCACAAGCCCCTTGGAGGACCAGCCTGGGACCCCGGGGACAGGGAAGGGCAGTGACAAGAAGAAGAGGAAGACAAAGTTCAGTCCGCAGGAAAACAGGATCCTGATCACGGAGGTGATAGAACACCATCAACAACTGTTCATCACCTCCACTGTGTCATTGGCAACAAAAAATGCAACATGGCAGTCCATCGTGGACAAGGTGAATGCATTCGGAGTGCTGAGGAGGACAATGGACGAGGTCAAGAGGTGCTTGAATGATGTGAAGCGCAAGACCAGGCAGAAACTCGCCAACAACCAGAAGGCAGCAATGCAGACTGGAGGTGGGAGTCCAGCGCCACAGGAGGAGCTGGATGAGATGGAGGAAATGGTGTCCACAGTCATCAGTGGGGAGACGGTGGCAGGAGTTGGGGGACCGGACACTGCTCAACATGACCCGAAACGACAGCAACAGGGTGAGTAACCACCAGGGCTTGGGGGGACGGGGGAGATGGGCACAATGGCACACATGCACAATCAAGTGGAGCACAGTGCACACCCACAATGACTCTGGATCATGTCCCTGATCCCCTTGGCACACTGCAGCACACATAGCAACAGCACGTAGGCCCCTGTCGACTATGTGCCCAGAGGAGGCCCGCCCACACATCACCTATCCCACAACCAACCCATGCGCCAAACCCAGCAAAGCTGCGGGTCCGTGAGCCACACTGACAATGCAAGTGGCACTGCATGACGAGTAGCATGGCTGCAGTCCGATCATCATGACATGGTGCACGCCACCACACTGAGGTGGCTGAGTGTGGACCACATCCTTGAAGGAGCAGGTCACACTCTGATACATCCACCTGCACAAACGACCCCTGACCTCAACAACACACCTGCGGACAAACCATGCCCCACAGCCCCAACCCCCACCAAGAGCCCAATTCACCCAAGAATGCAACATCTCAGCACTGTAAAAGCACAGAAGTCAAGGCACACAGCCTGAAAGGGATAAGGGCCAGCCACATCAGAGCTGCAGGGGCGACTCACCCAAAATGCGGCACACACACATGATATGCAGTGCATATCAACATTGAAAACAATGTGGTATGAACTGCAACACGTTCACAACAGAACAGAGCACCCAAGTGGTGCTGCTTGTGTGTAGAAACTGGCCAATCACATTTGGCATAGCAGGGAAACATGGGATGAAAATGTACGAGTACAAACACACATCCGTGATGATGTCGGAATGTCCACTGTCCCGCATCAAGTAGGCAGCTCCTCCCAAACAGTAACAATGTACATTGTCATGCAGTCTGTATGTAAATGTGTACAATCCGTCAACATACATGTGTACACAATGTAAAACTGCATCTACCCTTCACATTGCAGAGGGAGAACCAACACCTCCTGCAGAGCAGACCCAACCTCTCTTCACTGATGACGAAAAGGACCACACCACCATCGACCCCGACGCCCTCCAACAGCTCATGGATGCCCTCAGGACCCCACGCCCAGGATCAGTGCAGCCCAGCTGCATCGAGGGAACCCCACCCCCTGCACAGACCACACAGCAGGAAGCACCTACCACCACGGCTGACTCCCAGGACACCCACGACCAACACATGGCCTTCCAACGCCGTGTGTTGGAGTGCCAGGAGAAGGTGGCTGATCAGGTGCGGGTGGGGTTCGACCTCATAGCAGCCAAACTTGATGCCATACATGGGTGTCTAATTCCCATCAGGGACCACTTTCAGTCCCTAACGGACACCCACAGTCCGCTCCATGCTCTCCAGCGACCCATGGCTGACATCGCTGGAGTCATGTTACTGAGACAAGAACAACTGTCCAGTCAGAGTGGCTCCGGCGAGGTCTCCTGGGAGTTGGGACAGATGCGGGGGCTCATGGAGACCATGATGCGGATGACGGCGGACAGGATGGCTGCCATGGCTGCACACCAGCGAGATGTGGCTGGGGCCTTCAATGCCCTGCAGCACATCGTCATGGCATTGCTGCCTCAAGGCCTAGCTCAGATGGGTGCTGCTGCAGCTTCTACATCCACATCTTCGCCCCCTGCCATCTCAGTGCTTCACAGTGCGGCAGGCAATCCACCAACACCCACGTGTGAGGCACATGTGCCATCAGAGGACGAAGATGCGGGTGAACCAACCTTACTGGTGAGGAGGAGGCAGTAGCATCCATCTCCGCCATATGGCCTGTTTCTGCTTGGTTCTGCCCTTTGCATCATCACCTTCCACTGTCCCCCGATACTTTCTACGACACTCACCTTGGCCTCGACATGGACTGCCATGTTCCGTTTGGTTACCAATGACACTGCGATCATACTGCGGACTGAACTCTTCCTCTTCCGATGTACTTGTCATTCCCTGTGGGACTCTGGCTGGCCCTCCACGGGCCAATAATGTGAAGTGGGGTTTGCATGACCCTGTGCTGCTCCAGCTGCAACACTCCACTGGATGTGTAATAAACATTCAGAATCGCACAGATGTGTCATGCCTTTGTTCATTCACGTATGTGCGAATGGTTGAATGTAGGGTGGGAGATTCCCCTAACGTCCATGTTGCTCATGTCATGGAACTTGTGTGACAGGGTGCAACAGTGCCGATTGCGGTCTGGCTGGCGTAATCACTACAACAGGGACACACGCATCAGTAACTTCCATGTCCAGCACAGAACTGGAGCACGCCCAGGGCCCCGGCTTCATTGTTCCCACCCCTACGCGGGCCTGCCATACGCCAGGCCAGTCCACTCCGCTTACGCATACAGGGGGGGACGACAACGCTAAGTGTCCCAGGTCGTCCCTGTAGTGATTTGCTGGTCACTGGTCTAGTCGTCAGCATGCCACAGCCACTCCCTGAGGGCTCGTTCAGACCCACAACAAACCCATCCAGCACAGGCGTCATGGGACATGTGACCCTGCCAATCTAAGGTGCCTAACACGTCACATACCCCACTGCCGGTGTGGTAGTCCGGGGGGGGGGTTCTGGGGGGGTGGGGGTCCTGGGTGCGGTGGCGGTAGGTGTTGTCGCCCTCTTGGGGCTCCGAGCTGCATGATTAGTAGCTCCATGGCATCTGTTGTTCTTCTGGTGTGGCTGTGGGCTGGGCTCCCTTTCATGGTGCAGGTTGTCGTCCGACTTAACACCAGGTAGGAGCAGGTGTTAATTCCATGCTGCTAACGCGCCTTATCGCATGTTTTTGATTCTTATTGCCGTTCTGGCTGGTCGTTGGGAATGTTGCGAAGTGGTGTTTCCGCAGGTTTTTGCACGGGAACGCCTACTCTGCATCTCATCAGCCTTAGTTGCCGGTGTCATCCGTGGCGATGTTTTTTGCGGCTGCTATCACAGGTGGACTGGTGATATCAGCTGTTAGCACCAGCTTGTGAATGGTGCGATGGATTTATCACCACTTTGGCTGCGATAAAGTGCCGCTAACTCGGCGTTAAGTCCTTGAGAATATGCCCCAAAGGGTCTCAAAGGTGATACGCTCTTCCAACATTAGCGGTGTAAACTGTAGCATGCAGAGGTGACATGATCGTTCTGCCCTAAATTAAGAATTATCCACCAGGGTGCTGCATTTTGTAAACGTTGCAGGTTTTATAGCCTATTATTTGTGATAGCAGGTAGCTACTGTTTGCATAATCCAAATGCAAATTAGATTTTGGACATGTAATCCAAATGTGATAACATACTTGAAAAATTTGCTATAAGTTTTTGGGGAAAACTATAAATTAAAAAAACTTTTAAATCAGGCAGATATGGTCAGTGGCGCTAAAGCGGAGGAGCATCACCCCACTGAACAAAAAGAAAAATAACATGATAATAATGATAGCTATTATCATGTTATTTTTCCTATATCTGTCAGTGGCTCTCGGGCGGGGCGGGTTTGGCCAGAGCAGGGGAGGAGTGCTGTGCACTCCCAAAGTGAGCATTAACTGCATGAGCATGAAGTGTTTGGACGGCCCTCTGGGGCGACCAAACAGTCCATGTTCACTTTGCATGCTCCTACCAGGTTGCATTACACAGCCTGGTCAGGAACATGTACAGGCTCCCTGTTGCAGTCTGAGCGCCGATCCACGGCGCTCAGACCAATCACAACGCTGCATTGCAGAGTTGTGATTGGTTCAGGGGAGCCTGTCTGATGGGTGCTTCCTGTTGCCGGTAGTGTGCAGGAAGATGACTTGGAGGACGCAGGAGAGACGGCAGTCCGACGGCCGGCCGTTCCAGGTAAGTGTTCCGTCCTTTGCCTTACCTCCCCCCGCCTCACCACCCGGGACCAGTAGCAGCTGCTACTGGAAATGGTACAGTCCAGTACACAGTGTCTTGCTAATTCGCTATTGCATAATGAGGGAGTCATCCTACCACACCCACAGGTTTCTAATCCTTGAACGGCAGGTGTTGTTTCAACCTGTTCTGATGGCCAGGCAACTCTATGGCATATGGAGAAGGGGACCAAACAAGTGAGAGTGGAAACTGTATTTTTCTTTGTAGGCGTGCATTATGTAGCCCGCACCCACATGTAATCTTCTGTTGTATTAACGTAAAGAGTTAGACTTGTGAACCATGTTAACATGAAAACGTGATGTGCTTTAGGTTATTGCAATGTAGCTTATCAAATCAACGTAGAAAACGAATGTAACTAGCTCAAAACATTAACGTTAAGAATTTGTGTTGTGCAATTGACATTCATTCATGTATTAGATGTATTTCATTAAACGTCTCGTTTTACATGTAGGTAAATGCAGTAATTGAGATTCCCCTAATGTTATGCAAATTCGTAAAGCTCATATGATGCTTTTTTATGTTCTTGTAGGCCTGAAATATAGTTCCCTGGAAAACTCTCGCTGTAGAATTAACAGTCTGACTTTCATGTGTGCTTTGGAATTTGTTCTTTCTCACGTTTTGTGTTGCAGGTGAAAGAAGCGCTCTTGTTAGCTAAAATAATGTCTTTGTTTTACTAGTCAGTCAAGGAGAGAAGAAGTTACAATCATGTGGCTCAAGTCGATAAAGGAAGGTTGTTTTGTTTCACACAGGAGAAGGTCTGAGAACCAAGGCCAAAAAGTATTGAGGGAAGAACACCGTTGTCCCATGGAAAACTACCTTCAGGATCGTACCCAGAGCAGATGGCGTGACCCGAACTGGATTCTGGGAATGTTACCCAAGAATGATGTGTTGTTGGAAGTAGGAAAAGCGTGCCACTTCTTCTCTTGCCTTCAGAGAGAGAACATCTTAGAACGAGCTCTGTCTTGGTAGCTTCATGCTACATGACCCATACACTGAAGAGAATTCTTAGGAAGACTCCACATGCTGACACCTTTTACCCTCCACTTGGAAATGATTATGTAGGGATGTCACTTTAGTGTTAGAGTAGGGATAGACTTAATGCTTTTCACTCACCACCCCTAGATGCAGGGAAATTTGGACTCATGCTTCCTGATCCTTTGCATTTTGCTACTTGAATTAATTGTGCCGCTTATGCTACATCGTCTAAATTGAAGACACAGATTTGGCTTTATGCTAATTCCGTTGTATTTCTACACTTTCGAATTGAGGTGTCTCCATGTTCAGTTATTTTTGGCTTTGCAATAAAACAACTAAACTTAAGTAAGTTTTCTGTGGTTACTATGTGCCTTAGAGAAGTATTAATTAACTGATTGGCATTCTAACAACTTTTCTCCCCTTTACACCTTCATGCTGCGAAAAAGAACCATCAGATTGTGAGTCTAGAACAGGTCTAGAACGTATGGGCCTGGCCCTCACAAGCATGATCTTTGGTTTACTTATATTTAATTTCAGCTTTTTTAATTACTTCTAATAGCCAATGTCACATAAATGTTTACTAAAGCGGGCTCTATCATTGGAAGTTGATGCAACAATTTTGAAAAACAGCTGTGAATCATTGTTATATGCAGTGCAAGGGAAATGCAAAATGTCCTTATGTGTTCGTGGATAAATGTTAAAAAGTATTGTAGACAAGGCTTCTCCTTGGTGGACCCAACATTCTGAAAGTTTTGAAACTGGGTAAGGAGAAAATCATGCCTAGATACAGCCACACCCTTTTCCATAGTCGATTACTCTACATATCATGATTTAATTATTCATGGTGTCGGAAACCGCTGACAGATCAAAAAAAATCAGTGGCTTCTACCTCCATCACCCCTCATTTTGCAGAGATCATCCACTACAGTAGTAATCACTGAAACTGTACAGTGAGGTGCTCTAGATCCTGCTTGTTTGTTATGGAGGGAATTTCATTCATACATTTCTGCAGGTGTCCTCTTCCCACTTGTTTCAAGAATTATAACAAATAGATCAGGTTGATAATTGATCATAGATTTGTAAGGCTTGAAGGATCAGGCAAGGTGTTTTTAATATTTGTTTTATCACTGACATGTTCAAACTGAAGAAATGGCCTGGGTCAGCATAGGGACAGTTTCAGAGAAGAGAACGATAGATTTCAGTATTTTAGAGTCATTAATGTCCAGTGGTGGTTCCATGGTTTTATTTTGTATAATAATTTAATTGTATCTTATTATCCTGACTGGTATGTCCAAAGTGCAATAAGTAAAATGTAAAATCTGTTACTTCCATTGTTCTCACCAACAATGGATGAGGGTTATTTTAGGCCACCTTTGTTATGTCCTTCTTATAGGAAGTCTAATGTTTCCCCACATCAGGCTATGCAATGGCCTATGTCCATTTTAAATTCTTATGTTTTTAAAATGGAGATTATAGTTTATTTTTTATTTCACTTCATCTCTTTCGTGTCCGTGTTGAAGTGTCTGGATTCATCTTACATCTAATGTTTTTTATTTTAATTGATTTACAATTTACACTTTAATGTATTTCGATTTTCTAGGCATGTTGATTACAGTCTTTTAATATTTTTTGCCTACTTCCTTTGATTTCAGTTCTGTTATGGTTCTCTTTTTCATCCCTCACATTTCTCACAGGTTTGCTGTTCATTGTTGGTGACACATAGGCAGGGGTGCAACACAGGTCCGTGCAGCCCCAGCGGTGCAGTGGGACCTCTTTGTGGGGGGCCCCATTCAGCCCAAAACCAATGACTATCTGTGAGATATGGGAGACTCAGAGGCCTCTCACCTTATTCTGCAGTGGGCCTCATTATTTTGCATAACACCACTGACAACAGGAGAAATCCCTTCCTTAGGCCACCTCCACCAGTTCCCTTGCCAAAACAGAAGCTTGCATTTTAGGCATTTGAATTTCTATAGATGAGGGAATGATCTCCATCTATAAATATAGATCAGAAATCCAGCCTAAAACAATAAGTAATAACTTTACATTATTAATTCTTATTGCATGTGTCACCACCCCTTCATATTAGGGGGTGGAGGCTTGCAAATCTACTTAGTCTGCAGAGATGTCTACCAGGAATTGGTCAAACTATCCAGGCGGAGATCTCTCTTCATGAATTGTAAAATGAGTGCCTCCATCCAGCAGTGCATGTGTGAAGTTAGGGGATGGATGTGGTGTCATTGGTAGAGACTTTGCTCTGTAAAGAAAGAAAGAAAGAATACATGTGGGTAGCACACAAATCTTAGGACTCTTGGCCTCAGGCCATCTGAGAAAGACCTTTGTACTCTCCCTGTGCTACAGTTAAAACCCTGAGATTTCAATCTAGCTTGACCCTCCCGCTATCTGTCCTAGTCAATTTCATTATTTCTACTTGCTATTTTCACCCGAAACAGTTAAAGACCATCCTGCCGTATCTCAATTTGGGAGGCAGAAAGTCTGATGCAAGGCCATTCTCAGATCTCACCTGGATTATTGCACTTGCCCATATGTTTGTTGAAATACCTTCATTCTATTCAGTGTGATGGCCCAATTCACTTTGGTAGTCCTCAGATTCAGCCTGATAAGCCTCTCCATGGTAGAGGTTGGGGCTTATTCTAAAACCATGTCCCTCATTCACTTTTCTGTTTACAATCATGCACTGTCATTTCGACAAGCCATCTTGTTAAGTATTCTCACAGTCTCCATGCTGAAGCAATCTGAGCCTGTTGGTAAACTCCAGGTTCTACAGAAAGATACTAGGACAGAACACCTTCTCTGAGCTTCCACATCATCCCGGAAATTGTCTACCCTCTTTTTCAGGAAAAAACAACTTACTCTCCTTTTGAAAGCATGTGAAGACCTAGGGGCCGAGTACGATGACGTTCGGAAACTCTTCCGACCAAATCGATTTCGGAATCATTTACGACCGAATCGGGTTCTGCGAGACCGTCCAACCGATTACGATGCTTCCGAACATCGTTTGGTCGGACTCGCATTGACATCAATGGGAGCCTGTGTTCCGAACGAGAACACAGGCTCCCATTGAAAAAAGGGGTGGTTGGGAAAAACCTTGCGCCCTGTGACGGGCACCCCAAGGTGCCTGCCACACTGTGCATGGTTGTAAAGAGGGGTCCCATGGGTACCCCCACGGGCCACATCCGGAGGCCTACGGGTGAAGGGGGGCCTGCTACGGGCCCCCAAAGTCAGATTCGGAACGGCTGTCCAAATCGGCCATCGTAATCGCTCGTTTGGAAACCGGGTCCATAGAGCTGTACGATTCAGCTCCGAACGACTTGGGCTGTCCGAATGCCGTTCGTAACCGATTCGGACAGCCCAACCGGTTTCCTTGCATAGTAATCGGTCATTCGGAAATGTGTCCGATTCGGTCGGATTCACCGAATCCGAATCCCGTTCGGAGCCTTTCCAGACGGCATCGTAATCGCCCCCCTAGTCTTTCTCACAGTACTGGCATGCTAATTTCATTTGGAGTTAATTTCAATTCTTGTAGCACCTACAAACTCCTAGGGGTGTTAATTTGTTATAGAGAAACTAATATTTTTTTCCTGAAAACAATGTGAAGGAGTCTAAATAGACACAGCTCATGTGGTCAGAAGAAATGAAATCATCATAGCTGAACACTAAAGTTATGGGGGACGTGTACACAGTTATTCATATTAGAGAGAAATTGAAAATGTACTGATAGGATTTCCTAACTCCTAACTGTAATTGCTGGTTTGCACATATGTGGAAATGCACTTTAAAAGATTGACGCTATTCATGGGTCGAATTTTTGCTTACCTTATATATTATAGCTATGTTGGTTTTATAGATGTATTTATTGTTATTTCATGGTTTAAGGATATGTTTTGTCTCCAAAAGAAACACTGTTGATGATGATGAAAATGTATTCAAATATTTGACTTCACCAATGCAGAACAATGGCATCTTTTGGGGAGTATATTTATGTGTTCATGCAACACTTTCTGTTTTCACTTGCTGCAAAGGGCTGAAACCTCTGAGTGGGTATGAATCCAACGTCCTGTGCAAGAAAAGTTTGGGAATGGGACTATATGTTGCTATATACCTAGTATATACGTTTCACTAACATTCTGTCCAAACATCCAAATGACCCCTCACAGGTGTACTACTATAATATGGAGATTTGAATATTCGCCTACAAAAATATCAAACCCTACACAAAAGCCATTTTGTAGTGGGTAGAGTGCTACAACTTTACATACTGTAAGTGCAATTCACATCTCTTCATCCAGAGCGCTTCAACTCTTCAATTTTTTCTGTGCAGAGATTTCAATCTCAGTGGTGGAAATCTCACACATATAGCTAAGGGGCACATTCACAAGGACTTATCGCTGAGTTATCGCCACCTTAACGCATCAAAAGTGGAGATAGATTTAACGCCCCATTCACAAGCGGGTGCAAACTGCAGACATCGCCAGTTTCCCACGATAACTGCCGCAAAATTTATCTCCACGGGTGACACCACCAACTAACCCTAATGAGATGCAGAGTAGGCGTTCCCGTGCAAAAACTCACGGAAACACCACTACACCACTTTCACAACGAACTGCCAGATCTGCGATGCGAACCAAAAACAGACGATAAGCCGCGGTAGCAGCAGGGAATTAACACCTGCCTTTTGCTGGTGTAAAGCAGGACGACTACCTGCAGCATGAAAGGGAGCCCAGCCAAGAGCCACATCTGTAGACCCACAGATGCCATGGAGCCAATGATCATGCAGCTCGGAGACCCATGAGGGCCACAACACCCACCGCCACCACCCCCAGGCCCGCCACCATCCCCAGGACCCGCCCCGCCCCCCCGGACCACTACAGAGGCAGCGTACACAAAGACAGCGGACCCACCGTAAATGCACCAGCCGCACAGACCAAACACCAGAGGAGGACATTGCCCACTACAGGCCCAAAAGAACAACCATCCCCGCATCCTGACCCACATCGCCCACCGGCTAACGGTACCAACACAGCGGACAACCAACATCCCTCCGCAAACAAAGCTGCCGGCTGTGCTGCACATGTTGGCCTCTGGTACCTTCCAACCCACAACTGCCAGAGTTGGAGGAGTCTCACAGCCAGCCCTATCCAAGTTCATCACACCTGTCCTGGATGCCATCATCTGCCTGGTACCCCAGCACCTCCACCTCACCCACACTGCGCAGGAGCAGCTGGAGACCAAGCAAGGCTTCTACGCCATAGCTGGATTCCCTCACGTGTTGGGGCAATCGACTGCACACATGTACCCCTCGTGCCCCCTGCAGACACAGCACACAAGTACCGCAACAGAAAGCACACGCATTCCATCAATGTGCAGGCAATAGTGGACCACCGGAGACTCCTCAACAATGTCGTGGCCAACTCCCCAGGCAGTGTGCATGAATCATACAACTCCCGACAGTCCATCATCAACCAGCGCTCCCAGGATGGCACCTATGGAAATGCAGTGCTCGTTGGTAAGTACCAAATGAACAGACCACACACCTCCACCCCACAGTCATGCAACTCACGACACTGGCAATGGGCACTCAGCAGAACTACATGCAACATGCCACACAACATGCCAACCGACCAGACATGACAACACAACTCCATTGGGAACCTGGGCTTGCCGTGCACACAACCCAGCCACGGCATGGCAGCACAACCACACAATAGCAGAATGTGAGGAGAGGCTTGGAGCAGGCCTGTGCAAGAGCGGCAAGTGACTAATGAATGAGAACCTACCCAATGCCAGGTGTGGCGTGGAGGTGCCGGACAGACTTCAGTGTGCAAACCACGGAAATGGCCATGTGGACATTAACTGCTGGTGCATGGAGTGTAGTGGCCAGTGGACGCTACCAAGTCCCCACAGGCTGTGGGGCAGAACGCAGAAATGTCGCACGTTACGTCCCCCCTGTATACGCGGGCATAGTGGGTTGGCCCTGCGTACGCCAGGCCTGCGTAGGGGTGTGAATAAAAAGCCTGTCGCACTGGGCGTGGTTCTCTTTCAGAATGGCCAAAGTGTCTGCCAGGGCGGCGCCTCTCAGCCTGCCACGAGGCCGGCGCCGTGCGCGGCAGGGCCTGCGTCCTCCCTGTACACCTGCTGTACCCCGGGCCGCTGGTCCCCAGACCCATCATGCCTGCCCCAGCGCACCAAGGAGGCTCCGCTCACCTATCGACACCGGCGTGTGTTAAAGAGGGCCCACCACGTGCCGGTGCAAGCTTCAGGCCCAAGTCCCGCGACCTTTGCAGCCTCCGCAGACCATCGCTGGCCTCCACGGCGCTGGCCCACAGTACTCCTTTTTCATTGACATACTCCACTGGCGTACTCTTCGGCCCAGTTGTTGGCACATGTTGTACTGAGTCGTGAGTTTTGAATGGCAGTGACCAAAGGTCTGTGGCAGCATCCACATCACTATACTCCCTCCGATCAGTGAAGCCAAAGTATGCATCGCAAGCCTGCGACACGTGGTGCCACTAACCCTGTTCAACGCAAGCCTGTGACACGTGGTGCCACTAACTCTGTTCAACGCAAGCCGGCGACACTTGGATGAGGGCTCAGGCCTACACTGCGGTCCAGTAGGTCCCACATGTGGAACTGTGTCCTGAGTCTTGAATGGAAGTGACCCCAAGTCCGTGGCAGCATCCACATCACTAAACTCCCTCCGATCAGTGAAGCCAAAGTCTGCATCGCAAGCCTGCGACACGTGGTGCCACTAACCCTGTTCAACGCAAGCCGGCGACACTTGGATGAGGGCTCAGGCCTACACTGCGGTCCAGTAGGTCCCACATGTGGAACTGTGTCCTGAGTCTTGAATGGCAGTGACCCCAAGTCCGTGGCAGCGTCCACATCACTAAACTCCCTCCGATCAGTGAAGCCAAAGTCTGCATCGCAAGCCTGCGACACGTGGTGCCACTAACCCTGTTCAATGCAAGCCGGCGACACTTGGATGAGGGCTCAGGCCTACACTGCGGTCCAGTAGGTCCCACATGTGGAACTGTGTCTTGAGTTCAGAATGGCAGTGACCAAATGTTAATTGCCACGTATATATCACTGAACTCCCTTCGATCAGTGTCCCAAACCCTGCATCGCAAGCACACGACACGTGTCTGTGGGCCCGTGCTGACCGCTGCCCCTGGCCTACACTGCGGTCCAGTAGGTCCCACATCCAGCACTTAGTCGTGATTCATGAATGGCAGAGTCCATACCAGTGAACGCACAGAGAGGAGTAAGAGGAAGATGCGGCTCAGTCCGGATGAAAGCCAGATCCACATCACGGAGGTGACCGAACACTAGCAACAACTGACCTGGTGCCACTAACCCTGTTCACCGCCAGTCTGCGTCCCGTGGTGCCACTGAACCTGAACTACGCAGGCCAGTGGGACCATCCAATGTAAGCCGGCGACACTCGGATGAGGGCCCCTGCTGACCGCTGCCTCAGGCCTACACTGCGGTCCAGTAGGACACACATGTGGAACTGTGTCCTGGGTAAGATATGGAGGAGTCCACACCATTTGACATGCCTCATCGCAGGCAGAATCCCCTATCAGCACTGGTGCCACTAACTCTGTGCGCAATGAGTCATGGGCACTTTCTGGTTGGACTTTGGTGGCATCTGAGTCCATGGCCTGGGGGTTGTCTGCATCATCATCTGACTGGGACGGACTTGGTGTTCGACATGTGTCTGTTCCATTCATCTTCACCATAGTGACTGTTTCTGTGTGGTTCTGCCCTCTGCATCATGCCCTGGGGGTACACCTTCCACTGTCCACCGAGACACTCCGCGACAACCCCCTTTGTTATCTACGAGAACCTGCTCTGCTCTCGTGACCCTGCCCCAGTGCACCGCAAGTCAGCGGCCCGTGGCGGTAGGCCCGTGCAGGACGCTGTGCATCCGGGGCCACTAACATTGTGCAGCTCGAGTCATGGGGCCTTTATGGTTGAATGGTTGTGTCCTTAACGATGGACACTGTTATCGTTTTTTGACTGCACCAGGCACTCCATGACGGCTGGTGTACACACACCCCACACACATCCAACACAGGTGTCACTCGACATGTTATCCTGCTAATAAAAGTGGCCGGGCGCACGTGCCCGTAGTCATTCACACCATCTAAGCAAGTGTGTCCGTGTGGTCATTATGTCAGCATGATGGGCCCGAGCCCTGCAACATCACAGTGTGCTGTCTTCAGCGGACAATACCATGTCACCACAGCAGTGGCTAAGACCTTGGACATGAAGCTTCGCCCACCCCCCCTGCATGCACAAGTGGCGTGTGCTGGTCCGGCGTACGTCAGGTCAGCGCAGGGGTGTGCTGATTCTGCAGGGGGATCAGGGCATGGCTCTGTTCTGGCCTTGAGCAGGAAGTGCGGTAAGCGTGTCTCTGTGTTGGAGTGTTGTCGCCACCAGGGCCACAGTAGTCGATGTTGCAATGTAGAATGCACCCGGAGGGCGGGCCCGCACATACGGGGAAATGTAGGAGCGCAAGACCGCTCGGGGTCTTGGCTCATACATGCCAAGTGTTGTGTGTATCAGTCCTGCGGCTGCATAAGCCAGATGCCTAGCCTCAATCGCAGCGCGATCACAGCCAGCCATGACTGTACACCTGTGTCCGCCCTGTCCAGACCATTGGCCTACACTAACGTGGCCGCACACCCTCAACGGCCAGCTTCACTGTGTTGTTGGCATGCCGCTGGACATGCGCAGACAGGCATGACAATGGGGTGCTGTAGGAGTGCACGTGATACAACCGCACAGCACACACAAGTGTGGGGGCTCGTGGGAGGGAGGAGCAGCTGTGAGGCAACGTGACACCCAGGCCTCTGTACATCTCCTGTATGCAAGCAGATGGTAGAGTTACTGTAGGGATGAAAGGTCCTTTGTCTGAACTATCAGGCGGAAGCAGATCTGCAGCTCCGAGCTGGGACTTGCATGTGCCCAGCACCCCTGACAGATACGATAGCATTTGCTGGCGACTCCCACGCTACGCACTGCCCGACGTGAGACCAACGTGTACACATCCCACACACAGAAGTCCTTGGTCGTAGTTAGCGTGCGTGAAATGGCCTTCACACGTACTCCCACCCCACCCCAGGCCTGCACCCGTTGCACACAGACACTGCTCATTGATCTGAGCTGTGGCATTTCATCCACAGGACTGGCACGGATCAGCACAGTGCCGCTTCAAGCAGAGCCACTGACGCAATGGCAGACCATCCCGGACACATGCACAACTCCAGTCACGTGGACTGGTACCATGCATGTCTGCTGCATGTACTGGGGGCACTGCCATTGGCAGTGCTGCAGATCAGTTACCGGCTAAGCTTCCGCCTTTCCAACGTCACCTGCATTCAGCCTGCATTGCATTGTCGCTCATGCATATTCGAGTGGACCATGGATGTCTGCCTCTCCAACGTAACGGTAGCTGACCTGGATTTTGACGTGTGTGTGCGCCCCCTGTTGGCCCACGACCAGGAGTGTCACCGTGATGCCCGTTTATGGCATGCCTGGATGATTGGCATGCATGCTGGCAACTGGACCTGGGAGATTGCACAAGTCGTCTTGTGCAGTGACCACATTGAGCCGCTCCCATATTGGGCTTTAGTGCCAATTGGGGCCAGGGGTTGGAGTCAGCACATCTGTCCGGGACAGCTGATGGGTTACGTCGCCGACATGTTGGATGTAGTCGACAACGAGCTCATGTTTGAAATGTTGGCCTACGCTGCTGCACTCGCATTCATGGACGAGTGACAACGTACCTGCAGCCACAACTGAATGTGACCCATTGCACGTGTCCCGGCGCCTGGTTGCATGTTGGGAATCTGGTCACATGTCCCAAGACGACAGTGGACATGGCTGCATTGGCCTGGACTCTGGATACATGCGCGGACATCCAACGCGCGTTGGCACTGACTTGTGTGGGTGATGGACTTCCCCGGGGTGGACATGGGCGCTTTCCAACGTTCCTCATTCAGACATGCTGCTGCATTGGTCTGCATGATGTGGCACTTCTCTTGGCCGTACTGACACGCAATTGTTGATGAAGTTTCCGCACCTTCACTTGTCTCCAACTGTGATGAGTGTTGATATGTATGCAAATGTGTGTGTCACAGCCTATCTGGGTCCCTGCCATACATGCATTGCTACCCCATCAGGGCTGTGGGTTGGTACTTGTGCATTGTCATGTCCCTGTTTCGTGCTTTGCTAGATGCGTATGGCCATTTACCGGCCACAAGCGGGTGCACTTGTGTCCTGTGTTCGGTTGTGCAATTGTTGGTGTTTCTACCACTTTGTGTTCGATGTTGGGGTGCTCTGCTTCCTATGTGTGTGTGCTGCATTGTGTGTGAGATGGCCCTTCAGCTCTGATTTGGCTCACCCTTCTCCCTTTCAGGCAGTGTGGTTTTCACTTCTGTGCTTGTTTAGTGGTGTGATATTGCCGGCTTGTTTGACTTGTGCTCTTGGTTGGTGTTGTTACTCTAGGGCATGGTTTGTCTGCAGTTGTGCTGTGCTTAATTGTGCATGTGTGCTATTGTGCCCATCTCCCCCGTCCCCTCAGTCCCTGGACGTTTCTCTCCCTGTTGCTGTTGTGTCTGTTGATTTTGAGCAGTTTCCGGTCCCCGACTCCTGCCACCATCTCCAGACTGATGTGGTGGACACCATTTCCTCCATGTCATCCAACTCCTGGTGTGGCGCTGGACTCCCACCTCCGGTGTGCATTGCTGCCTTCTGGTTGTTGGCGTGTTTCTGCTTGTTTTTGCGTTTCGCATCATTCCAGCTGTTCTGGTTTTCTTCCATTGTCCTCCTCCGCTCTCCGGCTGCATTCACCTTGTCCACGATGGACTGCCATGTACAATGTTTTGTTGCCAATGGGGCTTGTGGGGTTGTGTACTTGCTCCGACTGCCTCCATTGTGCTTCGCTGTTGTTTTCTGTTTGGTTTGTCTTCCTTTTTCCTGCTTTTGTTGTGCTTATTCCCGCCTGCCGTGTGTGTGTGGCGGGCCTGGCCCTGGTTATCGCTGCTTTCCTCATCGCGAATGGGCTCATCGCAGGTTTTTTTGCGTTGGGGTTTGGGTTTTTATCTCCGTCGCGGTGGTTGTATCGCGTACATTGGCTGCGTTTTCGGCAAAATATCGCATGGTACCGCCATGTTGTGAATTCCACGTTAACACAGGGTTATTTTCCCGCAATAGACTGCGATGTGTTAAGTTGGGTTAACATTTTTTGAAGATGTTTAGCGCACGTTCTTGTGAATATACCCCTAAATGTTTTAGTAAGAAATGTGTTAGTGACAAGGAAGAGTGAATGAAAAATTCAAAATAATTGCTACAACTTTTTGGGGTAGGAGTAGGCAAATAAAAGGAGGGGGATTTGAGGAGGGACATGCCAAAACAAAAACACATGCACAAATGAGTAAGATAATTCACAAAATGCATACCTACATTTACTTCTGTAGAACTACAATCAAAACAGCCTTAAATATACTCCAGCCCTGCCTTGGAGTAAGTCAAGCACCAAACAGTGCCAATCACTGTATCTGCAATACACACCCATATAAAAATTAATGGAAGCAGGAAAGAACACTAACACATAGGGAAACATAAATACATTAAATTGAATTTGTATTTAAACATTATGTAAATTACTTTAATGTTAGTAACATATAATGCTAATTGTCAAATAAACATAATAACATTTTGATAACATATATGGTAGATGACAAAGTATATTTTATAAAACGCAAATCACTAATGCAATAATGCATAATCTGCATCCAAAATTCTGATTCACTCAACACAAATAATACTGCAAAGGGTGGGGGAGGAATAATTAACATTGCATTTAATTAAAAAAATGTAAATACAGTTTAAAAATCTATATTAACGGAAAATGTTATAATTGTGTACATTTTGGTGCAGGTTTGTCCCTTGTTACTGTGACAGGCCTAAGCAAATATAAATTTAGAAAATGTGTTTAATTATTTTTTCATTTAAAAAGATTATATGTCTGTTTTCATTTAAATGAATTTTAAAATGTCATATTACTTTCTATGGGAAGATCTCTGTTCCAGTGACAGAGAACTTCACGAACAATAGGAAAGTTACAAAAAAGTAACTGTATGGTAGTAAAATGGGTTGTAGGAGTGTCACTCCCTCTTTTGAGAGTGTGAAGACTCATAATTTAAATCTAGGCAGAGATCACTGCTAGGAAATGGTGCATTTCCTCAAGAAGGAAATCTACACCTACGTCTTGAGGTAGATTTCAATATGACTGTATTCACAATATTGACTATCTCAATATCGTGAAGTTAAGTTTATATAGGTAAGCATAGATTTACTATTCTTAACTCTACATTTGCGTACCTTGATGATATATGCATATATCTTCAAGATGTGTAGTTAAAAATAGTAAAGCTATACTCCCCTTCTTAATATCATGGTACTAAGTAGTATGAGGTCAATATTTTTGTAGGACAATATTTTTGTTATCGATATTCTGATATATATAAGCCCATTTCAGACCTATGGCTGTTTCTGGCCTTTATGTGCAGACATGCTCTCAAATTTATTTTGGCCAATATTTAGCCCAGCAATGGTTCTTCAGCAATGGCTAAACAGGGTACTTTACTTTTTATTGTTGAACAAAATAAAACCAAAACTATGGCTTTGAGATGATGTCCTGCACACACACCTGCACATTGGGATTCAACCATCATGTTGTGGCAAGGCATTGTTTCATCTACTGTAAATGTGACTTTTGAAAAGAATCTTATCCGGCGTTGCCATTTTGAAATATAATATTGTGAGGCA
The DNA here is from genome assembly GCA_963921515.1 of Calotriton arnoldi. Lineage (NCBI taxonomy): Eukaryota > Metazoa > Chordata > Amphibia > Caudata > Salamandridae > Calotriton > Calotriton arnoldi. Next base: position 435,817 of record CAWUFW010011349.1, on the reverse strand, counting down.
CTTGTTAAATGTGGTTTCTTTTGAGGTGTGTTATTGCTGGTTTTGCTAAGTATCTTTTGCAATCCATGCTAGAAATACGGTCATATTAAATTGCATCAGCACTCCTGGATAGGATCTCAGTTTGTGTAGGGATATTTTTTCAGACAATAGGCTGGAAGTAAAACTGTGGAGAACTTTCCAGGCTTGTGTTTCACCCCAGAACCGGGCCTCAGCTCAACATCCTTTCATTCTGGGCAAATCCTTAAATCTCTCCACACCTAAAAAAAAGGGGAAAGGCAATTTGATGCTCATGTAAAGTGCCCTAATGTCTTTGGGCATGCCAAGTTCGCGCTACGTAAAAGTGCAAAAAAATGTTGTTTATACTGTACTTAGGTTTGAAACCACTGTATCTGTTATTCTTCAGCAGTCCATCTCTTTACTGTATGGCATTAATAATAGCAATGGCAAATTCCTGTTCAATTCACCTGCCCATTTGGAGCGCTTTCATTGTTTCTTTTAGGGGGAATGCACTTGGGCATCCTTCTAACTATACTTTTACGGTTGCGTGTCAAGAAATAAATGCCTTTCTAGTGACACCAAATAAATAGCCGTGCAATAGGGCGGCGGTAGGACAATGGCAATCTCCTTGGGTGTCCCTCCCCGGACACATCGTTTACAACGCACGCGTTACAACGTGTGCCATTACAACACAATTTTTACAACGCAAAATCCATTACAACGCATGTCATTACAACGCATGCAATTACAAAGCATTCCCCAAAGTAACGCCCCGGGGGAGTTAGAATAGTAATTTGTGTTGTAATGGATTATGCGTTGTAATGGCTTGCGTTGTAATGACATTCGTTGTAATAGATTTTGCGTTGTAAAAAATGTGCTGTAATGGCACACGTTGTAAATGCGTGCGTTGTAACGTGTCCTATTCGTCCCTCCCCATTCCTAATGGCCTTTCTGGAACATGGCAGTCGTTGCCACTCCTCGAAGGACTCCATTTGTGATAGAGGCAGCAGGTGCACTATCAGTATTTCGAATACAAGGAATGGATGTTTAGCATCATGCTGTAAATAAGAAAGCTGAACTATTTTTTATCACAAGGCAATCGAAATTCCTTCAGCTGTCACACATACCCTTATTAACCATTTTTTCTTCATAAAACTTTCACTGTTTTCTCTTTTTTTAATATGGTGCAATAGAATATTTCTGAAAACGTTTATCTCATTAATAAAGTCTTTGGTTCCTTAATAACTGTACATACGTTCTTTTTACAGTCGCATTAAATCTCGCTGTAAGCATCCACACGACATTCTGCGGAAGAGATTTGGAAAGAGCTATGTGATACTGTTATGAGATGAGTCAGGAATGAAGAATAGAGTGAGGCAGGATTTCATGCACACACTTCCCTTAAATCATCGTTATGGTGGGCTATAAAGTCTTTTTGTTTAGTTAAGGTTCTGGATGTGTGCTTCGTTTGCGAAAAGAGGCGATTTATTGCTACCATTCATTATCAAGAACGTGCAGTACCTATGAAGACTGCAGAATCATACAAAGGCTATTTATGAGTAGGCTGTTATATTTGCACTCTTTTTTTCCTAAACATGGTGGGCAATGCCAACGTCCTGCTTGCTATGCTCGCTACTATCTTATGGAGGCATGACAATGGTATTTATAGTTGTTGATGTGCATCCTTCCTATGCAATGCACCTCCTTGAGAAAGGAAGTGGAATCAATAAGTAGGGTTAGTAATCATTTAATTAATTTCCTAACTTTATTCGGATAAAAGCATATCCATAAAAGAGCGAACACATTACAATATTTAAAAACATACAAATCGTAATATATTAAAAGACATTCATAAAAGTTCAGTTCAGTGCAAAGCTATTAAAGGTCAGTTATACAGTATTCATCTAAATGTGCGCAGGAACAGCAGTTTTCAAAATGGCACCCGCATGAGTGATCAACTCGTCCTCTCCCAATTGGAGAAGGATCTTATATGCTTCTCTATGATCTACATAGGAACGCCTCTTAAAAATAGGAAGTAGAAAGTGTTCTGTATGGTTAGTTACATACGAGAACCGTGCTACGCGACAGAATACAGTGTGCATGTTGGTGCCTTTTGGTCCCAGGGAATTTTCAAGTTATGTCATGTTATGCGTCTTTTAAATAGCAGAGATTCACCGACTACTTGCTTCTTATTGCTTTGGTGCCTGTGGTTGTGGGTATACCCAGGGGTGCGTGCTCTCCCTGGGGGATATATACGAACAGGTCCGAGCCCTATGAGTTGTGAACGTGTTGCATAGACTAGTATAGGGTTTGTGTAAAGATCATCGTCGCCACTGTAAGGATGTAGTAAGCTGGACTCCGGAGTTCACATAGGTGGTTCTTTTATTAGTGGGAAAGTACAGATGATGATAGGTGCCTGTGTCGATGCCCTACCAGGAGCTGTTTAGGGAAACAATGGTTCTGATGTGGCCTAAAGGTCCATTCAGGAGTGACCCTCTGGGGGGCACTAACAATTCAGAGTGGGAAATTAATTCTTGAAGGGAGCGGTAAGTAATATACAAAGGGATCGTAGGGTCAAGTATATACAGGTATTTATTCAAAAACAATAGTATTCAGGTGCTTACACAATAAGTGACAAAAAGCGTGGTGTGAAAAGTGAAGGTGAAATTAAAATAAAACATCGCATTGACAACATTAGAGCGAACTCCTTAGAAATATTATACAAAGTAAAAGGAGTTCATGTTGTTGGGGGTCGACGGCGTTTCAAACTCATTTATTTGAGTTCATCATCAGGACAAACATAGGTGAGCAAGCTGAATTGGGGATGAACGATGTTAGTTGCACGTCATGGGTGTCAAGCGCCTGTAGGGCGCTGCGGTCCTTAACGTGAGCGCGTGGATACTAATGTGCAGAGTTAATTTGCCCGATTACGGAAGAGCAGCTGGCCAGTCAAGGGCATTTGTTCAGGGCCGATTATTTTTTGGGAAGAATCCAGGGCACTAAATGAAAGCCTGGAGACGAAACAGAGCGTGTCTTTCTTCTGTGGTAGCCTGCGCTGAGTACCTGTATATACTTGACCCTACGATCCCTTTGTATATTACTTACCGCTCCCTTCAAGAATTAATTTCCCACTCTGAATTGTTAGTGCCCCCCAGAGGGTCACTCCTGAATGGACTTTTAGGCCACATCAGAACCATTGTTTCCCTAAACAGCTTACCACCCCAGGTTCACATATTGGGGTACCCTTGTTTTCTATAAACCTACCAGGAGCTGGGCAGCTTCCTGCTCAGCCACCAACTGATCTTCACATTGACACATTTGCAAGATGACATCCCTACCATATGAAACCAACATTCAAGGTTGCACAGCAGTAAGCCATGAGCGCATAGAAGAAACAGATCCCAACGTCCAGCCAAACAGATGGGATCTGTAGATGGAGGCGGGTCTTCACACCTGCTGTTCAAAGCCAAGCGCAATTGGCATATGTTTAGGCTTCCCTTGGGGTGTGCATCGAAGTTGGGTTGTGACTTTTTGTAACCTCCACCTAACTTGAGTCAGCAGTGAAAGTGTTGTAATTTGTTGTTTTTTTGCATTTGGAATTAGGGAGAACTCAGTAGATAAACTATGTTGTCCTAGTCTATCTTCTAGATACGATGCCACGTCAGAACTACCATCTTGCAACATTTCAGGAAACAATGGTTTCCTTAGGATTTATTTATGTGTAACTTTTGACTTTTTGGGCTCCCATTGCTCCCATACTATTAAAGTATCAGGATTACAGCGACACAGAACATAATCACAAACACTATTAAAGTTTTTATTAACATTTCAAATGTAGATTTATGATAACAGAACAGAAAGTAAAATTAGAGTTGCTAAGTGCACATCATAAAAGACACAGGGCCAGATTTATCAAGGGTGTGTGGCGCAAGGGCGACGCAAAACCTAAATGAAAATTATCAAGCCACACAAGGCCACCTTGTGTGGTCCTGCATGGCTTTATAAATCAAGAGTAATGCATGGCAGTGCAAATCACTGCCTTGTGTTACTCTGCAGCAGGGAGACAATCAATGGGTGAAGTGGGTGGTACCACGCATTCACCCATGGATTTTGGTGCATTCCCAGATTTACCCTTAATGTTAGACCTGGGAATGCTTCAAAATGCGACGCATCCCCATGTGAGGCATAATGAGGAGAAATATCTTTATTTCTCCTCAGTTTTCCTCTTTTACATGTGCTGCATTCTGCAGCACACAGAGGAAAATGCCTCTCAGGATTGTTTTTGTGCAGGAAGGTGCCCCTTGCTGCACAAAAACAATTCTGCCTATAATACAGGCACCCTTGTACCATGACGCAAGGGTGCCGGAATTGGCGCTAGGCAGCCAAAAGTGTGCCAGCGCTAGGAAAGGACATAAATACGCTGTATAATGCTAAATATGTTGCATTCCTGCCCGATCCCTTTCACGCAGCGCAGCACAGCAAATTGGCTTGCTGTGTTGCGTGAAAGAATGATAAATCTTCTCCACAGTGCTTTATAGACTGTTCAGTTGTGTATGAAAGTAAACATATATCAAAACAAGAATGGGGGGAGAGCGAGGAAAGATAAAGGGACGTCCCTGTCCCCAGGTTCAATATATAAACAATGTGGACGTACCCACTGGAAAAAACAAGGAGTTAGGACTCACTGTGGTAATAAACAGTGCCACAAAACCATTAGGTTTTATTAAAAGACCCCTCACACACCAACCTGGTTGGTGTCATGCTTCATCATTGGGGTCCCAACCGGGTGGCCGAATGCCGCCCGGTTGTGCTACAACGCCTGACTACAGCGGAGCTGGTGTGGTGTATTAGTGTGATGTGAGATGTGCAATTTAAAAATATCTCTGGGAATCCGTGCCGAATGTATTTATTGATGGCGGCCCAGGATATGTTAAAATCCGAGAGCGCAACTAATGAAGTTATTTTAAACCTATAGTTGTCTGTGATGGGTCTACATGTTTCAGCCCCTGTAAGAAAATAGAGGGGGCTTTCATCAGGACCGGGTGAATAAGGTGAGTGAGTGGCAAAATAAGGCCACGTGAGTATTAAAAATTCACAACACACACGCTAAGGTGTGTTGGAAAAAATGAGGGGAGTCGGTACTTACGACCCCACTTGGAGAAACACTAGGATAAAGTGTCTAGCAGCATTTCAGGGCCCGGGAGGGGAATCGTCTGTAGTCACACATTCGTCAAGACGGATTTCCCGCTACAACCTACTTCGATCTCCCGTGGACCCGGCTGAAAGTAAACATAAGCACCTGACCAATGGGATAATATTATTAACAAGCTTAATTAGTAAACTACAAGAGCATAATTCCATTCATAGTCAAATGTGGCTTAGTCAAAGGTGTTTTTGACCTGTCCCAAGTGGGAAGATCGTCATCAGGGAAGAAAGGCCTATAAAATGGTCTGGAATTAAAAAGATAAGCTACACAAAAGGAGGGGGTTAGATTATGGCCAAGAAAAGTGCAGTTTAACCCTTTAAGTTCGCCCGTCAGCCAACGGCCGTCGCGAGCACTACCTCGGTAGTGCTGCGCACGTCCGTTGGCCGACGCGGCCCCGCCCACATAATAGAACGCCCCGGACTGCGGCGAAATTATCGCCGCGGTAAACGGGTTAAGAAATACCAAATCACAAAGGTATCACTGTCATTCTGTGGTAATTGCCTTAAAAGCCCCACTCTCCCTCAAAAAAGAAGAACATCAATAGACAATTCTATCCAAAAATTGAACAATACAGCAATCTGTATTTGTCAAGTGATCAAAGGGCAGCCAGACTGGATAAATGTCGGTCATGAGGTCTAAAAATGCAGGAGAACCCCAGCTGAAATCAGCACTGTGCAGGCTTTGTTGTGTGACCGATGCTAGTTGCAAATGGCAGGCACACGATGGACGCATACAAGTAAACATGGGCCAAATGAAAAAAAATCAGCGTCTTAGTTGCAAGACTTAAATTATTACAGAAATCACAATACAAAATTAGGGGCCAATTACAAAAACGAATGGGTGGTGTAAGTGCTCAAAATGAAATTGTGCTATGTCTGCGCAGTCAGCGTGAGGCACTTCCACTGCTAAATTTCCAGGTAACTCTGGGTAAGATAACACACTCTTTTGCGGCACTTTTTTCACGGTGTTCCTCAGCAATTCTTTTATCATCTGTGTAGGGAAGTGGAATATTATGTGTTATGGTTGTGAGACCTTACCATGAAATATTATCACAATTCCTCAAAGATGATCCTTGGATTCAACAACAATCATCCTTAGCTCAGTACTGGTAGTGTGACAAAGAGCAGTCAGGCATTACTGGAGGAACATGTGTTAAGCATTTTACATTACCATTATGGTGCATACATAATTGACATGACTCGAAAGAAATTCAACACCAATTTATGAAAAAACAGAGCTTATTCTTATATAAATTTTATAATTATATAAACACTAAAATGAACTTTGTATCATAAACATAACCAGAGTTATGATTTTTCAAAGCATTAGAAAATAAATGCATTAAATACTTCAGATATTTAATATTGCGATCAAAGTAAAATTCTGCTAGTGACAAACAGTCACTTAGGGTATGTGTTCCTTTCCACCCTCACAGGATAGAGGTCTTTGGGGGCCCATGACCAGGTTTCAACAGTCAGAGTATTTTTAACGTGCTCGGGGAATCCAGGTGCAGAGGTAACTTTTGAGCTGTCAGTGTGCTTTAAAGCGTGGCTTTTAACATTGAGGTCAATGGGAAAAGCTGCTTAGTGACAAACTGTCCCTATGGCGTCAAGTTACTTTCCACCCTTGCAGGGTAGAGGTCTTTGGGGCCTGTTATATTCATTACATTCATATTCTTTATGTTGTCTTTATTTCCTTGTTCCCTTTCCCCTTTAATCTATCTGCATCTGTGCAACTTACATTCTGATTCCATCTGGAATCTTGGTTGTGCTGCTTAGCACCCAGGGCAGTTGCACTGTTCTTGGCTACTGAGCAGTTGTATCCTGTTGCTGTGCTGCGCTTATAATAAACCTACTTAAATCTACTGGATTCCGTATTTGATTCTAACAATTTGGCGACGAGCGGAGAAGAGGAGCACCCCTACCAACATTTTGGAAGCAGCACAGGAGTGGAGTGTTCCTGAACCTGGTGTGCCATGTTTAAACGTTGGACAACAACGCATCAACGTGAGGAAGGTCTGCTTTAAACGAGTAATTGATGCCACTGAAAACCTGCTTCAAAAAGGACAAACCCGTCTATTTAAACACTTTTCTGCTTTTCTGCTTCGTGCTTAGGAGCGAGGAACGCTCGAGCACCAACGTAATATTTTAAAAGTCAACTCACCATTCCTGGAGCGGGGCAGGTGAGAGCAACAAACACCTCGGGAGAAGTCTGACGCAGGATTCCAGACTACTCGCTTCCCGCATTCTTCTCACTGTGAGGAAGAGACGTCACCACGTCTGCGCGCTGACGCAACGTATTCAGTTACGCATTACGTGACGGCCATTTTTTTGTTGTTGTGTGTATCTGGAGAAGTCGGGTTGGCATGGTAACCACATCACGGAGAGTCTTGGTTTTATCGCGCAAACGGTAACACCGTTTATTTCTTCACAAGTAAGTGCTATTTTGAAAACACTTTACCTGCAGCGCCACTATCACTGAAAGTACAAGACCAGCAGTATTTTTGAAGGAATTTGCGTATCTTGTCACAATAACTCTCCTGCCACAGTTTAAATCTGCTACAGGCACATTTACTAAACGCTGTATTTTCCTTACGCTTGGTTTTCCTTATTGCCTCATCCACTGCAGATTTTGGTAAGGTTTATGTGCAGAATTTTGGAATGTGTATGCGCACAACTTTTGACTCCAACTAAGTGCATAGTGCGTGTTCTTTTCTTTCATGACTCATAATATTTGCGTCAGAACACAAGTGTTTTCAGTCATATAATTCATCCTGTGTACGTTTCTCCATCATACAAGAATCATGCAGTTTGATCCTCCTGATAAATTTCTTCAAAACAAAGGGGATCCCCCCATTCCCTGGAAACGATGGAAAGAAGAGTTTCTCAACTACATGAGGGCTATTGATGGGGAGCGCATGGGAGCCGAAAGAAAAAAATGTATTTTTTTACATTGCTTGGGTTCCGAAGGTCAGGTTGTGTTTAGAGCCTTACCCAGGTTCCGCCCACTGAAGGAGAAGGTGAGGGTACCAACGTATATAAAGAGGCCTTAATGAGAATGGAACAAAGGTTTAAACCTGTTACTAACATAGCCTTAAATAGGTATAAATTCTATACAAGAGTGCAAAATGAATCTGAATCTTTTGATGAGTTCTTAACTTCCTTGAGATCCCTGAGTTTACATTGTAACTTTGGAGTTATGTGCGATGAGATGATCCGAGATCAAATAATAGTGCATGTCAGATCAAAAAGACTCAAGAACGTTTATGGGAATTAGGTGATCCCAAATTATCAGATGCTATTTCTATAGCCAAGGCCCTTGAGCAATCAGGAAAATGGATGCTTACTGTCAAGAACACTAGCAACAATAAAGTTGAACCCAGCGAGGATGTTTGTGTTGTCAAACGACAAGAAACACAGAGAAGTGACAACAACCCCACGGAATCAAATTTTCCTCGCGTCAACTACTATGGAGGCTTTAAAAAAACTGACAGATATGAAAGAACTGGTTGTTGTTACAGATGTGGTAGCAAGATGCACATGGCTTCTTATGGAGGGTGTCCTGCCATAAATAAGGAATGTAAGAAGTGTGGTAGAATGGGACATTTCGCTTTTGCATGTAGAGATTTATGGAGAAACAGCACTAATAGCCGGGGTAAAGTATCTTGCATTTCCGAAAGTAATACCACGGTACAAAAATGTGAATGTACTGGATGCTCTGAAGGCAACAAGGGTTTTATAGTTGTTCTTTCAGAAGTAATTTCTAGTGTCAACGATCCTGATTCCATGCATGTTAAAAGTCCACCCATGTGTATAGTAGAAATAGAAAATGTTAGTCTTGATCTCATGGCAGATTCAGGTTCTCCATGGACCATTATTTCAAAAGAATATTTTGATAACAAGCTTAGCACAAGGTTAGATTTTTCCAAAATATTACCAACCGTTGCTGAGAGCTACGATGGGTCTAGAATAGATGTAAGTGGTTATTTTGTAGTGATTATTCGTTTCAAGACTAGAAGTGCTTCTATCAAGTTGTATATTGCTGTCAAAGGAGTAAATGTTTTAGGATGGAAAGACCAATGGAAATTGGGAATCATTCTCAATCCCCGTTCAAGAGAACCCGTGTTGTTAGATGAAAGTTTATTCCAGGGAAACCTTGCTGTCATTTCTTCTGAGGAGAAAGAAACTTTGATAAAAGATGAATTTAATGATGTATTTTCAGATGTGTTAGGTAAGTTGGTACAATTTTCACATGAGATCAAACTTAAAAAAGGAGTCATTCCTGTAAAACAAAGATTGAGAGGTGTGCCCATAAATGTCAGGGAGGAACTTAAGAGCATGTTGGATGATTTAGTATCTGAAGGCATTATTGAACCTATTGATTCTGCCGAGTGGGTTTCTCCCATAGTTTTAGTGAGGAAACCGGATAAAAAATTGAGAGTCTGTGTTGATCTCAGAGCACTCAATGCAGGTATTATTGTAGACTGTCATCCCCTCCCCAACATCAATGAGGTTGTCTCAATGTTAGAGGGTGCCAATGTTTTTTCCACATTAGATCTCAGGTCAGCATACCACCAAATTCCCCTTACCAATGAATCTAAAAAGCTTACAGCTTTTATCACACCGCAGGGACTGTATCAATATACCAGGATGCCGTTCGGTTTAGCCTCGGCAGCCTCGGTATTTCAAAGAATGATGTACAACATCTTCAGAGATGCGGAAAAGTTTGTCAAGTGCTTTCAGGATGACATCCTAATTTTCTCAAGAAATGAGGAGGAACATGTCAAACACTTAAGGGAAGTGTGTGAGAGGTTGAGGAAGAGTGGTTTAACTCTTAAAGCTAGCAAATGCAAAATGTTTAAAAGTACGGTGGAATATTTAGGTCACACTTTATCTGGGGATGGTGTTGTGACCAAAAATTCTAATGTTGATGGCATCACAAACGCACCCTCTCCAATTAACAGGGAACAATTACTTTCGTTTGCAGGCATGTGTGAGTACTACAGCAAGTTCGTGGAAAATTTTCCTTCAAAAATGGAACCTCTTAGGAGGTTACTGAGACACAATGTTACTTTTGAATGGAAGCAAGAACAACAGCAAGCTTTTGAATCTATAAAAACTGAGATTCTTAAAGCTCCCACGCTCAAACCTTTTTGCATGAACAAAGAGTGCGTCATCACCGTAGATGCAAGCCTATACGGTATTGGAGGTGTCTTATCTCAGAGGTGTGGAAAAGATGAATGGAATGTGTGTTTTGCTTCCCGCACTCTCAATGAGACTGAACGCAGATATGCTGTGATCGAGAAGGAACTGCTGGCATGTGTATGGGCGATTGAACACTACCGTAATTACATTTGGGGTAGTAAATTCATTTTAAGGACAGACCACAAACCATTAGTCAACATTCTCTCCCCGGGAGGTGGGTGGAATTCCACCGCTCGCATTGCCAGGCTCACCTCCAGGTTGCAGGAGTACTCGTTTAAACCAGAGTTTGTTCCAGGAAAAAAAAATGTTATGGCCGACTTTATGTCTCGCCTTCCTTGTCAGCCCTCCGGTGATGACAGTTTAGATGACTCTGATGTAGTTACCACTATCCAAGATGTGGTGTCAGAGTCATTTGAAGGCATTACTGAAGAGTCCTGGAAACTTGCTGAAAAACATGATCTCACTTGGCAATCCATAAAAAAATACATACTAGAGGGTTGGCCAGATAGGAAGAATGTTTCTGAAGAATTTATGCCCATGTTCAAAGTATCTGATGAATTAGAGTTAGAAGGGGAATTATTATACAAAGGTGGAAAATGTGTACCACCTTTCGGTATTCAAGAGCTCATATTGAAATTAGCACACAAATCACACCCCGGCATGTCAGCAATGAAGCGCTTAGTCAGGAACTATTTCTGGTGGCCAGGTTTGGATCGCATGGTTGATCGGACAGTTAGAGAATGTGAGGTTTGCATGAGTAGTGAGAAAATGTTGAAACTCAATGTACCTCCGTTAAAAAATTCTGACTGGCCCGTTGAACCATGGAAGAAAGTGGCTTTTGATATTTCAGTTCCCTTCATGTGTCTTCCTCATGATTCACGCTACGCTTTTGTTCTTGTAGACTATCACTCCAAGTGGCCAGAGGTGAAATTTGTTTCCAGCTCCTCTACCAACATGGTCATTGAGTTTTTCAAAGAGATTTTTTCCAGAGAGGGTTGCCCCTCAGTCCTTGTCACTGACAATGGGGTATCACTCACTTCAACAGAAATGGAGGAATTCTTAAAATGTCAAAATATCAAACATTACACTGTATCGCTATATGAACCACATGAGAATGGTCTTGTCGAGCGTTTTAATAGAGTTTTGAAAGGTTTTGTGTCTGATGTGGTCAAAATGGGAGGGAGTTGGAGGAATCTCTTAAGGGAAAACTATGGTTATATCGCATCACACCTCACTCCACAACCGAAGTTAGTCCCTTTCGCCTACTAAAGGGGCGAGACCCTGCATCTAATATTTGCCCTTGGTGGTTCAAAGAGAGGTGCAAGTACAAGTCTTTCTCCAATGAGATGGTAAGTGATATTGCACAAAAAGTACAATCTAAACAGGTCAGTACAAAAAAATGGTATGATTGCAAATGGCATACCAAAAGTCATGATTTCAAGATTGGTGATTTTGTCAGAGTAAAGAAACCTGGTTTCACCACTAAGTGTTCTAACAAATTTGGAAAACCCATGAGAATTGTAAAAGTTTTTGACAACAGTGTCATCACACAAGATGGCAGGCTATGGATCGTCAAACGTGTTGCCAAATGTCCTTTTGTCTCTTCTAAGGTTGGAGGTGGTTCCTCTAATTTGGTTGGGCTGCCTGAGGACACTGTGGCCTCTAGAGTTAAGATTTCGTTCCGGCCAAGATGCCCTCCTTTGAAATTGTCTGATTATAATGTTTAAAACCCCCCTGATTATTCTCATTTGATTTTGTAAAAAAGGGAGGTATGTTATATTCATTACATTCATATTCTTTATGTTGGCTTTATTTCCTTGTTCCCTTTCCCCTTTAATCTATCTGCATCTGTGCAACTTACATTCTGATTCCATCTGGAATCTTGGTTGTGCTGCTTAGCACCCAGGGCAGTTGCACTGTTCTTGGCTACTGAGCAGTTGTATCCTGTTGCTGTGCTGCGCTTATAATAAACCTACTTAAATCTACTGGATTCCGTATTTGATTCTAACAGGGCCCCAGGACCAAAGTTCAACAGCCGGTTCACTTTTACCTTGCTCCGTCAGTCTGGGTGCAGAGGTAGCTTTGGGCTGTCAATCAACTTGAATCCGGTTGTACCGAGGCTGCTTTTTCCATAGGGACGAATCCGCCAAGAAGAAAATGCAGGTACACCAGAGCGGGGTCATGGCTGGCATCAGTCACTGTTCCTGGGAGCTGCTCTCTTAACGCAGAGTCAACTTACGGGGTAAGTCACCTGCCTGGTGACCAAAAAGCCTTAGTTGCGGTATCGGTAATCCAAAGAAATTTCAGCTGCTCGAGGTCCACGGGAGTGAGGTAAAGGCTTGAAATTTCAGGGAGAGCCAGACTACAACTCCCATAGTGCACTGCACCATTTTCCTTTGGGCAATCTCTCGGGCCCAGTGGCCAGCACTTCTTTGGTTTCAGCATGTCATTTTACCTGCAGTTTGCAGGGGACTGGTTCTACCAGTCCAGGCGAGTCTGAGATTGCTTCTGGCTCCCTCTTCCAGAGAGTGCAGAGTTTTGACCACGGACAAAGGTCCCTCACTCAGTTCCAAGCAGTGCTGCCACAGGGATCCAGTGTCCCTCTTTTCCTTTGTGGCAGGGGCAAAGTCTTGTTGCTGGTGAAAAGGGTCTTCTTGCTGTCCTTCCTTGAAGTATGTCGATCAGAGCTGGGGTTCTGGGTCAGGGGTGTCCCTTAAATCCTGGATTTAGGAGAGTAAGGGGTGTGGAAGCTGGTAGCCAATGGGCAGCTACTGCCTACAGCTCATCTGCCCCTGAGGTGATCAAATCCGGTGGTGTAGGTCACTTTTCCTACCCAGAACCCACTATTTCTGCCCTCCTAAAGATGGCAGAAGTCCAATTTAGGTGTGCAGATTGACTGCCCACCCTTAGGAGTGTAGCCAGTCTTCTTGGAGATGCACCCCTCCTGCATACCTAATTTCCTGCCTTGCCCGGGTGCAGCATGCCTCGTGACAAGGGAGGGCTTTGTCTTCTACGGGGAGACAGCCTTCTTGCGTATCAGAGGTGGTAAGAACCTTTGAAGATCGACGCTCTGATGTCTCACTTCACTAGCCCACTCATGGGGAGGGAGGTGTGACCTCCTTCCTGCCTAAGTCTTTGTTCTTTCCCCTGGGAGCATGCATACTGCCTGGTAGGAAGTCATAACTATGTCTTGGCGGCAGTTGAGGTGGGCCAAAGTACATGTCAGCTTGGGTAACCAGGTGGGCAACCTCTAAAGTAGCCACCTGGGAACATGCAAGCCTTCCCATGGCACAAGATTTGTGTCAGGGGAGAGAAGGCAAGTTGTTTAACACAGGCGCGGCCCGTGGTAGGAGTGCCGATCGGGCGGTGACGTGGGGAGGGGCAGGGTGGGGGGTAGTAAACTACGGATTAAGGCCGAATACAGGTAAGTGAACATTTAAATAAATAAAACGAATTTCGTTGTGAGTTCTGCATCGCATTTGGCGATGCAGCGCTCACAACGAAATTCGTTTTATTTATTTAAATGTTCACTTACCTGTATTCGGCCTTAATCCGTAGTTTACTACCCCCCCACCCTGCCCCTCCCCCACCCCACGTCATCGCCCGACCGGCACTCCTACCACAGGCCGCACCTGGTTTAACACCAAACTCAACATATTTAGGTGATACCATAAGGGAGCTAGTAACCCGGGTATGCCTGGGTACTAGGCCCATGTTATCCCATGGACCGCCTATCACTTAAAGTGCACTTTAATGGTAAAGCTTGCACTCACATGTCTAGACTCTTAATATACTGGACCCTGCCTCCTGGGCTCAAGAGGTCTGCTCTAGGGGTGACTGTCATATACTAAACGCAGTGCTTGGACTTTGTCACACATGGTGAAGAAAAAGTTGAATTGGAGCAATGAACACTGTTCCTGCAGTTTGCAATGGCAGGCCTGCTGTCATTAATTTTCTTGGGTCACTCAGGGTGGCACAACCAGGGATGCAAGCCCTGAGTACCCCTTCACCAACCATGCCCTGGGTACCACAGGTACCACTTACCAGGGACTTATAAGGGAGGTGAACTCTTGCCAATTGGGGATGCCAATTATGCAGGTCACTTTAGGTGAAAAAACACAGGCACCAGAGTTTGGTTAGCAGGCTTCAGTGTGCTGTTGTAGTTTAAAGCGAGAATCTAGCAGTTCAAGTGGGGTCAGAAAGTGGGGCGACATCTGCAAGCAGTCCAGTTTCCTACAGTCAGAGACAATCCTAACCATCGATGCTGGGTACCTGATGGTCAGCTATACTAGCCTCCTGTTCCATCACCGGCTCCCCTTTCCAAACTGAAATTTAACAATGCTTTTTCTAGCTTTGTAAATATGCACCTGGGCAGCTTAGTCCTGTGCTCTTGAATATTCTTTCTCTTACTAGCCATCAGGTAAAAATATTCAGACTCTTACACACTTACTCTTGGGATCTCTTTTTTGTCACCAAAACCTGGTTGAACAAGGTTTCTCCCAAAAACAGGAGGTCGCCACTCCTGATGTCTTTAAAATAATTCAGTAGTTTAAACGGACATCCCGCAGAGGGGCATGGGTTTCAGTTACCATTAGGGAACAGCTGCAATGTACTATTACTTCCGCATATCAGAAAGCCGATTTTGAAGCCATACATTGTTGTGGCTCACTTCCCCTCGGCCAATCGTTCCCTTTTCTTCTAGTGTATCACCCTCCAAGTCATGAAGCAAAGTTGCTTACAGACCTTTGTCACTTTTTAGGATAGGCACTACTTTTCTCCTCTAATCTGATGACTTTGGGTGATTTTAATGTCTACATTGATAACACCCTCCATTCCCTGGCACACGACTTTCAAACTATGACTTATTTTGGGATTTCCCAAATTATCCAAAGGGAAACCCACATTAAGGGTTACTTTCTAGACCAGATTTGGACACAAAGAGATTCAGTGCTATTTTCAGAATATTTTGCCTTTTGAGTTGAAAATATCACAGCTTCATCTGGTTCCAAACAAAGATTGGTAAAGATACACAATCTTGGAAAAAATAGTTTCCTCATGTTCCTGTGTCTGGACGAAAATTAACATCTGGAAAGCAATTGATGCTCTAGACATGGCTTGGCAGTTCGGGCTGGACTGTTCCCATGAGGCACAGGGTCAGACTGATTTGCATATGGCCATGTCTGAACTGAGGTGGTGGAGTGAGCTAAAGAATGATGATGGATTAAACCCAGATCAGTTGACTGGGGGTGAGTGTTTGATTTGCTCTAACGCTCCGTCCATCATCCCCTTTGGTATCGCTTTGTTCGCCCTAAGTTGGCAGGGTATGCCCAGACGTGGGTCCCTTGCTCACTTTGCCACTGGATTCAAGATAGCCTGGCTGATGAGGGTTATGAACCCGAAACCGGTCCCAGGATGCTTGTTTCTGGTTCAGGGAAGACATGGCTTGGCAGTTCGGGCTGGACTGTTCCCATGAGGCACAGGGTCAGACTGATTTGCATATGGCCATGTCTGAACTGGGGTGGTGGAGTGAGCTAAAGAATGATGATGGATTAAACCCAGATCAGTTGACTGGGGGTGAGTGTTTGATTTGCTCAAACGCTCCGTCCATCATTCCCTTTGGTATTGCTTTGTTCGCTCTAAGTTGGCAGGGTATGCCCAGACGTGGGTCCCTTGCTCACTTTGCCACTGGATTCAAGATAGCCTGGCTGATGAGGGTTATGAACCCGAAACCGGTCCCAGGATGCTTGTTTCCGGTCCAGGGAAGACATGGCTTGGCAGTTCGGGCTGGACTGTTCCCATGAGGCACAGGGTCAGACTGATTTGCATATGGCCATGTCTGAACTGGGGTGGTGGAGTGAGCTAAAGAATGATGATGGATTAAACCCAGATCAGTTGACGGGGGTGAGTGTTTGATTTGCTCTAACGCTCCGTCCATCATCCCCTTTGGTATCGCTTTGTTCACCCTAAGTTGGCAGGGTATGCCCAGACATGGGTCCCTTGCTCACTTTGCCACTGGATTCAAGATAGCCTGGCTGATGAGGGTTATGAACCTGAAACCGGTCCCAGGATGCTTGTTTCCGGTCCAGGGAAGACATGGCTTGGCAGTTCGGGCTGGACTGTTCCCATGAGGCACAGGGTCAGACTGATTTGCATATGGCCATGTCTGAACTGAGGTGGTGGAGTGAGCTAAAGAATGATGATGGATTAAACCCAGATCAGTTGACTTGGGGTGAGTGTTTGATTTGCTCTAACGCTCCGTCCATCATCCCCTTTGGTATTGCTTTCTTCGCTCTAAGTTGGCAGGGTATGTCCAGATGTGGGTCCCTTGCTCACTTTGCCACTGGATTCAACATAGCCTGGCTGATGAGGGTTATGAACCCAAAACCGGTCCCAGGATGCTTGTTTCCGGTCCATGGAAGACATGGCTTGGCAGTTCGGGCTGGACTGTTCCCATGAGGCACAGGGTCAGACTGATTTGCATATGGCCATGTCTGAACTGGGGTGGTGGAGTGAGCTAAAGAATGATGATGGATTAAACCCAGATCAGTTGACTGGGGGTGAGTGTTTGATTTGCTCTAACGCTCCGTCCATCATCCCCTTTGGTATCGCTAGAGTATATTCTAGCACTGCACCAAGTTTCAATTCAGTCACTGAAACCTTAAATAACTTTAATTCCATCCTTATCAACGCCCTGTAACCAAGAAATTCCGGTCAAATATTACAAGACTCGCTCTCATAAGCTTTCTAATAATTAGTTCACTGCCAGATTGGTTAAATGACAGCTGACCGATCATCAGACAGTGAGAGCATATATGGGAAGAAAACAAGTTACTTACCTGTAACTTTGGTTCTCCAGTATTGGAAACTTTCATTGATTCCCATGCTTGTATCATTCCCCGTCGTCGGAATGGGAGTCCCCGGTATACATAAAATAGCAATAGAAACTATCACCAAAACAGAAACTAGGCCTAGGCCCAGTCTTGTTTGGCAACCTATCTACCTCTTATTGTAAAAGAGACCAAAAAAAATGAACAACCAATCAGGTTAGCCTCACCCCATAGAACCTCCTGTAAGAAGCTCAGAACCTCAGATTTTCGTAGCCATTGTGTAACCACACCACTGGAGATGGAAGAGGCTGAGCTTTCCCAGGGGAGGAGGGTGGGTCGCATGGGAATCTATGAAAGTTTCCAATACTGGAGAACCAAAGTTACAGGTAAGTAACTTGTTTTCTTACTCCAGTATTGGAACTTTCATAGATTCCCATGCTTGTATCAGAGTAGCTAGCAGTTGTCAGCACATTTTTGGAACCATGACCATCATAACACCAAAAACAAAGCAATAGCATGTGCACCATAAGTACAATATCAATGGCCAATAACATACTTAGAAAACCTTAGGAAATATAAACACATAAGGTTAAAAAATGTGCAAGAGCTGAACAAACAGTAACATGGAAGGAGGGATGAAAGGGAAAGCTCACCACTACTGAAAGAGGTTCCTCAGGACTGCCTGGCCGACTGCTGTGTCACTCTGCATCGCAGAATCCAGGCAGTAATGCCTTGTAAACGTATGGGTACTGCTCCAGGTCGCCGCCCTGCAGATCTCCCGGATAGGAACTCCGGCAAAGAGGGCTGTCGAAGAAGAAATCGCCCTCGTGGAATGAGCGCGGACCCGCCCTTCCAGGGGCTTGCCCGCTGCTTTGTGACAGTACTGGATAGAGCTGGTAATCCAACGAGCAATCCCCTGCTTGGAAAGGGGAAAACCCTTACGAGGGTCACTAAAGGACACAAATAGTTGAGAAGACTTCCTGAAGTCTTTAGTACATTGGAGATAGAATTTTAAACACCTCTGAATGTCAAGAGAGTGAAGTGCCTTTTCTGCCGGAGTAGCCGGTTGAGGGAAAAAAGCTTTAAGTATAACCGGTTCATTCAAATGAAAGTCTGAAGGCACTTTCGGTATGAACTTTGGGTTGGTACGCAGTATCACTGTACCTTTTTTGAACTGGAGGAAAGGTTCCTGAATGGTGAGAGCCTGCAGTTCACCCACTCGCCTAGCCGAAGTCAAGGCTAGCAGAAGAGCTACCTTCCAGGAGAGGAATTTCAATTCCGCCCGATGACTAGGTTCGAAGGGAGGCTTCATGAGCTGGGCGAGAACCAAGTTAAGATGCCAAAGAGGAGGAGGAGGCTTGACTGGAGGGAAAACTCTGAAAAGGCCCTTGAGAAACTGTTTAATTATCCTTGCCGACCAGAGGGACGGCCCTGAAGATGTGCGTCTGAAGCGAGAGATGGCTGCAAGATGCACCTTAATGGAAGAGTGAGCCAGTCCCGATTTTGCCAATGAAAGAATATATGGAAGAACCTCATGCGGTTCCGACTTAAAAGGATGGATACCCTTTTTCTGGCACCAAATGCAGAAACGCTTCCACTTAGACTTGTATGTCTTGTTGGTACTTGGTTCTCTTGCCTGAGAGAGAACCTCTCTACATTCTGTTGAAAGGGTCAAACCAAGAAATTCTCGCTGCTCAGAAGCCATGCCGAGAGCTGTAGAGACTGCGGATCCGGATGCCAGACTTGGCCCTGCGACATCGTCAGCAGCGAAGGAATCGGCTGCAATGGAAGAGGAAGGTCCAGGGAGAGAAGGTGCAGGTCTGTGAACCAAAACTGTTGGGGCCACGCTGGAGCTATCAGAATCATCTTGCAGGGTTCCGCTTTGAGCTTCCTGAGAAGTCTGGGGATCAGAGGAATGGGGGGGAAAGCGTAAACAAATGCGCCTGACCAGGCCATCGAAAGCGCATTCCCCAACGATCCCGGATGGTGAAGCCTGCTTGCGTAAAATCAGCATTTCTTGTTCTCCGGCGTGGCAAAGAGATCTATGGAGGGCTTGCCCCACCTGCGAAAGACCTTCTGTAGAATGGAGTGGTCCAGTTCCCATTCGTGGCTGACCGACTTCAGTCTGCTCAGCGTGTCCGCTGCCTTGTTGAGAACACCTGGAAGGTGTTCCGCCTGAAGTGATACCTTGTGCTGGATTGCCCATTCCCAGATTGTCTGGGCTTCTTGTGACAACAGCTGAGATCTGGTGCCTTCTTCCTTGTTTATATAATGCATGGCCGTCGTATTGTCTGTACGTATTAGAACTGCAGACTGCTGTATACGTGGAAGAAAAGCCTGCAAGGCAAGCGAATCGCTCTGAGCTCCAGAAGATTTATATGCAAAAGACGATGCTGGGGTAGCCAATGGCCGCTCACATGAAGGTCTTGCAATACTGCTCCTCAGCCGTCTAGCGAGGCGTCTGTAGTTATTATGTGAGGAGCAGGGGCGATCCTGAAGGAAAGGCCCTGAGAAATGTTTTCCTTGCTCCTCCACCATGATGCGGCCTTCCTCATGGCCACGGTAACCGAGACCTTGTCGTCGAAGGATCCGTCGACCTGGAGCCACTGCAAGTCCAATTCTTCCTGGAGAGGACGCATTCGTAACCTGCAGTGAGGGATCAGAGGTCGGCAGGAGGAAATGGACCCTAGGAGGGACTTGTAGAGGTGAACTGAAAGTGGCTGTCTTTTTAACAGCCGAGAGGCCATGTCCATCAGTTTTTCTTGCCTCTCCAGGGTCGGAAAAACCGTGCTGATGGACGTGTCCAGAATGGCTCCCAGAAATCTGGCTGTTCTGGAGGGACAGAGAGCTGACTTTTCTCTGTTGAGGGTCAGTCCGAGATTGTCGAACAGGCGTGTGCATGCTAAGACTGATTCTTTTGCCACGTGTCTGATAGGAACTTTCAGCAACCAGTCGTCCAGGATGTTGATGTTTTAGAAGAAAAGCTGCTACCGGAGCTAACACCTTTGTAAAGATCCGCGGAGCAGATCGGAGTCCAAAAGGCAGAACCTTGAACTGAAAGTGGCTCTTGGCTACTGTGAAGCGAAGAAACCTCCTGTGAGCTGGATGTATAGGTACGTGAAAATAAGCGTCCTCTAGATCCAATGTGGCCATGTAATCCCCTGAGTTGAGAAGACAAAGAATGTCCTGCAGAGAAACCATCCGAAAAGATTGTTTGATGAGATAGGTGTTGAGCTCCCTCAGATCTAGAATTGGGCGCCACTTTTCTAAGGTGTTCCAGACCAGGAAGAACCGGGAATAGAAACCCTCTCCCCGCAGAGAGATAGGGACCGGTTCTATCACTCCTTTGAGGAGCATTTGATGGACGGAGATGTTTTGATACAGTGGCGCAAGGGAGCTTGGAAGGAGGTGCTTGGACGAACTCCAGGGTATGGCCGTATTGAATGATCTTCAGCACCCAACGGTCCGATGTTATTCGTTGCCAGTTGTGGAGGTAATGTGAGATTCTGCCTCCCACTGATGTTACAGGAGGAGAAGGGACAGTAGACAGAGCCAGCAAGCCGCTATTGACGCTTGGAGGTGTCTCTCCCCTGGCATCCTTGTTTTCCTCTGTTAGACGATCGAGAGAAAGAAGAGGTTTGATTTTGCCGCTGGTTATAACTCGGCCGGTAAGATTGGGAATTCGATGCATATGAGGAATACCGTTGTTGCTGGTATCCTCCTCTATATGTGGCATTACCTCTCCCTCTGGCTCCACGGAAGGGGACCTTGCGGTACTGCAGAGTCCCTAAGGATTTTGCGGTCTCCGTGTCTTTTTTGATGTCCTGGAGAGCATCATCAATATGCTTCCCAAAAAGCGCCTCGCCGTCGAAGGGAATATCCAGGATCTTGTTCTGAACCTCAGGGCGGAACCATGTAGCCCACAGCCAGCCTTGACGCCGAAGGACAGCAGCGCCCGCCAGGGAGCGGAACGCAGTGGTTGCAATGTCCATTGCACAGTCAATCACTTCAGCTGATGTTACTTCTCCCTCCTGAAGAATCTTTTTAGCCTCTTTTTTCGCATCTTCAGGTAATTGGTCCAGATATGGGGAAAGATCGCACCACATCTGGCGATCATAGCGCCCAAGTATTGCTAAGGCATTAGCGGCTCTGACCAACAGACTGGACATGGAAGAAAACCTCTTGCCCACATTATCCAGGCGTCTTCCCTCTTTATCTGGAGGTGTTGTGAGAGGAGCTGAAGGATTTCTCGATTTTCTTTGGGCCGCCTGAGAAATGACAGAGTCTGGTTTAGGCTGACTGACCAAGCAGGCTGGGCTATCGTCTGGAGCCTTATATTTCTTTTCAAGGCGAGGTAAAACCGGAATTACTGTAGCAGGATTCTTCATTACTTTCAGTCCCTCATCCCAGACGTGACCAACGAATCTGCGAACCATTTTCCTGTGAGGTTCCTTGAAATCATATAGGAAGCATTCTGACTGCTCTGTGTGCATGGGCAGCTCAAACCTCCTCGAGGCTTTCTCCATCAACTTATGGAAACCCCCTATGTCTGCAGGGGGGGAATCAACCGGTGCTGGTGTAGGAGAAGCCGGATCAGGGATCACATAGTCATTCCATTCTGCGTCAGGATCTGGTAGTGCACCAGCGCCCTGGTCTTCATCAGAGGTATCATCATGAACGAGAGACACAACAGGTGGTGCGTCTTGAGCCATAAGTGTTGGTTGAGGTGTCGGCAATTGGGGAATAGTAGGCTGAGCAGGAGGAACAGCCGTATCTGGTACCCCCACAGGAACTGGAGGTTGCGTCGCAAATCTCCTTCTATAGTCCACAAGCATAGATTGCAAGTCCGCCAGTAAGGAGGAAGGCATGGATACCATCTCCTGTTGGTAGTCCTCTTGATAATCTGAGGAAGGATCATATTGTTGCTCCTCTCCATAATCCCCCTCCGAGTCCGTGTCCTGGCACTTGACGTGCAATTGAGAAGGGCTATTTGCATAGGAGAAAGGACCATCATCTTCTTCAGATCCCTCTTCTTCCAGAAAGTGTGCCGGAGGTAGAGGAGTCACCCTCCTGGGGGATGTCATGTCTGGTGTAATTTGGCGTTTTTTAAGAGAAATAGTAATTTTCTCCACCGTCGACGAGGTCGTCGACGGGGCCGTCAACGATGATGATGGGAGAATCGTCGAAGAAGAAAGGGACATCGTCGACGCCGTCGTCGAGACCATCGACACCCCAGCCGTCGTCGTCGTCGACGTGGTCGTCGTCGTCCTCGTCGTCGACATCCTCGTCGACGTCGTCAGCACCATCGACGACGACACAGGCACCATCGTCGTCGAAGTCGTCGACGCGGAACTCTGCAATAGCATCGGCGACGATGAACTCACCGTCGACGAGCCCGTTGACGGAGTCATAGATGGAAGAGAAGACTGGGACTGTACCTTTGCTGCTTTCGTCGACGGAGTCGTTGACAGCGTCGTCAACGAGGGAGCTTTTTTCTTTGATTTCACCTCAGAAGAGAGTGAGGAGGGCTTCTTGAAAGTCTTTGGAGCCGCAGGAGGAGAAGATGGAGGAACCGAGCTGGATTTCCTCTCAGACATCAACCCTTTAGACAGTCCTTCCCTCTCCTTTACACCTCGGTGAGGAGATTCGCTAGGACTACGACCCTCAGACCTATGAGAGGTCTTTTTCAAGGCCTTACCAGGACGTTCCTCAGAAGGTGAAGGGGAGACTCTACCCCTGTTTGTAGACCTTCTGGAAGATGTTGCAGAGGCCGTGTCGTCGCTGTCACTGGAAACTGGTTCTTTCCTTGACTTAAGCTTTTGAAGCCAGGTCAAAAGACGTCCCTCACGGTCTCGTAGAGTCTTTGTAGAAAAGGTGCGGCATATCTTACAGTCTGATGCCTTGTGGTCAGGGTACAAACAGTAAATACAATCCTTATGTTTGTCCTCCACATACAACCTCTTTTTAGTACAAGTTGCACAGGCTTTAAAAAGAGCTTTCTTTTCCTTGTCAGACATTATGAAACGAAGTCCAAGCAAATCCTGAAGAAAAAACTGGGGAAAAAACTGTAGAGTAAGGATAAATAGGAAAAAACTGAGCAGAGCTCAGTGGAGACAACCCTAGCACAACGTGCGGTAGAAAATCTGACGTTCTGAGCTTCTCTCAGGAGGTTCTATGGGGTGAGGCTAACCTGATTGGTTGTTCATTTTTTTGGGTCTCTTTTACAAAAAGAGGTAGATAGGTTGCAAAACAAGAATGGGCCTAGGCCTAGTTTCTGTTTTGGTGATAGTTTCTATTGCTATTTTATGTATACCGGGGACTCCCATTCCGACGACGGGGAATGATACAAGCATGGGAATCTATGAAAGTTCCAATACTGGAGTAAATGTCAAATATTGAAACTGACTCAACTACAAATTGTAGTGAAGAGTTTCAAAAGGGAGCTATTCCTGGGAAAGTCAGACTACCCTCTTGTAACTGCATTCTTGAGTCCACCAAAAACGTCCAGAGATCTTTTTCAGACTATGGAGTCATTTTTCGAACCTTTATGTACTACCTCTACTGTTTCTCCCTCTCTAGGATTTGGTAAAGAGCTGGCTTAGTTCTTCTCCTCTAAAATAAAAAAAATCTGCACAGAAAGAAAACATGTGCATGTAAAGTACATTTTTAATAGATTATATCTTTGCTTATCACCATCTTGGACTATTTTACCCCACTGACTAGCAAGAAGTTACATCTATGTTAATTCAGGCTTCCCTGATGATCCTTGTTCAGCTTCTTTTTTTCCAGACCTGCTCACACACTCTTATTCCTTTTTTGAAAAACATCATCAATATCTCTTTCTTCCAGTTTAGTCCCTCCGAAATGGAAGGCTGGAGTAGAAACGCACCTTTAAAAGGCAACTTGGTTGGGACTGTGACCAAAAATTGCAGACCTTTTCCATTGCTTCCTGCTTTTGGAAACACCACCAATCACGTTGTAGATAAGCAATTAGCCAACAACCTGGAACTGTCTTGATCTCTCACACTGGCTGGACACAGAGATGGCTCTCGCTCTCGTGGTTGATGCTTTTGTAATCCATTTTAGATAGATCTGGATGACTCTGTCACTCTTATCATGCCTGATCTCTCTGTGGCCTTTTAAACAGTGGATAATCACATAATAATCAGACTAAAATTGGTTTCAAAAGGTCTGTTTTAGCTTGATTTTCTCCTTCCTTGAAGGACGAGCTCAGTCTTTGGCTTGTTAACCTTATCGATCCGCATGGTGGATTTCTCCTGAGGAGTTGCACAAGGTTCCCCTCTCTCTCCTTTGTTATTTAACATCTACATTCGCCCTTTAGCCTACCTGTTCATATGTTTCAGCTGACTTGCAATTTCATATCCTGACGGCATACAGTTAATTGTGTGTCTTGATCACTAGGCACCAAACTCCACTGCCACATTGGCTAACTGTCTGCATGAAGTTTAACTGTGAATGTTGCAAAAACGTCCTTATGCTCAATGCTAGCAAGACTGAGATCTTCTTGATCAGCTACACCATTGACTGATGGCCAAACACTCTTTGACCAGCGATCATGGGAGAATCCAATATCCCAGTAATTAAAGTGAATACTCCAATGAGCATAACTGGATCAAGACCTACCTCTCCAAGCTCAGATTAATGATGTCTCCTCGGCACGCTTCTAATCCCTACATCTCTTAAGGATTTTT
The DNA here is from genome assembly GCA_963921515.1 of Calotriton arnoldi. Lineage (NCBI taxonomy): Eukaryota > Metazoa > Chordata > Amphibia > Caudata > Salamandridae > Calotriton > Calotriton arnoldi. The sequence goes on along the minus strand of CAWUFW010011349.1, from coordinate 410,871 downwards.
TTTTGTACTTACATCAGTGACTCATGCAGAAGTAGTCTTAACTGCTGTTCTATTAAAGAGCGACTACTGTAACATACTTTATCTGGGTTTGCCATAATCCTCTCTCATCCAACTGCAAAGTATCCAGAACTTTTCTGTTCTGCTGGTAAGTAATCTTGACCACATGATCCAGGCAATATACTTGCTCCCATTCAAGAACATAATTCAAGAAAAACACGCTCATGAATACGGTTTTGTACAAAATAGACAGATCTTACCTCTGCTAGCTTTTCACTCACTATAATCCAATGACATGAGAAGTTTGCACTCCAACTCACAGCTTTTATTTTTGATTACCCAATTCATGAGTTCCTGGACAGGAAGTCATCCTCTCCATCTGTTAAGACCTCAACTCTGAAAAAGTCTTTCCCTGCACATTTAGGGCCTGATTCACAAAAGTAACCTTAAACCTTTGTGTAAATTTACGATTGCTATACACAAAGGTATTTTATTAGTAGTATCATTACGACTGCAGAGTCTTGCAAATAAAAAGATAGCACTGGCCTATCTTTTTATGTGCCTAGACTCCGCAGTCCTAAAGATGCCACTAGTAAAATGCCTTTGTGAATAATAAGCAATCATAAACTGACACAAAAGTGTAAGTTTACCTATGTGAATCAGGCCCTTAGGGTCTGATTGCAAGTGGCCTGTTCAATTGCGTTTTCTCCACAAACACCCATTTGCGCAGGCATTGCAATTACAAGTACTGCAATGTTTATCTCACTTGGTAATTATCACATGTGATACAGCCAGCACCCTTCGCTAAATTTCAGCAGGCTAACCCGCCCAGAATTCAACAAAGGTAATAGACCTGTGGGCAGATTTACAATAACTGGCGCATCCCTGCATATTAGCAGGGATGCAGCAGTTATTTTGCGTGACGTAAAAAACCCTTGCGCCACCATGGATGCGTCGCATTTACAATGCGGCGCACCGTGACGCAAGGATCGACAGATGCATGACGCATCTGGCGGCGTAAAGGTGACGCAGTGCTGGAGACGTGTCGCAAGCGTGACGCAACTCCAGCACTGCTCAGGGGCGGCCTATACTTGCTGTGCTGCGTCACTCCTTACGCCTGCTACAAGCAGCCGTAAGGTTTTGACGCAGCGGGGTCGTAAAAGTGACTCCGTGAAATCTTGTAGATTTCACTGCGTCACTTTTACGAGGCTTCCTTGTGACGGTACGCCCACCCTGCATACATTATACCTGACGCAGGTATAATGTAGCGTAGGGCTTTACAACGTGACGCATCTCCCTAGATGCGTCACTTTGTAAATATGTCGCATAGTGGTGCATTGTTTACAACGCCTCTGCGTCACAGAAGTGACGCAACGGTGTCGTAAAGATGTTGCAAGGGGCTTGTAAATCTGCCCCATGGTGTTTACTGAGACGTACACATTTTGGTGCTGAAAACACCAAAATCGACATTTTGTACCCCAAAAACTCAGAACATGGTCCTAAGAGTACCCTCTCCTATTTAGCATTTAGGCATACTTTTTGCTGACTTCTCTTTTTCTGTTTTTAGAGTATTCTTTTATTGTTCCATAGGGCCGAGATGCCTATGATGGTGAACATGATCTATAATAAAAGAATCAAATCAAATCAAATGCTATCCAAATAAACTAATCAGGAAAGGTGTCAGTGTTGTGCCACTGGAATCCTTTTACCCCTCTAAAATTTACCCCAGCTTTTCATGTACCCCAAACGTCTATTGTTTTTTAACTTATTTTGTAGGGTTTTATTACAGCTGGTCAGTAAAAGTTCTAAACACAGGCTTTTGCAATTCTCATCCCTAAGCTGCAGTAAAAACCTGTCCTTCAGTGAGCTGAAAAAATGCCTTTCTAGATTAGTATATGATGACGCCATTGTGGAATTGTGAAATGCAATTTTACAAAATAAAATTTTGTGCTGTCTTTTATTAAAGTTGACCTTGAGAGCATGCTTGTCATTTAAAGGTCATTTGAGATACCTGCAAGGGGATGGTTTGAGAAGAAAATGTCTTCTGGAACACATTTTCTGTTCCCCAAGCCCTTTTCTGCTCAAATAGTCTCCCGCAGAACCAAATTATGTAAAACCTCACACCAGTAAATTCATAGAATTTTTCACGTAATGCTAACTTCGTGAATGTTTATTAATTTCACGGGTGCATTGTAAATCTTGCACATGCCCATATTTGATTAAAATCCCATTAGATCCAGTCAATTAACCCCCTTTTTACTTTCCAACCCAGTATAATAGTGCTTGCATCAAAGCCTAATTTCACACCCTTACTTTAAAGAGACAAGTCACAAGATTCATTTGCAAAATAAAACAAGCAATCATCAAAACTATATTGCACACTACATATTTATTAACACAACCATTCCCTGTCTAATATCAGCATGATGTAACAAAGCACTAGAATATTATTTTTCAGTGGTGACTCTTACCTTTGGGTGTTGTGGCTCCGCCCTGTCTATTTTCTTCTATCTCTTGAATTACTACATATGCTAAGCCAGATACCATTAAAAGTACTCAGCAGTCAGTCTGAGCCTCGCCCCGTCAGGCAGCTATGCACTTTCGAGAGCCACAGAGTGCATGTGTGATGGTGAATAATTTATGTTGAGCTTTGTCATACACAGCCGTGCAACATCAGTGCACATAGAAGTGCAAGTAGAGAGTCAACATTGTCACCGTTCAAGGCAGCCCTGGGGCTTCAGCCCCGTGAGAGGTTGCCTTCACATCAGTCAGAGCCCATTACTATACTCTTTCCCTCTGTTTCACAGGGTGAGGTGGGATCAGCAAGCCTCAGTGACCCCTCAAGCGTCTGATAAATTAGGAAAGTTTGCAGTGAAACAAATGTCCTCCTTGGTCTTGCAGTCTGTACAAAGGCAAGGGATTCACAGAAGCCCTGTTCCATGGATTTGCTGTGATTTCTCTTCTGGGGTCAGTCATTGCATTCAGCTACAGGGGCCAATGACTAGAGCCAGCTGTTAGAAGGGTAGTGAGGAAGATCAGGTCTCAGCACTGCTCAGGGTGAATTGCAAGGCCTCAGAGACAGGCCTGCACTACATTTGATGACCCTAGGACATGAGCTCCTTAGTATACCCATCAGACTTGAGGGGGCAGGATTTTCTGTAGCTCAATCTGGGGGTATAATCATTATATAACACCCACCACTGGTCATATGGACCTTTATTCGTTGAGAAGGAGACATAAGGAGCGATCATCTACAAAGAAATAAATCAATAATGACTTTCAGTTCAGTCAATAAAGAGAATTAGTGTGAGTTAAAGGGTTTTATTTTTCAAATCATTTAGATTTTCATCTATTTATTCGTTAGGTATTAATCTTTGGGTGTAAACATTAAAAGTTAACATAATCCATCAATCAATATATAAAATAGAACAAAATGTTTGTTAGAATAACAGCCAATATAGTAATAATACAAACAAGCGCGTTCCATAAATGAAACTCTCTATTCTAAATAAGCTGGGATAATGAGAGAAAAAAAGTTGTCAGTTAAGAAATCCAATGAAGAGTTCTGTTGAGAGGGAGAAATCAATGTGCAAGCATAAAGCCTTTGCATTGTAAGCTGGAAAGTATTCTCAGCTCACAGATATCAGCAGGCAATTCAGTAAAATCTAAGTAAGACAGCCTCTCATGAAGAAAGGGCATCAAAAACTCAAAGGCAAGTCTCCGGTCAGAGAGTTGGGGAAGGAATCTAGAATGTGGAATTTGTCTAGCTACACTAGGAACACACACTAATATAAACATACTGGTTCTATGTTGCAGCATTATTTTCTTCCATCTTCTTCATCCTCCAATAGATTATCAGCAAACTCCTGGGGATAAGCAAACTCCCCATTTTCTCAGAGGTACATAATAGGCTTTCAGCCATTAAGCCTTGAAAACTTACATAGTTGATGTTTTGGAGTCCAGACAGCTCTTCCCATCAATCATTCTTCCAGTCACTTCCTTTTCTCTCGGTGAGAACTTACTATCAGTTTTCTAATACATAACAAACGCCTATTCACTAGCTAGCAGAAGACTTCTGGAAAAATATAACATTTGAAATAAAAGGAAAAACATTGTGCGCAAACAACCATTCAATGTGGAAAAACAGACCTTTCAGTGTTAATTCATTAGTTTTTAGTTAACAAGGCATCGACAGTTAGGCTAACTTAAATCAGCACTTTTTATTCGCTTGCAGGCCTCTAATATTTAAGTATGATTACCTACTACAAATTTTGCATTTAACATATGTTTTATTCAAACATAAGCTTTGCACATTATTAGTAAAAGCATTTTGTACGCACATAAAATTTGCATCAACAGACTATTGGAGGTAAATATCAGGAGAAAAGTAGATACATGTGCCAAAGACTTAAGAATATTGCAACAAACAGAATGTTGTTTGCTTGATGTGATATTGAAATGTGTCTTACTCATACAGTCATAAAACCAGAGCTTTCATAAATCCTATATCACTGGGGAAACAACAATGGACCAGGAGGATCATTGTGTTTTATCCATACACCTATCTAGGAGTAATCAACATCTTGTCACTGCTGAGTGGTAGCTAGGTGGGGTACCTTAACTGGGGCCAGAGGCGCAAATCATATTTACAGTTTCAAAAGCTCGGAGTTTGTGACTGCAAAAATGCTTTTTTTCCAAAGTATTAAAACCAATTTAAGAAATCAGTAACTTTTTCTGACTCATAAAATGGAAAAGTTATTCCTTCCAAATAACGATAATAATCCATACATTTTGATAACTAAGGATCGAAATAGCAGCTGTAAACCACTCAAAAGATACAGGCATCCAAGTTGGAGTGGTAACATATTCACAAAGGGCAAAGATAAATATAATGTTTGATGGGGAGTAGAAAGTGGTCCATAGGACATGCCAACTCTCTAACAAGTTTTTGTTTTAAAAAGAAAACTTTTCTTTGTGAGCGCCGCCCCATTTCATGTAAGGAAAAAAAGTTTTCTTTATTGAAAATCAATCACAAACATGGTGACCTGCTGACTCTTGTAGGCTACCATCCCATTCCTTCTGGCCAATCAGATTGAGTAGCAATTTTCGACCTGCCTAATGAATATTAATTAGGCAGGTCAGAGTGTGATTCAATCTGATTCTGTTTTTTAACTGACCGAATAAGACATAGGTCAATTCGTAAAAACATTTAATTGTCGCAGATATAGTGGTCGTAAATTGCAACTAGCATTTTGCAACCTGTAAATATCTACTGGGTCTATGGTGAGTGACTACTGCGGAGACCAACAAATACCGTGAAGGGATAGATCGATAACATCACCGTATTTGAATCTATGTCCTTCCCTGTCCTATTGGCTTGTGATGCTAGGGGAAACTGCACAGTTCTAGAACAGAAGCTAGGACACATGAAGGTTATCACTTTGGAACGGCTGTCGGTACGAAGTGGCTTCTATTTATTCAGGCCTGGCTTTGATAGGTTGCAGTGGTGGCTCCTCCACTAAGGCGAAGGAGTGTCGCCCCCACTACTCAAAAAGAAAAAGAAAATGATATTAACATATCATTATTATCATTTTATTTTTCCTATTGCAGTCAGTTGTGGGGCGGGGTTGGCCAGATCAGGGGAAGGAGTGGTTTCCACTCCCTTAGTGAGCATGACAGTTTGGCCTGTCCTTTTGGGCCGGCCGAACAGTCATGCGCACTTTGCATGTTTCCCACCAGGCTGATTTACAAAGCCTGGTGAGGAACATGCACAGGCTCCCTGTACCCGTCTGAGTGCCGAACCACGGTGCTCAGACCAAACACAACGCTGCATTGCAGCGTTGTGATTGGCTCAGGGGAGCCTGTGTGCCTGGGTGCTTCCTGCTGCCATCCAAGACAGGAAGAAGGAAGAAGGAAGAGGACGGAGGAAAGGTAGTGGCCAGCCGGACGTTCCAGGCAAGACCTTTTTTTTCATTACTCCCTCACCCTGCTCGCCCCACCACCCCCGTCCGGTAGCAGCTTCTGCTGATAGGTTGTACTAGCATGAGCAGTCTCTTTTGATGAGTGCAGACCCCCAGATCATACTGATATCATCACAAAGACATTTGCTTTCAGTTTGCTTTACCGTGTATCAGTATTTACAGATATTTCAAATTTGTAGACTGAATCGAACAGAGCTTGGCATAGAGAAAGGGAGTACAATTTTTTTGGAGCTATCAGTTGTTCCATGTCAGGCGTGAATACATCCTCCAATTGCATTTTTGTCTTTTACATTGTGGTTGATTTTCCCCATCATAATGCAGGCCTCAGTAGCCTCCAGTTAATGTTATTGTCAATGATAGTGATGCTAGACACGACTGCCAGACTAGATCACACTATTATCCCTAACGGCCAGTTGTCCCCTCGGACACGAAAAACACAAGCACAATTTAAAACTGAGTTAAACCCAGCTTGGTAGCAGCCTCGGTCAGAGATATTGCTCTGTGTTCAAGCAGCCTAAAGGACAGGTCGGATTCGACCCACACCCAAATAATTTATTAATACACAAGTGATGCCCTAACAAGGGCATTAGTGTCATAATTAATGCTACATGCTCCAATTTTTCTGGCTGAGATTCAACATGTCACACTTTCTATAATTCCCAAAATTAGTCTTTTACCTGACTCAGGGAAAAAAATCACTGGGGCAGTTGTTATTATTCAACTTAAGGCTTTATTTAGGAAATATGAATAACCGGTTGGCCGGCTGTAACATGTGAGCTCAGGTGGAATCAAGGATTATTGCTGAACCAGATCCACTGGACAATAGACCAAAAAAACCTTTGAGTAATTTAGTAAGGGCATATTTACAAGGAAATGTTGGAGTGCGTAGCTGCACCAAATTTGGCAGCGCCACGCTGCAACATTTCCAACATGCAGGGGTGTGCTGTATTTGCAAGAATACAGAACACTCCTATGTTTTCCCAGCACTGGAGCTAAAATTAGCTTCCGAGCGCCAACTCGGGCACCTTTGCACCATAGCAAGGGTGCCTGTGTTGCAGGGAATGATTGTTTATGTGCAGGAAAGTGTCCTTTCCTGCACATAAACAATCAATAATGGTGATTTGTTCTTTCTGTGTGTGCTGCAAAATGCAGCACACATAGAAAAAGCAAAAACAAGGAGAAATAAAAGTATTTCTCCTCGTTTGCCATTCTAACCCCTGCTATTTTGGCACTGCCTCAGATTAAACATCCTTGTCAATCTGGGGCAGCGCCAAAAAGCAATGGATGTTGTGGTGGAACACCCACAACAACACCCACTGCACATCCCTTTCACGCAAACGTATGCCTGTAAAGGGGCCATATTTACAAGGCAGTGTTAAACCACAAAAAGTGGCTTAATGCTGCTTTGTAAATATGGAGAAGGGCATAGCGCCACCAGAACGTCGCTATTGGTTTGCAGGTAGACCTCAATTGCTCCCAGTTACTCCTTCTGAGCTCGTTCTAATGCAGCTTGATAATGAGCCCGACTAAAAGTAATCTCACCGTTTAATCCTTGGCTTCTTAGATAAAGCTGCATAGAAATGCCTATAGCATAGAACCAACTAGGAGAAAGGGACGTAGATAACCAAATAGGTTAAAGGAATGTTGCATGAATCAATCTATACAGCTCAGCGCCTTGATGCCTTCGGGTGAATGCTGCGCTTTATAAATATCAAATCAAATCAAATCAAGCAAAAGATACAGAAAAAATATCATGGACTACTGTATACATTAGACAAACATTACAATGACTTAAATATGCTTAACCAGGGATTCAAGAAAATTATGGTAAAATTATGTAGGTTCCATGCTAACCTCAGTCTGTTTTTTTTGGTAAAAAATCAGAGCTTGTTCTTTGCTGGTCTACGAACACTGGAGATTGGTAGCAAATTTGTGATAATTAGAGGGAATTGTGATCGCCATAATTCTTTGTGATCGTATAGCATGCAACACAGTGATTTATTAATCCACGGGACAAAAAAACGTATACAATTACTGAGGCACAGTCCCGGTAATAACAAAGTGGGTATGAACACTTCCAAATTGTAGTTACACTCACGGATATTAATTAGGTCTCATGCTAAGACATATTGGCCGATTACGATGGCGATCCGACCACCATCTGCTGCTGCGGTCTGACTGATGCATTACAATGCGTGCGGCCGGAGGCAGCAGGTGGAGGGACTGTCCAATGCTTTCGGACGGGCTCAAGGAGCCCGTCGGACTGTCGGAACACACCATAATACCCTTATGACGGTGGAGCCAGGCTCTGCCCCGCCGTTGGGATTATGATGGCACTTTTCGACAGCCATTTCAAATCCGCCTATCCAACATGAAAAGGCTGTCAGAAAGTGTCTTTGGGGCATCTAGCAGGGCCCCCTTCCCCCCTGGGCCTCCACAATGGGGCCTTGTGCCCCTTTCAACACCCCTGCACTGTGTGGCAGGCACCGCATGGTGCCTGCCACATGGTGCAGGGATGTTTACAAACCTCCATTCTGCAATGGAAGCTTGTGCTGCGGGCCTATTCAGCCCACTGCACAAGCTTCTATTGTGGAATTTATTTTTCGGACTGCCCTATGGGCGGTTGAATCCAAATCAGGCAGTCGGAACTGCCGACTAAGGTTGGGCGGTTCCTATCCACAATGGTACGTCCACCCGACATCGTAATAAGGCCCATAGTATTCAAGTTCAGCACTCCTAGAATCTGATTGGGCAGCGATAACAGCACCTGCCTGGTGGGGATTGTTACAACCAAACCATAATTACATCGATTGCATTTGGCGTAAAATACTGGCCAAGATGCTGGCGATGAGGTGGGCAAGTGAAATGATATCCCTAAAATATGAAGACTTGACAGGTTTTATGCTGGTGAGAATCACTCACCTAAATATGAGATTATTACAGGTGCGGCTGGCTGACAGTAGTGCCACCGAGTATCCAGCCTGATTCTCTCACTAGACGCAGAAAAAGTATTTAACTCCATCAATGGATATACTTGCATCCGATTCTGGAAGACTTTGGGTTTGGACCTACATTTTGCCAGTGGATAGCCCTGCTATAAAAAAAAAAACAATGGCGGTAGTGAGAGTCAATGGCACGATCTCAGATAAATTTAAACTAGGCCGAGGGACGAGACAAAGCTTCCCGCTATCTCCCTCATTGTTTGCGCTTTGCCTGGAGCCCCTGGCATCCTGGGTTCACGGTAGAGCCGATATCGAGGGATTCCCGGAAGTGAAAAGTGAACAGGAATTTTTTTTGCTATAGGCGGATTATGTTTTTTATATATAAATTCACCGAACCGCAAACTATCAATAAAATAGTGTACTGAAATTACATTTGTTAGAGTATGCAAAAACATGAGTCAAAATGACTTTTTACAAAAAATGCCTGTATCACTTTGCTTATCTATAGGCATGATAATAAGATTTCAGAAGAACTGGAAGCATGTGGTAAGGCTCACTTTTACTTGACCTGATCTTGAACACACAGTGGGGATCGAGTGACAGGCATAACCATCACAAAGCAAGAGGGAAGTAGCCCAAGTCTTCTGAAGAACAGCAATATTGAAAGATTTATTGGAAAATAACCAATTAAATGATTGCAATTTGGAGTTTATGCCTGAAACGTTCCAGCTAATAATTCTGAGGGTATGCAAAGTGGATGGTGTTATAAAGAATATGTTGAGGTCCAAGTTCTCTGGAACACTGTTATCTTTCTCAGTCTGAGGCTCACATAGATCAATGTTGTTATGTTAGTCTATCTCCTCCGTGTTCTTGAGTGCTTAACCTCTCAATGTCTGCAAAGCAAATTTGTTAGGGAAACATGGAGTCAGTCGATTACATGGAATAGATGGTTGAGAATGATGATAGTGGGCCCATCAAAGACGCTGAGAAATAATACAGAAATATAGCTACGTCTACCAACAGCTATCTTAGATTGTGATAGAAGATTACTGACATAGGTGGGATTCCTAAAACTGATTGCAGCACATTCGCCTCTATTGATTTTAATGATGGGCATTCTAGCGAAAAGAAATAAGGATGTTGAAATCCAGATTATTGGGGAGACAATGTGTAAGAAATTGGGTTACTGGTTGACTGGGGTATGAGCCTTGGTCAAGCAGCCACCACAATCCTAGTCAGGGTAAGGCACAAGAAAACCCCAAATTAACCTGTGCTCAACCCCCTGGTAGCGTGGCACAGAGCAGTCAGGCTTAAATAGAGGCAATGTGTAAAGTATTTGTGCAACACTTCAAATAGTAAAACAGTGAAAACACACACAAAAATATTCTGCACCAGGTCAGAATAATATAGCACGATGTAATAAAATAAAAAAAGACCAAAACAACAAACATCCAGTCAGTAGACCCGGAGATATTGAATTTTAAAGTTACTAGAGATAATAACTCCAAAAGGCGTAAAGCGCCAACTGTGTATACCAGGTCGCTCTAGACCAGGACAAAGTCACATGTTCAGGCCAACCATGATAAAGCACAGGCCTGCTACAGGGACCTTGTTAGGTCCATATTTTCAACTTGGTTTGTGGAGTGTTGAGTAGATCCACATCAAAGATGAGTCAAGCAGCCGAGGCCATGCATCGGTTCCGAAATGCAGCGAGGCTGCAGTGCGAGGTCCTGTTACGTCGAAGATCACGTTGATGGGGCTTGTGATGCAAAGTCCAGCATCAGGGATGAGGTGCGCTGGGGCAGTGTGTCGATTCCAAAGAGCTGTGAGGCTGCGATGCGGAGTCCGTCATCGTGATTGAGTCTGCCGTTGATGAGAGATGGTAGGGCTTGCACGGAGGAACGTGCCACCCAGTGACAGTTCCGAAAGCGATGTGCGCTGCAGCGGTGATACAAATCTTTGCAATGGGTCCAGTTCATGCAGCAGTGGAGATACATCAGTTCTCCTCGGGTATCCCCATGCAGCAGAGGTGATTTGTCCATTCTGCTGGATCTACAGAGGCTAGCAATGCACCTTAAGCCCACTTCCAGGATTCTCCTTAAGCCCGCTTTCAGGGTCCAAAACTGGGGTGGCACCACTTGGCAGGGTAGACTCACATATAGCAGAGTACAGGTGCAGAAGCAAGGTTGTTGGAAGCCTGTTATGTCCCTCAGGCTTCAGATCAGGAGACCTGCCAACTAGCCCTTGAAGTCACTCTGTGTTTTGGGTTCAAGTGATGTAGGTCCAGTCCTCCTCACCCAGGCAAGAGGGCAGAAGTCAGCAAGTCAGCACAGCAAAGCAGGAGTCCAGCAGAGTAGCAGTCCATCAAAGTGGCAGTCCTTTCAGCAGCACAGCAGTCTGTCCTGGCAGAGTATCTACAGGTCCAGAAGTGTACTGAATTAGACCCAGTACTTATACACGGCGGTGCCTTTGAAGTGGAGGAGACTTCAAAGTCATGCCTTTGAAGTGTACTGAGGGCCTCCCTTCCTGCCCTGGCTCCAGACTCTCTGCAGGGGGGTATGAAACCCTTTCTGTGGGGACAGGACTCAGCCTATTCAGGTGTTAGTGAGGCTGGGTCCAGCTCCTCCCTCCCATTCTGCCAGGATGGCCCATTAAGTCACACCTAAGCTCACATTGTGTGTGGCTATCTAGGTGGAATATACAAAGTCCCGCTGTCACCCACCTCAGACATGTGATCAGAGACAGGCAGCAGATACGCAATGGCTAAAGTAAGAAAATGCCAACTTTCTAAAAGAGGCATTTTCAGAACAGCAATTTATAATTGTACTTCTCCGTAAGTTTGGATTTTAAATTGTGATGCCAGAGATCCCAGACTTAAAGGTTTTATCTTTTCCCAATTGGGAATTAACTTATAAAATGTAATATGCTCTCCACAAGATCTTCAGATGGATCCCAACAAACACCAGGAGAACCGTCACACAAGCCCTGATCACTAGTCGACTTGACTACTGGAACGCCCTCTTCTCCGGAACCACCACCCTCCTCCTCCAGTGCCACCACACCATCCAGAATGCAGCAGTAAGAATCATCCTGGAACTGCCAAGGGGAACCCACATCACCCCCCACCTCACCAACCTGCACTGGGCTCCCCATCATGAAGAGATGCCACTTCAAACTGCTCCATAACACGTGACCCGAATACCTTAACAACCGCCTGACTTTCCACCACCCCACCAGACACCTGCGGTCTGCCTCCCTGGCCCTCACCACATCCCCTGAATCCATTGTACTTGAGCCAGAGTACGCGCCTTCTCCCACTTCCCTGCCAAGGCCTGGAATGACCTCACCATCCACCTCCGAACTTCCTCCTTCCTTCCCAAATTCAGGGGCGGCCTCAAGACCTGGATGTTCCAATAGCTCCCCCCAAGCAGTGCCTGGATACCCCTGTAGTGATTAGTGTGCTTTACAAATACTGATTGATTGATTGATTGACTGATCCTATGGGAGAGAAAGGCCTTGCAATAGTAAATAACACATTTGAGAGCTTTTCACTACCAGGACATGTAAAACTTAAAAATACATGTCCTGCCTTTTGAATATATTGCACCCTGCCCTCTGGCTTGTCCAGAGCTACCTTAGAGGTGACTCATGTGTATCAAAATGGAAGGTTTGGGCCTGGGAAAAGATTTATTTTGCCAGGCCGAAATGGCAGTGTTAATGCACACACAGGCTCTGCAATGGCAGGCTGAGACAGGGTTAAAGGGCTCCTTAAGTGGGTGGCACAATCAAGGGAGTATCCAGAAAATTAAAATAGCCCCCACTTTGAACTAAACTGCTGATGCCACCATGCAAGAGAAGCAAGTGAGCCAAACTCTCCCTAGAACAGTTTCCTTTTCTCTTCCATCTATACATCTATCCATTCATTCTTTCATACTTCCATCCACCTGCTGACATCCACTATTTCAAGTTCACACTCTGTCATCTATCATTCTTTCATCCATCATTCAATCTTTCCAATTCCATACATCCATCATCCATCCAATCTGTCATCCATCCACTTATCCACTTTGCAATCCAATCGCCCATACACTCTGCCATTCATCCATCAATCCATCCACTCTGCCATCCATCCATTCATCCACTCTGCCATCCATCCATCCGTCCCTCTGTCTATCCATCCATCTAATCTGCCATCCATCCACCCATTCACTCTGCCATCAATCCATCCATCCATCCATCCACTCTGCCATCTATACATCCATCCATTCATCCATCCACTCTACCATCCACCTACTCTGCCATCCATCCACTCTCCATCATCCATCCACTCTACCATTCATCCATCAATCCACCCACTCTGTAATCCATCCATTCACCCACTCTGCCATCCATCAATCCACTCTACCATCCAACTATCCTTTCTGCCATCCATACTTTCACTCTGCCCTCCACTCTGCCATCTACTTGTCTGTCCATCCATTCATCCATCCACTCTGCCAGCCACCCATCCATGGTCCATCCATCCATCCGTCCAGCCATCCATTCATAAACATCCATCCACTTTGCCATCCATCCACTCTGCCATCTGTCCACCCATCCACTCTACCAACTATCCATTCATCTATCCATTCATCCACTCTGCCATCCATCCATTTACTTTGCCATCCATCAATCCACTCTGCCATCCATTCACTCATCTTTTCACCCACTCATCCATTCCTTTACTCTCCCATCCTTTCACTTTTTTGCCACCTATCCATCCATCCCTTTACCCTGCGATCCTTTCGCCCATCCATCCATCCATCCTTCCATCCATCCATCTCTTTGCTCTGACATCTTTTCAACTGTCTATCCACTATCCATCCATCCCTTTACTCTGCCATTGTTCTACCTGTCCATCCACCTATCCATCCATCCTTTTATTCGGCCATCCTTTCACAGGTTCATCCACCTATACATTCACTCATCAATCCATCCCTTTATGCTGCCATCCTTTCACCTGTCCATCCACCTATTTATTCATTTACTCATCCATCCACCCATCCCTTTACTACGCCATTCTTTTACCTGTCCATCCACCTATCATTCACTCATCCTTTCATCCCCGCATTCATCCACATACTCATTCACCCACCCACTCATACATCCATACTTCCTTCTCTTCAACCCTCCTTCCAATATTTCTTCTTTCATTCCTTGTTCTATTTACCCAGCTGTCTCTTTACCTTGTTCGAGCTTGTTCTTGTATTGACACCAGTGTTAAAGAGGAGTTTTTGGCTGCCAAGTTTCAGACAGAAGAGGCCCATCAAGAACCCCCACTGTAGCTGCGTAAATGGGGTGTTCTCGATGCCCCTGGGCACAATCAGTGCTGCAAGCCCACTAGTAGCAATTAATTTACAGGCCCTGGGAACTTGTATTGCACTTTACTAGGAACTTATAAGTAAATTAAATATGCCAATAGTAGATAAGCCAATGTTACCAAATTTTAGGAAGAGAACACAAGCACTTTAGCACTGGTTAGCTAAAGCAAACAAGAATGAATTCAGCATAAAGAGGAGGCGGAAGGCAAAAAGTCTGGGGGTGACCCTGCAGAGAGGTCCGTTTCCAGCACAAGCCTTCTCCACAGCAGGAAAAGCAGCATGGTTGTGAAGTCCTCCTGGACCACCAGAGTGCTACAGACTGTCCTATGCATCATTGTTTGTAGGGACAGGGATTTCCTCTGTCACCCGTATTAGACACCTTATATATGAAGTCGTTTCTGACAAATTTAAAAGTAGCTGACAAAATAGATTCAGCTGTATACCAATCACATCAGATAAAAGTTTTATGCAGATTATATATTAATTATTAGTTCTAACCTGGAAAACACACTTTTTAGTATATTCACAATGGCTGCAACATTTGGGGAGGTGTCAGAGTACACACTTAATGGGGAAAAACTAAGGGGTATATTATCAAGCGGCAGCGGAAATTATCACTGACCGCGCTTAGCGTGAGAATTGTTATCGCCGGCTATCGTGGGAAATTATCGCCATGCTAGCGCTGTATTAACAATGCTTAGCGCAATGGCGATAATTATTCCAGCGATAGCGGTGTTTTCCATGGAACATCGCTGGTTTTCCAGCGATGTTCCATGGAAAACAGCGCTATCCTTGATGATAGTGCCTGTGGTCTTAGCCACACAATCCACCCCCCATGTTAGGTATGCCTTAGTCTGGAATTTAACAGACGTTAAATTCCAGCGTTAAGGCATAGTTAACACGATTTCAAATATCGCTACCCCTCGTTGATAATATCGCGAAGCTGGGTTAGCGATATTTTCACATGGGGTTTTGTCAGGCACGACCCCTTGCATCTCATTAGCGATGCGATGCGAGGCGTGCTGACAACGGGCGCTAGGGCAAGGAAACACGCACTAGCGTGTCCTTGTCAATAAAGCGATAATATTATCGCCGCTATTCGCCCGAAAACGGACGCTAAAGCAGCGATAATCTTATCGCGGCCCCTTGATAATATGCCCCTTAGGTATTCCCAGTAGGAGCAACAATAGGACAATCAGCATCTCTTCCATATACTAAATATATAGTGCCTGAAATGAAATATTTTGGCATTTGGCTAACTACAACGAATGATGGCATTAAATATGCCAATTATACACCATTCCTAAAAAAATGACAAGGCTGCTCAACAAATGGGAAAAAAATTCCCATATCATTAGTAGGAAGAATCAATTTAGATTAGGTCAAGAAGAACTTACAGGTATCTCCAACTTCCATTGTTATGAGGTGGATGGTCACTACCAGTACCTATTCTATTATTAGCCAGCCCTAGCTGAGAACATGATATAACTAAAAAAGGATGTATCGAAAATCATTTCACATATTAGCATTTATTTTCCAACTCCACAGGATTTTTACCTCTTTAGATATGCAAATCCAAAAGTATAACGTCGTTCAGTTATGTACAACGATGTGGAAACACATTTTTCAACATTGTGAAATCCTTACACTTCATAGGCCTCAACCTCTCTTGAAAAACAAGCTATTTATTCAAGCATTTATGGTATCGACCACTTCACCACAGGTTATGCCAGGTCTTCAATTTTTACACCGGCTAAATATACGAGGTACAATTGAAAGTTTTACCCAGCGCAAGGTCCTCATTCTCAATGGTTCAGAATTAATTTATGAAATATTTGCAAATTAGAACAGCACTTGCGGATTGGCAATTAAGCCTGGCCTCCAATGTACTACCGAGTATTTGCTTTCTAATGATATAGGCAGTTTCAACTACAATTACGGGCCTTCTTCAGGAGTTTCTGATGCTTACTCAAGCTAGATTAGATCACTCGGCTGAGAAAGGGAAAGGGTGGCTAGAGGTAGAAATAACTCTTACACATTTCATTTCATCACTAACCATGGCATTACAGGCAAGTAGGACAGTTAAATATAGGTTACACTATTGGAAGTTATTTGATTTTTACATTTCACCACATAAAATTATTAAATGGCAACTGAAATACCTACAAAAACCATCAGCAAATAATATACGTATATCTGCAGGATTTCCCAGAATCAGGATATACAGGGAGAATGTTTTTTTTTTGTATTTCTCGAGTCGCCAGATACCCAAATGATTATGTTAGGTTGCATAGATAAGTACAGGTGTAGCCTTATTATTTTTTTACTTTTATTTGGAACACAATGGATTACACAGCATTAGAAGACTGCCCGGATATACAACAATGGAAGCAGGAGATACTAGACATCTATGCTTATGAAAAACTGAAAAATAAGACCTGGCGATCTAAAAGATTGCACTTGATTTGAGGAGAATTTGATCCGATAGCATTTATGATGCAATGAACCACATGAATTGTACCTCGTTTTTCATTTTTCACTGTAACTATAGATACATCTTTCTGAAATTAACATTTCAGACCCAAAATGTACTGCATATTCTTTTATGATTTCGGTGCATTGACCAGAAAATAAATACATCTAATGATCCCTGGAAACCAGCATTCAGTGGGATAGATGTTTCAGATTATTTCAAATTATATGCTGGATTTAGATAGAGATTCCTTAAATTTCAACACAATTTGCCCCACTTTTAAATCTTTTCGGTGTAGAAAAGAAAGAACAGAAAACAAGAACATAAACTGTCCTCTTCAAACAGGGCGGGCTATCTAATGTTCTTACACCGATGGCCCCGGCTCTGTCAGGCCATCGGTGTAGGTCTCCGACCGTGGACCCATAAGTGACACCTCTGTCGGAAACCTGAGGGTCCTCCAAACTCATTCTAGGGAGGGGGGACCGACAGTTTAGTTAACAGGGTACTCCGCCTTGTTTGTGGTGGAGTATCCTGTCTGCCAAACTCTAAATTGAGCTCAGAGTCTTTGCCCATTATTCAAGAGGAAGGCATGACTATACAGGTGGACACATTCACATTTCTTGATTCAGATTAAGATTGTTCATTCATAAAATGGATTGGAGTTTTCTCCCATGGCCTTGGGGTCATTGAAATGTCTTCATTTTTGCATAATGCCAAGTTTTGGGTAGAGGTTTGTAAAAAAAAAAAAAAAAAACTTACCATGTGTCTTGGCTGGTGGACACAAGGCCAAACCTCCGGCAGCCCTTACTCTGTAGGGATGTTGGAGGGCTATTAAGGTGTCAAAGATGGAGTAGTCTCCACTGTCTTCACACTGAAGGTCCGCTTGTCTGTAAATCAAGGGAGCAGACTTTCAATTTGGCAGTGTATTCACCCTGGTCGCCAAACTCTAAATTGGGTCCTTAATTACTTACAGATTTCCTATTACTCCATATGTCCACATTCTGACCTTACCCTGTCATTTCCCCTCATCAATACCCGTACTACTGACAGTGAGGAGTAACTGTGGAAAATAGAAAAGAATGCTCATGCTCCAGGCAAGTCCAGGTAGTGATACCCACTAGTGGGACTTCGGTGGCTGCATGAACATGCCCATATCTCTGCATCATGAAGAATGCGTGGCCCCCTGCCCACCTCCCCTTATAACGGCCATGCATACTGTCGCCAGAGTTAGGTATTACCAAAAGGACATTCAATGCCACGGACACTCACAATTATAGCTATTTCATACAATTATGCATGGTGGCGTACCCACAAATAACCTATGAAACCAATAAAATAACTTTACAAATGCGAGAAAAGAATCTTCTGTATCCTTAACATATATATCATAGGTAGTTTTCCTTTCTGTGGTATTAGGTCGACAAGAACATGTTTTTAAACTCATTTTAAAAAGTAACTCTGCCAGAAAGGACATTTGCTGTCAGGTTCAACTTTCAGTAATGCAGCAACTGTCTCCAGAAATCAAACCGAAGTTTATAATTAAATTAGGAATTATAGAATTTGATAGCTAATGCTTGCGTTGTAAACGTCTTATCTGCGGAGCCAGTAACCTGTTTGATGCAATCTACACAATCTACAGGAAACTGTTTCGATAATGACATCAATTTGCTCTCAGAGCATTGGAACGTGCGCACTTATACTCCTGTTACCTGCTATTGGAGGAGATAGAAGTATATCTTTTAACAAACAACATCTAGGCCCTTTAACTAGCTCTTTAACTCTGTATCTATCTGAAAATATTTCCTTCTAGATCTTAAGGTTCGTCTGTCGAGCATGACTGTAGACAATTGCCCTTGCATTTATTAGTTTGCTCCTCTGCTTTGCTTTCTTATTCATTGCTATTCAATTTAACCATCAACAAGGCCGAATTCGTCCTGTTTTAATGAAAATATACAACTTAGATCCACAAGGCCCAAGAAGTTTTTGTCCAGCATTAAATATTGCTTGTTTGCCATGTTCTTTGAAATTATTGGGCACTATTGCCAATGCTCTTTGGAGCACATTTTATGGCTGTTACGTCATTCACCTGTGGGCTGATACTAGCTGTGGGTCCATTTAAATTGCACTCTAGTGCAAGGGTCAAAACAATTGCCTATACAGCAGTAAAAGCCTGAAACACGTCAATGTTGATTATTATCTCATTCTACCCCACACCTACATTGTGCTGGGACTATAAGATCCTAAGGGCCTCATTTACGAGGTTTTGGTGCAGGGCAGCGCACCAAGGAATCTTGCAGCGCTGCCCTGCGTCAAAAGAAAAGGGCAGTAATATGCAGTGTCTAAGAGATACGGCACATTCATGCCCTTTTCCCCTGTGCTGGCGCACAATGGGCTGCCATGCACCAACACAGGCACCCCTGCGCTATGGTGCAAGGGGGTCTGCATTGTAGGGGTGATAAAGGTATACCTTCCTGCACAAAAACAATCACAAGAGGTGTTTTCCTCTTTCTATGTGTGCTGTAGAATGCATACATCGAAAGAAGAAAAAACTAGGAGAAAAAAGGATATTTCTCCTCTTTGCACCTCCCTAATGCAGCCGCGGCCCATGCAGGTAAGAGCGGTGGGGTGGTCAGGCCGGGTGGGGGAGGATTTTGATGGACAATGATGACTGAAAGTTAAATAAATAATTTATTTTCCCTTGTCATCGTCTGTTGAAATCCCCCCCCTCACCCGGCCCCACCGCCCTTACTTGCATGGGCCGCAGCTGCCCTAACGCCACCCCTGGTGATGCATTCCTAGGTTTACGATTCCTCGTAAATCTGTGAAGGCTTCAGATTCCATGGGTGTTGCGTGGGAACACCCACAGCAACACCCATAGAACACCCCTTTCGTGCAGTGTTGTGCGTGAAAGGGGAACATATTTACAAGGCCATGAAAAGCCACGCAAAGTGGCTTTGCGTTGCCTTGTAAATATGCTGTGGCAAATTGCACCACCAGAGCATCAAAAAAGTGACACTCCGGCAGCACAAAAGTGCCACTAGAGGCCCTAAATGTCTACCAAGCACTTGACTAGAGTTCCTAGAATAGCCACATGGGACCACTGCCCCATTGCCAAAATGAAGGCCATATTTGGATCCTTTGAGTTCTGTGAAAAACATGTGTTATGTGGTCTTCCACATGGAGGGTGCCATTATCCCAAAGTTAATAGCAGTGCTACTTATGAAGGGTACCACAACATTTCTGTATGTAATTGATACTGCAGCACTCTGTACAGTAGTGCTTAGCAAGCACCAATAATTGCCAATCTTATTTCAAGCTCACATTTTTATGGGTAGTACAATAACACTGACATTAACTCTGCGTAGGAAGATCCACTTGCAGGTGATGGGGAGAGAGGTCGTATCCTTGATGTGAGTTATGACTGAGCTAATAAGCTGCTTAATTGGAGACATCCACAAAGATAGATCGTTATCAATAAGGAAAGCATGGATAATCTTTGGTAGATTAACATAAATGTTAATGCAGTATCCACAGAATATTTGTGAGGTTTTCTGTGTAGCAAGTCATCAAAAACAGTGCAATTAAAGTACCTTAAGAAACATAATTCAGAAATACAGAACACCAAATTCAGCATCTAGTGTAATTAAAAAGTGAATAGCAAAAACAATTAAAACAACAATAAAGAAGACTTGACAGCGGGTTCAAATGTTAATGAAAAATGAAATGTTAAATTGGAAACAAATGTTAAAAAACATTGTGTTAGAAGTTAATAAAAAGTGAAAAAACACCGAAAATTGTCCAAAAATCCCTAACTTCCAGTGAAAGAGGTTAAGAGCTTCATTTGAACTGGTGGTTGCAGATGGGGCCCACCGGGACTGATTTTGGGACTAAAGCTTATCATTCCTCAAGAGAATTTGATCCATCCAGAGCAGGAAAGAGAAGACATAAAAGGGGATCAGAAGGAGGAAGTAAAAGATGGACAAACCATGACAAAGGGAGAAACCAGGGATGGAAAAGTACCTACAAGAGCGAGATGAAGACTCTGGGAGTGTCTGGTGGTGGATGAAAGAGGCATGTGTTGGAATCACTATGGTGTTTACAGAGAATATTGGAACTAAAAATATTGTGGGACAAAATATGTGATCAAGAATATTGAGTACAAAAATATCATAAAGGTAAGTTTCTATAGGTAAGTAAAGTTTTACTATATGTAACTCCACATATATGAACCTTGATTTTATATTATCTACTGGCGGTCGCCAGTAGATAGTTATAGTTAGGACCTATTTTCCATAGGAAATCCGCACCATTCTATTTGAAATAACTTTGGCGCCGGTTGACGAATCTTCGCGAAATTTTCCAACTTGTTGGGGCGCTCCGGTCCGCTCCTATCCTGAAAGTCTCGGGGTGATTCGGCAAGCGGGGGCTGAGAAAAAAGGGGGTCCCAAAACGTGTTTTCCCCATGCAATTTTCCATAGGAACCTTTAGTCGCAGCTACAGCCCGAACTGCTGAACGGAATTACACCAAATTTTCCAAAAGGTAGCCCTTGGTTCAGGGTCGTGCCTTTTGCTTAAATGGTGTAAATCCGTTCAGTAGTTCCTGAGAAATTTGAAAAAGAAAACACATATATATCTGGGCGGAGCCTAACCACACATGTCATCGTGAGATCTGATTGGCTGTCAGCACTTCATCCTGGAATTGCTGGCAGCCATCTTGGGACCAATATAAATGATAGTACCCCATTGAAATGCATTGTAGTGAATCAAAGATTTTGAGGGTTACCAAAAGGAGAACTATAAAGGGTGATAACAGACTTTAGTTACATTAGAATTCATTTGTTGATGGTACCATACTAATTTCAGGAATTGTGGTGTGTTCTAAGGTGATTTTACCCTGTGAAAAACCTTCTGCTGGGATATCATGAATCATGTTTGAGAGAAAACTATTTTCACATGCTTGTCCCATACAGTTTTGGAAGGTGCTCCAGAAGCTAAAATGAGAGCATATTTTCTGTAAATTCACATTATCTTTCTCAGTCATGTGAGAATGAAGTCTGACATTCTCAGTAAAACATGTACATCCAACAAGGGCAGAGACTGTCAGTTGATTCCTTTGTGTTCTACTGCAGCTTCCCAGAGTGTTCTAAAGAACAACTAGAGTGCTAACAGCCTTACTTATGACAAAAGTATGGCACACCTGAAGCCATCTTGATTGGAATAAACTGGTAACACTTAAAACATTTAATTTAAAAAGGAACAAAATGATGGGGTTCATTTTGTCATAGAAATTATGGTTAGTGCTGTAGAAAGAAAAATTAGGACATGTTTCAAGTGTGATCTCAAATATCTTCCTGTTATATTTCAACAGGAGCAGCCTGTCAGTTGATGCCTTTGTGTTCTACTGCAACTTCCCAGAGTGTTCTAAAGAACAACTAGAGTGCTAACAGTCTTACTTATGACAAAATTAAGGCACACCTGAAGCCATCTTGATTGGAATAAAATGGTAACACTTAAAACATTTAATTTAAAAAGGAACAAAATGAGGGGTTCATTTTGCCATAGAAATTATGGTTAGTGCTGTAGAAAGAAAAATTAGGACATGTTTTAAGTGAGATCTCAAATATCTTCCTGTTATATTTCAACAGGAGCAGCCTGTCAGTTGATGCCTTTGTGTTCTACTGCAGTTTCCAGAGTGTTCTAAAGAACAACTAGAGTGCTAACAGCCTTACTTATGACAAAATTATGGCACACCTGAAGCCATCTTGATTGGAATAAACTGGTAACACTTAAAACATTTAATTTAAAAAGGAACAAAATGAGGGGGTTCATTTTGTCATAGAAATTATGGTTAGTGCTGTAGAAAGAAAAATTAGGACATGTTTTAAGTGAGATCTCAAATATCTTCCTGTTATATTTCAACAGGAGCAGCCTGTCAGTTGATGCCTTTGTGTTCTACTGCAGATTCCCAGAGTGTTCTAAAGAACAACTAGAGCGCTAACAGTCTTACTTATGACAAAAGTATGGCACACCTGAAGCCATCTTGATTGGAATAAACTGGTAACACTTAAAACATTTAATTTAAAAAGGAACAAAATGAGGGGTTCATTTTGCCATAGAAATTATGGTTAGTGCTGTAGAAAGAAAAATAAGTGCTAAAACACTACCCCCAGCACGACACCCTACACTACTCAAACATAACTGCACTACCCTAAACCCTAAAACACTACCACCAGCACGACTCCCTACACTACCCAAACACCACTGCACTACACTAAACCCTAAATATACCCCCAGCATGACCACCCACACTACACAAACACCACTGCACTACCCTATACCCTAAAACACGACCCCTACACTACACAAACACGACTGCACTACCCTAAACCCTAAAACACTACCCACAGCATGACCCCTTCACTACACAAACACCACTGCACTGCCCTAAACCCTAAAACACTACCCCAGCACTACCCCTACACTACCCAAACACCACTGCACTAACATAAACCCTAAAACACTACCCCCAGCACAACCCCCTACACTACACAAACACCACTGCACTACCCTAAACCCTAAAACACTACCCCCAGCACAACTCCCTACACTACCCAAACACCACTGCACTACCCTAAACCCTAAATCTACCCCCAGCACGACCCCTACACTACCCAAACACCACTGCACTACCCTAAACCATAAAACACTACCCCCAGCATGACCCCTACACTACACAAACACCACTGCACTACCCTAAACCCTAAAACACTACCACCAGCATGACCCCTAAACTACTCAAACACCACTGCACTACCCTAAACCCTAAAACACTACCCCAGCACGACCCCTACACTACCCATACACCACTGCACTACCCTAAACCCTAAAACACTACCACCAGCACGACCCCCTACACTACTGCACTACCCTAAACCCTAAAACACTACCCCCAGCACGACCCCCTACACTACCCAAACACCACTGAACTACCCTAAACCCTAAAACACTACCCCCAGCACGACCCCCTACACCACCCAAACACCACTGCACTACCCTAAACCCTAGAAAAGAAACCCCCACCCCATGCCCAATCCCCCTTACCTCTCACTCCTCATGGTTCCTCTCTCCTCGTGGTTCCTGCTTCACGTCATCTCTGAGGGCGGTGCACGTCGTTGTGAGGAAACAGAACAGCCTCTGTTTCCTTACAACGACATGGATCGTCTACATGTTTTTAGAACACATGGTCATTTACCATACATACCTTTACAACAAAATTCGTTGTAAAGGCATGCGTGTAAATGACCATGCGTTCTAAAAAATGCGTAGTAATGACTTCGTGATGTACAACGCATGCGTGGTAATGCATGCGTTGTAATGGTATCGCAAAGTAAAAAGTCGTTGTAACTGCTGTTTACCGATCGAAGCTGGCCCCTGTTCTTCAGTGAGACGTTTATTTGATTAATTAGGAGGAAGGAATGTGGTTTTTTTACCGAAAAGTGCATTCCCGGCTGTTGTATTGTGAAAGTGTCCGCGTGGCCTGGTTTCATTTCCGGTGAGAGAGTGGAAGAGTCTGTTTGGACCTAAAGGAGTTCTGTTGTTGCACGGGGCTGGCGCGACATGTCATCAGAAAACATAGCTAATGGAAAGCGTCCTCCCTGAAGTGTGGAGCAGTGCCATGAGAGGTCAACGAGTGTGCGTCCCACCGCAGTATGACCGTACCGCGTGACCCATGTGCCGCCTCCAGGGTACGGGAGGCAGAAGCGGCATCGCAGGTCCTCTTGAAGACCGTTGTAGCACTAATTCTACATTTTGGTACTAGGGCATTTTAACTTCGTTGTTCCTGCCAGATACAAAGAGAAGATCCTGTGTTATTCAGTGCCCTCGTTACCTTTTTTGTGGGTTGTGGTGCTTGTCACTTCGCTGCCCCGCCGGTGCACATGACTGGGCACCCCACCTCGTGTGCCATCTGCAGGGCCTCTGCCCTCGGATCACTGGTTTCGGTTTCTGGAGTGGCAACATAAACAGTTGCTCCCAAAGGACTAGCCTGAACACTTAGGTGAATATCCCCTGCACCAGCATTCCACGGAACTTCTTTCCTAGCTCTCCCACGTCAACGAGCACGGCTCCGCTCGCGACACCGTATGATGTCATCGGAGCCATAAGAGGACCTCGTCGGCGTGCTGACGTCAGTTCCACCCATTTTTTCCGTGCCACCGAGGCAAACAGGGGACCGAGACATTTTCACATGTATACATAGTATAATAAATATATATATATTCACTGAAAAAACCATAGGTTTCAGGCACGTTATAGTTAGAAATTAGCATTTAAAAAACCTTAGAAATTCACTGAAAAAACCATAGGTTTCAGGCACGTTATAGTTAGAAATTAGCATTTAAAAAACCTTAGAAATTTACTGAAAAAACCATAGGTTTCAGGGGCGTTATAGTTAGTTGGACATTTCACTCGTACAAAACCTTAGAAATTCCCCGTTATAGTTAGTTCAGCTAACTATAACTCGCGCGCCCGCAATGCACTGCTGATGACGTCACATATTACATCACTCATGTCCGCCACCCCCTGGGGCTTTAAATAAAAAATGGTGCAGGAGGGCTCTCCGCCCTCCCGCAGCCCCCCGGGGCTTCTTTTTTTTAAAAATAATCACCTGTGTGGGGGGCTCCTGCCCCCCACACGCCCCGGGGACCGCCACCTCCCCGGGGCACTTAGAAAACAAATGTGGGGGTCCGTTTTGGACCCCCGAAGCCCCGGGGACCACCACCTCCCCAGGCTGTGCAATTGAAGGGAGGGGGGCTGCGCGGCACCCCTCCTGGAGCCTGTGGAGCCTGTGGTGGCCCTGGGGACCGCCACCCCCCAGGGCCGGCTCCTGCAGTGACCCGGGGTGCCTACCCCCGGGACACTGCTGTAGTTTGCTATGACAGGACGGGAGCCTCGCGGCTCCCATCCTGTCATAGCAAACTGCTTTGGATATTGGAAGCAAGAGCAGGGAAACCTGCTCTCGCTTCCAATATCCAAAGCACATTGCTTTTCCACACCGGGAGCTGCATGTTAGCAGCTCCCCATGTGTAAAAGCAATGCCGGCTCCCGCAGGACGCGGGGAGCCGGCATGGTCCGTGGGGGAGTTGGGGTCCCCCCACGGACCCCAAAGGATAGGGCCAGCCCCGGGGGATGGGGTCCCTGGGGCAAGTAGTGGCCCGGGAGGGGGGCCACGCGGCCCCCCTCCCCCAAATTATTAAATAAAAAAAATTAAAAAATTAAAAAAGGCCGGCCCCGGGGGATGGGGTCCCCGGGGCCTAAGGAGGCCTGAGGAGGGGGGCAACGCAGCCCCCTCCATAAAAATAATTTTAAAAGGTGGCAATGACCCGGGGGATGGGGTCCCCGGGCCGAAGTTGGCCACGGGAGGGGGCCCACGCGATCCCCTTCCCGTTCCCATTTAAAAAAAAAAAAAAGGGGGCCAGGCCCTGGGGGATGGGGTCCCCAGGGCCCAAAATAATTAAAAAGAAGGGGACCACACAGCCCCCTTTTAAAAAAAAATAAAAAAAATCCGGCATCGCGCCGGAGGCCACGCCCCTCCTTGTCAGCACTCTGCAACGCGACCCCTGGCGCGTTTGCAGAGAGGGAACGATTCCCCTTGAATACTGGGGGTCCCTGGGGGCCAACTAGCCCACCAGGAACCTCCAGTATGCGCAGGAGCTGCATTGCAGAGAGGTGTTCTGAGGCCACGCCCCTTTTACACCTCTCTGCAACGCAGCTCTGTGGCGCTTAATGGAGGTAGCTGGTGGGCTAGTTGCACCCCAGGGACCCTCAGAATTCAAGGGAGTTAATCCCCCAACTTAAAACGTGCCACGGGCGCGTTTGCACAGTGGTGAAGGGAGGGGCGGGGCCTGAGGTGACTATGTGTGCAAACAGGCCCCGTGGCGCGTTTTAAGATAGGGAATTAAATCCCCTTCAATCCTGAGGGTCCCTGGGGGCCAACTAGCCCACCAGGTACCTCCAGTAAGTGCCATGGAGCTGCGTTGCAGAGTGTTGTAAAAAGGGGCATGGCCTCTGAACACCTCTCTGCAACGCAGCTCTCTGTCGCATACTGGAGGTATCTGGTGGTCTAGTTGGCCCCTAGGGACCCTCGGGATTGAGGAGGAATTAATTCTCCAACTTAAAACACGCCACAGGGCGTGTTTGCAGACATGTCACCTTAGGCCCCACCCCCTTCCTTCACCATTGTGCAAATATTCCTCTAAAATCAGCCGAAATACGAATTCCGATTTACTCACCTGTTATCAGGAGAGACCACAGTACTGCATCTTTGAGCTCAGTACTGATCCTGAAAAGTAATTTTAACCGTACTTACCAGTAACTTGAATTTCCTTCCATAGGATATCATTGCCTGCTTTTTGCTGAAAAAGTTTCTAAGTGTCGATTTTTGAAACTTACAAATATTCCTCTAAAATCAGCAGAATTACGAATTCCGATTTACTCACCTGTTATCAGGAGAGACCTCAGTGCTGCATCTTTGAGCTCAGTACTGATCCTGAAAAGTAATTCTAACCGTACTTAACAGTAACTTGAATTTCCTTCCATAGGCTAACATTGACTGGTTTCACTTGGAAATTCTTCCAAGTGTGGAGTTTTGGAACTTTATAATATTCCTCTAAAATCAGCTGAACTACGAATTCCAATTTACTCACCTGTTATCAGGAGAGACCTCAGTGCTGCATCTTTGAGCCCAGTACTGATCCTGAAAAGTAATTTTAACCGTACTTACCAGTAACTTGAATTTCCTTCTATAGGATATCATTGCCTGCTTCTTGCTGAAAAAGTTTCTGTGTCGATTTTTGAAACTTACAAATATTCCTCTAAAATCAGCAGAACTACGAATTCCGATTTACTCACCTGTTATCAGGAGAGACCTCAGTGCTGCATCTTTGAGCTCAGTACTGATCCTGAAAAGTAATTCTAACCGTACTTAACAGTAACTTGAATTTCCTTCCATAGGATATCATTGCCTGGTTTCACTTGGAAATTCTTCTAAGTGTGGAGTTTTGGAACTTTATAATATTCCTCTAAAATCAGCCGAACTACGAATTCCGATTTATTCACCTGTTATCAGGAGAGAACCCAGTGCTGCATCTTTTAGCCCAGCACTGACCCTGAAAAGTAATTCTAACCGTACTTACCAGTAACTTGTATTTCCTTCCATAGGCTAACATTGACTGGTTTCACTTGGAAATTCTTCTAAGTATGGAGTTTTGGAACTTTATAATATTTCTGTAAAATCAGCCGAACTATGAATTCCGATTTACTCACCTGTTATCAGGAGAGAACCCAGTGCTGCATCTTTTAGCCCAGCACTGACCCTGAAAAGTAATTCTAACCGTACTTACCAGTAACTTGAATTTCCTTCCATAGGAATCCATTGTCTGGTTTTCAGCAGAAAAGTTTCAGTGTCGATTTTCACAAACTACAAATATTCCTTAAAAATCGCCTATGTGACTTAAACGCATTCTTTCAACTGTTTACAGGAGATGCACCAGTGCTGGATCCAGGATCCACCACTGAGTAAGAAAAAGTAACGATAACACTACTTACCTGCTAAGTGAATTTCCTCCCATAGGATAACATTGGTGATTCTATGTGAAAAAGTTTCTAAGTGTCAACTTTTAAAATACAATAATATTCCTTAAAAATCACTACTGTAACCAAAACGCTTTTACTCAACTGTTTACAGGAGATGTCCCAGGACTGAATCTAGGATCCAGTCCTGTGGTTAGAAAAGTAATCCATAAAGTAACTAATTGCATTTAACTAGAAATTCACATTGAGCTCAATGTTGCATTGTGTTTGAAATTGTGTTGCCCATTGCAGCAACTGTAACTACTGTACTTAAAAGTCTATTGACTATTTGCAAAGTATTTAAACTAAAGTAAATCATTCTGAGAAAGTATATTTTGTAATGTAATGTATAATGTAATTACAATGTTAAATTAAAAAATAAAATATCTAAAAATAAATAGTTTAAAAAATGTAGTAAATCAGTATCAAAAAAATAAATATAACAATTAATACATTTAAAAATTGTCATTTACAAAACCTTTGAAATTCACTGAAAACAACCATAGGTTTCAGACATGTTATAGTTTGGAATTAGCATTTAAAAAACCTTTGAAATTCACTGAAAAAACCATAGGTTTCAGGCACGTTATAGTTAGAAATTAGCATTTAAAAAACCTTACAAATTCACTGAAAAAACCATAGATTTTAGGGACAGTTATAGTTAGTTGGACATTTCACTCGTACAAAACCCGTGAAATTCCCCCGTTATAGTTAGTTCAGCTAACTATAACTCGCCCCCCCGCAATGCACTGCTGATGACGTCACATATTACATCACTCATGACATGGTCAGTGACATCACTGATGACATCACTGATGACATCTCAAATGACATCACTGATGACATCATCCATGTGATAATTTGATGCATCTTCTCACACCCTAATATAACCTTTGATACATCCACTCTAAATTACAGACTGCCATTCTCAAAACCATAGACACTCCAACACCAATAACTACATACCCACTCACTGATTCTTAGGTCTACACACACATCCACTCACTCACCCGTACAGTCACTCATACTTACGGTCACTCAGTACAGGACTATCATATGCACTCATACACCTATATAGACACTCATACACCGCCACTCATCCATAGAGGTACTCACACACCTAGTCAGTCATGCAAATAATTAATCACACTGCCATTTACTCACCTATACAGTTATACACACACCAGCTCACTTACTCATACAAATACTAGCACATTCTTACGCTCTTATACAATCACTGATACAAGCACACACTCATCCATACAGCCACTCTCACAATCACACACTCTCACTTATAGCCATTTATATACTCCAACACACATATATACTGCCTTTCACATATGTAGTTACTCACACATGTACCACTGAGATATACATTCACTCACTAACACACCCATACACACACTCACCCACCCATACAGTCTATCCCAGATGCACTCTTGAAACTATGCACCCAGTGAATCACCCACTCACACATCTATGCACAGAGTCACACACACCCCACCCACACAAACACTCAGGCACCCATACAGATACTCAGACAACCAATCAATAACCCATATACACACTCATGTAGCTATTCACAAACCCATGCAGCCACTTACACACCAACAGACAGACGGATAAAGACATTCACACAGTTTAGTCACTAACCCATGCATTCAGTAAGATACGTTTAATCACTCACTAATAGTCAGTCACGCACCTACTAAATCATCCATTCAGACACTTATACACCCACTCATTCTTCAATACGCCTTTCCCTATATATATTAAACATATTTAAACTTTACAGACACACACAGTCACTGGATGATGTCATTAGTGATGTCATTTGAGATGTCATCAGTGATGTCATCAGTGATGTAACTGACCATGTCATGAGTGATGTTATATGTGACGTCATCAGCAGTGCATTGCGAGGCGCGAGTTATAGTTAGCTGAACTAACTATAACGGGGGAATTTCACGGGTTTTGTACGAGTGAAATGTCCAACTAACTATAACTGTCCCTAAAACCTATGGTTTTTTCAGTGAATTTGTAAGGTTTTTTAAATGCTAATTTCTAACTATAACGTGCCTGAAACCTATGGTTTTTTCAGTGAATATATATATATTTATTATACTATGTATACATGTGAAAATGTCTCGGTCCCCTGTTTGCCTCGGTTGGCTAAGATATATCGATGATTTGTTCATTGTGTGGAACGGCACAGAGCAAGATGCTAAGGAATTTATCACACAGATTAACAGCAATCATTTACATTTGCATTTTACCTCAACTATTAGCAGTAGGAACATAACATTCTTGGATGTTCAGATACATATTGTTAACAATCATTTAACAACCTCCCTTTTTCGCAAACAAACTGCAGGCAATGCTATATTGCATGCATCTAGTTCTCACCCCACTCACCTTAAACATAGCATCCCCTACGGGGAAATGCTTAGGATTAGACGCATCTGCAGTGAAGATGCAGATGCGATAGATAAGCAAACACAATGTAAGGTGAGGCTTTTGGAGAGAGGATATAGCTCAAAAACAATAGATGCAGCAATTTTAAAATCTAGAAAACGAGCCAGGCAGGATTTACTCCAATATAAATCAAAAACTCAGGTGACAAATGATAAAAATATAAATCAGCCAACTAGACTTATATTATCATACTCTAGGCAAGAGGGACAAATTAGGTCAATTATTAGACGTAATTGGCCCATTATATTGGGAGATCCAATTATAGGGTGTCTCCTCCCCAAAAAACCGGTTATTACATATAAAAAAACAGCGTCATTAGGCAATGCACTGGTTAGGAATAGTCCTGAAGATTCTGTAGTAGGAACATGGCTGACAGCAAGAAAAGGATTTTATAAATGTTCCAGTTGCAAAGCTTGCCAGTTTGGTATAAATAAGACCACATACCAAACGGCATTCAATGATCAAGTACATAAAATCACTCAATATTTATCTTGCAAAACGGAATATGCTGTCTATGCTCTGGTATGTAGTTGTAATTTACACTATATAGGCAGTACAAAACTAGCCGTACATAAAAGAATTTTACAACATACTAGAGCCATTACCAATAATGATTCAAGCTACCCTGTTGCCAGGCATTTTAAGGAAATACATAATAGTAGTCTTAAACATTTTAACTACTTTGTTTTAGATACAATACCGCCACAAAAAAGAGGAGGCAACAGGGAAGCCATGCTCAGACGCCTGGAGACTAGAGATATATATTGGAATTAGATACAAAACATCCGGGAGGCCTAAACATAAGTGAAGATATGTACACATATTTATAGTCACCGCTCTGTTTATAAATCTAGTATAGTAATCTCATGAACAAATAATGAAAAAACTTCTTAACAATCTTATTCTATTTAGGTATTTACTCCTTTTATAGCTTTTTTTAGCTTCTGTTTTTAGCTTTTTTACCATGTCAGTCATTATTGGATTTTTTACACGGTTTTATCCGGTTTTATACAGTTGTAATGCATTTATAATATATATTTATATCATATTTATATATTTATATCTTCATTCATGGGAAATAACTGTATATGAAGGATTAATATTGCGTGTTTTTGAACTGGTGAAATTCCTCCTTACTTAGCAGTTTAGTAATGGATTTATCCTCTAACAGCCATTTACGGCAGAATTTTTTTTTAACCTAGAGCATGTTCAATATGTATTATATGCATATAATCTGGCATAACTGGAAGACATTCATTGGGACAGACAGATAATTAGATGCATGCATTGCAATAATATGGGTGTCAAAATGCAGAAATGGCTCATTGTTGCAATATATGAAACATATGTGATAGGTCAATATGGATTATCCAAAGCTAGTTCTGCTATTTTAAATAATTATAAAACATTTGAATAATGCTGCTAATTTAGTTATTATATAATATACACAAATGCACAATGCACTTTATAGATTTGCACTTTTTAGGACTCTTAGGCACTGTTCACTTTATATTTCCCAATAGTTGTATATTTTAAATATGAACAATCAAAATTAACCTATGTATAAACTTTATTGTTTTACAAGGATTATTATGATATTTTGACAAACAATTATTCAATCAAGCAGGTTGAATGGGTTAAGTATTTATACTGTAGATTACTGTGGCACGGCAAAAATATATGTGATGCTTAAAAATCGAGTAAAATTGAGTAGTATTTTTCCCGTGTCTAGCGCTACAACTATTGGTCACTGTCACTTTAAATAGGAAGTTCCTACCTTCTAGCGTTGTCATGTGATCAAGGCTGGTAACGGCCGAAACGCGTCATGGCGGTATGGAGAAGCACTGAATAAAGACTTTATTGCACTCTATTGGGTCCACTCTCGTTTCTTCCGTGGAGGAGCAGCAGACGAGTATCTTTGGATATATATATATATATATATATATATATATATATATATATATTATCTACTGGCGGTCGCCAGTAGATAGTTATAGTTAGGACCTATTTTCCATAGGAAATCCGCAACATTCTATTTGAAATAACGTTGGCGCCGGTTGATGAATCTTCGCGAAAGCTTCCAACTTGTTGGGGCGATCCGGTCCGCTCCTATCCTGAAAGTCTTGGGGTGATTCGTCAAGCGGGGGCCGAGAAAAAAGGGGGGTCCCAAAATGCGTTTTCCCCATTCATTTTTCCATAGGAACCTTTAGTCGCAGCTACAGCCCGAACTGCTGAACGGAATTACACCAAATTTGGCAAAGTGGTAGCCCTTGGTTCAGTGTCGTGCCTTGTGCTTAAATGGTGTAAATCCATTCAGTAGTTCCTGAGAAAATCAAAAGTAAAGTCACATATATATCTATGGCCGAGTAGGGTCCGAGTACCCCCCCGATCACGAGCTGCATGCTAATTGGCTGTCAACACTCCAAATCAGGAAGTGTTGGCAGCCATTTTGTCCCTCGGTAGAACCGAGGGACACAAACAAGTGCGCAAAGCGCAAAAGGGGGCAGGGTAGAAACACCCTGACCCCCTAGGTCTGCTCA
Source organism: Calotriton arnoldi (assembly GCA_963921515.1). Classification (NCBI taxonomy): domain Eukaryota; kingdom Metazoa; phylum Chordata; class Amphibia; order Caudata; family Salamandridae; genus Calotriton; species Calotriton arnoldi. The sequence continues at coordinate 377,475 of CAWUFW010011349.1, read as the reverse complement.
GGGGGTCCCACAAGGACCCCTGGGAAGAAAAAGCATTTTTTAATCGGCGGGATGCGCTTAGGGTGCGCGGATCCCGCCGAGAAAAAAAAAGAAACAAGTGCGCAAAACGCACAAAGGGGGCAGGGTAGAAACACCCTGACCCCTAGGTCTGCTCAGGGGGTCCCACAAGGTCCCCTGGGCAGAAAAAAGCATTTTTAAGAAAAAAATCGGCGGAATGCACTTAGGGTGCGCGAATCCCGCAGAAAAAAAAAATCAAGCGCGGTCTCCCGCGCTCGATGCTATTTTGCCCCCAGATGGGCCACGTCCCGGGGGCATGCGGGGGGTGGGTTTATATTTAATTTTGTGGGGCCTCGAAGGCCCCCCAAGCCCCAGGGACCACCACCCCCGGGGCTTTAAAAAATAATGGTGCGGGAGGGCTCTTGGCCCTCCCGCAGCCCCGGGGACCGCCACCCCCCGGGGCTTCTTTTTTATTTTAAAAAAAAATTACCTGTGTGGGGGGGCTCGAGCCCCCCCACACACCCCGGGGACCACCACCTCCCCGGGGCACTAAAAATTTCAATATGGGGGTCCATTACGGACCCCAGAGCCCAGGGACCACCACCTCCCGGGGCTTTGTCGATGGAGGGAGGGGGGCTGCACGGCCCCCTCCTGGAAGCCTGTAATGGCCCTGGGGACTGCCACCCCCCAGGGCCGGCTCCTGCAGTGTCCCGGGGTGCCTACCCCCGGGACACTGTAGTTTGCTAGGGCGGGAGCCTCGCGGCTCCCATCCTGTCATAGCAAACTGCTTTGGATATTGGAAGCGAGAGCAGGAAACCTGCTCTCGCTTTCAATATCCAAAGCAAATTGCTTTTCCACATGGGGAGCTGCATGTTAGCAGCTCCCCTTGTGGAAAAGCAATGCCGGCTCCCGCAGGAGGCGGGGAGCTGGCAGTGTCCGTGGGGGAGTTGGGGTCCCCCCATGGACCCCAAAGGATAGGGCCAGCCCCGGGGGATGGGGTCCCCGGGGCAAGTAGTGGCCCAGGAGGGGGGCCACGCAGCCCCCCTCCCCAAAAATAATTTTAAAAAAATTTACAAAAATTTAAAATTAAGGCCTGCCCCGGGGGATGGGGTCCCCGGGGCAAAGGGAGGCCTGAGGAGGGGGCCACGCAGCCCCCCTCCATAAAAATGTATTTAAAAGTGTGGCCATGCCCCGGGGGATGGGGTCCCCGGGGCCGGATTCGGCCACGGGAGCGGGGCCACGCGGCCCCCTTCCCGTTTAATTAAAAAAAAAAAAAAAAAAAGGGGTAAGGCCCTGGGGGATGGGGTCCCAGGGCCCAAAAATAGGAAAAAGGAAGGGGGGCCACACAGCCCCCCTTCGGAAAAAAAAAAAAAAACTCTGTGCGTTTGCAGATGGGAACGAATTCCCCTTAAATACTGGGGGTCCCTGGGGGCCAACTAGCCCACCAGGAACCTCCAGTATGCACCAGGGGGCTGCGTTGCAGAGAGGCGTACAGAGGCCACGCTCGTTTTTACACCTCTCTGCAACGCAGCTCTGTGGCGCTTTTTGGAGGTACATGGTGGGCTACTTGGACTCCAGGGACCCTCAGGATTCAAGGGGACTTAATCCCCCAACTTAAAACGCGCCACGGGGTGCGTTTGCACAGTGGTGAAGGGAGGGGCGGGGCTTCAGGTGACATGTGTGCAAACAGGCCACGTGGCGTGTTTTAAGATGGGGAATTAAATCCTCTTCAATCCAGAGGGTCCCTGAGGCCAACTAGCCCACCAGGTACCTCCAGTAAGCGCCACGGAGCTGCGTTGCAGAGTGTTGTAAAAGGGGCGTGGCCTCTGAACACCTCTCTGCAATGCAGCTCTCTGGCGCATACTGGAGGTACCTGGTGGGCTAGTTGGCCCCTAGGGACCCTCGGGATTGAGGAGGAATTAATTCTCCAACTTAAAACGCGCCAAAAGGCGTGTTTGCAGACATGTATCCTCAGGCTCCACCCCCTTTATTCACCATTGTGCAAATATTCCTCTAAAATCAGCCGAACTACGAATTCCGATTTACTCACCTGTTATCAGGAGAGTCCTCAGTGCTGCATCTTTGAACCCAGTACTGATCCTGAAAAGTAATTTTAACCGTACTTACCAGTAACTTGAATTTCCTTCCATAGGCTAACATTGACTGGTTTCACTTGGAAATTCTTCTAAGTGTGGAGTTTTGGAACTTTATAATATTCCTCTAAAATCAGCAGAACTACGAATTCCGATTTACTCACCTGTTATCAGGAGAGACCTCAGTGCTGCATCTTTGCGCCCAGTACCGATCCTGAAAAGTAATTCTAACCGTACTTACCAGTAACTTGAATTTCCTTCCATAGGCTAACATTGACTGGTTTCACTTGGAAATTCTTCTAAGTGTGGAGTTTTGGAACTTTATAATATTCCTCTAAAATCAGCCGAACTACGAATTCCGATTTACTCACCTGTTATCAGGAGAGAACCCAGTGCTGCATCTTTTAGCCCAGCACTGACCCTGAAAAGAAATTCTAACCGTACTTACCAGTAACTTGTATTTCCTTCCATAGGCTAACATTGACTGGTTTCACTTGGAAATTCTTCTAAGTGTGGAGTTTTTGAACTTTATAATATTTCTGTAAAATCAGGCGAACTATGAATTCCGATTTACTCACCTGTTATCAGGAGAGAACCCAGTGCTGCATCTTTTAGCCCAGCACTGACCTTGAAAAGTAATTCTAACCGTACTTACCAGTAAATGTAATTCCAGTACTTGTATAGCGCACGAATCACCCCCGAAGGGGTATCTCGGCGCTGGGGGCCGTTGGGAAGATTAAGCGAGCTATTGCCCAGAGTCGCATGGTGCTGGGCAGACCCCTGCCGCCAGGGATCGAACCGTGATCCCCAGCGTCCAGCATCAGTCGCCCTGGCCGCGGTGCCACACCACTTGAATTTCCTTCCATAGGAATCCATTGTCTGGTTTTCAGCAGAAAAGTTTCAAAGTGTCGATTTTCACAAACTACAAATATTCCTTAAAAATCGCCTGTGTGACTTAAACACATTCTTTCAACTGTTTACAGGAGATGCACCAGTGCTGGATCCAGGATCCACCACTGAGTAAGAAAAAGTAACGATAACACTACTTACCTGCTAAGTGAATTTCCTCCCATAGGATAACATTGGTATTTCTATGTGAGAAAGTTTCTAAGTGTCAACTTTTAAAGTACAATAATATTCCTTAAAAATCACTACTGTAACCAAAACGCTTTTACTCAACTGTGGACAGGAGATGTCCCAGGACTGAATCTAGGATCCAGTCCTGTGGTTAGAAAAGTAATCCATAAAGTAACTAATTGCATTTAACTAGAAATTAACATTGAGCTCAATGTTGCATTGTGTTTAAAATTGTGTTGCCCATTGCAACAACTGTAACTACTGTACCTAAAAGTCTATTGCCTATTTGCAAAGTATTTAAACTAAAGTAATTCATTCTGAGAAAGTATATTTTGTAATGTAATGTATAATGTAATTACAATGTAATTTAAAAAATAAAATATCTAAAAATAAATAGTTTAAAAAAATGTTGTAAATCAGTATCAAAAAAATAAATATAACAATTAATACATTTAAAAATTGTCATTTACAAAACCTTTGAAATTCACTGAAAAAACCATAGGTTTCAGACACGTTATAGTTAGGAATTAGCATTTAAAAAACCTTTGAAATTCACTGAAAAAACCATTGGTTTCAGACACGTTATAGTTAGGAATTAGCATTTAAAAAACCTTCGAAATTCACTGAAAAAAACATAGGTTTCAGGCACGTTATAGTTAGAAATTAGCATTTAAAAAACCTTAGAAATTCACTGAAAAAACCATAGGTTTTAGGGACAGTTATAGTTAGTTGGACATTGCACTCGTACAAAACCCGTGAAATTCCCCCGTTATAGTTAGTTCAGGTAACTATAACTCGCGCCCCCGCAATGCACTGCTGATGACGTCACATATTACATCACTCATGACATGGTCAGTGACATCACTGATGACATCACTGATGACATCACTGATGACATCTCAAATGACATCACTGATGACATCACTGATGACATCATCCATAAGATAATTTGATGCATCTTCTCACACCCTAATATAACTTTTGATACACCCACTGTAAATTACAGACTGCCATTGTCAAAACCATAGACACTCCAACACCAATTACTATATACACACTCACTGATTCTTAGGTCTACACACACACACATCTACTCACTCACCCGTACAATCACTCATACTTATAGTCACTCAGTACAGGACTATTATATGCACTCATACACCTATATAAACACTCACACACCGCCACTCATCCATAGAGGTACTCACACACCTAGTCAGTCATGTAAAAAATTAAGCACACACCCATTTACTCACCTATACAGTTATACACACACCAGCTCACTTACTCATACAAATACTAGCACATTCTTATGCTCTTATACAATCTCTGATACAAGCACACACTCATCCATACAGTCACTCTCACAATCACACATCGCTTATAGCTATTTATATACTCCAACACACATATATACTGCCTTTCACATATGTAGTTACTCACACATGTACCACTGGGACATACATTAACTCACTAACACACTCTTACACACACTTACCCACCCATACAGTCTATCATAGATGCACTCTTGAAACCATCCACCCAGTGAATCACCCACTCACACATCTATGCACAGTGTCGCACACACCCCACCCACACAAACACTCAGGCACACATACAGATACTCAGACAACCAATCAATAACTCATATAGACACTCATGTAGCTATTCACAAACCCATGCAGCCACTTACACAGCAACAGACAGACGGATACAGACATTCACCCAGTTTAGTCACTAACCCATGCATTCAGTAAGATACGTTTAATCACTCACTTATAGAGTTAGTCACGCACCTACTAAATCATCCATTCAGACACTTATACACCCACTCATTCTTCAATATGCCTTTCCCTATATATATTAAACATATTTAAACTTTACAGTCACTGGATGATGTCATCTGTGATGTCATTTGAGATGTCATCAGTGATGTCATCAGTGATGTCACTGACCATGTCATGAGTGATGTAATATGTGACGTCATCAGCAGTGCATTGTGGGGGCGCGAGTTATAGTTACCTGAACTAACTATAACGGGGGAATTTCACGGGTTTTGTATGAGTGCAATGTCCAACTAACTATAACTGTCCCTAAAACCTATGGTTTTTTCAGTGAATATATATATATATATATATATATATATATATATATATTACCTACTGGCGGTCGCCAATAGGTAGTTATAGTTAGGACCTCGTTTCTATTCAAAAAGCGTTTTTTCTTTTGCCAATATCTCTGGCACCGTTTCACGAATCTTCACGAAATATTCCAAAAAAACGGGTTCACTCAGGTCAGGTCCTGTCTTGAAAGTTTTGGGGTGATTCGTCAAGCGGGGGCCGAGAAAAAAGGGAGGACCCTAAATGCATTTTCTCCATGTTAATTTCCATAGTAATTTTGAAACAGGCTACAGCCAGAACTGCTGAACAGAATTACACCAAATTTGGCAAAAAGGTAGGTCTTGGTCCAGAAAGCGTGCTTTTTTTAAAATGGTGTAAATCTGTTCAGTAGTTGCAGAGAAATTAAAAAAATAAAAATATCGATATCTGAGCACCGAGGAGGATTCGCGAACCCTCCCGAGCATGAGCTTCATTGTGATAGGTTGCCAACACTCCAAACCAGAATGTGTTGGCAGCCATCTTGTGACTCGGTAACCGAATCACAAGAAAATAGTTTAAAAGAAACACCCTGACCCCCTAGGCCGGCTCAGGGGGTCCCACAAGGACCCCTAGGGCTAAAAAAGGCATTTTTGTTTTAAAAATGGACGAAGTTGCGCTGGGTGCACGAATCTGGCCGAGAAAATGTAAAAAAAATGAAGCGCGGGCTCCCTCGCTTTGTTTTATTTAAGGTCCCGGGGGCAATGCTCAAAAAATTAGCGGGGGCCCACTATGGGCCCCCATAGCCCGGGGACCACAAGCTACCCGGGGCTTGTGTAATTATGGGTGGGGAGGCGTCACGGGCCCCCCCAAGCCCCGGGGACCGCCACCTCCCTGGGGCATTATATAATTATGAGGGGGGCCTCGCGGGCCCCCCAAGCCCCGGGGACCGCTACTTCCCCGGGGCTTAAATAAATGAAGTGTGGGGGGGCTCCTGCCCTCCCTACACTGCCCCAGGGACCACCAACTCCCCGGGGCACACTTTATTTAAATGTGAGGGTCCATAGCGGACCCCCGGCCCAGGGACCACCACCTCCCCGGGGCTTCACAACAGTTGGGAGGGGGGCCGCGTGGACCCCCTCCTGGAGCCCTAGATGGCCCTGGGGACGGCCACCCCCCAGGGCGGGCTCCTGCAATGTGCCAGGGTGCCCACCCCCAGGACATTGCCATTTGCTATGGCAGGGCGGGAGCATGGTTCCCGCCCTGCCATAGCAAACACTGCTTCGCTTCATGGAAGCGAGAGCAGAAAACCTGCTCTCGCTTCCATGAAGCGAAGCAGATTGCTTTTGGACAAAGGGAGCTGCATGTCAGCAGTCCCCTTTGCCCAAAAGCAATGCCGGCTCCCGCAGGAGGTGGGGAGCCGGCTGGGACCATGGGGGCATTGGGGCTCCCCCATGGTCCCCAATGTAAGGCCAGGCCATGGGGGATGGGGTCCCCGGGGACATAATTGTCCTCAGGAGGGGGACCAGGAGGTCCCCCTCCCAAAAAAATAAAATAAGTCTGGACTGGCTCCGGGTGATGGGGTCCCTGGGGCCAATAGTGGCGCAGGGAAGGGGGGCCACGCGGCCCCCTTCCTTTATATATAAATTTTGAAAAAAGGTTGGCAAGGCACCTGGGGATGGAGTCCCCGGGGCAAAAACAATCCCTCGGGGGGGATGTAATTTTAAAAAGAAAAATAATAAATATTAAAATGGCTGGGCCTCGGGGGATGGGGTCCCCGAGGCAGAATTTAAGTATTATGAATGGGGGGCATTTTTTTTTCTCGCGTGCTTGGTGTCGCGACTCCATCGCGTCCAGCGCGGCCCCCCAGTGTAAACGCGATGAGTTCACGACTCCAAGCAAAATTTAAAAAAAAGAATATGTATGTTTTTTAAAAGTAAGATTAACTGTTGGGATATAGGGTGGCTCTAAAAAGAGCCCTTGTTTTTATAATGAGTTTGTTGTAACTACAGGTAAGTGCGGATGCACAGCTTTAGGTTGTTGAGGAAAACTCTGTTTCCTTGATTTATGAAGTGTGCTCCATCACTTCTGTAGATGTCGTTCATATCAAAACGTAGATTGTTATTGTAGATGGACCCCATTCTATGATCTCTGAGGTATGCAGAAACAGCTTTATTGACATTCTTCCTAGCTTTCTCAAACTGTGGACAGAATTGATTTGACCAGTTCCATTTCTGTCTTTGGCATATGTTAGAGTATACAAAGACAGTTTGAGGCAAAAGAAACATCAACTGTGCAAAGGTGTCCTTCATTAGCAATTCCAGACCTACCCCAGTCAATGTGCCTAGGTCATTGCCACCACAGTGCACCATCATGAGGTCAGGGGGTTGGAGATGAAAAGAGGTTTTAACGAAAGGCATCAATTGGTGCCACTTTAATCCTCTCTGTGCTACCCATTTAATATCCACATTTTGCAAGGCTAGGTCTTTGTCAATAGCTCTGCAATCAGCATACCTTTTGCACCAGAAAACATAGCTGTGCCCAACAATCCACACTGTAAGCATCTCGAAGGGATGTCTGGAAGTAATGAGAAGATGTCTGTAGCTGAGGTAGTCAGTTGGTTGAATGAGAGGTATCTAAAATGGCGGACAAGATGTTGTTTTTTAAAAAGTTGAGAAGTGATTGACTGTTTAAGAACATTGTACACTGAAAAATAGGGTGTATGTTACTGTCTTTAAAAGCATGGGGCATATTAGCAAGACCGGCGATAAAATTATCGCCGCTATAGCGGCAGGAAACTGCCGCTAAAACGGCGATAATGGGCTTGCTAATAAGCGTTATAGAATTCAATAGAAGCCCAGGTTAAATGTCTTGCACATCTAACCTGAGCTTCTATTGAATTCTATAACGCATATTAGCAAGCCAATTATCGCCGTTTTAGCGGCAGTTTCCTGCCGCTAAAGCGGCGATAATTTTATCGCCAGTCTTGCTAATATGCCCCTATGTTCTTATTGGTTAGTGAAAAATGTTTGAAAGGTACAGTATATAGGATAAGGTCATATTTTGCAAACGTCAACCACATCTGCTGTTTGCATTTGTAACCTTGTGTGCTGAACTTGAAAATATGGTGAACTTGTGACCTGTCAGTTCAGTTCAATGTTCCATGAACTGTTGCTATGGAAACTGGCTTTAGGCAGAATGGGGGAAGGGTTGAATGTTATCTGTGGTTTTAAAATATGGAATTGTAATTTATATATAAATGATATGTTATTTAAGTAAGATTTCCCAAGTCAGTACTATCTTTAGAAGTGGTGTGTTCTTAAAAAATAGTGGTATTTTTATTTGTAATATATTTTTGAACTCCCGTATGGATTCACGGCTCCATTGCGTTGGTGCACGGTGGAGTCGCGACTCCAAAAAATTCCAGGACCAGTTTGAGCACTTTTAGAAGTCAGTTGGTAAGGGTTAATATGTCTAACCAATAGAAATGTGTTTTACAATTTCAAATTATATAGGAAGCAATGTGATTTGTTACTTACATTTATTTGTGTGGAGAAAGAGAGGGAAAGTTTGCCATTACTAGTTTTACCTTGTTGAGAGCAGTGCATTACATTGATTGTGTGCATAAGAAAATCTTTTATGAGTTTCCGATATTTCATATTCTACAAATCAATTTGGAAGGTGAGTTATACATTTGTGAGGTGTATTATGTGTTAGCATTATTTTTAAAGTTAAAAAATTTATCAAGAACTGTGATGTTTGAAATATATTGTTAAATGTAGAGATGTGTATTGTAGTTTGTTTTATTATATTTAAATGCTGTTTGAAAAAAAAATTGTATAGTAATATATGTATATTGGAAGATGGATTAGTGATTATGGTAGTTTGTTTTAGTGTGTAGATATGTACATTTGTAGTATACCACATAATTTTAGCTGTTGCTTTCAAATCGAATGTGCAGTCTGTCAAGTTTTAAGGTGTGCATAGACTTGTGTCTGAAGTATGTCTCTACTTGTATATGTATTTTCATATGTCTTATGCATTTGAAGGTGCATTATGTATAACAAAGGTGTGTTGTTGCTTTTTATGTGGTAGGCTCTAAATTGTGAGTAGAAGTAGAATGGTAAAGATGCAGCAGAAAAGTGTGGTTCAAAAAATGTTGAGATATGGTATTAGTGATTAGAGTAGTTTTTATAAGTCCCTAGAGAGGTACAGTTGAAATATGCCACATAATTTTTAGTGTTTGTTTCAAATTCAAAGTTTGTTCTGTGAATTTTTCACGTGAGCATAGTGTTGTGGTACAGACATATGCATGCATGTTTTCAGGAATATAATGAGAGTTATACCAGAGACATGTGAAGGGTTCCTGTTTTGTATTTGCCTACCTGTAACATTATAAGTAGTTGTAGAATGGTAAAGCAGTAGAACAAAAGTGAGGTTTGAGATATGTTTGTAGAGATATTATTTATTAGAGTAATTTGTATGAGTTTGTGTAAAGGTACATTTCAATTGTACCGTATAATTTTCACTGTCTGTTTGAAATTTGAAGTGTAGTTTGTGAAGGTTTAAGCTGTGGATGTTGTTGTGACTGAGTTATGTCTCTACTTGCACATGTATTAAGGTATGTGTTATGTGTGTGAAGATGTTACATGTAGAAAACATAGGTATACATTTATCTGTACATTATTTTATATACGGTGGTACTAGCTAAAGTTACAGGCAATTGCATGCATGCTTTTAGGAATATGGTGAGACTTACAGCAGAGACATCTCCTCCAATTACCCTGTCAGGATGTATGCACTCTTCCAATCACTTAGCCAGTACCGATGCACTTATAAAATCATTCAGGCTCTACCTATGCAGTTATGCAATCAGCCAGGCACTATCCTAGTACTCCTCCAATCATGCAAGCACTACCCTTGTTGTTATGCAATCACCCAGGCACTACCTTTGCACTCCTTTAATTATCCAACCACTACTCCTGAAGTCCTTCGTTCATCTAGCCACTACCTATGCACTTATGAAATCACCCAGGCACTAGTTTTGCACTCCTTGAATCACTTAGACACTACAATAGTACTACTCCAATCACCAAGGCAGTATCCATGCACTTATAAAACACCTAAGCACTTCCTATGTACTCCTGAAATCCCCCAGACATTACCTGTGTACTTATGCAATCACCAGGCATTACATTTGCATTCCTCTAATCCCTAAGATATTACTTCTGTACTCATGCAATGATGAAAGCATTAGCTATACACTGGTTTAATCACCTAGGCAGTACCCTTGCACTCCTCCAATCACCCTGCGAGGGACTATGCACTCCTCCAATCACTTAGCCAGTGCCCATGCACTTATAAAATCACCTAGGCAGTACCTTTACACTTCTACAATCACTGAGACACTATCACAGTAGTTCTGCAATCACCCATGCAGTACTGATAGACTTATAAAATCAACCAGGGACTTCCTATGTACTCTTGTATCCCCCCGGATATTACCCCCCAACTCATGGAATCACCCAGGCATTACATATGTACTCCTTAATCTCCCAGACATTACCCCTGCAGTCATGGAATCACCAATGCATTAGCTATACACGTATTCAATAACTCCGGCAGTACCCTTGCACTCCTCCAATGACTCACACTTTATCTCTGCACTCATACAATCACCCAAGTATTACCCATGCAGTCTTCCAATCATCCAAGCACTACTCCTGCAGTCATGCATTAACCCAGGCACTACCCTTGCACTCCTTCAATTATCCAGCTACTACTCCTGAAGTCCTTTGATCATCAAGTCACTACCTATGCACTTATGAAATCACAGATGCACTACTTTTGCACTCCTTGAATCACTTAGACACTACAATAGTACTACTCCAATCACCAAGGCAGTATCCATGCAGTTATAAAATCACCTAGGCACTTCCTATGTTCTCATGAAATCAGTCAGGCACTACCTTTGCACTCCTCCAATCACTCAGCCACTACTTTAGTACTCCTACAATCACATGTATGATATGAATCAAAATGCATATGCAAGTAGAGGTATACCTTAGTTTCAAGACATATCTCAATCACAATATAATGCAGGCCTTAAAAGTTGACAGACTGCACTTTACATTTTATTTGGGTAGCTGTACAGAGATCCTTTAGTTGTGCTCTATGATTCTGTTGTATAGGTTATGATGTCTTCTAATTGTAGGAATGCTGCAGTGTCTGATATAGCTTTGAATGCAATTAAAAATATTTCTTTAATTATACATGATAATATTTGAATATAATTATTTTAATAATATTAAACTATTTAACAAAATTATTTAAAATTCTTTTGTTTTCAGATATTCACCATTATTAGTAATAAAGTTTGAGTATGGCAAGAAAAGATCAAAAGAAAAGAAAGAAAACAATACTATTTAAAGGAAAGAGAAAAGCAGAAGTTAGATGAAGTACAATATGTGAAATTGAAGAGAAAGACTTCTGGTAAGAGAACTAAACAATTTGTTAAAAAACTTTTAAAGAACGTAATGATTTTTGAAAATGGAGTAAAGAGAAAGAAAAGTAGTACAACGAATCAGAAGGAAACAAAAAAAGGACAAAATAATGGAAAATCAGGTTATGGGAAAACAATCTATGTTGAAAGAAGGATGAAACAATTTAAAGACATTAGAAAGAGAATGTATAAAAGTAGAGGCCTACAAAATTTGTTGAAAGATTGCAAAAAATATAAAAGATCAGCATTTTACAAGAAAAAAGAACAGATTGAAAGTGTAGTTGAAAAGGCTTTTGAATTGAAAAGAAAATTGTTTATATTAGTATTGAACAGAATGAAAACATTAAATAAAATAATGCACTTTATGAAGGAGAAAAGTAAAAGAAAAAGACTGGTTAATAGAAGTAACTTTTGCAAAATATTTTCTGGGGAATGGAAGCACACTTCTAGTACGGAACCTTTTTTTAATGAAGAAAGCTATTGTCAACAAAATACATTAGTTCACACAGTTGATACCAGTGGTCGTTGCTATGAAGTTAAAAATGGTTGTCCAACTGAAAAAGAAAAGATGGTTCCTAGAAATGTGGGAGAAGTAATAGCTGAAGAAGTTCAAGGGAGACGTACACAGGCTCCAGTGTTTAAGTGGGATTGTAGTAGTATTTGTAGTGTATGACAGGAATCTATTGATATATTACAAAATTTCTTACGAGATTATGGAAAAAAAAGTGTTAAACAGAAGATTAAGATGTTGCAAGGACTAGATCCTTGTAAAGTGAGAAAATATACTAACTTGCAGGGTCATTCTCTGGCTTGTCTTTCTAGAAAAGTGTGTCAAAGTACTTTTCATCATTTAAGAATGTTAGCAGTACATCATTCAGAAATGCGGAAGTTAGTAAGAAGATTATACTATGTAAAAAGTCCTGCATTATGTCTAAATGAAATTAACACAGCTCTTTTGCATGGTTCAGTGTTGGATGTAAAAAAAGTTTCTGATGATATACAGTTTCGTTTCTTTGGTTCACAAGAGGAGTGTAGAGAAAGTGAGGGTTTGATAAGTGTAGGTGTTGAAGAAGAAATGGAATATACTACTACTGTGAAGTTTGCAGAAAAAACTACAAAGTTTAAGGTCGTTTCTTGTGAAAATCCAAACTATGTTTGTATTTGTTGTCGACGTACTCACTATAGAAGCCAAACTAGGAATGTAGATCTGTATTTAAAAAGTGAAAAGGAAAACAATGATAAATGGGGGCAATTTGCTACTTATTTGTTTGTGGAAGGTCGTTTTGAGTTGGGTAGTGATCAATGTATATGTAAATATTGTTACAACAAATTAGAAGATAACAAAATGCCAGCTAGAGCTGTACATAACAACCTAGAGTTGGTAGCTATACCTCCGGAACTGGTAGATTTAAATACATATGAGTCCATTCTTATTCAATCTGTGCACCCATTTCAGGCTATAATTCGTATGGAGCCTAAAACAGGTAAGCTGCCTCCAACAGATCTACAAAGAGGTTAAAAGGAAGAGTTGTGTATTTACCTTTAGATTTTAAGAAAAATATTGAAACTGTTGGTGTAGAGAGACAAAGAGTCGGAAAATATGGCAAGAGTTAGTAGATGTCACCAAACTTCAAAAGGCTACATTATATCTTGTACAAAACAATATTTACTATAAAACTGTAAATGTGGAAGAACAAGAAATATGTTTAGAAGATGAAACAGAAATTTCAAGTGGCCAAATAGAAAAAGTGGACAACTCCAGGAGAGAAGAAATTTACGACCATTACAGTATACATCCTCTACATTCAAAAAGAAGTGATAGGAAACACTATTGAATTATTCCAAATGAAGAAAGCGAAGGGAACTCCCATGAGTGTATGGGAAAAAAGTTTGGAAGCTCGTTGTTTTCCACAGCTGTTTCCCACTGGAAAAGGTGGGCGACATGATGAATGTCCAGTTCAGATTCCAGCTTCAGAATATCGTACATTAAGATTGTACTCAGAAGATCCAAGATTTCGACAGTATATTCCATATTTATTTCATCTTCTGTTTGAAAGTGACTTGTCTGGACTTTCATATGCAGTGAACCACATATTAAAAACAGGAGTTCATTTTACACATGTTTCTGCAAAGGAATTCATGGACAAAGTTCAACAAAGAGACGATCATTTAGAATCTAAGTTAATTAATTTGATGGCTTGTCAACATGGTACTAATGAGTATTGGTATCGTCGTCATGGAGAACTTAAATGTATGTTAAGGAACTTAGGAACACCTACGTGGTTTGTTACGCTTAGCTGTGCTGAGTACGCATGGGACAATTTACTTGATTTTCTACGACAAGCAAATTCAAAGGTAAAAAACATTGAATTGAAGACAGCTGGAGAACTGTGTTCCTTGGATCCTGTAAATGTGTGCAGATATTTTAATCATAGGTTTCAAGCTATGATGTCTTTTATCTGCAATAAAAATAATCCACCTCTTGGAGAAGGTATTGATTTCTTTTGGAGAAAGGAATACCAAGCCAGAGGTGCACCTCATATTCATATGCTGTTATGGATCAAGAATGCACCAAAATTTGGAACTGATACTGATGAAAGTGTTTTGTCTTTCATTGAAAAATATGTTACCTGCGCCATTCCAAAAGAAGGAGGAGAAAACAACTTGACACAGCAAGTTTTACGGTTTCATAGTCATCGATGTGGGAGATATTGTCGACAGAAATACAAATCAAAGGGAAGATTTGATACAAAATGTCGTTTTGGATTCCCACGTCCAGTAATTTCAGAAGGAAGAGTGAACAGTTTCATGTCAGCAGTAAGGCATACTATAAGTCGAAAATCTCCAAAGAATACTTACAACATAAAAAGAACTGAAGATTCAAAGTATATTAATGACTACAATCCAGTGATTTTAACAATGTGGAATGCAAATATGGATATCCAGTATGTTGCAGATAATTCGATTGCTGTTGCTTGCTATGTTACGTCATATATAACCAAATCTGAAAAGACAGAGTTGAAGGAAATGTGGGAAGAAATTTCACAAGAGAAGACTCTTAGTAACAAATTGTACACCTTTAGTTTGAAGATGCTTTCCCATCGAGAGATTGGATCCTACGAATGTTCGGATTGGTTGACCTCTGCAAGTTTATATTCAAAGTCCAGAGGAATCATTTGGTTAAGTCTAGGTCTTGCTCCAACACGAAATCGAGTATTGAAATCTGTACAAGAAATTGAATACTTATCATTGAATGAACCAGAAAGTACAGATATTGTTAAAACTAATATGTTGGATACGTACTATCCTTAAAGAAGTCCACATCTTGAAAACATTTGTCTCTATGAAGTACTGTAACATTACAGCTTTAAGAGAAATGTTTCAGAAAATATAAATGAAGAAAAATATGCAGTAATTGGATGTGAAGGATGTTTGGTAAAACATTCCAAAGGAAATCTTATTAACCACACAAAACTCAGTTGCAAAACTTCAGATAAAAGGGAATTTTTCTATTTAGCACTTCTGCAACTTTTCAAGCCTTGGCGTAGTGAAGCGGAATTACTTGGAGATTTCGACTGCTATGAAGATTCTTTTAATGCATGTAAAGATAACATTCAATGCACAATTTTCCCTACTTATCTACAAATGTTAAATGAAGAGATTGAACAAGAAACTACTATTGCAGCTGAAATAGCTAGAGACAGTTCTCAAGATAGTCCGAGTTCTGCTCCACTAAGTCAAGATCCACTAGGACAACCAATTATTGAAAATCAAGCAGCAATAGCCATGAATGAAGTAGAAACGACAATCCAACAAGCACAACAGGATATTATTGATTTGAGAAAGTTGGAAGAACAACTAAATATTGAACAAAAAGAAATATATCAGCAAGTGACACTACAGATACAGCATGGTTTGCTACATGAAAAAAGAATGCCAATGCACATCATTTAAACCTATTTGAATGTACATTAGTGGTCAAGCTGGAACAGGAAAAAGTTTCTTAATTAAAGTTTTCACCAGTTATCTACACAAAACTACTGGATGCCATTTATCTTGTGTTGTAACAGCTCCAACTGGATTAGTAGCACACAACATTAAAGGGATTACTTTACATCGATTACTCATGCTACCAGTTGAACATGAAAATAAATTGGAATATCACGAGCTATCTGGAGAAGCTTGTTATGAAGTGTCAAGAGTACTGAAGAAAATGAAACTTCTAATCATTGATGAGGTGAGCATGGTCTCAAACTTAATGCTTGCCTTTGTACATTTAAGAATGCAACAGATTTTAAAAACAGATTATGATGTTCTATTTGGAGGAAAACATGTAATTGTATTCGGCGACCTACTACAACTTACTCCTGTGAAAGGGCACCCTGTTTTTAAAACACTTGTCCATGAAGACACTAGGAAAACTTTGGGAAGTATTGGAAATGTCAACATTTGATCTAATTTTGAATATAAAGAACTTATTAAGAATATACGACAAGCAAGTGATGAACATTATGGAAAAATTCTTCAAGATATAAGAATTGGTGTTTTGACAAAACATGGCAAAGAAGCTTTACAAAGTTGGCCTTTAACGAACTTGTTTGCAAACGAAAACATAGCACCTGAAATAATATACAAGAAAATTGGAGAAAAGAAGTCTATAGTTTGCCTAAAGCCTACACTGGAAGAATATTCAACATTCAATCAAGAACTTTTGAAATTGGAAAAACAACCAATAGTGAAAATGGAAGCTATTGATAAAATGGAACACGAAGGAGTTACTATTCTTCTCTCAGAGAAATTGCAGTCAAAATTGGATTCTTTGGAAAAGTCGGTGTCTAAGACTGCAGGTTTAGAAAAGACTTTATATGTATGTGTAAACTGTCGGGTAATTTTACGGCGTAATTTAAATGTAGAAGAAGGTTTAGTAAATGGAGCAATGGGAAAAGTTGTTGATTTTGTAAATTTTCAGAACAGAGATGGAATTTAATTTTTGAAGATTAAATTTGATCAGATTGAAGAGGTAAAACAGATTGGACGTTGTGCTGTTCGTTTTTTGCTTGTAAAAGACTTGTATGTTCGTAGGAAACAGTTTCCTCTTTCTTTAGCATATGCAGTGACCATTCATAAATCTCAAGGTTTAAGTGTAGACAATGCTTTGGTAAATATTGGAAGTACAGTGTTTAAAGAGGGTATGGCATATGTTGCATTGTCTCGAGTAAGAATATTATATGGTTTGTATTTGATTGATTTTGATGAGAAAAAGATTAGTGCTAATGGAAATTGTGTAAGAGAGTATAATCGGTTAAGAAGGCTTTATGCTCCTAACTTAGGTGAATATCCCATATAGGAGAAATGTATACTATGTCCAAAACGGAAATATGTCAAACATTGTAGTGAGATTCAAAAAAAGAAAACAATTAAAGAGAATGATGAAGCTGCAAAGAAAAGAAAAATGGACACTGTTGATGATATTGTAGGATACCAGTTAGAAAATAGTTCAGGTATCAACTGCTATGCAAATATAATTGTAAATGTTGTCTTTTATCTAGAAGATATTCATCATGAAATTATGGAAAATTGAGAAAAAAGATTCTGTTCTTTACTACATTAAATTTTTCAAAAGTTGGTAACTGATAAAAATAAAATCCATACTGCTTCTGGCATTCGACATCTTTTGGATATATGTACTGGTTTTTCACAATTTACACTCAATATACAACAAGATGCACAAGAATTTCTTATGTTTATGCTTGCAGTATTGGAAGATGAAGGAATAGAAATTGAAAATTTGTTTGGTCTAAGTTACAGATGGGATCATAAATGTGAAGAGTGTTCATTTTCTTCTACAACTGAAATAGACACTGAACGATTCATATATTTGACGATACCAGATTGCAAATCAGTGTCTTTTAACAAATTAGTAAAATCAGCTAATCAAGATATGAAATGCTCTCATTGTAAATCACAAATGTTGTCAACGTTATATATTGAAAGATTTGGAAAATATGTAATTTTAATGCTACAACATTGTAGAGCAAATGAAAAAAATTGGAAACCAAAATTAAAAATGTTGTGGCAAGTCAACTATCAATTTCAGGAAGAACTTTTAAAGCAGTGGCTATTATTTTCCATGATGGACCTACTACAACATCTGGACACCATACTGTGTCACATTGCAATGGTGCCCATTTGGAATTCAAATGTAGGTTGCCTTACGAATTACCAAATTCATATCTGATATTTTTGATGCCAAAGTTATGAAAACATTGGGATGATGAAATTGGTGTTTTGCGGGTTGTTGAGTACGAGGGGTTTAGTGGTTATGTTTGGGGAGGTGCACTAGGATTTTGGAGGGCGGGAAAACTACCACGTGTCACTAATGGTCCACAGGTGGGGAAGGAGTCGCACGGTTAAAACAGTTGCGCATGGCGATTTAGATTAGACTGGTGTTTGAGCAGAGTTGAGGCGGTTACGCTGTTTAGGATTCGTCATGAGAATCATAGGTATGAACTGGGGACTAAAAATGTTAAAACAGAGTTTGGGACGTGGTACAAAAAAGAGGGGTTGAATTTCTGTTACACACGCAGGTTTTCACACGAGAGTTACATGGTTTTTTGGGGTCACAGAGATCGTAAACATTGGGGCACACTTAGGGGGTACAGATTGTTAATCGATTGAGGACTGGTGGGTTTGGAGGGGAGGACTTCAGAAGAAGAAAGGAAATCATAAAACATTTGTTGTAGGGGATCGGTGCATTTTCATTAAGTTTCAGAGGTGAAAATGAAGGGTTTGTTAAATACTTTTGCTATATATTTTTGCTGTATGAGAACTGTGTGTAGCTGATGCATTTTTCTAAATATCATAGATACCCCTGACGAAGGTCGAGGAGGACCGAAATGCATTGGGTGAATGTTAATGTGATGGAGGAATTGAGCTTCAGTACATGCCTGTGAATAGGCCCGGATGGGCAATTCTTGAGCAATTAAAACGCATGAAATAATGAAACTTCGTATCTTTGACGTGATGGAAAAAGATTGTTAAACCTTGGAAATAAATTGGATGAACATTAAACACTACTGATTATGTGTATTACTTGGATCACAAATGTGCAAAAGGCTGTGCAACTCTTCTGTGACTCGCAAACCGCGCGTCACATTTTCTTGATGAAGTTATTAAATGCGCACTCGGGACGGAGCGCATTCTGAGTGTCTGCACGCCAAATCAGAGAAAATGAATACAAAGGATTGAATTTAAAAAGAAGGGTGTGCTTCAGGTTAACTTCAATGAAAGTTTTGAAAACATCATTCAGCCTATTGGGAAGATTTAAACACAAATTAAAGAGTTTATTTTGGATATTTTCAATGCAAGTTGATTTGGAAACATTATTCGGCCTATTGGGAAGATGTGAAGAATTACTGTTTGGATTATTGTTTTTGCTAATTCATATTGCATTTGCAAAATTGTGTTTGAAAGAAATAGTTTATATATTTGATCTTTATATTATACGCGATGTAAATGAGAATGTATATTTCATAAATGTACTTCAGAGAAAAAATTATTTATTGTAGTTGAAAAATGTAATTTAGAAACTGTAGATAAGTGAAGAGGCAGTTGAACTTGTTGAAAATATTTTCAACGCAGATTTGTTTTTTTTTTACAATCTCAACGATTGTATTTTTTTCCCGCTGTTATATGAAGATCTACATTGAAATCACTGTGTATGGTGAAATTCATTAGAATCTGAAAACAGCAAAGAAAAGGGAAACTGAATATGTTATGTAATTCTAAAATTATGTTGTATTCTTAAAACTATAATATTATATGTAATAACAGATTTTTTTCTTTTTTTTACAGAAAGTAATACTAAAGCTTGAAAAGATTTTAAATTTAGATTACAATAAAACAATTGTAAAATAGTTTCAATGAGTTTGGTATCTACTTTAATAAAGAAGGTAAGATGAAATAATGTAATAAGCATACTAAAGAAGTAATGTCTACAGTCGCTTTTACTGCACTCATCCATTTTTTCAAATACCACCCATGCACTGATCTATAGCATTAGGCACTATTCCCACAATCCTGCAATCACCCATGCAC
This sequence comes from Calotriton arnoldi, assembly GCA_963921515.1. NCBI lineage: Eukaryota > Metazoa > Chordata > Amphibia > Caudata > Salamandridae > Calotriton > Calotriton arnoldi. The sequence continues at coordinate 357,613 of CAWUFW010011349.1, read as the reverse complement.
TATCAATGCATTTCTCCAATCAAGTAGTCTGTATTCATACAGTTAAAGATCACCCAGACACTACCTATGCACTAATGCAATAACCAAGGCACTACCCATGCACTCCTCCAATCACCCAGGCACCTCTCATGCACTCATGCAATCACTCAGGCACTACCCATGCACTCATACATGCACTCAGGCACTGCCCATGCACTCATCCAATCACCCAGACATTACCCCTGCACTCATGCAATTGCACATGCACTCCTTCAATCACTAAGGCACTACCTATGCACTCCTCCAATCACCCAGCCAGTACCCATACACTTATAAAATCACCTAGGCAATACCTATGCACTCATGCAATCACCCAGGCAGTACCCCTGCACTCATGCAATCACCCAGGCACTACCTAAGCACTCATGCAATAACCCAAGCGCTACCCTTGCACTCCTCCATTTCACCCAAGCACTATCCATGCACTCCTCCAATCACCCAGACACTATCCTTGCACTTCTCCAATCACCCAGGCAGTATCCATGCAGTTCTCCAATCACCCAAGCAGTTCCCATGCACTTATAAAATCACCCAGGCACTACCTATACACTCATGCAATCACCCAGGCACTACCCATACACTCCCCCATGCACCCAGGCACTACCTATGCACTCCTCTAATCACCCAGGCACTACCCCTGCACTCATGCAATCACCCAGACATTACCCATGCACTCCTCCAATCACCCAGCCAGTACCCATACACTTATAAAATCACCCAGGCACTACCTATGCACTCATGCAATCACCCAGGCACTACCCCTGCACTCATGAAATCACCCAAACACTATCCATGAACTCCTCCAATCACCCAGACATTACCCCTGCACTAATGCAATCACCCATGCATTAGCTATGCACTCCTCCAATCACCCAGACATTACCCCTGCACTCATGCAATCAACAATGCATTATCTATGCACTGCTCCAATCACCCAGGCACTATTCTTGCACTCCTCCAATCACCCAGGCAGTATCTATGCACTCCTCCAATCACTCAGCCAGGAACCATGCACTTATAAAATCACCCAGGCACTACCTATGCACTCATGCAATCACCCAGGCACTACCCCTGCACTCATGCAATCACCAAGGCACTACCTATGCACTCATGCAATAACCCAAGCACTACCCTTGCACTCCTCCAATGACCCAAACACTATCCATCAACTCCTCCAATCACCCAGACATTGCCCCTGCACTAATGCAATCACCCATGCATTAGCTATGCACTCCTCCAATCACCCAGACATTACCCCATGCACTCATGCAATCACCAATGCATTATCTATGCACTGCTCCAATCACCCAGGCACTACTCTTGCACTACTCCAATCACCCAGGCAGTATCCATGCACTCCTCCAATCACTCAGCAGGTACCCATGCACTTATAAAATCACCCAGGCACTACCTATTCACTTATGCAATCACCCAGGCACTACCCCTGCCCTCATGCAATCACCCAGGCTCTACCTATACACTCATGCAATAACCCAGGCACTACCCTTGCACTCATGCAATCACCCAGGCACTAGCTATGTACTCATGCAATAACCCAGGCACTACTCTTGCACACCTCCAATCACCTAGCCAGTACCCATGCACTTATAAAATCACCAAGGCACTACCTATGCACTCCTCTAATCACCGAGGCTCTACCCCTGCACTCATGCAATCACCCAGGCACTACCTATGCACTCATGGAATCACCTCAACACTACACATGCAGTCTTCCAATTATCCAGACAGTACTCCTGCACTCATGCAATCACACAGGGTAAAACTCATGCACTTCTCTAATCACCAAAGAACTACCTATGAGTCCTACATGCATGCATGTATTCCTTCAATCACTCATACACTACCCCTGCAGTCATGCAATCACCCAGGCACTACCTATGCACTCATTGAATAACCCAGGCTTTACCTATGCACTCTTTCAATCACTCAGGCATTACCCATGCACTCCTCCAATCACTCAGACATTACCCCTGCACTCATGCAATCACACAGGCATTACCCATGCACTCTTTCAATCACTCAGGCACTACCCCTGCAGTCATGCAATCACCCAGGCACTACCTATGCACTCATGGAATAATCCAGCACTACCTTTCCACCGTTTCAGTCATCCACGCACTACCTTGCCCTCCTTCAATCACCCAGACACTACCCATGCAGTCCTGAAATCACCCAAACACTACCTATGCACTCATCTAATCACTCAGGCACTACCCATGCAGTCCTCTATTCACCCAGACATTACCCCTGCATTCATGCAATCACCCAGGCATTACCCATGCACTCCTTCAATCACTCAGGCAGTGCCCATGCAGTCATACATGCACTCAGGCCCTTCTGTGGCACTCATGCAATCACCCAAGCACTACCCATGCAGTGTTCCAATCATCCAGGCACTACTGCTGCACTCATGCAATCACCCTGGTACTATTCATGCACTCCTCCAATCACCCAGGAACTACCCATGCAGTCCTACATGCATCCAGGCACTACCCATGCAGTCTTCCATGCACCCAAGTATTACCCATGCAGTCCTTCAATCACCCAGACATTACCCCTGGACTCATGCAATCACACAGGCATTACCCATGCACTCGTTCAATCACTCAGGCACTACCCCTGCAGTCATGCAATCACCCAGGCACTATGTATGTACTCATGGAATAACCTAGGCACTACCCTTGCACTCCTCCAATCACCCAGGCAGTATCCTTGCTCTCCTTAAATCACCCAGCCACTACCCATGCACTTATAAACTCACCCAGACACTACCAATGCACTCGTCTAATCACTCAGGTACTACCCATGCACTCTTCTATTCATGGAGACATTAGCGCTGCATTCATGCAATCACCCAGGCCCTACCCATGCAGTCATATATGCACTCAGGCACTTCTGCAGCACTCATACATTCACCCAAGCACTACCTATGGAGTCTTTCAATCATCCAGGCAGTACTCCTGCACTCATGCAATCACTCAGGTAAAACTCATGCACTCCTCCAATCACCCAGGCACTACTCATGCACTCATGCAATCACCCAGGCATTACCCATGCACTCCTTCATACAACACATACAAATTTGTCTTTTTTTAACCAAATAGGGGGTTCTAACAAGAACCATTTTTTTGCTTCTTTTTTTGTTTTATAATTTTTTTGTGATTTTTTAACTCTATTTTGTATTTTTTTGGTATTTAAAAAAAAAAAAATTAACAAACAACAGAAAAAACGGAGAAAACTTTTCTGTAACCATTTGCAATTAAAAAATCATCGCAAAACAAAAATTTAACAATGGTGGCTTCTTGCAGCGAAAACAATTGCGTCAACAGACTGTTCACCATAATAAAGAACTTTTTTTTGCACTTTATACATCTTTGTTCTAGACCAGCAAACTCTGGCCTAATATCAGGTCCTCTGCTAGAAGTTGAGGTACCAGCTGAGGTGCTAGGTCCTGCATCTTGATCACCTTGCTGGGCTTGTTGTTTCAGCATTCTTCGATGTTGCTCCCGTGCTAGTCGACGAGGGTGCATGGTTTAGAGGTGCTTGAGCATGGACGAAGTACAGCACAAGTATTTTTTCTCGGAGCCCCGAGATATTATTATTCTTTCGCAAACAGTGCAGGTTACCTTCCTCGCGTTCACCTTTTTTTCTCCAGCTGGAAACATAAAGAACGCCCAGATGATGCTCTCCTTTCTTGTTTTTCTTGGTTCCTCCATGTCCTCTTCTTCATCAAGGATGTCATCAGGTAGATTTGAAGATGTCATTCTTCTAGTTTTTTTTTTTTTTAAAACACCCAAAAAATGCAAGAAGAGCACTAAACACAAAGGGGCCGATTCCGATCTCGGTCGGAGGCGCACCCAATACCATTCGGTCGGGAAAAAAGCCATGCGAAAGCCTGTTTCCCGACCGATCCGTACAGCACACCGAACGAGCAAGTACGATGCGCACAACAGCAAAAATTCCGGCCGAGCCGTACTCACCCAAACCAGGTCCTGTTCTCCGACCGAGGCGAATCCGGAAACGCCGAATCGAGTCGCACGGAAGGAAAAATGCAGCCCCGTCCGGCCGGACAAGTACGATGCGCTTCCCGTACGCGCCGAACCCGTCGCTACGCACGGCACGTTAAAGCATCCGGGAGAGGCGCACATAAGCTCCGAATCGCGCCACAACACGATCCACGGCTACGAGACGAACACGGCACCGACGAGGACGACGCGAAGCGACGAGGACGAAGCGAAGCGACGAGGACGACGCGAAGCAACGAGAAGGACGAACGACACGAACCAACCATGAATCCCTTCGTCCCGATCATACCAATATTCTACATCTACTACCGGAACAGGCACGGACGCGTACGGCGCAGAAGGTAAGCCAGACACCAACCACAAAACACATACAACACGTACACGACACATCACACACATACACGGGGATTCTGAATATACTTACACCAGCAACAGCAGCACCATAGGGGCGGGATGCCCATCACCAATGCCACATATGCACACAGGGGCCTGAATGCGCACCACCACCCCTACCCAGGGGGGCTGGATGCCTACCACTACTACCACCCACACCCAGGGGGTGCATGATGCCTACCACTACTACCACCCTTAGCCAGGGGTGGCATGATGCCCACCACCACAACCACCCTCACCCAGGGATGGCAGGATGCCTACCACTACTACCACCCTCACCCAGGGGGGCAGGATGCCCACCACTACTACCACCCTCACCCAGGGGGGCAGGATGCCTACCACTACTACCACCCTTAGCCAGGGGGCTGGTTGCCTACCACTACTACCACCCTCACCCAGGGGGCATGATGCCCACCACCACAACCACCCTCACCCAGGGGGGCAGGATGCCTACCACTACTACCACCCTTAGCCAGGGGGCAGGATGCCTACCACTACTACCACCCTCACCCAGGGGGCAGGATGCCCACCACTACTACCACCCTCACCCAGGGGGGCAGGATGCCTACCACTACTACCACCCTTAGCCAGGGGTGGCATGATGCCCACCACCACAACCACCCTCACCCAGGGGGGGCAGGATGCCTACCACTACTACCACCCACACCCAGGGGGTGCATGATGCCTACCACTACTACCACCCTCACCCAGGGGTGGCAGGATGCCTACCACTACTACCACCCTCACCCAGGGGGGCAGGATGCCCACCACTACTACCACCCTCACCCAGGGGGGCAGGATGCCTACCACTACTACCACCCTTAGCCAGGGGGGCTGGATGCCTACCACTACTACCACCCTCACCCAGGGGGCATGATGCCCACCACCACAACCACCCTCACCCAGGGGGGCAGGATGCCTACCACTACTACCACCCTTAGCCAGGGGGCAGGATGCCTACCACTACTACCACCCTCACCCAGGGGGGCAGGATGCCTACCACTACTACCACCCTCACCCAGGGGGCAGGATGCCCACCACTACTACCACCCTCACCCAGGGGGCAGGATGCCCACCACTACTACCACCCTCACCCAGGGGGGCAGGATGCCCACCACTACTACCACCCTCACCCAGGGGGCAGGATGCCCACCACTACTACCACCCTCACCCAGGGGGCAGGATGCCCACCACTACTACCACCCTCACCCAGGGGGGCAGGATGCCCACCACTACTACCACCCTCACCCAGGGGGCAGGATGCCTACCACTACTACCACCCTTAGCCAGGGGTGGCATGATGCCCACCACCACAACCACCCTCACCCAGGGGGGCAGGATGCCCACCACTACTACCACCCTCACCCAGGGGGGCAGGATGCCTACCACTACTACCACCCTCACCCAGGGGGGCTGGATGCCTACCACTACTACCACCCTCACCCAGGGGGCAGGATGCCCACCACTACTACCACCCTCACCCAGGGGGGCAGGATGCCTACCACTACTACCACCCTTAGCCAGGGGGGCTGGATGCCTACCACTACTACCACCCTCACCCAGGGGGCATGATGCCCACCACCACAACCACCCTCACCCAGGGGGCAGGATGCCTACCACTACTACCACCCTTAGCCAGGGGGGCAGGATGCCTACCACTACTACCACCCTCACCCAGGGGGGCAGGATGCCTACCACTACTACCACCCTTAGCCAGGGGGCAGGATGCCCACCACTACTACCACCCTCACCCAAGGGGGCAGGATGCCTACCACTACTACCACCCTTAGCCAGGGGGGCTGGATGCCTACCACTACTACCACCCTCACCCAGGGGGCATGATGCCCACCACCACAACCACCCTCACCCAGGGGGGCAGGATGCCTACCACTACTACCACCCTTAGCCAGGGGGAAGGATGCCTAACACTACTACCACCCTCACCCAGGGGGGCAGGATGCCTACCACTACTACCACCCTTAGCCAGGGGGCAGGATGCCCACCACTACTACCACCCTCACCCAGGGGGGCAGGATGCCTACCACTACTACCACCCTTAGCCAGGGGGGCTGGATGCCTACCACTACTACCACCCCCACTCATAGGATGGACAATGCATGACACAACAAGCACACCACAACCTAGGGAATGCAAGATTAAGACATCCCCCCACCACCATGACAAGCGTGTGTAGGCTGTGTCAAATGCCTACAACACCGAACATGACTTTGAACATACAATGTGACCCCCTAGCACATGTGCCACACATATATGTGTGTGGCACCCACAATGCAAGCAGCCCATGACCATTGTGGCAATGGGGCCTAAACCCCCATCATCACAGTGACCAAAAGGTAAGTGTGGGGTCCATAGCCGAAGCACATTTTGACCATTGTGGCAATGGGGTCTAAACCCCCATCATCACAGTGACCAAAAGGCAAGTGTGGGGTCCATAGCTGAAGCACATTTTGACCATTGTGGCAATGGGGTCTAAACCCCCATCATCACAGTGACCAAAAGGCAAGTGTGGGGTCCATAGCTGAAGCACATTTTGACCATTGTGGCAATGGGGTCTACACCCTCATCATCACAGTGACCAAAAGGTAATTGTTGACAAAGAAAGAGCTGCAACTGCCAAACTGCATGGATCATTCCTGGTCACAGAACCAAAAACTCATCTGTGGCAAAGTAGTGTATGTGTCCCATTGCAACATAAATTGGGGGAGCCAAATACTGCAGTGCAAATGAAACATTCCTTTGGCCATGTGCAGACAAACAACACCCATGGGGGCTGAGACCGTCAACAGTCATCAATGACACAATGACAGAAGTGACCATCAGAATGCAGAACCACATATTTGCACCAATGGGCACACAAATGCAGATATCCTGTGGAGACAGCAGATGTGAGGTGAACAGATACCATACCATGGCAGCAATGGGACACACAAACCATGATCACTGTGCTGACCGATGACCTAGGAGTCCCAGGGACAGCAGGGGAAACACACCAAACAACATACAGCCAATGGCACACCCAAGATATGCCAATGCAGTGGTGCAGATGCACAAACACAAACAGGCAGACCAACACTGTCATCATACACAGCAGGTGAGGGGTGGGGGTGCCAGTGTCCCCAGGCAACCACACAACACATGAGGAGAGCTGAATACCAATCATACAGATGTGCATACACTGCCACACTAAGGTAACTCATGGATCCAAATCCCCTATGTGGGCAAGCAGGCATTGTCAGATGAGAGGGAGCACAAAACACACATGTCACACAGGCACGTAGGAACAACAACTGACACAGCAAGACACAGACACACCACAGCACCACCCCCAGGGCCCCCACAATGTGGTGACCCTGGGCTGAATAAAAATACCACTGTGATGACAAAGCTAAATGTCGTTCACACTGTGAACCACAGTCAGGTGTCCTGAGCAACAAACTACCATCACACCTACACAAGCACAAATCAATCAGCATGGCCAGTAAGCCAAGGGCAACATGGAGGCAGGGGACTAGCTGGGCAACAACTCCCATCTACACACACTCAAGACCACACCCCTCGACCTCTAACAATGTGCAGCAGTGAAGTACACATGCACTGGTGACATTGCACATGCACCCATGACTATTCCAGGGTGGTGGGTGGGAACCAAGGTGCAGAAACACATCACACATGGCCACTCAACAAGACTCCTGAATGTCTGACACACTGCACACTACGCTGTACATGGACATGACGGCGATACCACACCAACCAATGGGATCCCAGCCACAGTCACACACCAATGAAGAAGCCAAGGTCACCCACAAAGAACACACATAGACAACAACCAACATTGCAGCCCGGACCCTGAGGAGTGCCAGCAGTCACACACACAACGTGTCACAATCACTGAAAGATAACACGAACTGAAAATCACATGACAGGGGCAAACAACAAGTGCCAAGGGGAAACCTGACTGTGACCCATCTGCGTCTGCACACAAACTCAGCCCTGACAGAAAACACACCTATGGGTGACACCCTGATGACCAGTAATGTGCCATGCACCCACATCACAGAGAACACAGGGAGAAGACTTTGGGGGAACATAGCTCAAGTCAGCAAGCATCACAAACAGGTACAACACTAGGGATCACAGCATGCGCAGATAAATGGAAGTGAACACACAGACATGCACACACAACACACACCTTGGGCGCAGGCAATGTCACACGTGTACACACTGCCATGAGGGGACTCCACTCCTGTGTGAGGAAAGCTGTGCCATATGTTGCCTCAGTAGGGCCCCATCATGTCAGCTGAGCACTTGGTCACACAATCAACAATTAGCACCAAATGAGGGCTCCCATCACATCAGCCTGGTCATGGATGTGCCAACGGAATCATCAGCACAGATCCAACACACTTGTATAGCAATGTTGCACTGACTACACGGATGAGTCCTTCCCCATTGATGCCCAAACCTGCATGTCCACTGGAGATGGCAACACGGTCAGGGAAGTAGACAAATGCAACGATGGCAGGCACAACAGATGTGCAGGGGTGGAAGCCACAGATATGAAATTGCCAATGTAAGTAGGAAACCCATTGCCAAATACTGAACACATGACACCCTCAGATGCTGCTATTGATGACATGGATACACCACATGATAGGACACATTCCCCCTGGACCACATGGGTTCCTGCACAGTAACACTTCATAATCATGAGACCAGATATCACCATCACTGCAGCAAGGGCATGGTTAGCAGCACCAACAACATGTACATCTGATGCATGAGCACTAGAGAAAAGAAAGTTGCTTTATTCAGCATATGTGTTGATTGAAAACGACATCCAGAAAAAATAGAGCAAAGGCCAGTGGCCAGTCCATTGTCAAAGTTCAAACAGGGTGACACTGGCAGATGTCACCCTACGCATGCCTGCACAAAACCAGGGACAATCCACTAGGAGGGGCAACCGGGGGGCAGGCCAGGCACCGCAGGGACAGGATCAGGGCTCACCAGGGGGAGTCAGGGAAGGGGTGGTGGGTGCTGGCGAGCCACTGACAACTGCAGTGGAGGTGTCTGACATGGTGTGTGCCGGCACAACTGGGGGCATGACTCAGATGTCGTGGGTGCCGGCACAACTGCAGTGGACCCTGCAGATGGAGTGGACAGGTCTGCCACTGCAGTGCCCAAGTCAGACAGGGCGGTAGTGGACTCCACTGCAGTGCCTACCTCCAGGGGAGGAGAATGGGGAACAGGCAAGGTGGGTTGGACAGAGGGGGAGGACACCCTCACCACATCAGTGGCACAGACAAGCGCAGCGGGGGTGTGGTGCTGGGAGAGCAAGTGGCAGGGGGAGAAGGCCGGAGCCTCTTGGGGATGGTATATCTGTGGGTGGGGGAACCTGGGGCAGGGTGTGGTGGGGGCACCTGTGCAGTGGGGGCCTGAGGGATGGAGGACGGAGACCTTGTGCCTGAGCTGCAGGGCGGTGGCGGGGTCTTGCTCTTAGGACTCCGGGGGACTTGCGGGTGGGGGCCTCAGTCCGTCTGCGCCTGGGGGAGGGTGTCCGGGGGCGAGGGGCACTCTGCTCCGTGTGGGTGGGCTTCCTCTTCCCCCGGGATGCTGGAGCAGCTTCATCGGTGGGGAAGAGGCCGAGGTCACAGAGGAAGAGCTGCTGTGACTTTGGGGTTGCAGGTGAGGCAAGGGAGGGTGCTTTGGAGGGAGAGGGAACTGAGGACTGCGCAGTGCATGTGGATGCGTGTGTGTGTTCCAGGGCCCCATCCCCTGTGAGTCTGGCTTCAGTCCCCTGAATGTGCGTGCGTGTGCGTTTTGTCATTGGCGTGTGTGTCAGTGTGCTGGATGTGTGTGTGCTGGTGTGTGCCTGTGCCGGTGTGTGTGTGCTTGGGACGGGTAAGGTGCTGGGGAGTGTGGATGGAGCAGAGGCAGGAGGGGTGAGGGACCGTTTGAGGAGGGACACTGCTGCCGTCAGGGAAGAGTCCATGGACCTATTGCCCCTCTGTAGGTCAGACATGCCCGATGAGATGCCCTCCATGAACGACACCAGCTGAGTCAACAGCGCGGTGTGCGCATGGAGGACACTCAGCATGGCTGTCTGCCCTACATGGAGCTGGCGAAGGAGGTACACAGACTCCTCACTCAGGGCAGCAGGGGACACAGGGGCAGGGAGTGCGGTGCCTGGCCCAAAGGAAACACGCTCCCGGACATGGGAGCCTCCACGGACCTGGGGAATGGGAGCCGATGGGAGGGCGGTGGTGGTGCTGGTGGTGGCGGGGACAGCAACACTAGCTGGGGTGTGGTGGCTGCTGACACCCGCCTCCACAAGGGAGTCATCCTCCGAGTTGCTCTGGTCCTCAGCTGAGGTGGATGCTGCTGAGGACTCCTCGGTGTGGCTCCCCTCGCCCTCCGTGCCACTGGGTCCCTCCGACCACTCCTCGGCTGCTGACCCAGTCTGGCTCTCTGGCTCCTCCTGGTCCGTGGAGCTGTCCCCTTCCGTGGCCGTGGATGTATCTGCAAACAATGGGGATACAGACAGACATCAGACACCTGCACATAACGCACACACCACTGTGAGCACAGCACATCACAGAGCAAGCCCTGGCATCATCAGTTGTACATTGCTAAAAGTGCCCTAATTGAACAGGAGAAGTCAATTGTCAGTCTGATGCCAAGCATGGCACTCACATCCCACATGGCCTTGCACCCATCTGTCTGGTGTCTGTTGGATTGCAACACCCCAGTGTTGACACATGCACCAAGTACACAGTAGTTGGACAGTGCAGAGGACACGGTGTGGCATGTGGACATGCACACATCACAACTCTTGCCAGTGAGTCAGTACAGGTGTCCGGATGAAAGGGATGCCCAGAGTCAAATAGGAAATGCATGTGATGCATACCAGCGACAGACACCATGATGCACCCATGTCCTGATAGCCAGCGCCACTATGGTGTGCATGTAGCACATGTCACTCCCCTGCAGGCTCACCAATCAGTAGACACATGCCATGGCGGAGGCATGACTGCAAAGTCATACATCACTGTCTCAGTGATGTATGACTTTGCAGCCAGACAACAACACTCTGCACTGTGTCACAATAGTAGGTCATGGGGAATGCAAGTCCTGGAGCTGCACAAGTGCACATGTACATCCCCCCACAACACATCCTCTTAACCCTCATCTGTCCAGGTCATACCTATTGGACATATGGTAGACCTGTGACACTACCCTCTGAACCTGAGCCCCTCACACTCTGCTGTGCATGGGGAACAGCTGCCTGAACTTCACATTCACATGCCCCAGTCTGCATGGGCAGCTGATCAGACACCTATGTGTCACACAAGTATCGTCTCCTATGGTCACATCTCCAGTGGCATGCTGAGCCCCTACCAAGAAACTCCACAGCAGTCCTGGCGACTAATCCACAGCACACTGACACAGAGGCAGACACCTGAGGGGTCAAATCACTGCGCACAATGTGTCAGCTGATACACGGGAGTGGGAGTACAGAGTGTATTGTATGGCCTGGAGTAGGCATGACTGTCCAGCCCCACATGAATGAGGGATGAGCCCTGGACTGTAGGCAGCTGGCTAAGTATGTGTGACACACGTCATATACATACTCCTGGGGCCCAAACATTGTTCCCACCCGCAGCATGGGTGTGTGCCAGATACCCCAGCCACATGTGGTGGATCAGCTCAGCAATTGGACCACAGATCAAAGTAACACGCTGAATACATGTCAGAATACAGGCATTGTGTAAGCAATGGACCCACCCATGATGCCCACCACAGAGTCAGGGAAACAGATGCTGTCTCCCACCTTGAGTCAAGCAAACTGCAAGGACACAGTCCTAAGTGACAGAATTCCCTGCATGTAAGGGCCACACCTGGGTATCAGATGAGGAGTGGGCAGTGCACAATAGAGGGACATGGCTCCTGGACAACATGACTGCTGTACTGTGGCAGTTTAACCAGGCCCGAGGAGGGCACATAGCATGTTAGACAGAGTACACAGTGCAGTCTTTGACTCACCCCCTCCTTGCTGCTCTCTGGCCTTCAGCTGCCCATCCAGGTCTGGAAAGACCACCGCCAGGATCCTGAGCATGTGGGGGTCAGGGTCCGTGTTCCGCCCCTCCTGCGAGGAGGCGACAGCTTCAGCTGGACCCGTGCAATCCTCCGGGTCCAGCCCCGAAGGCCCTGCCACCTCTTTTGGCAGTTGCGGATCCGGCGCTTGTAGACCCCCACGGACCGGACAGCCCGGACGATGTCCTTCCATATCTCCTGCTTCCGATGGGCAGAAGCCTGTCAGGATGACAAAGTGATAAGGCCATTACTACACATGCAACATATCCGTGCATGACACAGTTGCATATACATGTCGCAATCACAGGGGCACATGGTGTACACAGGAAGTGCACGGCTGCCCATGGACAGTTTTCCAGAAGTCACTACATGGTATCATTGCATGGGGAGTAAAACCCTGTTCAGAAGCACTGTCACTGCACCATACCTGTCCAGTGCAAGTCACTACACACTATGGGGGGTGACAACTACTCAGTGAGCCTGCTAGCCAGTGGCGTGCAGACTCTCAGCCTTGCTAGTCAGACAAAATGCACATTCAGAAAGGCAGTGCACAGGACACTCACCTGCTCCCCTGGTGTCCCATACAGCTTGCTGTACTGTGGAAGTAGGCTGTCCAGCAGGGCCTGGTTCTCCTCAAGGCTGAAGGCTGGGGCTCTCTCCACACTACGTGCCATTGCAGGGTCCAGAGGGGCAGAGACAGCAGCAGTGCAGTGGCAGATGTCGTCCTGGAGCATGTAGTGCAGGCAAGTGGGCTCTCAGGGGAACAGCCAGCAATATATATGTGCTGGAGAGGCAGATCCTGTCCCTTGTGTCCAAAGTGATAGGTCCAAGTCGTTTGCATCTTCTGAATCTGGCCAATCCATGGAATAGCAGCACCAAAACACGCCCACAGCATCCTTCAAAACTTCAACTTCATGACATACATGATTTTGCAACATTGTTGTGGGTGACCAACTGAATTCCCAGCAACCGACTCGTTCGAAATTCGAAAACGCGTCCGTTGCCAGGCAAGCCCATTGTCAATGGGTGCGCACCGATCGGTCCATTGCGGTACAACGCGCACAGGGGTACAACGCGTAGCCGCACACATTGAAGGCAATGGGCCGGCCGGAGGCACCGATCGGTCCATTGCGGTTCAACGCGCACAGGGGTACAACGCGTACCCGCACACATTGAAGGCAATGGGCCGGCCGGAGGCACCGATCGGTCCATTGCGGTACAACGCGCACAGGGGTACAACGCGTACCCGCACACATTGAAGGCAATGGGCCGGCCGGAGGCACCGATCGGTCCATTGCGGTACAACGCGCACAGGGGTACAACGCGTACCCGCACACATTGAAGGCAATGGGACGGCCGGAGGCACCGATCGGTCCATTGCGGTTCAACGCGCACAGGGGTACAACGCGTACCCGCACACATTGAAGGCAATGGGCCGGCCGGAGGCACCGATCGGTCCATTGCGGTTCAACGCGCACAGGGGTACAACGCGTACCCGCACACATTGAAGGCAATGGGCCGGCCGGAGGCACCGATCGGTCCATTGCGGTACAACGCGCACAGGGGTACAATGCGTACCCGCACACATTGAAGGCAATGGGACGGCCGGAGGCACCGATCGGTCCATTGCGGTTCAACGCGCACAGGGATACAACGCGTACCCGCACACATTGAAGGCAATGGGCCGGCCGGAGGCACCGATCGGTCCATTGCGGTACAACGCGCACAGGGGTACAACGCGTACCCGCACACATTGAAGGCAATGGGACGGCCGGAGGCACCGATCGGTCCATTGCGGTTCAACGCGCACAGGGGTACAACGCGTACCTGCACACATTGAAGGCAATGGGCCGGCCGGAGGCACCGATCGGTCCATTGCGGTTCAACGCATCACTGTACATGTGACTGGCATAGGTCAGCATGCCTGTCTCAGATGGACATATGCCAGCCACAGATAGCTCCCAGGGAGTGAGGGGCACACCTACATCACGACAGCCTGTCCAAACCTTATCATAAGGCATGTAAGGCTGCATTTCCTATTGTGTGTATGTTGGTGTACATGTTGTCCTGTGGGTGTCACCTGTGGGCAGCCACCCCCAGGCTGTGCACGTGTTCATGGGGACAGGATCCTGGGTGTTACGTGTACGTGACCACTGTGATGTGCAACTGTTCCTATCTGTGCATGTGTCATGGTCACATTTCACAGTGGTGTTTGTGTATGTCATGTCACATACCCCGTGAGTCCCATGTGGGACGGTATGTTTGAGCCAGGGTGTCCCAATGGCACAATAGTGATGGCCCTCCACAGTCTTTGTGCATGTAGTGTTTACAATGTCTCTGATTTCATGTGCACAATGGGAGACAGTCTCCACATCCACGTTGTGTGTGCATGGACTCTGATGTTGTGCGTGTGTGTCACAGACGTCCATGTCTGTCCTGCCATGGCAAGTGTGGCCACTACCTGTGGGGGTCATGTTTGTTTTGCTGTGGTGTACACATGATACTCCAGGTGATGCCAGTGTCCATGTGGCATTACAGGGTCCCTGGGAATGTGCCTGTCGTTGAGCTGTGGTGCCTGGGGCACATCTGTCCTCACATGTCACTGTGGGGGGTGACTGTGACACAGCATCATGATATCCAATGGGCCAACCTGGGACAAATTGATGCCACCTGTAGGACCGTGTTGACAGATGTTGGCCATGTATGTACCATACATGTCGTTCCGGTACTGCACACTTCATGTAGTTGTGCCTCATGATGATGTATGTTGGGATCTTGAGTGTGTTCAATGCCGCATATGTGGGGTGACTGACGATCTTGCTTACTTCTCCTCTGCACTGCAGGGCTCCTGCTGTCCATCGGCCATTCCCAGACCTGGCAACGATGGTGGAACGGGACAGCATCCGACGGTACCGCTTCACCAGGCAGCTGATTGAGGATTTGGCAGTGCAGATGGCCCCACATTTGCAGCCTGGCCGGCCGTATCCTACAGCGCTGACCCCCAAGGTGAAGGTGATGGCAGCCCTACACTTCTTTGCCACCGGTACCTTCCAACATACTGTGGCGTCTGCTGGTGGGATGTCACAGACCATGTTCAGCTGTGTGCTCCGCGATGTTTTGGCGGCAATGTTGCTCTTCCTGAACCGGTACATCTATTTCCCTAGACTGCGACGACTCACTGACGTGAAGAGTGACTTTTATGCCCTGGGGAGGATGCCGCATGTAATTGGCTCCATTGATGGGACACATGTGGCTTTGGTACCACCACAGGCCCAGGAGCAGGCCTACAGGAACCGCAAGCACTACCACTCGGTCAATGCACTGGTGGTGTGTCTTGCAGACATGACCATCACACACGTGTGTGCCCGTTTCCCTGGTTCAGCACACGATGCCTTTGTGATGAGGAGTAGTCGCATCCCCAGGATGATGGCACAGATGCAGAACCAGCGTGCCTGGCTTGTCGGTGTGTACTGACTTTGTGCCATTGTGTGTGATCTGATCTGTAGTATTCCGCCCACTTTTCCAAGTCAGCTGATGTGCACTTGTCTGTCCGTAGGTGACTCGGGATACCCCAACATGCCGTGGTTGCTGACACCCCTCAGGAACCCTGTGACACCTGCCCAGATGCGCTACAATGAGGCACATGGTCGGACCAGGAGAGTGATTGAGCGGACCTTTGGTCTCCTGAAGAGCCGCTTCCGCTGCCTGGACAAGACCGGAGGGTCCCTCCCATATGCCCCAGCGAAAGTGTGCAAGATTATCATCGTCTGCTGCATGCTACACAACCTGGCAGTGCGGAAGGAGTTGCCTCTCATCCAGGATGACGATGACCAACATCCGCCACCTGTGGAGGATCCTGGCCTGGACCACGATGCCAGTGACGATGATGATGATGATGGTGATGGTGATGTCCGCACACAGCTCATCACCAACTTCTTTAGCTGAATGTGAGTATCCTGAGGTGTCATGTGAATGATGTGAGTTGGCATGATGTGTGGGTGGGGCTCTGGCGCTGTTGGAGTGTGTCCATGGGCTACTTGACTGGATGTGTGTTGCGATGTGTGGTTACAGGTGGGCTGTACTCCCCAACAGTGTTGACATGCTAACTTGGTTCTGGGTGGGTATCTTGTAACATGTATTGTGCATGAGTTTTGCTGTTCTGTCCTGTACTGCATTGCTTTTGACTGTGTGTCATTTCTGTCCTTCACAGGGTACTTTCAGATTCGTTTGGTCAACTGTGTCCACCGACGACGTGATTGCACATCCAGGCTGGTAGCTGTTGTGTCCCTACAGGTGATGTGCGCCACACCCATGGACTTCCTTCCGTCTACAGTTGTTGACTGCGTGCCCGCTACCAGGTGGGGTTACCTTGCATCTGTAGTGGTTACGGCATGTTGCTACTGTGTAATAAACCTGTGCTTCACTTAGTGATGTGCGTTGTCTGTGGTCACACATTTGACTGCCATTTGCTTACTGCACCTGTGGGCTACTTGACTACAACTGGGAATGGGTGTGGTGTCTGTGCATTGCACCGTCTTCCCTGGCAACATCAGTGTAGGCAATGAGTCAGATGGCCTAGGTGTGTATGTGTTGTGTAGCCCTGGTGGTGTGTCTCCCTCATATGTGTCACGTTGCCTGTACTCACATGCCTGTGTTGTCCTTGCTGTTGCAGTTCGCATACACAGTGTAATTTTGCAGTTCATCATCCCCATAACAGCACCCACGTTGGAATCACGACAGAGGCAAGTATGGTGTATTAGTGTGTTTATTGTGATACATTTGTGTTAATAGTGCATAGGATGGGTTGTGCTGTACATGAATCTTGCAATCCCAAGTTCCTAGGTGAATTGAAAGGCCAGGTAGACAGGATCCCCAGTATCGGGGCCACAGTTGTCTGACACATTGGTCCAACTTGTACTCCCCATGCAATGTGTGGGAGTAGTGTTGCCGTCAACAGGGTGAACAGTCTGTGCACAAAGGCGAAAATCCAGAACAGGTTCAGGCTTCCTGGGAGTTGCGCTTGGCCATCGGCCTCTCACTTTCCCCTCCTCGGACGACCCCTCTTCTTGGGGGGGGGGGCCCTCAAGTGCAGGCTGCTGCGGTGCAGGGGACTCTCCGCCAGAGTCCTCCTCCCTCCCTGTGGCAGTTGCAGTTTGTTCGGTACCAGATGTTGTTGGCACACAGGGAGGTGTGGACTGGTTGCTGTTCATCTGGCGGAGGCATTGTAAAATGTCCCTGTGCACCGCCGTCATCTCATGCAGCACATCCCACTTGGACTCCACGCGGGACATGTGTGAGTCCACACGTGACATGTGTGACTCCACGTGGGACATGTGGGAGTCCAAGCGGGCATGATGGGCAGCCTGCTGCTGTTTGATGTCTCTGAGGAGCCCCACTACCTGGCTGAGCTCTCCGGTGCTGGACTGGTACGCATCAGCTATGCGTACCAGTTGTGGGTCTTCATGCACACCAGCAACGTCTGCAAGCAGCGACCTCTGTCTCCCACCCCTCCCACCACCCCTGCTGACATGTGCAGTGTGTGCAGTTGCACACACAGATAACCCTGGTCCACCTTGGGGGTTGGTGGTGGTGGTGGTGTCCATGGCCCCAGGTTGGTCCAGGGTCACTGTGCTGGTGTTGCTCCTTATTCTGTCCATGTCGGCAGGGATGGTATTCGTGGTGACAGTCGTTGTAGGGGTGGGTGCAGGGAGTGCAGCTGGTGGTCCTGCTGGTGCTGCAGCTGGTGGTCCTGCTGGTGCTGCATGTTGACTTGCACCGGATGTGCCAGGTTGTTCATCGTCCGAGGAGGACAGAGACTGTACGACGCCAGTGAGCTCGGCATCCTCTTGAGCCTGGGACTGGGACTCCTCAGCGTCTGCTGCTGTGTCCCCATCATCACCTGTTTTTGGGAGACACAAACAATGTATGTCATGTTTCTGCAGGCATCAGTGGTTGACACACCTGACAGTTGTGACTGTGCCTCTGGGTGCGGGCCTGTACATTGCATTGTCCTAAGTCGTCACAGTCAGGGGTTGATATTGGTGTGGCACATTGTCCTGCATTATTTGGGCATTTCTATGTATTTTCTGGGGTGTGAACATGGTCTGCATTGCTTGTGTTTGGTTGACAGCCAGACCTCCTTCCCACCCAGCCAGCCAGTCAGTTATCCCACCATGGAACGTGCTTGCGTTGCAGGGAGTGTAAGTTGTCTCTCAGGATGTCAGTCAGTGGTGTCCTGCTGTTTGTTGGTGCACAGTTGGCAGCAGGGCCTTGTGCTCCCCACAGCAGTAGCCAGTGTCAGCCATCTTGTGAGTCCTTCTCCACTCCCTGTGATGTGAGCATGGTTCAGGGTGGTGTTGATGGGACAGTTGTGGGGGTGAGCTATGTCTGTGACTACGACTCCCATCATGCCATTGCCTCCACCCCACTTGCCAGCATTCCCATACTTACTTGCTTTTGTGTGGAGTTCAGTGGGTGTGGGTGTGAGGGCAATGGCAAGATGGCTGACAGTGGTGTCCTGCTGTTGGTTGGTGTGCAGTACCCAGCATGCCCTTGTGCTCCCCACGACACAGCAACAGTGTCAGACATCTTTGATGGGCCTTTCCACTCTCTGTGGGATGTGCATGCGTGAGTGTGAGCTTGCTGGGCCATGTGGTGGGGGATGTAGGGCTGTGAGTACGACTCCCATCATGCTATTGCCTCCTCCCCTTTCCCAGCATGCCCATGCTTCCTTCCTTTTGACTCTGCTTCCCTGTGGGGTGGGCTGGCTGTGCTGACAGGATGGCTGGGAGTGTTGTCCTGGCAGTTGTTTGGCTAAGAGTCCCAAGAGTGTCCCTGTGCTTCACACAACATAACCCAGGGTGGTGGTGCTTTGTGGGATCTTGTGTTAGGATGGAGGGCATTGCATTCTACCAGGTGGGTACTGTGGAGTTTGTGTTGGGGAGGGTGTGAGGGGAGGTGCTGGTGACTATAGTCAGTGCTGCAAGTCCCCCTTCCCACCCAGCCAGCCAGCCAGATATCCCACCATGGAACGTGCTTGCATTGCAGGGAGTGGAAGTTGTCTCTCAGGATGTCAGTCAGTGGTGTCCTGCTGTTTGTAGGTGCACGGTTGGCAGCAGGGCCTTGTGCTCCCCACAGCAGTAGCCAGTGTCGGCCATCTTGTGAGTCCTTCTCCACTCCCTGTGATGTGAGCATGGTTCAGGGTGGTGTTGATGGGACAGTTGTGAGGCTGAGCAATGTCTGTGACTACGACTCCCATCATGCTATTGCCTCCACCCCCCTTCCCAGCATGCCCATGCTTCCTTCCTTTTGACTCTGCTTCCCTGTGGGGTGGGCTGGCTGTGCTGACAGGATGGCTGGGAGTGTTGTCCTGGCAGTTGTTTTGCTAAGAGTCCCAAGAGTGTCCCTGTGCTTCACACAACATAACCCAGGGTGGTGGTGCTTTGTGGGATCTTGTGTTAGGATGGAGGGCATTGCATTCTACCAGGTGGGTACTGTGGAGTTTGTGTTGGGGAGGGTGTGAGGGGAGGTGCTTGTGACTATGGTCAGTGCTGTGAGTCCTCCTTCCCAGCCAGCCAGATATCCCACCATGGAACGTGCTTGCATTGCAGGGAGTGTAAGTTGTCTCTCAGGATGTCAGTCAGTGGTGTCCTGCTGTTTGTTGGTGCACAGTTGGCAGCAGGGCCTTGTGCTCCCCACAGCAGTAGCCAGTGTCAGCCATCTTGTGAGTCCTTCTCCACTCCCTGTGATGTGAGCATGGTTCAGGGTGGTGTTGATGGGACAGTTGTGAGGCTGAGCAATGTCTGTGACTACGACTCCCATCATGCTATTGCCTCCACCCCCCTTCCCAGCATGCCCATGCTTCCTTCCTTTGACTCTGCTTCCCTGTGGGGTGGGCTGGCTGTGCTGACAGGATGGCTGGGAGTGTTGTCCTGGCAGTTGTTTGGCTAAGAGTCCCAAGAGTGTCCCTGTGCTTCACACAACATAACCCAGGGTGGTGGTACTTTGTGGGATCTTGTGTTAGGATGGAGGGCATTGCATTCTACCAGGTGGGTACTGTGGAGTTTGTGTTGGGGAGGGTGTGAGGGGAGGTGCTTGTGACTATGGTCAGTGCTGTGAGTCCTCCTTCCCACCCAGCCAGATATCCCACCATGGAACGTGCTTGCATTGCAGGGAGTGTAAGTTGTCTCTCAGGATGTCAGTCAGTGGTGTCCTGCTGTTTGTTGGTGCACAGTTGGCAGCAGGGCCTTGTGCTCCCCACAGCAGTAGCCAGTGTCAGCCATCTTGTGAGTCCTTCTCCACTCCCTGTGATGTGAGCATGGTTCAGGGTGGTGTTGATGGGACAGTTGTGAGGCTGAGCAATGTCTGTGACTACGACTCCCATCATGCTATTGCCTCCACCCCCCTTCCCAGCATGCCCATGCTTCCTTCCTTTTGACTCTGCTTCCCTGTGGGGTGGGCTGGCTGTGCTGACAGGATGGCTGGGAGTGTTGTCCTGGCAGTTGTTTGGCTAAGAGTCCCAAGAGTGTCCCTGTGCTTCACACAACATAACCCAGGGTGGTGGTGCTTTGTGGGATCTTGTGTTAGGATGGAGGGCATTGCATTCTACCAGGTGGGTACTGTGGAGTTTGTGTTGGGGAGGGTGTGAGGGGAGGTGCTTGTGACTATGGTCAGTGCTGTGAGTCCTCCTTCCCACCCAGCCAGATATCCCACCATGGAACGTGCTTGCATTGCAGGGAGTGTAAGTTGTCTCTCAGGATGTCAGTCAGTGGTGTCCTGCTGTTTGTTGGTGCACAGTTGGCAGCAGGGCCTTGTGCTCCCCACAGCAGTAGCCAGTGTCAGCCATCTTGTGAGTCCTTCTCCACTCCCTGTGATGTGAGCATGGTTCAGGTGGTGTTGATGGGACAGTTGTGAGGCTGAGCAATGTCTGTGACTACGACTCCCATCATGCTATTGCCTCCACCCCCTTCCCAGCATGCCCATGCTTCCTTCCTTTGACTCTGCTTCCCTGTGGGGTGGGCTGGCTGTGCTGACAGGATGGCTGGGAGTGTTGTCCTGGCAGTTGTTTGGCTAAGAGTCCCAAGAGTGTCCCTGTGCTTCACACAACATAACCCAGGGTGGTGGTGCTTTGTGGGATCTTGTGTTAGGATGGAGGGCATTGCATTCTACCAGGTGGGTACTGTGGAGTTTGTGTTGGGGAGGGTGTGAGGGGAGGTGCTTGTGACTATGGTCAGTGCTGTGAGTCCTCCCTTCCCACCCAGCCAGATATCCCACCATGGAACGTGCTTGCATTGCAGGGAGTGGAAGTTGTCTCTCAGGATGTCAGTCAGTGGTGTCCTGCTGTTTGTTGGTGCACAGTTGGCAGCAGGGCCTTGTGCTCCCCACAGCAGTAGCCAGTGTCAGCCATCTTGTGAGTCCTTCTCCACTCCCTGTGATGTGAGCATGGTTCAGGGTGGTGTTGATGGGACAGTTGTGAGGCTGAGCAATGTCTGTGACTACGACTCCCATCATGCTATTGCCTCCACCCCCTTCCCAGCATGCCCATGCTTCCTTCCTTTTGACTCTGCTTCCCTGTGGGGTGGGCTGGCTGTGCTGACAGGATGGCTGGGAGTGTTGTCCTGGCAGTTGTTTGGCTAAGAGTCCCAAGAGTGTCCCTGTGCTTCACACAACATAACCCAGGGTGGTGGTGCTTTGTGGGATCTTGTGTTAGGATGGAGGGCATTGCATTCTACCAGGTGGGTACTGTGGAGTTTGTGTTGGGGAGGGTGTGAGGGGAGGTGCTTGTGACTATGGTCAGTGCTGTGAGTCCTCCTTCCCACCCAGCCAGATATCCCACCATGGAACGTGCTTGCATTGCAGGGAGTGGAAGTTGTCTCTCAGGATGTCAGTCAGTGGTGTCCTGCTGTTTGTTGGTGCACAGTTGGCAGCAGGGCCTTGTGCTCCCCACAGCAGTAGCCAGTGTCAGCCATCTTGTGAGTCCTTCTCCACTCCCTGTGATGTGCGCATGGTTCATGGTGGTGTTGATGGGACAGTTTTGGTGCGGGCAATATGTGTGACTGCGACTCCCATGATGCTATTGGCTACACTGACTTGGCCAGCATACACAGAATTCCTTCCTTTGAGTGGTCTTCACTGTGTGTTGGTGTTGTTGTGGTGGCTACATGTGTGGATCTGTTTGTTAGTTCTATTTGTGCCACTGCCTAGCTGTGGTTGTGGTTGTGTTTGTACATGTGTTGGCACAGTTGGATGTGACTTTTTGATGGCATGTGTTGTGTTTCTCTGACTGACATACACATTTTGGGATGATTCTGTTCTGGTTGCTGTGTGATTGCTATGAGTGCATGGTTTGACTCTCCCCTTGACAGTGATGTGTGTGTGTTTTGTGGCAGTATATTGTGTACATTTGTTGTGTACTCACCAGGCTCTGGGATGTTCTCTAGTCCATATACGCTCACTGGCGGAAGGATGGCTCCGCACCTTCTCCTCCCAGGGCCTGAGGTATACTGGCTTAGCAGGAGGGCCACTACCGGTGTATTGGCTGATGAGGTAGTCTTTCTTGAGCAGCTCCCGGACCCTCCTGCGCACGTCATACCACCTGTTCTGGATGTCGGTCTTTGTGCGCAGACATGGTGATTGGGCGTTCACCCTGTTGATGATCCTCTCCCACATCTTGGTTTTCTGCGACATGGGGGTCTGTTGGACCAATGTGCCAAACAGCTGTGGCTCTACCCTGAGGATCTCGCTCTACCAGGACTTCCAATTCACAATCTAGGAACTTGTGATTCTTCTTGGGGGGCATGGTGATGGGTGGTGATGGTGAGTGATGTGTGTGTTGGTGTGCAGGTGAGGGTGTGTGAGTGTGTGTTTTGCTGGGTGTATGTGAGGTAGGTATTTGTTGGTGTGCTGCTGGTGTGTGGCTTGTGTGAGGGATGAGCTGTGGGTGTGTGGTTGCTTTCTCTTGGGTGCTGGCAGTGGAATGGCATTTGCAAAGGCTCATGGTAGTGATGTGTGTCCTTTATATAGGTGGAGTTGTGGGTGTGTCTTTGTTCTCTGTCCCCACCCCCCCCCCAAGTATTTATTGGCTTGGTAATTGCTTGTTTGGCCTTTTTTTGGGTGTTTTTTCCTTTGTGTTGTTTGTGTATGTTGGAAACGTTCTTGTGACCGAGTCGGACCCTGCATTGGTCTCGTACGGTGTTTTCCGCTTCGCTCACGCTGTGTTTGTGTAGTTTTCTATGCTGCGTACGCGTCGGTCGCGGTGTATTGTGTTGCTTCGGCTCGGTTTTGTATGCGTGCCGGTCGTACGGCTTGTCCTCCGTCCGACTCGGTCGTGGTTTTCGCGCCTTGCATCGTACTTTGCGGTTTGGAGTTGGCGGGTACGCTTCGGTCGGATTTGTTCCGGGTGCGTGTCGGTCGGTTGGATTCGCGTGGTTTTTCCGGCCGGATTGCTATTTTCCGTGCGGCTCGGTCGGTCGACTTGGTTTCCTTACGTGTCGGTCGGATTTATCGCGGCTTGCATCGTACTTGGCGTGTCGGGCGCCACGGGTACGTGTCGGTCGGTAATTTTTCCGGCTCCGAGTCGGTCGGTGCTTTTTCCGGCCCGAATCGGAATCGACCCCCTAATGTGTGTCTCTTAGCAATGTTGTTGGAGGAATGAGAAATGTGGGTGGGGTGCTGTAATTTCTAGAATAAAAGGCTTCTTAACCAATGAAATGCTTTCATTTGAAGTCACATGGGTTCGCGTACTCGGCGCGCAACCAGCGATTCCGGGAAAATATATTTAACAATAATTTATCTTTATTCCAGTTACAAATATATGATATTTACAATTTTGTTAAATATGATGAAGGGCTGTATGGGTGGGTGAGTGTGTATATGGGTGTGTTGGTGAGTGAATGGATGTCTCAGTGGTACATGTGTGAGTAACTACATATGTGAAAGGCAGTGTATGTGAGTGTTGGAAGCTTTCGCGAAGATTCGTCAACCGGCGCCAACGTTATTTCAAATAGAATGTTGCGGATTTCCTATGGAAAATAGGTCCTAACTATAACTATCTACTGGCGACCGCCAGTAGATAATATATATATATATATATGTATATATATATTCACTGAAAAAACCATAGGTTTCAGGGACGTTATAGTTACAAATTAGCATTTAAAAAACCTTTGAAATTCACTGAAAAAACCATAGGTTTTAGGGACAGTTATAGTTAGTTGGACATTGCACTCGTACAAAACCCATGAAATTCCCCCGTTATAGTTAGTCCAGCTAACTATAACTCATGCCCCCGCAATGCACTGCTGATGACGTCACATATTACATCACTCATGACATGGT
The DNA here is from genome assembly GCA_963921515.1 of Calotriton arnoldi. Taxonomy (NCBI): domain Eukaryota; kingdom Metazoa; phylum Chordata; class Amphibia; order Caudata; family Salamandridae; genus Calotriton; species Calotriton arnoldi. The sequence continues at coordinate 332,687 of CAWUFW010011349.1, read as the reverse complement.
CAGTGACATCACTGATGACATCACTGATGACATCTCAAATGACATCACTGATGACATCACTGATGACATCATCCAAGTGATAATTTCATGCATCTTCTCATACCCTAATATAACCTTTGATACACCCACTCTAAAGTACAGACTGCCATTCGCAAAACCATAGACACTCCAACTCAATACAGGCCAAGGGAAGGGGGCCACGCGGCCCCTTCCCGTTTTTTTTTTTAAAGGTAATTTTAAAAGGGGGTAAGGCCCTGGGGGATGGGGTCCCCAGGGCCCAAAAAGAAAAAAAGGAAGGGGGCCACACAGCCTCCTTCAGGGGAGAAAAAAAAATTAAATACGATCGGGCCCGCAGGCCCCGCCCCTTCCTTCACCACTCTGCAAACGCGCCCTGGCGCGTTTGCAGAGGGGGAACGAATTCCCTTGAATACTGGGGGTCCCTGGGGGCCAACTAGCCCACCAGGTACCTCCAGTATGCGCCAGAGAGCTGCATTGCAGAGAGGTGTCCAGAGGCCACTCCCCTTTACAACACTCTGCAACGCAGCTCCGTGGCGCTACTGGAGGTACCTGGTGGGCTAGTTGTCTCAGGGACCCTCAGGATTGAAGAGGATTTAATTCTCCATCTTAAAACACGCCACGGGGCCTGTTTGCACACATGTCACCTGAAGCCCCGCCCCTCCCTTCACCACTGTGCAAACGCGCCCGTGGCGTGTTTTAAGTTGGGGGATTAAGTCCCCTTGAATCCTGAGGGTCCCTGGAGTCCAAGTAGCCCACCATGTACCTCCAAAAAGCGCCACAGAGCTGCGTTGCAGAGAGGTGTAAAAAGGGGCGTGGCCTCTGTACACCTCTCTGCAACGCAGCCCCCTGGCGCATACTGTGTGGCCCCCCTTCCTTTTTCCTATTTTTGGGCCCTTGGACCCCATCCCCCAGGGCCTTACCCCTTTTTTTTTTTTTTTAAATTAAATGGGAAGGGGGCCGCGTGGCCCCCTCCCGTGGCTGAATCCGGCCCCGGGGACCCCATCCCCGGGGCATGGCCACACTTTTAAATAAATTTTTATGGAGGGGGCTGCGTGGCCCCCTCCCTCAGGCCTCCTTTGCCCCGGGGACCCCATCCCCGGGGCAGGCCTTTATTTTTATTCTTTTTAAATTATTTTTGGGGAGGGGGGCCGTGTGGCCCCCCCTCCCGAGCCACTACTTGCCCCGGGGACCCCATCCCCCGGGCTGGCCCTATCCTTTGGGGACCGTGGGGGACCCCAACTCCCCACGGACCCTGCCGGCTCCCCGCCTCCTGCGGGAGCCGGCATTGCTTTCCACATGGGGAGCTGCTAACATGCAGCTCCCCATGTGGAAAGCAATTTGCTTTGGATATTGGAAGTGAGAGCAGGTTTCTGCTCTCGCTCCAATATCCAAAGCAGTTTGCTATGACAGGACGGGAGCCCCGAGGCTCCCGTCCTGTCAAAGCAAGCTACAGTGTCCCGGGGTAGGCACCCGGGACACTGCAGGAGCCGGCCCTGGGGGTGGTGGTCCCGGGCGTGTGGGGGCTCGAGCCCCCACACAGGTAATTTAAAAAAAAAAAAGAAGCCCCGGGGGTGGTGGTCCCGGGGCTGCGGGAGGGCCAAGAGCCATCCCGCAACATTATTTTTTAAAGCCCCGGGGGTGGCGGTCCTCGGGCTTGGGGGCCTTCAAGGCCACCCAAAATTAAATATAAACCCACCTCCCGCATGCCCCCGGGACTTGGCCCACCCGGGGGCAAAATAGCATCGAAGCGCGGGAGACCGCGCTTCGATTTTTTTTTTTTTCGGCGGGATTCGCGCACCCTAAGCGCATCCTGCCGATTTTTTTTCTTAAAATGCTTTTTCTGCCCAGGGGTCCTTGTGGGACCCCTGAGCAGACCTAGGGGTCAGGGTGTTTCTACCCTGCCCCCTTTGTGCGTTTTGCGCACTTGTTTCTTTTTTTCTCGGCGGGATCCGCGCACCCTAAGCGCATCCCGCCGATTTTTTTAAAAATGCTTTTTCTGCCCAGGGGTCCTTGTGGGACCCCCTGAGCAGACCTAGGGGTCAGGGTGTTTCTACCCTGCCCCCTTTTGCGCTTTGCGCACTTGTTTCTGTCCCTCGGTTCTACCGAGGGACAAAATGGCTGCCAACACTTCCTGATTTGGAGTGTTGACAGCCAATTAGCATGCAGCTCGTGATCGGGAGGGTACGCGGACCCTACTCGGCCATAGATATATATGTGATTTTATTTGTGATTTTCTCAGAAACTACTGAACGGATTTACACCATTTAAGCAAAAGGCACGACACTGAACCAAGGGCTACCTCTTTGCCAAATTTGGTGTAATTCCGTTCAGCAGTTCGGGCTGTAGCTGCGACTAAAGGTTCCTATGGAAAAATGAATGGGGAAAATGCGTTTTGGGACCCCCCTTTTTTCACGGCCCCCGCTTGACAAATCACCCCGAGACTTTCAGGATAGGAGCGGACCAGAGCGCCCCAACAAGTTGGAAACTTTCGCAAAGATTCGTCAACCGGCGCCAATGTTATTTCAAATAGAATGTTGCGGATTTCCTATGGAAAATAGGTCCTAACTATAACTATCTACTGGCGACCGCCAGTAGATAATATATGGTGACGAGTGCGTCTATGTCTGGGGAGACATTGTGGGGAAAAAAAATAATATATATATATATATATATATATTATATTATATATTCACTAAAAAACAAAGGTTACAGGGACATTATAGTTAGGTTTTTATTTTACACACACAAAACCTTAGAAATTCAGCAATAATAGATATCTCAAGTAACTATAGTGCATGCCCTAAGGTAACTATAACTCGCGCCCCATCCATGCATAGTTTTCTCATCAATAATTTTACAACAAATGTTGCAGTGATATTATCAATGATGCCATAGAAAATGTCACGAGTGATGTAATATGTGGGATAATTAGCAGTGCATGGCGAGTTCTAGTTACATTAGGGCACCAGCTATAGTTATTTGAGATAACTCTAACTATAACTGCTGAATTTCTATGGTTTTGTGTGTGTAAAATGTGAACTTGACTATAACGTCCCTGTAACATTTGTTTTTTTAGTGAATTTCTAAGGTTTTTTCAATTACTTTTCCTAACGATAACCTCCCTGTAACCTTTGGTTTTTTTCAGTGATGGTCTGTATTTTTTAATGTTATTTCCTAACTATAGCATCCCTGTAACCTTTTCAGTGAATTTCTAGGATTTTAGTAAAGGTATATTTAATTACCATATGTAAATTCAGCTGCTACCGGGCACGGCCGCAGCCTGCAGCCAGACCCTGAGGCCAAACCCCACACATGCAGCCAGCCCCACGCTGTGCATGGCCTTTGGAGGTGCGCAGCGGAGAGTTGTCCCCAGGGCCAGGCTAACCTTTTGGGGGGCCAACCTTTTGGTTCCAGGGACACATCCCATGGGGCCCACCACTGTATTTATGGGGACACACAGCCCCCCTCCCCAGGCCAATATTGACCCCGGGGACACCATCACATGGGTCCTAGCCAATTACTAAATGGGGAGAGGGGCCACGGGGCTCCCCGCTCTGGGTGATTTCGGCCCCAGGGACTCCATGCCTCAGGGCCCAGTCAATGCCTAAAGGGGGAGGGAGCCTGGAGGCTCCAGCCCCTCTGTAAATGGGGAGGGGGCACGGAGGCCCCCTGGCCGGGCAGATATTGGCCCCAGGGATCCCATCCTCTAGGGCCCACCCAATTACAAAGAGGGAGAGGGTGCCGCGGTCCCCCTCCCCGGGCCAATTTTGGGACTGGGCCCCATTCCCCAGTCAAAACAGGGTAGGGGCCCTTGAGCCCACCCAGGGCAGCCAACATAGCCACATTGGGGCAGCAGGAGAGCCCCAAGGCCCCCACTTCCCCAGCCGGCTCCCCACATCCTATGGGAAGCATCATTGCTCCCAACTTCAGGGAGCAGCTAAAAACGCTGCTCCCTGAGGGCAGGAGCAATATTCAGATCTGTGTCTCTGCCCCCATCAGTGTGGGCAGGAAAACAGCTCTGAAGTCTGCTCCCTGTAGCCCAGAGCATTTTTATATTCCTGCCAGCTGGGTGCGTACTTCTTTTTTGCTCTCGCTTAGCAGAATCTTTGAAATCGCTCCAGCCAAGCGAGAAAAAACACAGGTTTCCCTCCCCATGCCATTGTGGTCAGTGTAATTGATATGTCCCGGGGGTCTACTATATGGGACATAGCAGGAGCCGGCCCTGGGGGATGGAGTTTCCAAGGCTCCGGGAGGGCAGGCCTCCCTTCTTTGATGCTGGGTCCCGGGGATGGGGTCCCCAGGGCCAAAATCAGCCCGAGGAGGGGAGCTGCGTTGCCCCTCTCCCCATTACTATCATGGCCGAGCCCTGGGGGATGGGATCATCCAGGGAGGGGGCCTGTATTTATGAGAACTATCTGTATTTCCGCACTCGGGGCGGATCTCCGCCCCGAATGCGAACATAAAGATAGTACTCGTACATGCCCTTTGTGAATTCCCAAAGTCGTAAACTTAGATGTTTGGTCTAAGTTTAGACTAAACATCTAAGTTTACCTTGGTAAATAAGGCCCATAGTGTTGAAGGGTTGTTTACTTTGGTGTCTTCCTCTTCTGATGAATAGCCAGTACTTAGCTGATTGACCTACAGTCCTTTGAAGCATATTTCTCTTTAACTTTATTTACAAGTAAATTCTAAAAGCATATTTTTTTCCAGTGTTTCAGCCAACTCAAGGAAGAAAAATAACAGAAAAATTAAAGGTCACAGTAGTAAATTCACAAACAGAATAAATCCTCCTCCCACTAACACGTTTGTGACCCAAGCAACCAAAAGGTTTTAATGCATTGTTAGAGAAAGTGGATTTTTAATTGTGGTGAAGGGTAGTCCGCTTTTATTTTTAGGGCTAGGAAATGTTTCAGTAATTTAAAACTGAGCTCAGCTCCTGGTAGTTATAGCATAGAGCAGAAAAGCTTAACTTAGGAAAATGTGTTCAAGCACTTAAAAGTACCAAACAGTTAAAAACTCACAAATATACCACTATAAAAAAATCCCTCTTCAAATTATATAAATAGAGAATAATTTAAAGAACAAATTGACAACAAAATGACGAAAGTCCAATAGGGGAACTGGAGACATAAATGTTAAATTTTTTAATAAAAATAGTGTCAAAAAATGTTAAGCTCCAACTGCAGCACCTGGCCACTCTTGACCGGTACCTAGGCTCAAATTCAGCTGACTGAGATGGAGTGCAGGTTGGATACAGGCACAAGATTTGTCCTGGTTGAAAAGTTATCTCCCAACATTAGCTGCCTTCAGTGAGAGCAGGCCGTGGACTGATGTCGAGGAAAGGGGCTTGACATTGACGTCATGAAGCCTTGACAAAACGGTTGCCTTTAGGCAATAAAAGTTTCAGCTGGACTTCAGAGTTGAGAGTACAACATAGCAGGAACTACAGTGAAGTCTTGCCCAGTGCCAATGCACCCTCATCAGATCGGCTGGGCAAGTTGATCCCACTCTCCCATGGTTCTCCAAGTAAAATGTTTGTACAAAGGTTTTTAGTCCAAAGTTTTAGGTTTAGACAGGAGGGGTACACTGTGAAAACAGCCAAGGTTTCCAAGACCTCAGGAACAGATTTCGGGGGTTAGTACTCACTCCAACAGAAGGCACCAGCAGGGTTCAGGGCAGGTCCAGTTGAATCTGGTCAGCTATACTCTTTTGGGAAAGTGAGCTTCTTGCAGCTTTTATGTCCCTGTAGCTTAACAGAAGGTCAGCCATGACCCTTGGAATCTACTTCTTTATTCTGGAAGCAGGTTCAGTCCTTAGGGTTCTCCTCACAAGCTTCAGCTGCAGGTGGAGTCCTTCTTCTGTCTTCCACAGTTCCAGTAGTGTTCTGAAGGGGGTGCCCAGGGCTGCCACATTTATTCCTGCCTATAGCCTGTGGGTGGAGTGACTCCTGGCTCCTCCCTAACTAATGAGCAAAAAGTTCCCAAGGATAACCCTATCCACATTTGCAGCAGTTCCTGTGTGCCCTACTGCAAACAATCCCATAGTGCCCCGTCTCTATCTAAATTCAATATGGCAGAACCCTTCCTACCCTGTGCAAAGCTCCTATGCTCACCCTAGAGGTCTGCTCAGGGAAATAAACAACCCCTTCTCTGTAGTCTCTCAAACTCAGTTCTGGGGCAGCTCCTCTCTCACTGGCATTGGTGCTTGGCGGGTAAGGTGGAGAAATGAGCGGGCAGGCCTAGGTGTTAGCACCAGGACACCCTCATGAGTGATAGTGTGCTTTACAAATACACATTACATAACATCTGCCTGTGATAGGGTTGGCCTTTTTGAAGGTAGTTAAGTTCCTAGGCACTGTCCTGGTGTTTTATCTTGTCAGAAGAACAGAACACCTCCCCACTCCCAAGGCCTTTGTCTCAGCTCTGAGAGCAAGCTCATGACTCACCAAGGAAATCTTCAGCTCCTCGGTGACAGCTGGAAGACCAGACAAATGCACTTCTAGAGGCTTTAGGCAGGTACAAGGTGATCTTTTAAAACTACCTTTTGTAAAATTGGTTTCACAAATCCAACTTTGCCAGTGAATTGGACTTGTAACAAACATTTTAAAAAGTTCAGGAACTAATTTCATAGCTGTTTCCTAAGCAAAGATAACATTTATTTTAATATTATAATCCAGTGCTTTCCTAAGGAACAGCTAATTATGCTACAGTGGAAATAGCTTTTGGGGCCTTGTCACTGTAAGGTCATGTTTAACATTAAACTTTTACATGTCCTACTTTTAAATATCATGCATTACATCCTACTTTGGGGTGACATTCATATTTAAAAGGAGGGTTTAGATCTGTCAAAAGGGGTTATTGTGACAGGTCGAATTTGCAGTTTTAAATAAATATGCCAATTAGGGGTATAGTCAATTTCAACATGATTTAGAGGGCAAAGCACATACACTTGGCACTGGATAGCTGTGTTCCGAATCCAGAAAGCAGCAATAACATCTGGCAAACAGTGGGGGGTGACCTTGCAAGAGAGGGAATGTCTCTATGAATTGTGTCTGAGTTATCTTGAATTTGCATGTCCGGTGAATTTGAAAAAATGCACTGTCCAAATCTGCTACACTGGCAAAATAGAGACAGGGACAATTTTTACCATTTTGTGGATTTTGTATAGTGTGTATGGCTTCCCCTCACCAGCAAATAGTGTTCCAGGGAGAACCGCAAAACACACAAACTGCATGAAATGTCCATGAACAAGATGGCTCATTTTTCAAAGTGCAATTTCCTGTTTGGACTTTTTTTCACCCTTGGATAGCGGAAGCAGATCAGCAAAATTTTATAACTCACAATGCGAGTTGCTTCCACTTGCCATGGAACACAAAAGAGGTTTTCTCTCGGCATAAACGTATCCAGATTTGAAACGTGGGTGTCCATATCAACATATATACCTTTAAAATATAATAGAAATGAGTCTACACTTCATAATAACATGCTATGTAAGCCACAAGACCTTCAGTCTCAGTGATTATTTGTAAAAGAAGAGTGCCAGTGCCAGAAGCTCTGCTCCCAAGCCCCCAGCGGTCCAAATAAATGCCAGTGACCTGAATACCAAAGCTAGTAGTCTTAAATACACTACCAGACACTCCCTGACCCTTTCTCTCACTTTTGCAGGTTTCTGCTTTCCCCGTTGGTGACAGTGTTTCCGTCTTTCTCTTGCTTTGTCTCTCCGATGTGTATGGTTTTCTTTCTTGCCCTTGATAAATATGTGATGATGAAAAATAAGTGTTGGTAACCCAAAAGTAAGTGTTGGTGGCCCCCATTGACAACGATATGCTCAAAATAAGCACTGGAAAGTCTGATCGTGGAGCTTCTTGGCGGCATCCCTTTAGCATACCTTGCATACAATTTTCACTTAACAACCGCTCAAGTGTATTTCATGTAAAATGCATTTTTTCCTAAAAATTATGCACCATTCTGTGAGAAACCATTTTGAACTCTCCTAATCATGAGCAGACTCTTCATTACTGTGCCAGCAATATGCTAGGAACACCACAGTGCTTGTAAATGCTACTTCCTCCATAAGCAAGCAAGGTATTATTAGGTTCCCACTTCCTCTCAACCAGTGGCATAGCTAGGTTGTCATTGACCCTTGTGTAAGCAAAGTAACTGGGCCCCCTCTCTCGGGTAACATCTCAGTCTGTCAGCTGCCTCAACACTCCTTAACCTCCTTCGACAGAGTCTGCATTTATCATATCAAAATTCACTACCATTCTCATAAACACTATATTGGATTTGCACTCTCAGCACTGCATTTTTGTAAGTCAAATCCATATCCCCAAAAAATATTAACAAAGTCAATAGGGTTGGCCCTTGTAAAGTGCATGCACACAAAGACATAACATGCAGGAACCAAACAGTCGGAGTACTACCCTCGCATTGGGACATCCCTCATGCTGCATTCACCTCATTCTGCATTTATACGGGCACAACTTTCAACCTGTAGACCACTTAGCCTGCTATCACAAAAGACAATGTTAATCCTGAATTCTCACAGGCACACCCCTCCCAATGTAATCACTAAACATGGTGGCTATCCTGCACTCACACAAGTACAGTGCTCACTCACAGGCACAGCGCTTCACTAGGAAGGAGAAGAGTTTGGACAGATAGTGGCATAGTAGGCACATGTTGAGTATCTGTGCATTGGTCCATTACTGTAATTCAAATCTCTTGAAATAAGCTGCACTGAAGTCTGAATGTCCACTGAGGTTATCTAATCTCCCATTATCCGCACTTGGACCAGCACTGCAGACAATGTGAGTCTGATCTTTGTGGACATTTGTGGGGAGGTGTCTTGGCCTAAAAAAAGAGTCCCACTTGCCTTCTAAAACAAATAAATAAAGATAAACAGACAAAAATGGCAACTAAATGTGGAGGGCATGTGCTTCAATAACAAATTAAAAATAAAGCTTCACACTCATATGCCATCTTGGAACAGTGAAAAGATTTATGCAAAGTATGCAGAATACCCTTTCAAGATGGAGGCATAGTTTTGAAGCCTGCAGCAGTGAGGCCTGGTGGAGTAAGTAGGCAAAATAGTGTTACTCGGACTGCCTGACATCATAAAGACCAGTGGTTGTCTACTAGACAGAGCCAAGCACTAGCGACAAAGTCAGTGGCTGAAGAGTCCTGATGCACAGCCCAATTGTATGTATACAGTTTGAAGAACTGAACTAATATGTGAATGACCCAAAGCCCATTTTCTCTGAGCAAAATTGTCTATTATTTTTGCAAAAATATGAGACAGATGAGACAGCTAAAACAGTCTTTTGGTCAGATTAAAAACACACAGAACTAGATAGAGCACAGAGAGCAGGAGCACTGATCAGGAGCATCTCAATCTACCCTGAAAGACACTGAACAAGTGTGCTACTGCAGGGCCAGTGCAAGTTTCCTTCAAAGACATGTAACAAGTGTGGTACTGCAGTGCTAGCCAGTGAAAGCTTCTTTCAAAGACATAGAACAACTATGCTACTGCAAGGCCAGTCAGTGCAAGCTTTCTTCAAATACATGGAGCAAATGTGGCACTGCAGTGTCAGTGTAAGCTTCTTTCAAAGATTTGGAACAAGCGTGGTACTCAAGGCCAGTGCAAGCTTGCTTCAAAAACATGGAACAAGTATGGCACAGCAGGGATAGCGAGTGTATGCTTCCTTCAAAGACAAGAAACAAGTGTGATATTGTACAGCCACTACAAGATTCCTTCAAAGACATGGAACGAGTGCGGCCCTGAACAAAACCATTTAATGCCTACCTTTGATACAGTGAACAAGTATTTCAGATTTGGTACCAGCATAAGGAACAGCACTAGGATTTATGAGCAGTGGCAGCTGGTGCAATTAAGTGCGGTGGGGCAGTGGAGCGGGGCGTGGGGGAGTGACTAATGACGGACTAGGAAAAATAAATTAAAAAACCACTTACATTGCGCTCGCTGCATCACCGACTCAGTGGTTTTATTTATTTTTATTTTTTCCCTATTCTGTCGTTTGTCACCCCCCCACCCCACCACTCTTACCTGCATGGGCTGCCCCTGTTTATTAGTGCAATCTTGACTCACATGAATTGCAAGATTTCCACACACAAAATAGGTACAGTACCAGAGAGGAGTACAACCTTCCCTCACACCCACGGAATACATACCTATCTGGTCAGAAACAATGTAAGCTTGTCTTGCATGCACAGAAAATGGGCAGCATATACATCAGAAGTCCAAGCCTGTGTGTTAACACACACACACACACACACAATGTGCAGCATTTTGCAGCACTGTAAATTCCCTCACCTGCAGCACAGGTACAATATTGTCATTAGCATTGTAAGCTAAGATATCCTCACATACAATACAGGTATCACAATGGCAGCAGCATCTAAGCTTATTCCAGACACATAATAACCAGAGGAAAGTTTAGAGGTGGGTGAGCTACTGAAGGCTCGAGCCAGATGCTAGACTCTGGTTCAGCTCGAGATTCTCTGGAGCCCTTGAGCTCAAAATGAGCAGAGCTTTCTTGTGGCTTCTGCTGCAACCCAACGCTCTAACCTCATGCACCAAGAATGAAAGACAAACCATTAAACTTTGATGTCAAAGAGGTGTGAAAAATGGATAGTGGTTGAATTACACAGTGTGAAACCAGAGAACCTGGTATAAATCCTGGCTTGGCCACTTGTTCAAATTGTGTGATCCTGCGCAATTATTTTATTTTATTGTGCCTTCTATTTTTTTCATTACTACATATGAGAAACCTTGAAATACGTGAGGATGTGTGCTGTACAAAAATCAATTTTGTGTTTGACTTAATGGACTAGAAGAGTTACTCTGTGTAAAATAAGAATATAGCCCACAAAAAAGGGTGCACATGATAACTAACTTTCCTCTTAGTTCCCTAATTGTATTGTTGTCTGAGTGGGGAGCGGTGGCATGAATGTTTCTAAGTTCATGTTTAAAAACTATCACTTTTAGTTAACGCCTCTCAATACAGTTATATAATCTAATGCATTAATCAAAGAGATATATACTTTTTTGAATTTTAAAGACACTTTATCACATTGTTATAAGATATCTATTGCACGATTTCCAAGCCAAATGTCCCCATTGCTCAGCTCAGGCTGGGCTCTTAAAGCCAAGACAGTCCCTTGGCTCAGCTCTCCCTGCTAATTTGTTGGCTCACCCATTTCTACTACAGTACTGTGTATAACAGTTACTCTAGTTCACAGTCTCTCAGTATCTCACTCTGGGAGCAACATTTTGTTTTCTGAGATTCTGGCTGATTTCCATGTGTCTCAGAAGGATAACTATTCCTACTTCTGGTTTTAATAAAGAAGAATAGTGCATTAGTGACGCCACAAAGTTGTTTTAAAATTACCTGTGCATCTTTTTTGCATCAAATGAAACAATGCTCAAATCATTTATTTTCCCAGTTCCAGCACTGTGTCCTAAGTAAGTCTATGCTGTTTTACTAACTGCCATAGTTTGACCTGTACCCAACAGGCTGAACACAGTGATTACCATGACTGTCTTATCTTCAGAAGCCACCCAGCAGCATTGGGAAAACTTCTTGACCTCTGCTGGTGTTAAGTAGCCAGGACCGAATAGTGCATACAGCATTTACAAAAGTGAGCATGTGCACTGCTCGGCTATTCAGTATGCATGCAATGAGGCATTTTCAGTACCCCCACAGGTGCTTTAGTAGATTCTGCTGCTCAGAATTTGACTCCTGCTGCTGAGGGAATCAGAAGGAGCTAACAGCAAGCTCCCAGTGCTGTTAGAGCTCCTGTAACCATAATAGGCATTGAACTCATAGGGATTCTGTAGTAAATTGGGTAACTGGTTGAGGGGGAATGAACCCCTACAAAAATGTATTTGACACCAAAATGACAATTAGGAGAACCAAAGCTAAAGGTTTTGTGAAAATCAAGCGCTAAGAAACAAAAAGCGCCAACTGCGGTTATCTAAGCGTGGTAGACTGGGTCCAAGTCACAAGTTCAGACCAACTGTGATGGAGCGTGGGCTAGATACAGGACTGAGTTCAATCCACTGAGAAAGTTCCTTGTGGGCTTGGGCATCGAGATGTAAAGTCCTTGCTTCGAGATGCATGGGCAGGTGTCGTGAAGCCAACGACGAAGAGCTGCGACGTGATATCTCTTGTCGAGATGCATCACACAGTGGTGGAGTCAATGGCCGTCGATGAGGAGCTGCGATGTGAAGTCTGCGTTGTCATCGAGGAAACATTTGAGGCTTGCAGAGACTTACGCTGTGATGCATCAGTGCAGGAGATGAGATGGGTTGCTCTGGGCCGGTGTCGGTGACGGGCTGCATTGGCGTCAAAGAAGCATCAGTGTCAAGAACGAGCTGTGTCGCACCAGCCAGAGTCGCTTGCGGGCTGCGTCATGCTGCATGGAGATGCGCCCATGTCGAAGAAACCCATTATATCTCTGTGGCTTGGAACACTGGGCCAGCCAACTGACCCTTGGAGAGTTACTGAAGTTCTGGGGCCACACAAGGAGCTTGGATTCAGCAGGGCATCCCACAGCAGCAGAGAATCCTGGTGCAGCAACAGCTGGCCTTGGCAGCAAAGCAGTCCTTGGTCAGCAAGCAGGTCAGCAGGGAAGTTGGGCAGTTCTGTTTCCTTCCAGGGTCCACAAGTCCAGAAGTGATTTCAAGAGTTGGGTCTGAAGGTCCACTATTTAACCTTGGTGCCAGCTTGGAAGTAGAAGTTTCTAGAGTCCTCTCCCTACAGAGGTGTCAGGAATTTCCTGCCTCCCTGCCCTGGCTGCAGCTTGCTTGGGGGCACAAAAAAGGCTAATGTCAAACCCTTTGTGAGTGTGATGAGGTAGAGGCTTTGTGATGTGCAAGTGTGGTAGGTGGCAGTGTCTGCTCACCTATCAAGTCAGAGATGGCATATCCTGCCATCACCTATTCCACCTTTGTCTCACTGACTGGGAGCAATACACAAAGACCAACTGCCAGCTACACCTAGTCATGTGACCCAGGACACAGGCTTCAGGCACCAAATGGCTGGTACAAGAAAATTCCAACTTTAAGTGTCATTTTCAGAATTGCAACTTAAAATGCAACGTTACCATTACAGATGGTTCTAAATTGCAAATTTAGAGACCAAACTTGACTTTCCCACCTGATCCCAATTGAAAGTTAGCACTTATTTAATGTCCTAAGGTAACCCAACGTTATCCTATGGGAGAAGCAGGCCTTGCAGAAGTGAAAAAAGAATTAACGAGTTTTTCACTACCAGGATATGTAAAAATTAAAAGTGCATGTCCAACCTTTTAAATACACTGCACCCTGCCCTATAGCTATTCCTGGCCTATCCTAGGGGTGACCAACATGTAATAAAGGGGAAGGTTTAGGCCTGGCAACATTTATTTTGCCAGATTGAATTGTCAGTTTAACCTGTGCACACATGCTGCATTGGTTGGCCTTAGACATGTTTAAAGGGGTACTTAAGTGGGTGGCACAATGAGTGCTACAGAACCACTAGTACCATTTAATTTATATGCCCCAGGTGCATGTAGTGCCTCTTTACTAGGGGACTTGCAAGAAAATGAAATATGCCAGTTGGGTATAAGCCAATTTCACCATATTTAAAGGAGAGTGCACAATCACTTTAGCTCTGGTTAGCAGTTATAAGTGTGCAGAGTCCTAAAGCCAACTAAAACGTGTTCAGTAAACAGTAGGGTGAAGGCAAAAGGTTTGGGGATGATCCTGTAGAGAGGGCCAAGATCAACAGATTCTGAAAAATCCAAGCATCTGACAAAGAACAAATGTCACAAATGTGCCATGCCCATTCAGCAAGAAAGTGGTAACAGTGTTGTATGTAGCTGGTGTTGCAATTAGGAACACACTGTCACAAATATATTAATAAAGTATGGTATGGTAGCCATTGCCATTAAGAGACAGCGCATTTTCCACTGAAATTACCACTAAATTTGCACAGGTATACAGTTTTACTGATAAAACTATATGGCACACAAACGAAAATGCATGGAAATGTGGTTTTAGTGAATATTTGTAATTTGTGCATCACCATTTGTGCATCATCAAGTAAAGTGTATTGATTTGTTTTGATCCTATTGAAATCTTTTTTTCCATTACACTTCAGAATTAGAAAAAAAAAAGCACTTCATTTTTGCTTTCCTAAATGTTTATTTATATTGAAATATTTGTACTGTTCATTTATAGGAATGTATATGTTGCTGTGTTAGAAGTAAACAACATACTACATCCTTTCCTTTCACAGCAGCAAGATTGTCACATAGTTCACTTTACAAGAACTTCAAATGTTGCCATAAGTAAAAAAAAAAGTAAACACCAGCCTCTATGGTAAGAGAATAAGCTGCAGTTTGTTAAAAGACAAGACTAACATTTGACCCCCGTCTTTGAACACTAAGCAAATGTGACAGGGTAAAAACACATTTTAAAGCCTTCTTTAATGCTGTTCCCCTTCGGAACTTCAGCATGATTATTTAAGTGCCATCTCAGGGCTACAGGGGCTGCTGTAGTTGGGCCCCCTCAAACCTCTGGCCCCGGTGCCTTGCACCGGCTGCACCACTGGTAGCTATGCCCCTGCTCTTAACATTACATCTGGAGCAAATCACTAGAATCCCCCTACCGAACCAATAAACAGCACCAGTCATCTCCCCTCTTATTCACATGTGAATGCACCCATATACCCCTGATGGCTAGGTAACAGTGCTTCAGGGCCCCACTATTGACAACAAAGCACTATATAAACGTTGATGACAATAAACAGACTTGTGGAGCCCCTGCGGCTTCATCTTCAACAGTAATGCTCTTACATGTGTTTAAGATGGCTTTTAAATGGGAAGATAAATTAGTTTTACTTCTTGGGGTGTTGAGGTGCGATTTAGGAAAAACAAAACACTTTAGGAAAAACAATTTCAGATTCAGATTAAAATTTTATTTATTTTGACCTTGGTCTATAAACATCAACATGATTATCTACATAACTACATCCTAAAATCTTCCACATGTAAAAATGGTTAAAAGCGCTTCATCAATATACACACAAGTTTAACAACAAATCCATTGTTAAAAAATCTCATGCCGCCCCCCTGGTCCCTTACATTTTATTTGGCCACCCTTTTAGGGACTCCCCTATTGCATTTAAAAATCTCCCTATTGCACAAACAACATTTAAACAACTCATGTTTATCAATAGGCTGATAGCTTGATTCCGGTTAATAATTCTTTTGGCGATAAAAACTGGCTTTATAAATTCTTTCTGTTCGTCTAAAAACCACAAACAATCTGCCAGCTGCATTTTACTTTCAGTCCACATGTGCACAAACCCTGCTCATCTCTGATTAATGCTTTTGTTTTCATATCAACATAACCCAGATTAAGCTCGACTCTAACAGGTACATGCATCAATGTAGGCTTTTGCGATTCCTTAATTGCGATTATTAAGCAATCGCAATTAAGGAATTGCAAAAGCCTATGCATGTAGGAATTGCTATGAAATTAGCGATTCCCAAACATTTCTTAATTGCGACTCGCAAATTGCGAGTCGCAATTAAGGAATGCCTTCCCATTAATTCCTATGGGCCTACAGGCCCATAGGAATGAATGGGAGATTGCATGCGCAATTTGCGAGTACCAATAGGTACTCGCAAATTGCACATGCAATTTCAAGGGTGCAAGGGTGTCAAAAGGACACCCTGTTGCACCCCTGAAATTGATCTGTGCACACATGTTGCGCACACACATGCCCCAAGGGCATGTGTGTGTGTAACTCTACAACTTTGAAAAATGCACTTTAGTGCATTTTTCAATGTTTTTGCAAATTACCATCAAGTACAAATTGATGGTAATTTGCGCCCCTATTAGCAAAATAGCAATTTGCGATTCCATCATGCATTGCATTTAAGGAATCGCAATTTGCAATTTCTTAAATGCAATCGCAATTTAAGAAATCTCAATATTTTGCGATTTCTTAAATTACGAGAGGCTGACAGGTTGTTTCATCGCAGAAGCCCTTTTTGCGGGCGCAAATGGCCGATTTTTGCAAATCGCACCGTTTGCGCTCGCAAAAATGGTTGATGCATGTACCTGTAAATCTTAACACAGCATTCCTTAACTTGGGGTTTGAAAGGGCCTCGATATAAGGGAACACAGCGTCATTACTCCAACCTTTAAGAAAGAACTGGGTAGATGCCGCCCCAAAATACAGCAGGTCCCCCTCTCTCGTGCTATTCCTTATAATGGAATGCTGCTTGGAAATTGTTTTCCCTTCCTTCCACCGATCTGGTAGTAATGACAATTTAACGCAGAGCTTTCCTAGAATGTGTTTAACTTGAAGGGCCCAGTTCAGTTCACTTTTCTCTATCTCTTTCTTACAGAGGTATGATATTTTAAGGTTACTCTCCCCATTCAATTTCTGCCAAAAATGTACCACAGCTTGCAGCCCCTGATAGCTCCATGCTGTAAGTTGGTATTCTGCCCTTATGGCCTGTGTCATGGTTGACGATGGGAGAGCAAGGAGTTGTTTCATACATTTGGCCTCCTCAGAATTTAAATCCAATTTATCATCCAGGGTTAGCACTTCCACCCCGTACTGAAATTGTGGGTGGACCATTGCATTAAAAGCTGACAGTATGGGGCATAGGGACAGCTCTCCATATTTCCGACTAAACCGTTTTAGGCCCCAGACCTAGGATAATGCAGATGATTTTAGTGCACCTATGTGGACTCTCCAGTTTAGCCTGGTATTGAACCACATACCCAGATACTTATATTTATCAACCACATCAACTTTATTCACACCCAGGTGCCAATTAAAAACCCCCCTTTCTTTCCCCAGCACCATTATTTTGGTTTTTTCCAAGTTGGCGATAAGCTTTTTCTTCACACAATAATCCTGGAAGATATCCAGTTTCCTTTGGAGGCCCAACTTTGTCATATCCGCTATCACCAGGTCGTCGGCGTATAATAGGAAAGAGAAATGGGTCCCGCCCATTTCTGGCAAAAGCCACGAGTTTTGCGTAGTGTGTTTGGTAGGTCAGGAAAGAAGAGGGAAAACAATAAAGGTGCCAAAATGCAGCCCTGCTGTAGGCCATTTCTTATCTGGATTCTCTTTGATAAGGTCTAAGATCACTTGAGCCCAGTTCTGGCTATGCTATTCTTGAATAAGCGAGACCAACGCCTTGTTGATACTGAGCTACCCTAACACGTCCCATAGTAGTTTGCAATCCACTAGGTCAAAGTGAGCCTCGAAATCAACAAAGCAACAAAATAATCTGCCTTGTAATTCGATTGCCTTCTTTGCCATTGCCCATAAACTAAGGCAGTGATCTATTTGTTGAGTGGCCTTCCTTGAAACCTCCTTGCTCCATCAGAATTAAATAATGTTGCTCTACCCAAGACTTCATTAAGTCTAGCAAGGCTTTAGAAAATACTTTCTCCCCCACATCCAGCAAGCGAATTAGCTTATAATTCTTTGGCTGTGTGGTGTCATTCTTCTTATATATTGGTCTAACTATTCCCCCTTCCTAACTTTCGGGATCACACCCCTAGTCCAAAACCTTTTGGAAGGTGACATTAAAGAGGCTTGCCCACTAATCCACATTATTTTGTATTATAACTGGTGGTTGTTATCTGGTCCTGCTGCTTTTGTTAATGTAAGGGACTGTATGATTTTTTTATCTTTTGGAAGGAGAAGCACAACTTAATATCCACATCAACCTTAACAGTACTCTTCAAATTCTCATCTACATTGTTACTGTCATATAGGATACTTAGGTGGTTGATCCAATCGTCTTCTCCTACTAAACAGCTGATTTCCACTTGTGAATTCCTGTCACACACCAACTGCCAAAATTGCCTTATATTATTGGTGCCTATTACTTCTAGCATAATTGCCTGCTTTTGCTTGCAAACTCCAATTTCCTTTCCCTTCGCTTATTTTTGTACTTGAGTTTTGCCAGGCGGAGGCTCTCCATTGTTCCCCTATCGTGCCTTTTCCTCAATAATCTTTCCTATTTTCATTCCCTTAGTTTTAAACTCCTACACTCATCCCAATCCCAGGTATTATCCTCACAACTTAACCTTGAATCAAGTAGAGGCTCAAAGCAAGTCAAACTTTTGGCAACGCTTGCTATGGTTACACGTGGACTGCCCTTGCTTCTATCCATAAATGTTCTTCTGTGCTGGGTCCCTGAGGGACTATACTTGTTTCGGACAAAGTCCTGCATGGCAGGTCAGGTCTTTGTAGTTCCCATGGCACCTCCCCTCTGTTCCTAATTCGCCCATCTACACCCGTCGTATGCCCTCCATTTCTAATTCTTCCTCAGCCCTCACCACCATCTGTTTTACAAGTTCTAAGTAAAAAAGGGTCTTTTTCAACTCTTTTCAATCCAAGTTTGTTATAAACCCTATTTGCCTTATATTCTCAGGGTAAACAGACATAATATCGAGATTTTTTTTCGAAGTACAAAAATATCGAGTTGGAGATATCGAAGGGACAGAATATCGACATCAAGAATATCGGTGAACAGAATATCGACATGAAGGTAAGAAATATAGGGGCATATCAACAACAATACGCGATAAGTATCGCTAAACGCGTTTAGCGCGTTTGTCATTATCGCCGTCTATCGCCGGATCACATCGCTGTGTTAGCGGCGTATTTGCAACACTTTGCTAACAGGCGATGTGAAATCCGGTGATAGACGGTGAGAATGAGCATTAGCGTGCGAAATCCCACGATAAGGGAACTGCGCTAATGAAAATGCAGATAATAGGGAGATGTGGACTTAACCTTGCGATCCACCTACCATTATACAGATAGCTAAGTCGGAAAAAAGGAGACGTTAGATACCAGCGATAACCACGGTTAGCGTGGCTTTTATTATCGCTTCGCTTGTCCGGGGCCGGCTTGCAAATACTGTGATGTCTGGTTAGTGAGTTTTTCCCTGTTGTTTCTGGGAAGCAACGCCTACTTCGCATCTCATTAGCGATGCGGGCCGTGGCGTTAATGTAACGGCTGCTAACATGCGCTAATGCATGTTAGCGGCGCTTTGATAATAATGAGTTAAAATAATCGCCGCTTTTCCGGCGCTATGTGCCGGAAAAGCGGCGTTATGTCTCTTGTTGATATGCCCCATAGTTTTTTTTAATATCGAAGTCAGTAATATCGTTTGTCATAATATCGTTGTTAATAATATCGATATTTATATTAGTGTTCTGTATTTTAGTATGTATGTCAATAGTATGTGATCTAATGTTTTTTGTATAAGTATATCTGTTTTTTTTAATGTATTTGTGAAATTTTTAGAAGTTATTTATTTTATGTAAATAAAAGTTTGCGTATTTTAGTTCTGTAGCAGGTTGTGGGTTTATAGGGGAATAGGGTGGGAAGTAATTTAATTTTAATAAAGTAATCAATAATTTTTATTGATTATTATTTATAATAACATTTTTATTAATTAAATATTAGTGGTTATTACATTTTATTAATTGATTAGTTAATTAATTAATTAAATTGTGTTATTTCTTTTTAGGAGGGGGTTGTGGGTTTATAGAGGAATAGGGTGGGAAGTATTTTAATTTTAATTAATTAATAAATAATTTTGTTTAATTAATATTTATGTATTTAATATTTTATATTGTTAGTTGTGGTAATTAATTAATTAATAATTAGTTATTAATTAGTTGTTAATTAATAATTAATTGGTAAATATTTTAATTGGTTTTTTTAGGAGCGGGTTGTGGGTTTATAGGGGAATAGGGTTGGAAGTATTTTAATTATAATTAATTAATACATAATTTTGATTAATTAATATTTATGTATTTAATATTTTATATTGTTAATTGTGGTAATTAATTAATTATTAATTATTTATTAATTGGTTGTTAATTATTAATAACTAATTGGTAAATATCTTAATTTTTTTTTTTAGGAGCAGGTTGTGGGTTTATAAGGGAATAGGGTGGAAAGTAATTTAATTTTAATATATTTTTTTAATTGTTTATTATAATATTTTTTTAAACTTTTTTATAGTGTTAATCGTGTGAATTAATTTATTCTTGGTTGTTTTTAATATGTTTGTTAATTTTCATTAATTAATTAATTAATCATAAATTAATTATGTTAATAGTGTTATGTTTTATAATATTGGTGGTGTCATTTATAGGGGAATATGGTAGGAGGTAAATGTCTTATAATTAATTAAAATGTTGTTAATTAATTTTAATTATTTTGTTTGAGTGGGAATAGTTAATTATTCCCCTCTGCTATCCAACACTTTCCCTACTGTTTCACTTGCTGGAGTGGGAATAGTAATTGTTACCCCTCCGCTATCCAACACTTTCCCTACTATTGCACTCGCTGGAGTGGGAATAGTAATTTTATCCACTCCGCTATCCAACACTTTCCCTACTGTTGCACTCTCTGGAGTGGGAATAGTAATTTTTACATCTACGCTATCCAACACTTTCTTTAATGTTGCACTCCCTGAAGTGGGAATAGTAATTATTCCCTCCGCTATCCAAAACTTTCCCTACTGTTGTACTTGCTGTAGTGGGAATAGTAAATTATTCCACTCCGCTATCCAACACTTTCCCTACTGTTGTACTTGCTGGAGTGGGAATAGTAAATTATTCCACTCCGCTATCCAACACTTTCCCTACTGTTGTACTTGCTGGAGTGGGAATAGTAATTGTTACCCCTCCGCTATCCAACACTTTCCCTACTGTTGCACTCGCTGGAGTGGGAATAGTAATTTTATCCCCTCTGCTATCCAACACTTTCCCTACTGTTGCACTCACTGGAGTGGGAATAGTAATTTTATCCACTCCGCTATCCAACACTTTCCCTACTGTTGCACTCCCTGGAGTTGGAATAGTAATTTTTACCCCTCCGCTATCCAACACTTTCCCTACTGTTGTACTTGCTGGAGTGGAAATAGTAAATTATTCCCCTCCGCTATCCAACACTTTCCCTACTATTGCACTTGCTGGAGTGGGAATAGTCATTTTATCCACTCCGCTATCCAACACTTTCCCTACTGTTGCACACTTTGGAGTGGGAATAGTAATTTTTACACCTACGCTATCCAACACTTTCTTTAATGTTGCACTCCCTGAAGTGGGGATAGTAAATTATACCCCTCTGCTATCCAATACTTTCCCTACTGTTGTACTTGCTGGAGTGGGAATAGTAAATTATTCCCCTCCGCTATCCAACACTTTCCCTACTGTTGCACTTGCTGGAGTGGGAATACTCATTTTATCCACTCCGCTATCAAACATTTTCCCTAGTGTTTCACTTTTTGGAGTGGGAATAGTAAATTATTCACATACGCTATCCAACACTTTCCCTACTGTTGTACTTGCTGGAGTGGGAATAGTAAATTATTCCCCTCTGCTATCCAACACTTTCCCTACTATTGCACTTGCTGGAGTGGGAATAGTAATATTATCCTCTCCGCTATCCAACACTTTCCCTACTGTTGCACTTTCTGGAGTGGGAATAGTAATTTTTACACCTACGCTATCCAACACTTTATTTAATGTTGCACTCCCTGGAGTGGGAATAGTAAATTATTTCCCTCCGCTATCCAACACTTTCCCTACTGTTGCACTCCCTGGAGTGGGAATAGTAAATTATTCACATATGCTATCCAACACTTTCCCTACTGTTTTATTTGCTGGAGTGGGAATAGTAAATTATTCCCCTCCGCTATCCAACACTTTCCTTACTGTTGCATTTTCTGGAGTGGGAATAGTAAATTATTCCCATCCGCTATCCAAGACTTTCGCTACTGTTGCACTCCCTGGAGTGGGAATAGTAATTTTATCCTCTCTGCTATCCAATTTTTCTCTAATGTTACTGTTAATGTAGTGTGAAATGTAATTGTAAAAGATTAAAAATATTTTTATTTTTTAAATTATTATATAAATATAGTATTTTTATTTTATATTTACTGGTATATGTATATATATGTATTTATAATTTTTAATATGTTTCTAACATTTTATAATTTATTATAATATTTATTTTTTAATATTATAAAGTAAATGTATATGTTATATTTTATATATATGTATGTTTAATTTTTATTAAAATTATATTTATTATTTATAATTTTAAACATTTTCTAATAATTCTAACTATGTTTTTTAATTATATGTATTATTTACTTTATTTTACATTATTTTTTAGACATTTAAAAAAACGATATTTTTACAACGATATTTTTTACAACGATATTTTTGTTTCGATATTGTTGTACTTACCATAATGTAGATAGGACTTCGATATTCTGGACATCGATATTTCGGCTCCGATATTTTTGTCGTCTATATTTCTGTAGTCGATATTCTGTCAGTGATTCATCCTCAGATGTAATCTCACTTAGATTGGGACATTTGGTCAGTACTTGCAACAGGTGCGAGCGGTTCAGAGGCTTTAACTTCCTCTGACATTTCCTACCAGTTCCCATTCCCCGGGGTACCATGATTATCCAAAGTCTTTCCTCTTCATTATATCCTTCTCCACATATCTCACTTCTGGGAGCTGTTACTGACATTAAGCAGCCACTCCTCTCAGGCTGTTCTAAGGTGACCTCCCTCTTTTTGGTTATGCCAGGCACTGCACCTTTCACTTTTCCTTTCTCTTCTTGGGTGCCAACTGCTCCATTACCGCTCTGCATACGCCCAGATGGTAGCGGGATAACCCCTCTGCTTGAGATTCTAACTCCTTTCGGGGTCCCACTTTCTCTCTTTCTGTTTCCCATTTCTTCCTTCTGCCCGGTCTCTATACCCGGGGCCCTACGCTGCCCTTTCTCCCGCCTCTATTTCCAGCTCCTTTCTTTTTAGCTTTTTCTGTTGTTTCCCTAATTTTCTGAGCCGAGGAAAATAACCCTTTACTCCCCGGTACCGCTCCCTCTTTATCACCAAAATAGGACATTTTGAAATATATATACCAGTGGGAGGCTTGCCATTTGTGGATGCTCTAACTTACTGATAATGGCTGGTGCCAATACCTCCTGATCTCTTTTCTCTGGTACTGAATGTACTAAGGTGGGCATGCAATTATGAATTTGTTTTAATTCCCCTATAAATCCCAGTAGTTGGTTTCTATGGGACCTCTCCAGCCTATTATTCTCAGTCACAGCTTCTAGTATTGCCTGGAGGGTTTCCTGCATTAAGAACATCACCTCTAATAGCGATATGGCTGGCGTTGCTGTTATATCTAAGCCGAGGGAGGACTATGAGCAGACAGGGGTGGGGCAGAATAAGATGTTCTCCACACACCACACTCCTGCCTCCCTGGTCCATCCACCACTTGATGCACGGCCTCCCTATCCTCTGTAGAGCTGTTTGCCACAAAAGGGAAGAGACAAGGAGACAAGGATCCAGTGAGAATATCCCCCCTATATTTTTACCCATTTCATCCCCCAGAGCTAGGTCCAAGTCCGGTCGTGAGTCTAGAATGATAGAGTCACTTATTTTTATTCCTCAAACTCTCCTTATGGTTGCTGCTTAAGGATTTCCTTGGTAGTATGGCGTGGTCACAGGCATCAGGCTTCTTTTTCAAATATTTCCCAACAATTTCCCTTATAGATATATTTGCTAATAATTTCCTTTATAGATTGTCCCAGGGGTGTCATGCTCGTCTCCGCCATAGGGTATGCCAGGGTGCCTACCAAATGTTCATCCCTTATTGTGCTGGAAATCTTATTTACTTCTGGTGGTCCAATGATAGTACTCCCCACAGATTCACTTTGTTTGCGTTCCCTGGAGGGGTGCATTTTTACTGGTGTCTTTCTGCCATTCTTTTTGACCATGGCCCCCGCATGCCTTCCTTTACGCTGTGGTATTGTCCCTTTTATGTGACCCTGTGACCCCTAATCAGTTGTGCCTTTAATCAGTCTGTCACGTTCAAGGCAGAAAACAACTTTAATCACAAAAAGGGCTTGCCTCCCCCTCTGCCTTTCTACTACAGCCTCCTCCACCAGCCTCTGTGCTTCCTTTTCAGCTAGGTTGGTTTCTGTGGTCTTCTCTTTTCCTCCAATATGCCTGTCTTTAACTCCTTGCTATTTCCCCGGAACCCTCCTGGACCCCAACACTTGGATTACTGCCCCGCTGTACACCCTAACCCCCCTAGATCCCTAGGGGCCAGGGAGTGGTGGCAGCTAGGTAGGGGGGACTTGAGGTTCACAGGTTGGGCAGGCCGCTCCAACAGTTTCCCTGCTATCGGTACTTGGTAGCCTCTGTTGAAATTTCAATTAATGTGCACGAATCTCTTTCCACACACGAAAAAGGGAAACCCAATAGACCCTTGGAGGCTTGGGTAATATGTACATTAAGGTAAAGATGCTCTTAAGGGATTCTTTTCAGGTTCTAAACTGTCTATAATTTCAAAAAATATATTGAGTTAAGCCCTAAATAGTGGCTTATTTACAACCAATGTCTAAATCAATTCATGAATTGTACAGCGAATCAAATGCAAGAAAGAAACAGAATTCCACAGAAATACACAATTTGACAAGGGTGTATACTTAAGCCAATTCCAATTTATATAAAACTGTATAGTAAAAAAGGGTACAGATTACAAATCATATAAGAGCAAAGGTGAATGAAATGGACATTCATTCATATATATCCCTTAACATGATATACTTTTGCCCTGGCCCATTTCATAAATTCTTTCACAGGTGAACCATCTTTGATATTACAATGTATGATTCCAGGCAGATTGCTAACATCGAAAATGGGTCAAAATGTCGACGTTTCGGTCTTTGGTGTGAAGACATCTATAAGACCAACCTCAGGACATAGGTTCAAGTGTGTTTTGATGACCCTGGATAATATGGAACTCAGTTATGTGTTCCGAAACTGTAAGCAACAGTGCACTAGATACAATGGTGTTCTGAAAATCAAGATGAAAATGGCAATCACCATAAGAGGGCAAACGCTCATAACATAGTGCCGATTCTCTTCAATTTGAATGATAGATTGCTGTGAGTTCGACATCACTCGCATTAATCAGGAGTTTACAGCATCTTCGCTCTCGTCCTAACTACTCCGATCGAGTACTATACAGTTTTATATAAATTGGAATTGGCTTAAGTATACACCCGTGTCAAATTGTGTATTTCTGTGGAATTCTGTTTCTTTCTTGCGTTTGATTCACTGTCCAATTCATGAATTGATTCAGACATTGGTTGTAAATAAGCCACTATTTAGGGCTTAACTCAATGCATTTTTTGAAATTATAGACAGTTTAGAACCTGAAAAGAATCCCTTGAGGGCATCTTTACCTGAGTGTGAATCTCTTTCCAGGCACTACTGGCTGCAGAGTATCCAGGAAGTGAGTATCTATAAATATCGGACAGGTATCAAGCATGCAGGCTTATGGTTTTCTCACGGCGTAGCAGCGAAGTTGGGGTCGAGCTGGATCACAGCCTGGGTTCTCAGCCAGGACCTGACATGTTCGTGAGACTTAGTGACTCCGTAACTCGATGGAAATGCGATGCGGGCGGGCGAGCCTTTTGTTTCGACGCTGTTGCAGCTCTGAGCATGGCGGCAACAGGCACAAGCGGAGTATGGCAGGGGGAGACCAGAAGAGCTCAGTCTGAGTGTGACTCTAAGAATTGCAGCCTGAGGTAAATAACTCACTCTCATACTGTTACCACTCAAGAGTCCACCTACTAAAACAAGTTTAAGGTATACATGCAGGAGTTCTACCTTACTGAGCTGTTCACAAAATCTTTCATACTGAATCACATGTATCTTTGACATTTGGAAGAAACAGGAGAAAATGTTTGGTATTTATGACTAAACATACATTTTGCCTGTTTTTCTAACCACACAACATGCATATTTAGGCCCTCATTATGAATAGGCCGCAAACAGGTGCAATCTTTATTGCACCCGACATAATCTGACTTAGTTGAGTCGTAATTTATCAGGTGTAATAAAATAACACCAAATTAAGGGCCTCATGTACAATTTGACGCAGGGCAGTGCAGCACGTCACTTTGCTGCGCTGCCATGCGTCAAAAGCAAAGGGCAGGAATACACCGTGTCTATGAGACTATGAGATATGGCACATTCCTGTCCTCTTACACTGTGTTGGCACACAAATGGCTGCCTAGCACCAACACAGGCACCTTTGCACCATGGAGCAAGGTTGCCTGCGTTGAAATCATTTTGTTTTTGTGCAGGAAGTGACACCTTCCTTCCCAAAAACAACTGTTCTGCCACTCCTGGGGAGGCGCAGGGTTTTGACGCATTCCCAGATTTATGCTACATTGTAAATCTGGGAATGTGTCAAAAACCATGGGCATTGAGTGGGAACACCCATCGCAATGCCCATGGCACGCCTCCCAGAGGTGGTGTGAGGCAACGCAGCGACTCACACCATATCTACGAGGCCATGAAAAGCCAAGCAGGGTGGCTTTCCTTGCCCTCGTAGATATGGGTCTGCACTGTGCGCCACCGGCCCATCAAGAAAAAGGGCGTTTCTGCAGCGCACTGAGCATGTAAATAAGCCCCTTAGAGTTTATCCATGTTAGCTGGGAATAACTTGGATTTTGACGCTTTCTGCACCAAACTCCGCACATTTCAGTATTTACTGTGCATTCCCCTCCTAAACATCTGCAGGTTTGAGCTGTCAAAATTTATCCGGGGATGCAGATTAACGGCACAAATTGGAATTCAGGAGCATATTTATGGAACAGTGGCGCAGTGCAGCGCAGCAAGTTACCTTGCTGCACTGCACTGCATCACTGGTAAAGGGCAGGACTGCATTGTATTGAAGGCATACGGTTCACTCCTGACTTTTCCCTTGTGCTGGGGCCGTTTTGGCAGCCTAGCGCCAATGCAGACACCCTTGCACCATAGGTGCAAGGGCGCCTGTGTTGCATGCAGGTTCGCTCTTGTGCAGCAAGGGACACCTTCCTGCACCTAAACAATCTTGAGAGGCATTTTCCTCTTTCTAAGTGTGCTGCAGAATGCAGCAAACAAAGAAAGAGGAATTAACGAGGAGAAATAGAGATATTTCTCCTTGTTACGCCACAACTGGGGAGGCGTATCTTTTTAGCGAGTTCCCAAGTTTAAAAGGTCTTGGAAATCTGGGAATGCACCAAAAACCATGGGTGTTGCGTGGGAAAACCCACGCAACACCCATGGAACACTTACCCAGGGCACAGTAATCCTACACAGCGATTTGCGCTGCATTGCATTACTCCAGACTTTTGGAGCCACACAAAGTGGCTTTGCGTGGCTTAAAAAATCTGACTCAAGGTTTGCGTTGCTCTGGCACTACGTTGCATGGTGCAAGAGCGAAGCAAACCTGGTCATAAATATGGCCCTCAATGTCCAAATCATAGTGAAGGCCTGAGTTTTATGTACGTTGAAATATTTTTATTTTAACTTTTGAAATGGTATTTTTAGTGAGAAATATGTTTCTTCTGCACGTCTCGTCTTCCTTCACCCACACTGTGAACACAGGGTAAATATAGCTCTTTCCCACACTTGTAAAATTACTGTTACCTAGGTATTTTAGGTGTAGTTTAAATATATTGAATAGCGTGATAAATGTGTTTGCTGTTCACCTTATTCGCACAGGACTTCGGATAATGCTACTCTATCAACCCTTTTAAAGCCCATGAGTAGAGAGTAAGACAGAACGGACCTGTCTGTTAAGTTAAGCTTATCTGAGTAACTTACAAGCCGATTCTGACCACCCCTGTATTTACACTTTTTTGAACCGGCCATAACTTGACTAGTATATCATAATAGGCCAAGAGGTGCAATAATTAACTGTTTTTTTCTTGTTTATATTGTTTCGTTGTTATGTGTTATATTGAGAAAATGTCAACGAACACCTGTATAATCATGCATGATGAAGTGTTAGTTATTCATCCAGTATGACTCTGAGGGCTGGATTTATAAAAAAGTCGCGCAACGCAGCACAGCCCCCAGCGAGGCTGCGCCGCGTTGCTCGACAGGGAGGGAGCAGGAGAGCTCCATATCTTCAGAGATATGGCTCTCTCCCCCCCCTTTCCCTTGCGCCGGCGCTGATTTCAGCTGCTGTGCGCCATGCACACACCTTAGCGCCGCAGCGCTAGGGTGTGTGCATGAGTGTAGCATAGGTTTTGTACAGGAAGGGTACCCTTCCTGTACAAAACACTATGCAAGGCTCGATGCAAAGCTTTTCCCACTTTGCATACGTGCTGCAGAGTGCAGCACGCATAGAAAGTCGGAAAGGCACGGAGAAATGAAAACATTTCTCCTGCTAGCACCTCCTTTGAAGGGGCGTTAACTTTTGGCACAAAACCATGTTTACAAATCTTTGTAAATATGGTTTTGCGTCAAAAGGCATGGGTAATTGCATGGTAACGCCCATGTACCAACCATGTCACGCCCCCTCGGCGCAAAGTAATGCAAAGCAATGCTTGGAGCTGCTTTGCGCTACTTACAGGGTACTTTCCAGCGCAAAACAAGTTTTGCGCTGGAAAGAAAATAGCAAAACAAAAATTTGCGCTGGTTAGTGTCACTTTTGTGACGCTAAACCAGCGCAAAAGTTTTGAAAATCTGACCCTGAAATACTAAGAGCAATGTGAGCAGTATGGTACATGCATGTTGGAAAAACGAATAAAAATACAATTAAAAAGAAACTTTCACTAACATAATAAACTGCTCCTTTTCCTGGGTATAAGTCAGATGTACGCCCAGAAAAATCCTTCGTAAATCTTGCCCATTGTTTTTGAAAGAAAAGTTTTTTAAAAATCAACCTTATTAATAGTCAATGCTTGAAATCCACGCAAAATCAAATGCTGTTGTCAGAGGAATCAACAATCTCAAATGTGATTTTTCAAGCTCTTTGTTCTGGCGTTCACGTAAACTCAGCCATTAAACCAGGCCGAAAATGGTTTGGTCCACAACTCAAAATTCATTTTTAATTTTCAGGAGGTAAGCTTCTATAATACGGGGGCCATAAGTACAGAAGACACGCTGTTGCCTTTCATACTAACCAAAATTCATCAAGGCAAGATGGTTCATTAGCACAAGTCACATCTTCTTATGAAACAACTGCAGTGGTAAAAAAAAGTTTTCATTTACTTGAAAAAACAGAAGTACGTCATTGATTAACAGTCCACACGAGACAAAACGAATCCATTGTAAAATCAAATCTCCTCTTTAAAACAATTGTTCTAAATGGTAAATGGAGAAATCTGATTAAAATAAGGAGAAGGTTATTAAATACAGAAACACTTATTATAATTTTCACGGAGACAAAATTATTTCTTTGTACCATACTCATAATCATTTTTGGCCCTCCCATTATATTTTTGTCATTGGAGCTCATTATGAATTCATGTTGGCTCTTTTTAAGTGGTAATAAGACAATATAAATTGAGTCCAATTTAGTCCCCTTTGTCATTGAATTTTATTAGAATTATTTATAACCTAGCTCACTTTTACAATAAAAGGCAACATTTAATCCACGAATGAAAACACAATGAATTGTTTTATTTAGATCCTATAACTGGCACTAGTTCCTTATTCAGTGATGCACTTGCAAGCAAACAATCTAAATGGCCTATCTTCTTGCAGTTATGAGTATCTCTTTTCAAAAGATCTGTAGGTGCCTATGTTGCATTAGTCAGAGACAATATATTTCTAGGACCACCGAACTACGGGGGATATTAGCAACAAATGGCGATATTTATCGCTAACCGCGTTTAGCGCGAGATCTTCTATTGCCGCCGAACGCCGGAATCTATCGCCGTGTTAGCGGCGTATTAGCAATACATTTGGGAAGATTCCGAGACGTTATCGGCTAGCCAAGCGAATAGTATGTGCCACCCGTGGGAGGATTGATTTACCCCACTGTGAAAGAAGAGTGGACCTACACTAATTACTTTTCTCGCAAAGTATCGACTTGCGATTTACTGAGGAGAGGCACCCAGTATAAGACGACCGGCAATTTATCTAAATAAGAAGAACGTAACGAATGGAATAAAGAATTTTGAAAGTAACAAAGGAATAGAAGTGTCAAATGTGTTTAAATTTCTTCATCGAATATTAAGATACAAGGGGAGGTATTGATATACCAAGAAAGTTACCTTCCTATATTGAATATTGGATTATCAAATATCTCAATTAAAGATTATTATGTTTTTAATACTGTCCTGAGGAAGGTGGTGCATAAAAGCAAGATCCACCGAAACGCGTCGACATAATTTTGTTTTTTTTGCATTAATTGTTTTTAAATAAGATACTTTCTTTTTACTATTTTGTATTGACCACAACCACGACCATGGGGTTGAGTGATTAAAAACAACTGTATATTCTTAAGGAACTGTGATTTAGGCAATTGATGTATTTATAAATATTCTATCATATACTGCAAATTGTGAATTTATTGCTTTTAATTATAAATGATGGAGATTGATATATGTTTTTAATAAATGTGAGGAAAATCGTAAATTACATTGTCAAGGTTAATTATTGATGAACTACTGTTTATCTTTGTAATTATTACAATATAGTGCTTTTTGTGGTTCTACTTTTGGAAGTTTGGGCTATATAAGGGAAGATACTGTGGTCTTCTCCTGTGTGATTTGGATCTTGCGTTTGAGTGTTAAGTTGGTGAAATACATGTTGGATATTATAGGGTAAAAATCATTCTACAAAGGGAATAACTTTTGTTTTATTGACACTGTCTGTTCAGACAGCAACAACAATTGAAACTCATGCTGCACCATACTCACAACAGGTAAGCCAACAGGAGGGCAGTAAGCAATGCATGCAAGATAAAACATGAAGGACGACATGCACACAAGACCAATTACAATAGACAAAGCTACCTGGATGCCCATGTGTACTACATAGTGCAGCACACGTTGAAACAGCAAGTAGGCTCTCATTGCTAATGTGCCTAAAGGGGGCCCTCCTCACACATAACTAATCTCGCACAAAACACATGTACATGTGCAGTACCCTGCAAAGCTGTGTGTCTGTGAGCCACACTGACAAGGCAAGTGACAGTGCATGATGAATAGCATGCCTGCAGGCCCAACATATTAACATGGTGCAGGCCACCTCACTGAGGTGGCTGAATGTGGACCACTTCCTTAAAGGAGCAGGTCACACTGACACATCCTCGTGTACATACAACCCCTGATGTAAACAAGACATTTGATGACAAACAATGCACAAGTCTCCCAACTCTGACCAAGACCCATATTCCCCCAGCTTGCAACATCTCAGCATTGTAAATGCACAGAAGTGAAAGGCTCACTGCCTGAAAGGTATAACGGGCAGTAAAACCAAAGCTGCAGGTGCCACTTTCACACAATGCAGTGCACACACATACAAATCTGAGCTCATCAACATTGACTACTATGTGGTACAAACTGCATTACTCACTCAACTGAACAGAGGACACAACTGGTGGCGCTTGTGTGTAGAAATTGTACAATCACATTTGTCATAGCTGTAAACTGTGAGATGACAATGTACAACAACAACCTCACATCCGTGAAGTTCTCAAAATAATCACTATCCCGCAACAAATAGGCATCTCCTCAAAAACAGTCAGAATGTACACTGTCCTGCAGTCTGCTTGTAAACTCATCCAATGCATGATCATACATGAAACACACTGTTAAACTGTATCTCCCCTTCACATTGCAGAGGGAGAGACATCCCCTCCTGGACAGCAGACTGGCCCAACCTTCACTGATGATGAGGATGATTACCCCACCATAAATCAGGATGAACTTCAAAATCTGCTAGACTCCTTCAGCACCCCACCTCCAGGATCAGGGCAACCCAGCAGCATCGCGGCAACCCCACCCCCTGCACAAACCAACCAGCAGCAAGCACCTCCCACCACAGCTGTCTCCCAGGACCTCGAGGACCCACATCTGGCCTTCCAATGCCGTGTGCTAGAGGTCCAGCGGGAGATGGCTGATCAGGTGCGGGTGGGGTTTGACAGACTGGCGGCCAAACTTGATGCCATATGTGGGTGTCTGAGTCCCATCCGGGACCACATACAGAAGCTCACGGACACCCACAGCCCGCTCGATGCTTTCCAACGGTCCATGGCTGACATTGCTGGAGTCATGATTCTGAGACAACAACAACTGTCTGGTCAGAGTGGCTCCAGCAATGTCAACCAGGATTTGGGCAACATCCGTCAGATAATGGAGAGCATGGAGTGGATGCAGGCACAACAAATGGCTGCAAGGGCTGCACACCAGCGCGATGTAGCTGGAATCTATCATGCCCTGCAGCTGCTCATCACTGCATTGCTGCCCTAAGGTCCGGCGCCGATGAATGCTGCTGCTGCTTCCACATCCTCAGCTCCACCCCTTGATGTGTCAGTGCCTCACAGTGCTGCACCCACTATACCACCACCCACATGTGAGGCACATAACAGTTCAGAGGATGAAGAGGAGGATGATTGTGCATTTGTGCTAAGGAGAAAGCGGTAGCATTCATCGACGCCAAAAGGCCTGTTACTTCTTGGTTCTGGGCTTAGTATCATGCCATGGAACATCATCTTCCACTGTCTTCCACTGTCCCCCGACACTCACCTTGGACCTCCACATGGACTGCCATATTATTTTTTCTTACCAATGACACTGCAATCAGCCTGCGGACTGAACTCTGCCTCTTCCCTTGGACCTGTTACCACCAAAGGACTCTGTCTGGCCCTCTAACGGGCATCTATGCAATGTGTGCTTGTATGGCCAAATACTGGTCCAGTCTTCACCCTTTTAATGTAAATAAAAATCTTTAACTCACATAGATGTGTGTTGTCTATGACCAATCAAGTATAGAAGTCTGTAAAAAGTGTAGGGACAGTGAATCCACCAGAAGGTACACCAAGGGAAATACGAGCAATGTACATGTTTTACCTGACACAGATAGGCAGTGAGATGACCGGGTATGTGTGAACTAGCTGTGCCCTCATTGCTCCAATACAACAATCTAGCAATATCCCAACTTAGCCCCACGTCCATTAAGGAAATAGGCATGTGTGCCAAAATGTCCAAGTCTGTTGCAGGCCACAAGTAGTGTCCCCCTTAACAATTGCAAACAATGATCTCTTGGCATATCTACTCACACTCTATGGGGTGGACAAAGCCTGTTGTGATGGTGCGCATTGCATGTCACATCCCAAGATGGTGCACACCATATTCACATTGGTGAAGAGACGTAAGGGCACATGTATACCATACACATATGGAACCACAATGTCTGCCTCAGTGAAGTAGAGTTGCCAATAGGGACTCACCCCAAAGTGCAAGGCGTCAGTCAGCCCCTTCCTGTGGACAAACAATGCATACCAAATTTGGACCTCTCTCATGCTGTGACCACTGTGAGCGTATCGGGCAATGTGTCTAGGGATGTGTGGTGCACTGCACTTAGCATATAGTCAGATGCAAGGCCAACATTTCAAGGGTGGCATCACTATGAGCCAATGCCAGAAGTAACAGCTGGGACAAGTGGCTATGACACTGTCACTATAGGGAGCAATGCAACATGTCCCCCCTTGTGTGCAGCAGAACAGTGTGCCCGCACCAAAAGTTATCTGGGACAAAATCATAACTTTACAAATTAAGGGAGTCACGAAAAGCATTTAGGAGAAGTGAAGTCAGTATACCTAACTGTACTACTCCTAAATGCCATTTGTGAATACCGTAAAATGTAAAGTCATTACTTACTCTCAGATGGCTTTTGTGAATCAGGAACACTGTTGTGCCATGTGCCGTTCACAATGGACACACAAATTTACAAAATCATGCATGGCCCGGAGATTGAGCGTCCATGCACAGGAACATATAATTCAAAAGAAGCTGACACACTGGCACTACGCAGCAAGTGTGCCAAGGTCTGTGCAATGTAGATGGACTCAGCACCAGGCGCATCTGATATGCAGGTGTTTGACGGAATCTGTGGTACCCGGCACATCCATCCATCTCCATGATGGATAAAAGTAGCAAATTCAATATCCTCTCAATGCCATGTCCCTAGGTTGTGTTGGAAATGGGAAACAATGTGCTGTCCAACTCCGTGAGTCACACTTAAGATGTAGAATGTCACAAACGACTGTCCCTAGACTGGGCCGTAAATCCTACTTGCCACCCTGTCATCCATGCAAGTTCACTGTGCTCACATCTAAGGTATCCTGACACAATACATCCTGCAAAGAAACATGTCATGACCAGACTTACACATTCCATGGATTGTCCAGTGATGGTATGAGTTGCATACAAGGGAATAAGCCACACACCCCCACATCATCCCTGACATAAGTGCAAGCAGAAATCCAAAATAGTAAACATTTATTAGAACAGTAAAAAGAGTGAACTACCCTAAACTAACACTGATCACTAGAACTACTACTAAAATCTAAACTAACTAGAAACGTATTACTTACCTAAACTATCTACCCTAACTAATCCTAAACACGCAACAACATATCTTAGACATCAACCCCCCTCCCACCCTTAAGGCACACCACGAGACAGGACAAAGACATCTAAGCTATACATAAACTAACTACACATGTGACCTACACAAAGATATATTCTTTAAAAAATTTTTTAACAACAAAGACATCAACCTCCAACCCAAAGGAAAAGGAAACGTATCCCCAAATACTGCATAAGAATACATATCTAAAAACTACCTTAAAATCTAACAGTAACTATAACCTACGCTAAAACTACACTACCTAACAATTAAAAGAACTAACCTAACACTACCTAATATCACAAGTTAAAACATTGGGGGAAGGGAGAAGAGGGGGATGGGGTCCAACATGTCCAGGCATTATGGCAGTCCAAGGTGTTTTTTTCATGTCTGTGAGACGTCTGGTCTGCTCCGCCATTTCTCGCCTGATCTCTGCCAGAAAAACATTGTTGTCATGCAGGATCCTCCTGTCCCTCACTGTGAATGGCACCACCTGATCGGCAGGTGCAGGTGGGACTGTCCCTTGGGGGGGTGTGGCCGTAGGGGGATGGGACACCTGTCCAGGCTGGGACCCACCACTGACACCAGAGGGGCCTGACATGGCCTGTGTGCCAGTTGTTGCAAGCTCGGGCACCGCCTTCCATGTACCTGCTTTGCATTCCTCCTGGTACCTCTTCGCCATGTTGCGGTACCCTTTTGCCACCTTCTTGACATGCTTGAAGTGGTCCTTCCTCACCTGGAACGCATGTTGTTCGGCTGGCGTCATGTTGTCTGTAAAATATCAACAATGGCAATTTTGAGTCCTTTAGACTATGTCAATGTTCTCCATTCAAATCTGTAATACAAGATCACTTCAACATGGGAGCCTACACTCCAGCGTAACTATGTGAAGTCTGAGAGTGACCTGGACAACGAAATGTTGAATCCTGGATCAGTGACTACATGCTGGGGAGACTGACATGACAGTGCATGGCATGGGACATGTACTGTCACTACCAAATGAGACTGACAGTGTCAAAGGATGGTGCCATGACATACCCTGACTGAGGGTGACGTACAAGGAATCGGAGGAGGGAGGCATTAGCCCTCCGTGTGTAGCACCACCCTCATCCTCTCCTGTGACACAGTGCTGCATCATATGTACAATGCTCATGTGCAGCCCTGTGTGTCCCCCAGCAACTGTGTGCAGTTCATCAAGTCAGCGCCAACACAGGCACTCTTGCACAAGAGTATAAGGGTGTCTGTGTGCAGGGGGCTTGTTTATGTTTTGGAAGGTTACCCTACCTGCACAGGAGCAATCCTTGGACAGCCCTACTCACACTTTCAACTATGCTGCATCATGCAGCACACATGGAAACCCGTTGTGTGGCTGAACGCTGACTTATACATGAGGCGCTGTCCCGCTCTCCACCACTACTACACAATATGTGAGGCGTTGCCGCTGAGAGGGGGAAA
Organism: Calotriton arnoldi; assembly: GCA_963921515.1. Lineage (NCBI taxonomy): Eukaryota > Metazoa > Chordata > Amphibia > Caudata > Salamandridae > Calotriton > Calotriton arnoldi. Next base: position 296,687 of record CAWUFW010011349.1, on the reverse strand, counting down.
CATCGTTTCCTCTAAATTGTCACTCATGCATGTCTTGTATCCGCTAATCTCACTCCGTAGTAAATCAAATTACGCAGGCCTTTACAACGCAAACTGTCACAATGCATTCCCCATTGTAACGGCACCCTGGAGTCATGATGGTTATAGTGTTGTTATGGGTAATGCTTTCTCACAGATAGCGTTGTAGAGCCCTGCATTGTAAAATATATGGCACAGCAATGAATGCAGAGCTAAAGCATGCAGGGTAAATGCGTGCGGAGTAATGTCACCAATTGGTACAGAGGATTTTGTACACCTGATCCAGAGTCAATCAGGAAATGACCCCAAGGAGACAGCTTGACAACACCATTGCAGTGGCCAAACATGACAATGAGATTCATAGGGCCATGTTTGCTATGTGTTTGGGGAACGTGCCATTGATATGCTTGGCTCAAAGATACGCACTGCCACTTCTGTGAAGCTGGTATGCAGCATACCTACAAATTCACAGTGCCGACCTGTGTCTGAGCACTTACGGACTGAAAAGCACTGCCTCCTTGTGCATCATCGGGCACACTTGCACAGTCATCTCAGTCAAGGATGTACATGCATTCCATGTCATCTGATAGTCATCAGCAACCCCACTTACATGTCTCCTCTCCTATCAGTGTGCTCTGTAATCCACATGCATGTGCTGTGGTGACAGAACCCATAGACCTAGGGGCGTATTGACAAGGAAGTGGCGGAGAGAGGCATTAGCCTTCTTGGCTTAACGCCTCTCTCCGCCACTTCGGAAACGCAAGGCTTCACCATATTATCAAGGATATGGTGCAGACTTGCGTTTCCCCCTGCGATGGTGCTAAGTTTCACAACTTAGCGCCAACGCAGGCACCCTTGCACCAGAGTGCAAGTGTGTGTGTGTGCAGGGGGGGTTGTTTATGTACAGGAAGGTGCCCCTTCCTGCACATAATCAATCTTAGAATACCATGTTGTAACTTCCATGTGTGCTGCTTCGTGCAGCACACAGGAAAGTTACAATATGGAATATTAAAAATGTTTCTGTATGTACAGGAAGGGCCACCTTCCTGTACATATACAAACCATGTCATTTTGCTTTTTCCATGTGTGCTGCACAAGGCAGCACACATGGGAAAAGCAAAAATGATGAGAAAAAAGCATTCATCCTCGTTTCGCCAACTTAAGACCAGGATTTCACTGGTGTTAAATTGTGCGCTGCCACCTATCAACCCTGCCCTTGTTAATTGGTGGCAGCGTCAAATACAATGGGTGTTGAAGTGGAACGCCCACTGCAATACCCACTGCACGCCCCTTTCACACTAAACTCAGCGTGAAAGGGTGCCTTATTAACAAGGCAGCGTTAATACATGTGAAGTGGCTTAACGCTGCCTCTGTAATAATGCGAGGCCCCTATCGCCAACACAACATCACTGAAAGTGACGTTGTGGTGGCGATAGGGGGTTGATGATGTGCACCTTAATTCCAATGTGTATCACTGACTGGGGATGACCTAAGTTACAGCAGTGAGACAAATGCATTGCTCCACCTTCACTTACCGATTTGTATACACTTCTGACTTCCACAATACATCATCGCACTGTAGGCAAGGGACATGTGATACACACCCACACTGCATACTACAACGTTCATCATTTGACCCAGACATCCATGACACCGCACTATGCCAATATATGATGTCCAAACTCATCAGTGCCGTGTGGGTCCTCGAAGCTGTCGATGTCCCCCTATGTGATTGGTGTCCGACCATCTGTGAGACAACAAAATAAATATGTGTTGGTATCAGATGTTAAATCATATGTGTCATATTCCTCATACAAATCATCACCATAACTGAAAATGCTACGTAACTGTAGTGTTGCGTTTCATGTTGGCTACATGATTGGGTCCACATTGACTGCCATTCACACCAGACCTGTGAATGCTGAGTCGGGACAAACAAGACAATAATGCTAGCTAACATGCACATAATGGTTGTGTGACATATTCACAAGGCCCCATTTCTACATGCAACATGATGTTATACATGCTCTGTGTACGATTGCATCGCTGCAGATCGCACAAGGCAGTTTCACAGATGTTGTTGGTGTATGACAATCTGGAGATGTCCTATTTCCTTTGAGCATTTGTTCCTATCAAATACATTGTCACACAGTAACTATGTACAAGGCCAGCGTAGCCAACGTACCACAATTTATGAGGACAGCATTTTTACACTACCTTTTGGCCAGCACACAGCTCCCATAAACAATGCCTTAGATTGTTCCTGTACAGTCACCCTTCCTGTACACAAACAATCTTTATCCTGCACGCAGTTTTTGAGCAAGTGTGCCAGCTTTGGCACTACAGTGCTAAGTGTTGCTCCAGCGCAGTGGGTAACACAAACTAGCACCCTATGCTTGTCAATATGATGCAGCGTTGTGTCTCGGATGTGCCAACATTAGGCGTGAACGCATTATGTCTCCCACCTCACTCAGCAACCTTTTTTCACTTGGACACCAGTGTCACACACCGCATATTTTTATTTTGTTACAGTATTCACGATTAAATGTGGAGTTTGTACTTACCACCCTGTAGGCCAGTCATGACTCCCGTGTAGTCCAGGAGGTCAGCTTCACGGGCCAGCAGATCCGGCCAGCAGTGCTTCCACTGGCGCACGGTACGGTCCACTTCAAAGCACCTGCGCATCTGCAGCCGCACACGCTCCCACTTCAGCTTCCGCACACTTACATTGTATCCTGCAAGGATACGGCCTCCCCTCCCCAACATCAAGGGCAGGTAGAATTTGACCATCCACTAGGAAGCCCCCCAATGCCCCCTAGGACATCCTGCCCTCCCTGCCCACTGCCGGCATCTCCCTGCACACCTGTGACCCCACTGCAAAAATAAATGAACCCTCAATAATATCCCCAACAACAACAAAGAAAGTTAACTACCCCAAGACAAACACCCGACAAGATTGACGACAGGAGACAAGAAAACACGTAAAAACCAGTACACAACACTTCACAGACACTACCAAGAGGACACAGGACACAGCAACACTCTCCAAATCTCAAAACTGCAGCACACACCACCAAACACCTCCAACACTCTCCACAATCACCAGCAATGTGCTCAAAAGAGAAAGTGAAAGTGCATAACGCTCCTCCAGTAGACAGGAAGCATGCAGACATCACTTCCTGTGTGTTTGCGGCCCGTTTTTGACAAAGCGGTGAAAATCTGCACGCAAATAGGCTCATGAGTAATATTTAGTATTGTACAATGAGTTTAGCGATTTATTTTCCATCGAGCGTATGAAATAAGCATCACGTTATCGATTTAGCGGTCAGACCTTCACGCTAAGAGCAAGTTCATACATAGATGTACAGTCTTAGAGCAAAATTCATTTCAGAGCCCAATAACACCATGAAAAGCTTGTTTAGCACACAAATGACACCCTAAATGTAAAATTTCACCCCAGATGAGACCCTAAATAGCATCTTTTATCCCATTTCACGCCCATTTTTCATCTTTTACCCCATTTCACGCCCATTTTTCATGTTTTACCCCATTTTTCATCTTTTACCCTATTTCACACCCTAAATTTTATTTTAACAATGGACATTATTTACCACAAACGACACCCTACTATTATTAATTTAGCACAGAGGACACCCTATAATTCATGATTGACACATAATGACACGCAAAATAATTGAATTTGGTACCACAATTTAAACCATGAAAACTCTACTTTTGCACTATTGACACACTAAAAAGCATCTCTGTATTGAGGAGACATACCCACCATGATTTGACTATTGTGATATTATTTGCACTTATTGTGCAATGTACACATTTCAGTGTGATGTACTTATGCAGGAGAGTAACATGCAGACAGGGTATGTGTGTTGTGTTTTTTATTGGCATAAACTGTGATTGGGGTCATTTTGCACTGATATACATTTGATAAGGACTGTCACAATGTGAAGTGCTCAGGTAAAGAAATTGTTTATTATTCGGTTCCTTCGGGCAGTTCCTGCTGCATTAACTGTGGGGTGTGCTCCACCTGCCTCATCTTCATCATCATCCTGGTCATCGTCCGGTGCAGCAGGCACTTGGATCCATGGGGCATTGGTGCGCACACATATATTGTGCAATACACAACATGCTATGATGATTTTGTTCACCATTTCGGGGCTGTACAGCAGTCTGCTACCTGTGATGTCCAGGCAACAAAAACGTGACTTTAGCACGCCAAATGTGTGCTCCACAATGGACCGGGTGCGTCTGTGGGGCGCATTATACTGCCTCTGGGCCTGGGTGGTGGGGTTTCAGAGGGGTGTCATCATCCACGGGCAAAGTGCATATCCTTGATCACCTGTAACATGTGATGGAGAGATGTGTCAATTTGTGGTTATGCATGCTGTGTTGGTAGTGTTGATAGTTTTGTGGTGTGTGATTAGTGCTATTTTGGAATTCATGTTAGCCAAGTGTCGCTTCTGACTATTTACCAGCATCAATGCTAATTACAATGCCTCACAGTTGATCCTCCCTCCCCCGAGCCGATTTGATTGTGTGCGCTGCGTGGTTGCATCACTGGCACTCCTACTGTGCAACAATGTTAAGGCCATCTGCGCATATCCGCAGGCCTAACACGAACACGAGCAGGCACCCTGGCTCTCCTACCGTCTAGCGATAGCACTCATCCACCCTCCTCGCAGTGAACGCCATGAGAACGTTTAACTGCCAATAGGCCACACCAGACACGGCTCACGTTAAGTTCTGCTGCTGGTGCTGCCGTCAGACCTGCCCCACCACACAACACATGCAGTTTCATATCCAGACCTGCCACAAAGCAATACTCAGCAGCCCCCTCGCCTGCAGAGCCCACTGAGGGCAGGAACGCTTCACCCACACCATCAACATCATCAGACGCCACGCCGTCCACTCCCTGGACTACGTACTTATTCCTGAGCGGAGCCTCCAACTCACATACCATGACTACTCAAAATCCATTACACTCTGGGAAATGTTTGCTGACATCAGACTGTCCCAAATCTTCACCACACTGAGCCACAAGGCAGGGCACACCTTTGAGCCCTTCTTCGCATGTGTGAACTTCGTCCACTTCATCAACCCCACTAAACGCACATGTAGTGACCACCAACGCATACACTTCCTCGTCGGTCAACCCCAAGCCACCCTAAACCACATCCGGAACCACACAAAGTTAGTGGAGCTGAGTCACCGAGGAGATGCTACACACCACCATCAACAGCAACACCCACAACGCTGCAGTCGACACCAATAATGCTAGACCGCGATTTCCAGACATGTATCTCCAACTGCGCATGCACACTTGCCCCACTATGCAACTCCAATATACAGCGTGCAATAAATGCCACCTCGGTCAAGAACAACCTCAAAGTTTGCAGATGCATCTGCGGACACATGGAGAAGAACTGGTGCAACATTGAGGATACCATTAAACATCACCACCTACAAGGACACCAAGCTCATAATCTCCCTCAACAATACGCCCACACACCAGACTGGGCTTCCAGGAAGGATTGCTGGAAGTTGCAACATGGATGATCGACAGCTGGGGGGTGCTATACACACAGGAGACATGAGTCCTCATCGTCGTAACCAAGCCATCAGCATGTGACATCACCTGGTGGGCCAACGCCTTCGGCAGACCCCCCCAACTCTAGGTACCTAGGCACCGTATTTGACTCCTCCCTCTCCATGAACCAACAGGTCTACACAGTGGCCTGCAGCTGCTTCAACTGCCTCTGCATCCTCCATGCAACCTTCACATGGATCCCCCCATTGTCAGGTAAGACAGTCACCCACACAGTCATTGCCATCAGGCTGGACCACGGAAACACACTATATGCCGACATGGGCAGGTCTGCGCTCAGCTTAGTCCCGACTGTCCAGCACAACACCAACACACTGGGCCTTGTGTACATACTTTCCTTATGGGTCGAGTCCTTCCATCGCACATACTTGGTTCCCACCTCTCCCCGCATTTGCAAATGAGTGGCGGTGGGGCTAGGCCTTTGGGGATGGTTTGTCTACATAGCTAGCCCCAGTTCCCACAGTTACTTGTGTTGTTGTGTCTGGTAAGTGGGCATGTTGATTGACATGTTGTATGTGAGATTGTAACATGTATATTCTCACAATTGTGAGTTGCATGAATGTGGAGTTGAAGCATGTGGTGTGTTCTGTTAGTACTTACCAACAAGAACTGCATTTCCATATGTGCCATCCTGGAAGCGCTGGTTTATGATGGACTGTCGGAAGATGTAGGAATCATGCACACTCCCTGGGAACTTGGCTATGACATTGGTGTACAGTCCCCGGTGGTCCACTATTGCCTGCACATTCATGGAATGCATGTGCTTTCTGTTGCGGTATATGTGTGCACTGTCCGCAGGGGGCAGAAATAGGACATGTGTGCAGTCAATTGCCCCCAACACCTGCGGGAATCCGCATATGGCGTGAAAGCCTTGCTTGGTCTCAATATGTTCATGCACACTGTTGGGGAAGTGGAGGTGCTGGGGTATCAGGCTGAGTATGCCATCCAAGACAGTCGGGAGGAAGATTGAAAAGGCTGCCTGTGAAACTCCTCCGACTCTGGCCGTTGTTGGTTGAAAGGTCCCAGAGGCCAACATGTGCAGCACAGCCAGCAGCTTTGTCTGCGGAGGGATGTTGGTTCTCCGCTGTGTTGGTGGCGTCAGCCTGTGGGCTATCAGGTTCAGGATGTGTTGGATGGATGTCCTTTTGAGCCTGTAGTGGGCAATGACATCCTCTGGCGTTAGGTCTGCGAGGCTGAGACGTCTGCGCAGGGCCCGCTGTCTTCTTCGGTGCTGCCTCGGTGGTGGTCCTGGGGGAGGTGGCAGTGGCGGTGGTGGTTGTTGCCTTCGTGGTGCTCCAAGCTGAATGATTAGTACCTCCATGGCGTCAGTGGGTCTTCAGATGGGGCTCTGAGCTAATCTTCCTTATATACCTCCCTTTATCACCATTTTTAGACCAGCTTTTTTCTGGTCTTAAGTTCCTGCGCTAACGGGCCTTAGCGCGACTTTTTTTATCGCTTCGCTGGTCCGGGCCATCATTGCTAATAGTGCAATGTGGTGTTAGCGACAGTTTTCCAGAAATTTTGAGAAGGAACACCTACTTTGCATGTCATTAGCGATAACTATCGCTGGCATGCAAGGCGATAAATAAATGGCTGCTATCGCCGGAAAGCTGTCGCTAACGCCTGTTAGCGCCAGCTTGGTAATAGGGCGTTAAAAAAAAAACGCGTTAGCAGCACGAAAGTGCCGCTGACGCGGCGATAAATGGCTTGCTAATATGCCCCTCGATCTTTTTTAATTAACCTATGGTAAACAATATGCTCTCTTCCTCCATTCTAGCAGCAGCGTGTGAAGTGTTAAGTGATTGCCTGGGCAGGAGAAGCTAAACTGCTGGAATCAGTGCTTAATTTGAAATATAACAAGTGTCGATGTCTAAACTTTTGTTTTGAAGCTTCGCGGCCGACGCTATCGAAGGTCGGGGTGCCAAATACCAAGGCTGCATAGCCTTGATTACACCCCATGCCTCTTTAATCCACCACCAGGCACCCCTTCACTCTTTATCTCACTTTTCCAAGTATCTTTTCATCTTCGCTTTCTCCCTTTACCACTGTTTTTCGATCTTCCCCTCTCTCCTTCTCGCCCACCCCAAATTAAGCACTGGTTGGAATGTTTTGAAAGATTCAAAAACGCACACATAATATTCAATTAGTGTACAGTTAGTTGGTTACTGGCAAATGGTCGGTCACACAACTGACTTCTTAAATAGGGCTAGACTACTCCAGAGTTCCTCTTAAATCTCTCATCTTCGAAATATATCTTAATTCTTAAATCTCTCATATATTCCTACTTCCTTCTTAAACTTAAATCCATCTTCAAAGGTTCCTGACGTTCTCACTCACTTTTCAATCCTGCATAATTTCCATTTAGCTTTAATCGTTCATGGAACTTTCTTGATACTCTTTGAACGCCTACTGTGTGTCTCCTGCAGACATCTTCCAGTTTGCTCCAGAACAGATATTTGTCAGTCACCAAACAAAGGGGCAGACTTACAAGAAACTGACGCATCTCTGCATCATTGCAGAGATGCGTCAATTCACTTGCGTCACGCAAAAAACCTCTTGCGCCACTATGGATGCGTCGCATTTACAATGCGGCGCACCATGGCACAAGGATTGACAGATGCATCATGCATCTGTTGGCGCAAAGGTCACTCATTGCTGGAGTCGTGTTGCAAGCACGACGCAAATTCAGCAATGCTCAGGGAGGCCTATACCGATTGTGCTGCATCACTCCTTTCGCCTGCTTAAAGCAGGTGTAAGGTTTTGACGCAGTGGCGTCGTAGAAGTGGCACAGTGAAATCTTGTAGATTTTACTGCGTCACTATTACGAGGCTTTCCTGCGTTGGAACGCCCACACTGCATACATTATACCTAACGCAGGTAAATTGTGACGCAGGGCTTTACAACGTGACACATCTCTCTAGATGCGTCACATTGTAAATGTGTCGCAACGTGACGCATTGTTTACACTGCCGCTGCGTCACAAAAGTGACTCAACGGCGGCGCAAAAGTGTCGCAAGGGGCTTGTAAATCTGCCCCAAAGTATTTAATGAGAAACACTGTCATATCAATTTCCCTATTTCACCTCCATTTGTCATGTAACATCGTGGCCTCCCATTTAAAGTGCACTTATTACCAGACATTCATCAGTCTGTTGATTGTGGCTTTTATTTATTTATGTATTTATTAATTTTGCAGAGCGCGCACTTGCTGAAGGGTGTACTAGTGCTAGAAAACTAATACACTCTATACACCAATTCGCATACTCAGTTCCTCCAGGCAAGACTGGTGCAAGGCTTTCATTATGGCACTGTTCAAACCCCTCCACAATGTTTGCAGTCTTTGGATAAGGACTTCGTATGGCATGCTGTATGTACGAGTTTGCACCTCTGCACACCGTGACTCGGTTAAAGCCCTCTGTACCCTATAGAGTGAGTGTTGTTCACTTATAGCCGTATAAGCATTTACTTCACTGCCCATCTACCAAGGATTTGAAACACCCACATTACTCACACATATATCATCACAGGTGGACATCCAATATAAATTTTGGATTTCTCTCTTCAGCACTTTATTGAAGAAAACTGCCCCCTTTCCACTTAAGAACTTGAAACTACCCTCTCTATTTAGAAGTAGTGTCAGTTAAACGGAAGACGAGGTAACTTTTACCAATACTTGCATGCAGACCACTCTCTTTTTGAGATGCATACCTATTCACTCCTTTCCTCAGTCTCTCGTCCCCTCGCTTTTCACTCTCTTTGACACTCACTCATCTCTTTCTTGCCTCCGTGGCCAGACTCAGGGAACAAACATCCTTTAGTTAAACTCAATGTCAAGATTGGTACAACAGCCATAAAACGTCAACGTATTTCATTTAATTATACCATTTGAATTGCTTTTTTTCAATAACGTGAAAGGGACGCTATAAAGTTAAATTATAGGACAAAACAGGTGTATTCTGTTTATGTCGATAACAAAACCGAAAGCCGTGGGCTGAGCAGGTGGTGCACATGTTATTCATCTAATATCAGATATATGTGATCTAGTCGATTCACAGAGTTGAGATTATCAGTTTCACATTTTAGCATTTTCCGTTTATGCCCTCAATCACAACTGAAGGACATTAATAATGGTCATCCCTAACATGCCTAAGTCCACCACATTCCTATATTATTGTCAAGGATACCCATGTTTGACTAAATCTGTCTTCAAGTTTCCCATCTTGCATCACTGCCATATAGGAAGCCCAGGACGGTATCCAACAGGACAATAAACTCACTATCCTAGCCGAATGAATATGGGGCCAGGTTTATCAAGGGGTTGTGTTGCCCTTGTGTCACACAGGGTGTTGCAAAGGCAACGCAATCCCTGAGTCAGATTTCCAAGCAATGCAAGACCACCTTGCATGGCCCTGCGCTGCTTGGTGAATGTGGAGTAACGCCAGGCAGCGCAAGTCGCTGCCTGGCGTTACTCTGCCCTGGGAAGACGTTCCATGGGTGGAGCGTGGGTGTTCTCACGCATACACCCATGGATTTTTGCACATTTCCAGATTTGCCAACACTGGTAACCTAGGGAATGCATCAAAATGCTACGCCTTCCCAGGGGAGGCGGAACAAGGAGAAATATCTTTACTGCTCCTTTTTGTTTCCACTTTATTAGACCTTGCGACATTGGTGTTGTTTCCCCTGGCTTTTTTCCTTTAGACCTCCTAATTTGCTGACTTCCTTTTTGCTGGCCCTAGGACTCTGGTCACTTTGCCACTGCTAACCAGTGCTAAAGTTCATGTGCTCTCTGCTAAAACATTGTTGCATTGGCTTACTCACAATTGGCATATTTAATTTACTTGTAAGACCCGAGTAGAGTGCACTACATGTGCCCAGGGCCTGTTAATTAAATGTTACTAGTGGGTCTGCTGCACTGATTGTGCAACCCACATAAGTAGCACCTTAAACTTGTCTCAGGCCTGCCATTGCAGAGCCTGTGTGTGCAGTTTTAAACTGCTGTGTCGACCTGCCAAGTTAACCCTCTTGCCAGGCCCAAACCTTCCTTTTTAATGCATATATGCCACCCCTAAAGGAGGCCCTGGACAGCCTAAGGGCAGGGAGCTGTGTATGTAAAATGTAGGACATGTACTTTTAAGTTTTACATGTCCTAGTAGTGAAAAACTCTTAAATTCGTTATTCACTACTGCAAGGCATTTCTCTCCCATAGGATAACATTGTGATTACCTTATTACATTTTATAAGTGTAATTTTTGCAATTGTTAAGAGATTGGACCCCAAATTTGGTGCCTCCAAAATCACAATTCAAAATCCCAATTTAGGGTGAAGTCGTATTTTAAATTGTAATTCTGAAAATGACACTTTAAGAAAGGTGTGACTGATGGACATCCACATCCTGATGGGCCATCCTGGGCAGGATGGGAGGGAGGAGCTGACACACCTGAATAGGCTGTGTCCTGTCCCCACACAAAGGACTGCATACCCCCCTGTAGTGAGCTAGGAGTCAAGGTAGGAAGGTAGGGACTCTATGCACTTCAAAGGCATCTCTTTGAAGTCTCCCCCACTTCAAAGGCACACCTGGGTGTAATTACTGGACCTCTGACACCACCACTTCAGTACATTACTGGACCTGTGGATACTCTGCCAGAAAGAAGGACTGGTGTGCGGCTACAATGGCTGTCACTCTGCTGGAATGCTACCCTGATGGACTCCTGCTTTGCTGTGATGACCTGCTGCCCTCTTGCCTGGAAGTGAGAAGGACTGGACCTGCATCTCTCCAACCCAGATCCAAGTTGACTCCAAAGTCTTTTTGGCTTGCCTCTTGAATGAAGTCTCAGGGACATAAAAGACTTCCAACTCACCTTGTTACAGCACCTGGACTCTGCCATCTGAGAGTCTTGCTCTGCCAAGTGGTGCCAATCCAGTCCTGGGCTCTTGAAGTGGGTATAAAGTGCTGCTCCATCTAAAATACCCGCATTGATGCCGTTTCACCTCTTGGAACCGGCGCATCTCCATCGATGCCAACGCATCACCACTGCTGGGAGGATTTAGGGCATCGCTTCTCCATCGCCTTCGATGCATTGCCGCTGCTGCAAGGATAAAGAACATCGCATTGCCGATGGAGCAGCACATCGCCTCCATTTCTGATGCATCTCCGACTTTGTGCGGCTTGGAGCTGACACATCGCCTACATCCTAAGGGTCGACGCAGATGCATTGCATCCTTTGCTCCTCACATCTCATCCACAATGCAACCGCGAACCAAGGTACTCTTTCAGCGGGCTAAGGCTGGTCCCTGTATCTGAGCCATGTTCCATCACGGTGGGCCTGAACTTTTGGATTTGATCTGGTCTAGCACAAAAATATAGCCCTGGTTGGTGCTTTATATTTTTAAGCACTACATTTCAGTTTATTCTTTAAGAATATATAACTCCGGTTATATTAATTGGATCTTTCTTATTTTCATCTTGTTTTGTTCATTTAATTAAGCTCTGTTTTTCTAACCTGTTGTGGTATCTTTGTGTGTTTTTTTTTACTGTTTTACTATTTGAAGTGTTGCACAAATACTTTACACATTGTCTCTTAAGTTAAGCTTGACTGCTCTGTGCCAAGCTACCAGAGGGTGAGCACAGGTTAATTCATGGTGTGTGTTTGACTTACCCTGACTAGGATTGGGGTTCCTACTTGGACAGGGTGCATACGACAGGGTGCATAACTCTGCCAACCAGAAACCCAATTTCTAACACTCTTTCTATGCCTGCTGCATTCTGCAGCACAATTAGAAAGAGAAAAAAGCCTCAGAGGATTGTTTTTGTGCAGGAAGGTGTCCCTTCCTGCACAAACCAGGGGCACATAATGAGTGCAAACATAGTAAAGCACAAGGAAAATCCACTAACCACTGTTCTCAGACATTAAAGCTCACAGAAGGAAAAACTCCCTCTCAGACATTAAATTCATGTAAGTGAGACATATTAACTTGTCTCTACTTTTCCTGCCTTGCAACAACTTCTCTGTCTAGTCTGTAAGTAACTAGCCCCAGCAACCTGTGGCTCAGCATAGTATTGATCACTAGTTTGCTAAATTCACTGCTTCAACAACTGCCATGATGGAAACCTGTGCTCTATTCTGTGTAACTTGTGAAGAAATGTGTACAGTACCTGGGATTTCGAGTTCCCGGCAGAGTGGAGCTGTCCGCCTGAATCAGGTGTCCAGTTCAATCCTACTTAACTGGACACCTGATTCAGGTGGTAACAATGCTTGATGACGTTCTTATTGGCAAAGCTGCCAGAGACTCCTCCATTATATCCTCAATGTCTCTACTTTGAATATGGAACAGAGCAAAGGAAAGAGGGTCCCATCCCCATTTAGAGATTGAGACATTTCTGATTCACTGCCATTGGTGCCAAATGGCCATATCCTTAATAGGAATTGGTGCCCTCACACACCCATGAGTGTGTCATGCTTCATCATCGGGCTCTCCTCGTGGGGTCGGTGCCGCAAAACCCCACGGGTCCCGCAAGAGGGCTCTTTGGCAGAGATCTTTTTATAGCAAGCCGTGATGGTGAGTGCGGGTGTGTGGGGAGTGGTAAATAGTGAGTTAAAACTAACTATGGGATACCTCAATGTCTTAATTTTATTCCAAGGTCCCCATGGTAGGGTTAAAAGGTGATGTGCGTAGATTGTGAATTTCTCATGATGAAGAAAGAAAATCTACTCATGTGTGCAAGATCTGGGTCTTTTGTGTGCGAGATCTGGGTCGAAATGTTTCACACCCTTGTAGTCCAGGCACAACATATCGGTCTACCCAGCACTACAGTTGTGCTGATAGCGCGTACTTCTGCATTGTCACAGCACTTTTGGTAAAACGATTCCCAGTCTCATGGCATGGAGTGTGGTCATCAGCTGGGAGGGCTGAGGTGAGTGCCTCAGTCATCCTGGCTGGCTAGTGGGCCACCCACCATTCATAAAGTAACCCCCTCACATTTTTGTTTAGACTTCAACAGAACAAGAGTTTTTCCTTAAATTGCAGGCCTCCTGTCCCAAATTAACAGTAGCATGCCCTAATCCAAAGTAGCATGCTGCAACCAGAGGTGCTGGTTGATTTGTGAGTGAGACCTGCGATTACACATTTTTTCTAGTTTCAGTGTCAGATGTACTGCTTGGAAAATCCTTAGACGATTTTCTCACTCACGATTTTCAATACATAAATGCTGAAAACATCTGTTGCCAGGAAACATCAAACATAGAATCTTTAGGTGCCAACTTAGATTGTGGGCCTCACTGGAGACAAGCAGAATATCACAAATTCACCTCCTGAACACCTTTGGCTGCTTAATTTGGATTTACAAATCAATTCAGTCCTTGGACAGGAGCAGTCATCAACACTGGAAAATCCACTTAACATCCACCATGTAGCAGCTGAGAAAGACTAAATCAGTGAGGCAGAACTGCAAGTAATTGCAGAAGGGGTTGTGAAGAAAGAGCCAAGACAAATGAGGCTTTTAGTGCAGATCACGAGTGCCAAGGTGAGAGGTTGGCTATGGCAGCAAATAAATAAAAAACAAAACTGTGTGTTCACACCATCGGACAATGGAGGACTGTAAGGTTTAAAGATCTTAAACATAGTGAGCAGGGACGTAGACAGGCCCTGTAGCCCCCACAGTGCGGGGGGCCTCGAGCTGCAGGGGCCCCTCAGCACAGTACTCAGGCCTGAGAGCTCTGGATTAAATCTGAAGCGGGGTCCCTCTGTGTACCTTGCAGGGGGGCCCCTTCAACTTTCGTTACGCCACTGGTAGTGAGTGGGAATTTGTGAGAAGTTGGGCTGGTATATGCTGTTCACTAGTTAAAGTGGACACCTTGCACCAGTACAATTCGACTCTTATGGTAGGTAGGTTTAAGACAACCTTTATAGAAAGCTATCCTAGTGGTAGCTGTGGAGAGCAGCCTTCAGGCTAAGTCTTGGAGGAATGTAAAGCAGCTTGTTTTACCACACAATCTCTTGAATCACCAAATGAAAAGACACCACACAGGTATATATATCAAATATATATGTATTTATTACTAAACAACTCTCTACTAATCTCTTGTGAGATTAGAAGTCAGGAACATATACACAAATCAACGTTTCACAATAAATTGAGCACAAATATGGCTGGGGCCCTAGGGGCGTACCAGACCATATACTAAAAAAGAGACTTAAGAACAATGACTTGCAAAGGGACAAGGCCTAGGGCCTTCAGAAGTGCTGGGGCCTCACAAAACCACCCAAGGCAGGTAAGTAAAGGACCCACGGGGGACGCGTGCAGTGAGTGAACACAGGCGCGGATCGCAGTAGACTTCAATGGGGCAAGTCGCGGTTGGAAATTAAGAGTTTAAGGGCACTTCGGGAGTAGCTACAAGCAAGTCACTTACAGGGTAAGTAGTTCTAGGGCCAACACCCACAGGAGCACTGTAGTGCTGGAGTTACCTCACCCAGGGAAGCCGGGTGCATAGGTGCCCTTTGGTGTCGGGTCGCGGCGTCGTTTTCAATGAGAGCCAATGAAGACTTGCTGCTTGTGAAGACAGAAGAAGTGTCCGGTGGAATCCAAGCCTGGATTTGGAAGAAGGAAGACCTGAAAGCAGAGGAGACAGTGTTCAAAGTCACTTGGCAGTGACCCGGGGCAAGGAAGATGAATGCCCACCGTCGTCGACAGATTCAGGTCGTTCACGGGTGTCTTGACTCTTCGGCCACGAGGTCCAGGAGGCGTCGAGGACAACCAGGAGCTGGATTCAGCTTGTCCACAAAGTCTGCAGCTGACTGCGGTGTTGGCGACCTGATTGGAGCCAACAAGCCTTGGTAGCAGCAAGTCTCGTGGAAAAAGCAAAATGTCAATGGTGCAGACCAGCAAGGTCTGGAGATCTCACCCAGCAAGGGTAAGTGAGGGCAGGCCTGGAGCAACCAGGGGAACCCTTTGGTTTGGTAGAAAAGTCTTCAGGGGACCCACAAGCCAGCTGGCAAGGGATCGCAAAGACGCCTTGGGAGGATTCCTTCAACAGGGGCCCACGGTCACTCGAGACCGGGTAGGCCTCTGATCTTCGGAGGGATTTCTGCTGGAGGCTGGGACCACACGTGGTCCAAAGCACAGGTTCATACAACGTCGTGAAGGGGTTGCACCCGACAATAGTGCACAGTACCCAAGGACTGCGGTTCCTCGTCACTCGTGGGGTCCACTTGCCTCAGCTCCGCTGGGGACTCACGATGTAAATGTAAATCCAGTATTTGTAAAGCGCGAACAGCTACCCGAAGGCATCCCGGCGCTGGGGGCCATCGGGAAGATTAAGCAAGCTATTACCCAGAGTCACATGGTGCTGGGCTGACTTGCCGCCGGTGCCGGGGATGGAACCGTGAGCCCCAGATTCCAGCGTCAGTCGCCCTGGCCGCGGCGCCACACCTGGCCACACGATGGCCTTGGAGAAGTCAGGAAATCCTCGTCTTGGCTGCAGGGACCTCGGGGTCCGGTGGGAGCGGCGTAGTTTGCGACCGTCGTTTCAGTTTTTGGTGCCTGCCAAGCAGGGGAGTCACTCCTTGACTCCAAGGGAGATTCTTCAGTCTTCCAGAGGTAGTGGAACGTCGAAGGTCCGGGATTCTCCAGTAGAGCGTCGTCCAGGGAGATCTAGTTTGCAATGGCAAGGGTTCCCTATCTTATACTAAAAGAAAGGGAGGGACTAGCTCTATGACCCCACCTATGGGAGGGTCAGGGGAGTAGGTGGCTACACCCACTTCCCTTTGTCCAGTTTCGCGCCAGAGCAGGGGCAGGTAGCCCCTGAGCCGGTTTGAACTGGGATATGCACAGAGGAGCCTTCTGCTCCCCAGTGCAGGACTTCAAAGCACTCTAGGAGTGCACCCACCCAGCCCCAATACACTAAACCCTGTCTGGGAGGTGGTCACACCTCCCTGTGACAGGATACCTATTGTTGGGCCTCCTCCACTGCGAGTTTCGGTCATCAGCAGGAGGGCAGCCCAGTGTCTGTGACTGGTGGCGTCCATTTTGTGATGCCAGGGCTCTTCAGGATTCTACCGCGTTTCCACAGTAGGTACATGTCTATCCCTCTAGAAGGGTGGAATGCTACCCCCGCCGCCAGAACTGGCGGGGGGGTAGTATTCCAAGATGTTTGACAACAAACACAACAAGTTTCCGTGCAGCCATCCCAAAGTTAGCATTTAACGCGGGGTTTTAATGCGCTTAAGAGTATATGGTCAGGCTGCACTACAAACAGCATCAGAGAAGGGTCTACGAGTGCTGCAGAGGGGCTCTGCTCATGCAGGGGCACCCTCTCACATAGGAACCAAGCACTCTGCCTTCAGGATTGATAAGGCCTGCCATAGGAGTGACTTATAGGTTTATATGTGTGTATCTATGTAGTGATATAGGTAGCCTATATCACAGTAAGGGGTGCATGCACCACCTTACCCAGGCTGCAGTAGCAGACCTGTGGTGTCAGATTTAGTCTGCTTCCCAGGGTTGGCATAATACATGCTTCAGCCCCTGGTAGGCCTGTGAAGTACCTATGCCCTTGGTACCTAAGGTACCATATACTAGGGACTCATAAGGTACCACAGTATCCAATCACTAGTGCACCTAGAGTGCACTCCAAGTCGTTTAGAGAGAACAGAGAGGCTGGGGCCCTGATTGGCAGGGTCCCAGCCAGACTATAGCCAGAAACCAGTGTAAACATCAGGAAAAAAAGTGGGAGCAACATAAGAGGCAGATCCTACTCTCCTACACAACCCCCCCCCCAACTCAGGGACACTAAACTAACCTTGACCAGTTGAGTCTTCGTGCTCTAAGTGGAAATACCTTGAGAGTCCATCTGCATTGGCATGTTGGGTCCCAGGCCTATGTTCCACTGTATAGTCCATCCCCTGTAGGGAAATGGACCACCTTAAAAGTTTTGGGTTTTCACCTTTCATCTGTTTCAACCATAGGAGGGGCTTGTGGTCAGTCTGAACTATGAAGTGAGTGCCAAACAAGTATGGCCTCAGCTTCTTCAGGGCCCACACCACAGCAAAGGCCTCCCTCTCTATAGCTGACCAACGTTTCTCTCTAGGGGTCAGCCTCCTGCTAATAAAAGCTACTGGCTCGTCTTGACCTTCATCATTCAGTTGAGACAGTACAGCTCCCACACCCAGCTCAGAAGCATCTGTTTGGACAATGAACTTTTTGGTGTAGTCTGAACTCTGTAAGATGGGGGCAGTGCACATGGCCTGCTTTAGGTCTTCAAATGCCTTCTGACAGCTAGCTGTCCAATGAACCTTTTTTGGCATTTTCTTTGAGGTCAGATCATTCAAGGGGGTCACTATAGATCCATATCCCTTCACAAACCTCCTATAGTACCCATTCAGGCCTAAGAAGGCTCTCACCTGTGTCTGGGTGGTTGGAGCAACCCATTCCATTATGGTTTGGATTTTGCTCTGTAAAGGCTGAACCTGGCCTCCACCCACAAGGTGGCCCAGGTACACAGCCTGACTCTGCCCTATCTGGCACTTAGTGGCCTTGATAGTGAGGCCTGCTTTCTGCAGAGCCTCCAAAATATTTCTGAAGTGGACCAGGTGATCCTGCCAGGAGGAAATAAAGACAGCAATATCATCTAGATAAGCTGAGCAATACGTTTCCATCCCTGCCAGAACTTTGTTCACCAACCTCTGAAAAGTGGCAGGTGCATTTTTCAATCCAAAGGGCATCACCACAAAGTGGTAGTGCCCACCAGGAGTCGAAAATGCTGTTTTGGCTTTTGCATCATCAGCTAACCTGATCTGCCAGTAGCCAGCTGTTAGGTCAAATGTACTCAGATATTTGGCTGAGGCCAAAGTATCAATCAGTTCATCTGCCCTTGGTATGGGATAGGCATCAGTCCTGGTGACTGCATTGAGGCCTCTGTAGTCTACACAAAACCTCATTTCTTTCTTACCACCCTGGGTATGAGGCTTAGGTACTAGGACTACTGGGCTAGCCTAAGGGCTATCTGAAGGCTCAATCACACCTAACTCCAACATTTTCTGGACTTCAGTCCTGATACAGTCCCTGACATGGTCAGGTTGCCTGTAGATTTTACTCTTGACAGGCAGACTGTCCCCAGTGTCCACCTCATGGGTGCACCAGGTAGTCTGACTAGGGGTCAGGCTAAACATATGTCTGTACTGCTGCAGAACTTGTCTGCACTCAGTTTGCTGATGGTCAGTGAGGCTGCTTGCCAAAGCAACACCATCTACTGACCCATCATCAGGGTTCTGTGAGAGCAGGTCAGGGAGAGGGTCACTCTCCTCCTCCTGTTCCTCATCAGTTGCCATGAGCAAGCCCATGTCAGCCCTGTCAACATATGGCTTCAATCTGTTGACATGGAGCACCCTCAGGGGGCTCCTGGGAGTTCCAAGATTCACCAGATAGGTGACTTCTCCCTTTGCTCAACTATTGTATGGGGGCCACTCCATTTGTCTTGGAGGGCTGCTGGGGCCACAGGCTCCAACACCCACACTTTCTGTCCTGGCTGGTACACAGTCAGCACAGCCTTTGGTCATGTCAAGCTTTTTGTAATTCTTGGCTGGCCTCCAGGTTTTTGGTTGCCTTTTTCATGTATTCGGCCATCCTGGAGCGGAGACCAAGTACATAGTCCATCACATCCTGTTTGGGGGTTTGAGAGGTAACTCCCAGCCCTCTTTTACCAAACATAATGGACCTCTTACAGGATGCCCAAACAGAAGCTCAAATGGGCTGTAACCAACCCCCTTCTGTGGAACCTCTCTGTATGCAAACAACAGGTAGGGAAGAAGAAGGTCCCATTTCCGCCTAAGCTTCTCTGGGAGTCCTTTAATCATTCCCTTCAGGGTTTTTTTGAAACGTTCAACCAACCCATTGCATTGTGGGTGATAGGGGTGGTGAACTTATAAGTTACACCACACTCCTTCCACATTGCTTTCAAATATCCTGACATGAAGTTGGTATCTCTGTCAGAGATTACCTCCTTTGGGAAACCCACTCTGGAGAAAACTCCAATGAGGGCTCTTGCCACCACAGGGGCTGTGGTGGTCCTCAGGGGAATTGCCTCTGGGTACCTGGTGGCATGATCCACTACCACCAGGATAAATCTGTGCCCAGATGCAGTTTGAGGGTCATGGGGACCAACAATGTCAATCCCTACCCTTTCAAAGGGTACCCCCACCACATGTAGTGGTATCAGGGGGGCCTTTGTGGTGCCACCTGCCTTGCCACTGGCTTGGCATGTGACACAGGAGCGACAAAACTCCTTTGTTTCCTCTGACATATGTGGCCAATGAAAATGTGGAACAAGCCTGTCCCAGGTCTTGTTTTGGCCCAAGTGACCTGCTAAAGGGATATCATGTGCTAGGGTCAAGAGGAACCCCTAAACTTCTGAGGTATTACCAACCTCCTGGTGGCTCCAGGGGCTGGATCTCTACCCTCAGAATATAGGAGTCCCTCATCCCAATAAACTTTATGGGGCCCACTAGCACTCCCAGCAGCCTCAGCAGCAGCCTGCTGTCTAAGGGGTTCAAGAGAGGGGCAGCACTGTTGCTCCTTACTCAGATCTTCCCTAGAAGGGCCCCCTGCCCCCAAGAACTCAACCTGATCAGGCTCAAGTTCCTCTTGGGCAGTTCCTTCTTCAGGATCTGCTCCTCCTCCCTCAAGAGGGGAATCAGTGATCTGAGACAGAGGGGAAGGCACTGCCTTACCCCTACTGCTCCTCTTCTTGGGAAGCAAATGGTCCATGGTTTCAGGATCCAGAGCAGGTTCAGTGTCATGCATTTTGGCCTGTGACCTGGTCACAGCAAATACCTTTGCAGGGATGCCCAACATCTCAGCATGAGTCCATAACTCTACTTCAGACCAGGCTGATGTTTCTAGATCATTGCCCAATAGACATTCTACAGGGAGGTCTGCACTGACTACAACCTTCTTGAGGCCAGTTACCCCTCCCCAGGAGAAATTCACAACTGCCAGACTATGGTTGGTCCTGACATTGCTTGCATTGGTCACCTGGTACATTTCGCCCAGGATGATCTGTCCAGGGTCCACAAGATCCTCTGCCACCATGGTGACACTAGCACCTGTGTCCCTAAATGCCAAAGCCTGTTTGCCATTTATTACAGGCTGCTGTTTGTATTTGCCCAGATTACTGGGGCTCACCAGGAAGGACATGTCAATGTCTCCATCACAAATCAGCATTGCCTGAGTGGGTACTCTGACTAGGCCAGAGTCCACTTCAGAACCCAGGGTCAACCCTACTACACCCTTATTCTGAGTACCACCTCCACTAGTAGCTGAACTAGGGGGAACAGTTGCCTTAGGGGCAGGAGTGGTGGTGGTTTGGTCTTTGGACTTGTTACAATCAGAAGTCCAGTGCCCTTTCTGTTTACAGAATTTGCACCTGGGCTTCTTTTGGCCTTTTCCCTTGTTGGATTGTGACTCCCCACCAGATGCAGATTTTGGGGCCCTTGTGAAGACTTCTGGTCTTTTGACTTATCCCCACTTTTCTCAGAGCCCTTAGGATCCTGCTTCTTTGTGTCACCCCCTTGGTTCTGGGTTTTCTGCCTCACCCTGGTTCTGACCCACTTGTCTGCCTTCTTTCCCAATTCTTGGGGAGAGGTCAGATCTGAGTCCACCAGGTATTGATGCAACAACTGGTTCTGGCAATTATTAAGGATCTGTTCTCTCATCATTAGATTATACAATCCCTTGAAATCAGTAACCCTACTGCCAACCAGCCAACCCTCCAGAGCCTTGGTTGCACAATCTACAAAGTCAGTCCAGTCCTGAGTCTGTGCCTTCTGGGTGTCTCTGAACGTCAACCTGTACTGCTCAGTGGTTAAGCCAAACCCATCTATCAGTGCACTCTTCAGGACTTCATAGTCATCAGCATCCTCTTCTCTAACAGTGAGGAGCTTGTCTCTACCTTTATCTGAAAAGGAGAGCCACAAGATTGCTGCCCACTGCTTTTGGGGGACCTGTTGTACTCTACAGGCCCTTTCCATAGCAGTTACCCACTTATGGATATCATCCCCACTCTGGTAGGGAGGAACAACCTTGCTCAGGTTCCTATGGTCTGGAATATATTCTCTGCCTCTAGGGACACTGTTGCTGCCACCAGGGGTTCTAACCCCTCTTTTCTAGAAGCTCTCTGGAGCTCCAGGGCTTCCTTATCTAATGCCAACTGATTGGTTTTGAGGGCAAACCTTGCTTCCTCATACTGCAGCAGTTTGTACATTCTGTCAGAGGAGGTCTCTCTTCTTGAGAAGTAGGAGTTCCTCTGGTAGACAGATTCTCTGCCAGAGTGATAGGAGTGTTCAGATTCCCTAGAAAGGGACCTAGGCCTCTCCTCCACTATGTCAGTTCTCTTAGGGAGAATTCCTCTGTCCTGTTCAGACCCCTTGGGACCTGGCCCTACAACCACAGAGTCCTGGTCATCCTGATGTCCATCATCTGACCCAGACACTGTAATTGACCCACTCACTGATTCAGACCCATTAGCTCCTAGAGCTAATCTAAGATCATCTGCTGTCAGCAGATCTATCAGGTGTAGTGTGGAGGGACTCTGTCCTAGCTTCAGGTGCCTTTCAGCACACATGGCTTTCAAGTCAAAGAAAGTCATGTCCTTATACTGAGGCTGAGTGGATCCACTGGGTCCACCCCTTAAGGACATTCTAGTGTTGTGCAGTGTTGTACTACCTACACTAGTTTGTGGCCTACTGATACTAGCTTGAGCTGTAGAAAGGGTGTGCTATCCCTTGGCACACAGCTCTAAGTTCAGTAGAACTTATTGATACTAAGTTTGACTTTATATGTACCTTGAGTACCTATAGTGGTTTTCAGTTAGTAATTCAAATAGAGATTTTCTGGTAAAACAATAGCAAGCTGGAATCCCACTCTGCCACCAATGTGAGAAGTTGGCCTGGTATATGCTGTTCACTAGTTACAGTGGACACCTTGCACCAGTACAATTCGACTCTTATGGTAGGTAGGTTTAAGACAACCTTTATAGAAAGCTATCCTAGTGGTAGCTGTGGAGAGCAGCCTTCAGGCTAAGTCTTGGAGGAATGTAAAGCAGCTTGTTTTACCACACAATCTCTTGAATCACCAAATGAAAAGACACCACACAGGTATATATATCAAATATATATGTATTTATTACTAAACAACTCTCTACTAATCTCTTGTGAGATTAGAAGTCAGGAACATATGCACAAATCAATGTTTCACAATAAATTGAGCACAAATATGGCTGGGGCCCTAGGGGCGTACCAGACCATAAACTAAAAAAGAGACTTAAGAACAACGACTTGCAAAGGGACAAGGCCTAGGGCCTTCAGAAGTGCTGGGGCCTCACGAAACCACCCAAGGCAGCTAAGTAAAGGACCCACGGGGGATGCGTGCAGTGAGTGAACACAGGCGCGGATCGCCGTAGACTTCAATGGGGCAAGTCGCGGTTGGAAATTAAGAGTTTAAGGGCACTTCGGGAGTAGCTACAAGCAAGTCACTTACAGGGTACGTAGTTCTAGGGCCAACACCCACAGGAGCACCATAGTGCTGGAGTTACCTCACCCAGGGAAGCCGGGTGCATAGGTGTCCTTTGGTGTCGGGTCGCGGCGTCGTTTTCAATGGGAGCCAATGAAGACTTTCTGCTTGTGAAGACAGAAGAAGTGTCCGGTGGAATCCAAGCCTGGATTCGGAAGAAGGAAGACCTGAAAGCAGAGGGGACAGTGTTCAAAGTCACTTGGCAGTGACCCGGGGCAAGGAAGATGAATGCCCACCGTTGTCGACAGATTCAGGTCGTTCATAGGTGTCTTGAATCTTCGGCCACGAGGTCCAGGAGGCGTCGAGGACAACCAGGAGCTGGATTCAGCGTGTCCCACAAAGTTTGCAGCTGACTGCGGTGTCAGCGACCCGATTGGAGCCAACAAGCCTTGGTAGCAGCAAGTCTTGTGGAAAGAGCAAAATGTCAATGGTGCAGACCAGCAAGGTCTGGAGAACTCTCCCAGCAAGGGTAAGTGAGGGCAGGCCTGGAGCAACCAGGGGAGCCCTTTGGTTTGGTAGAAAAGTCTTCAGGGGACCCACAAGCCGGCTGGCAAGGGATTGCAAAGACGCCTTGGGAGGATTCCTTCAACAGGGGCCCACGGTCACTCGGGACAGGGTAGGCCTCTGATCTTCGGAGGGATTCTTGCTAGAGGCTGGGGCCATACGTGGCCTAAAGCACAGGTTCGTAGAACGTCGTGAAGGGGTTGCACCCGACAATAGTGCACGGTACCCAGGCAGTTCCTCGTCACTCGTGGGGTCCACTTGCCTCAGCTTCGCTGGGGACTCACGATGGCCTTGGAGAAGCCAGAAAATCCTCGGGCTCCGGCGGGAGCGGCATAGTTTGCGACTGTCGTTTCAGTTTTTGGTGCCTGCCAAGCAGGGGAGTCACTCCTTGACTCCAAGGGAGATTCTTCAGTCTTCCAGAGGTAGTGGAACGTCGAAGGTCCGGGATTCTTCAGTAGAGCGTCATCCAGGGAGATCTAGTTTGCAATGGCAAGGGTTCCCTATCTTATACTAAAAGAAAGGGAGGGACTAGCTCTATGACCGCACCTATGGGAGGGTCAGGGGAGTAGGTGGCTACACCCACTTCCCTTTGTCCAGTTTCGTGCCAGAGCAGGGGCAGGTAGCCCCTGAGCCGGTTTGAACTGGTATATGCACAGAGGAGCCTTCTGCTCCCCCAGTGCAGGACTTCAAAGCACTCTAGGAGTGCACCCACCCAGCCCCAATACACTAAACCCTGTCTGGGAGGTGGTCACACCTCCCTGTGACAGGATACCTATTGTTGGGCCTCCTCCACTGCGAGTTTCGGTCATCAGCAGGAGGGCAGCCCAGTGTCTGTGACTGGTGGCATCCATTTTGTGATGCCAGGGTTCTCCAGGATTCTACCGTGTTTCCACAGTAGGTACATGTCTATCCCTCTAGAAGGGTGGAATGCTACCCCCGCCGCCAGAACTGGCGGGGGGGTAGTATTCCAAGATGTTTGACACCAAACACGACATGTTTCCGTCCAGCCATCCCAAAGTTAGCATTTAACGCGGGGTTATAATGAGCTTAAGAGTATATGGTCAGGCTGCACTACAAACAGCATCAGAGAAGGGTCTACGAGTGCTGCAGAGGGGCTCTGCTCATGCAGGGGCACCCTCTCACATAGGAACCAAGCACTCTGCCTTCAGGATTGATAAGGCCTGCCATAGGAGTGACTTATAGGTTTATATGTGTGTATCTATGTAGTGATATAGTTAGCCTATATCACAGTAAGGGGTGCATGCACCACCTTACCCAGGCTGCAGTAGCAGACCTGTGGTGTCAGATTTAGTCTGCTTCCCAGGGGTGGCATAATACATGCTTCAGTCCCTGGTAGGCCTGTGAAGTACCTATGCCCTTGGTACCTAAGGTACCATATACTAGGGACTCATAAGGTACCACAGTATCCAATCACTAGTGCACCTAGAGTGCACTCCAAGTCGTTTAGAGAGAACAGAGAGGCTGGGGCCCTGATTGGCAGGGTCCCAGCCAGACTATAGCCAGAAACCAGTGTAAACATCAGGAAAAAAAAGTGGGGGCAACATAAGAGGCAGATCCTACTCTCCTACAGAATTCTTTTCTAATCACAGACGTGAAAGTCTGGCTACTGAAGAAGCAGCACTACAACTAAGGGCCTCATTATGATGTCGGTCGGAAAGGCTCCGAACGGCATTCGGAGTTACCTAACCCAACTCAGAAGCCATGTTTCCGACTGACTCAGAAACATTTTGAACCGACCCATTACGATGGAAGGTAAGTGCTCGGTCTGTCTGACTTAGTTCCGACAGGCATTCGGAGACTCTGAGTCGGTCTGAGCCGAATCGTACAGCTCTATGGACCTTTTTTCCGACAAACGTATTACGATGTTGGATTCGGACAGCCTTTCCAACTCGGTTTGCCCGACACGGAACGGCTGTCGTAAACTGACTTTGGGGGCCCGCAGCTGGCCCCCCTTCACCCGGGGGCCCAGTGTGACAGGCACCATGGGGTGCCCGCAGCAGGGTGCAAGGTTTTCTGCAACCACCCCTTTCTTCAATGGGAGCCTGTGTTGTCGGTCGGGATACAGGATCCCATTGAAGCCAATGGGAGTCCGTCCAAAAGGTGTTCAGAAACATCGTAATCGGTCGGCCGGACTCTCCGAAATCGAGTCGGTCGGAAACGATTCCGACAAGGGGTCTGTCAGAATGCTTTCTGACCAACATCGTAATGAGGCCCTAAAGGTAGTTCCTGGAGAGATCAGATCAGAAGCATCGTCCACATAACCAGCATATAGGCAATAGATGCAGGAACAGGTAGAGTTAAAGAACATAAACTTTCCATACATATATTCCTTGCACATAGTAATAATGTTCCACACGTCTTTAAGGTAAAGAGAAATTAATGTGACACATGTACGCTCATCAGACACCAGTGTCAGAAAAATTGACTATTTCATATGTAGGAATGTTGGAGTATTACATACGAACTTAGGGGCTTATTTACAAGCCCCTTGCGCCACTTTTGCGTAATTTTTAACATGGGAAAAGTGACGTACGGGTGGCGCAAGGGGCTTGTAAATAAGCCCCTTAGATGATAGATAATTCAAATTTGTAACAATATCTACCATTAACCTCACTTTAGGCTATGTACTATATCAGGGAAGTAAATATTTAGAAAGAAAGCCCATCTTTTCAAAAAGAAATCTAGAGAGAATGCAATTATAAACATTTTTCTATGAAAGTTACAAAAAGGGTTATGTTCTATGTCAAGGTACATATAGAAATGTGTGTTCTGAGTGTAGCATTTAATGACTTGTTACTTTAAGCCCATACATATATTAAAAATACCTTACTCATACACAACTCACAGGAAGCACAGCACCAGAAGACAAAGAAGAACCCTCTAAAACATTGCACCTTCACTAGCTAGAAGAAACAAAAATGGCAGGGCACCCGTAAACCCTGATACCTGTCTTTCAACACACAACACAGTGACCACCACACCACCTGCTGCAAGCTCTTCCACTGTATCTACCGCATCAGTTGACACTACTCGCACTGCAACAAACACTACCTCTGTGTTCCACAAAGGCCATCTTAAAAGTAGAACACCTTCCACTGTCACTGTGGTGCTTAATTGTCTCAACTCCCCTTCATCTAGCAACTGCATCTGTGGCCATGCAAGAAGGGGATGATGTAAAATAAGAGGGTATATAATATACTTATAGCCTTATGTTTCTTTTGGTTGTCCTCTGGCAGAAGAAAACTCAACCCAAGCCACAGCACCACGTGCAATTGACAGTACCAGCAGTAACACTCAGACACAACGTTTGGAACTAATGTCTTGCAGAATCTCTGCAATCGAGGCTGGTCATATGTAGTTGCAGAACAACACCTAAGAGTCGATGGAGGCCATTGTAGATGTTGTCACTCTTATACAAACTCTGATCTAAGCCCAGCATGGAGGCTTTAGACACGCTGTGGTCATCCCATCCAGATGTGCTGTAATATGCATTCTGCACCAAGGCAGCACATTTTGGAATTTACAGAACAGAGAGCAAACATACACCTCATGATCCATGCTCCAAGAGATTTTACTAGTCTGGTAGCAGATGGTCACATGGCAATAGTAAGTACACTGGAGTCGCATACCAGTGCCGTCCAAAAGGGAAAATTACAACATCTGCCTAGCTCTCATATGCATATATAAGCCACCAATAGCAGCAGAAATCATTTACCCCCTTCTACCATCATCTCATGATACCCAACTAGTGTTCTCCATCAAGCCTTCGAAGGAGGTTCTACTCTTACAACATAGTGCTATGACTCAACACTTTTACCAGCTAAAAAAAGAGTGCACCTTGGGCTAAATGATAATCTTTGAAGACTGTTGAGGTGGTTAGGATAGGAAATATATTTCTTTATGGGGTGTACATTTTGTTTAGTGGCATAGGAGGGTTCTGGGTGGAGGTGTAGCATTGATTAAAGGGGTTAGGTTTTGACACAGATGGGTAGCCGGTATGGTTGCTGTAAAGGAGTTTGGATTCATAGGTATATAACAAGTGCATGGGGCAAGTTGGTGGGTGATTGTGGGGTGGAATGGGACTGGTGTTGGTTTTTTGAAAAGTTATTAACACTTAGAAGGTATAAGGGTTTTGTGTTTCTTGTTTGTCTGTAATTGTAACAATCAACGTTGAATAACATTAGTGGTACTTTCTGTGATTTGTTAGTACTGTGTTACAGTGCCTGTTTTTAATATTGTTTGATGGACATTAAGGGCCTGACTCACAAAGGTAAACTTGGACCTGAAGTCTAAGTTTAGACCTGAAATCTTAGGGCCCAATTCACAAAGGTAAACTTAGACCTGAAGGCTAAGGGCCTGATTCACAAAGGTAAACTTACACTTTGGGTAAGTTTACGATTATTTGCTATTCATAAGGTGATTTACAAAACTAAAAAATATACAAATTACCAGTGCTTAATATGAAAAAAAAGAGTGCCGGTGCCCAAAGGTCTGTTCAGAAGCCCAAGACCGGTGCAATTCAATGACGGCACGCTGAATACCAGGGCAACATAGTTCTAAATCCACTTCATGGCTCATTAATCCACTTCCAGACATTCCCTACCCATTTATCTCATTCTTGCAGGCTCACGCTTTCTCCTTTGTGACGGTTTTTTGTCTTTCTCTTTCTTTGTCTTGCTGCTTTTTGTGTTTTCCTTCTCTCGTTCTAGGTAAATGGCTGATGCAGGAAAGTAAGTGCTGGCCCACAAAATTGAGTAAACACTTGCTTTGTTCGCCCTAAGTTGGCAGAGTATGCCCAGATGTGGCTCACTTGCTCCTTTGCCACTGGATTCAAGCTAGCATGGCTGATGAGGGGTGTTACACCAAAACGGATCCCAGGATGCTTGTTTCCGGTCCAGGGAAGACCTGGCGTGGCAGTTCAGGCTGGACTGTACCCATGAGGGACAGGGTCAAGACTGATTTGCATATGGCTGGGTCTGAACTGAGGTGGCGAAGTGAGCTAAAGAATGATGATGGATTCAACCCAGATCTGTGACTGGGGGTGAGTGCCTGAAAAGTTCCAGTGCTCAGTCCATTATCCCCTTGTGTTTGCTTTGTTCACCCTGAGTTGGCAGGGTATGCCCAGACGTGGGTCCCATAGAAAGAGGAAAATGCCATCAATGATTGTTTTTGTGCATTAAGGTGTCCCTTCTGCACAAAAACAATCATCCCCGCAACTCAGGCACCCTTTGCCTGCACTGGCGCATGGCAGCCAATTGTGCACCAGCGCAGGGTAGAACATACAGATGTGTTGTATTGTTGTTAATACGACGCATCCCTGTTCTTTTAAAATGACGCAGCTCAGCGCAGCAAAATGTCATACGGGGCCGCGCTGCATCATTTTTTTGTAAATTAGGCCCTTAGTTCCCAACGAAATTAAAGCAAAGAGACAGAAGGAGACAGACAAACATTCCAGCTGCTGTACTGTAGAATTTTTTACTATTTGTCAGAGGACTTGGAGGTATTGGTTAGAGACTCTTTCTTGAATATCTGGAACTTAAAATCTTTCCCAAGTATTTGTATATTTGTCTTTGTCACAAGACAATTTATAACTCAGGCCAGGAAACCTACATGACATCACTGTTCACCTAGTATCAACCTTCACGTGACAAAAGATCAAAACATACTTTCTTGGTCAAAACTTGTAAATTTCGAAAATCTAGATTACAAAGCCCATTTTGCCTATGGTGACAGCTAAAGCTTGGAACTCTTTGCAGTTTTCTCTGCGTGCTCAATCAAACCTGAGTATCTTCAGGGAGAATCTTAAAACTATCTTCTTTCTAATACAATCTAGATGCCTGTGATGGTGTATTGGTGATTTTCCTCCTTTGTTCCCTGAATCATCTTTTTTCTCCTTATGAATGCCAGGACACTTTTTTCTGAAGTAGCTGTTTGCAAATAATTTCTGTCAATCAAGCAAATAATCAAATGCTTAAGGTTATGCTAGCCACTAGCTAAACACCCAAGACCTTGGTGTCCAGGTCCTATTAGTGTGTAAAGTCACCTTAGCTTGAAGACGTCTACTGATTACTTCCCGAGACCAGGGAAGGAGTGCAGCATGGGCTCATTCCAGAGATGACTTCACCAATAAGCCCTCTTATCTTTGAACTAACATTGCCAGTCAGCAGAATCATAATAGTGCTAGTCTCATTCAGAGACAGAGAGCTGTAGCAGCAGAAAGGCAGCACAGAAGGTTATATGGTCCCTGTGTTTGCCTGTAATCGTGTTTACTCATTGCAGAACCATTTGTGAGATTCTATGAACGTGTCCTCCATTTGTATCCATGCAGTCTTCATTACTTTACTAACTTTCTCGGGGAACCCCTAACTGACTGGAGTCTGTGAATCACAGTCTGTTATTTTTTTATTAAAGCCTTTCAGACTATGATTAGTGTGTGAGAAGATTTTCTTTAACATTCCAGGTACATATGGCTGGGGATCACCTTCTCTTGGCGGGATGCAGTGATCGAAGTTGGACCAGACTCCATCAACAGCCACAGGTGCCCAAAGCTACGACAGAAAAATACCAGTGGGAGCTTGGGTGGAAAATGACCTGATGTATGACTCGATAATCTGGTCAGACAGTGTTAGCACATTTTCAAAATTCTGAAATGTAAAGTCGGAATGTGCTTTGTTAGACCTGTCATCCTTAGGGTGGTCGTCCCCCCAAAAGTTTGCCTGCTTACCTCCTCTTTTTGCTGTATCTTTTTGTTGGGCTGGGGATTCTGAGCACTTTACCACTGCTAACCAGTGCTAAAGTGCATGTGCTTCTCCCCTAAACATGGTGACATTGGTGAATACACAATTGACCAATTTAGTTTACTTGTAAGTGCCTTGTAAAGTGTTATACCATATACCCATGGCCTGTAACCTAAATGCTACCAGTGGGCCTGCAGCACTGATTGTGCCACCCACACAATTAGCCTTTCAAACCTTGTCTCAGGCCTGCCATTTCAGGGCTTGTGTGTGCAGTTTACTGACACTTCGACTTGGCATTTAAAACTACTTCCCAAGCCTTAAACTCCCCATCTATTACACATAAATCACCCCTAAGGTAGGCCCTAGGGAGGCCATAGGACAGGGTGCTGTGTAAGTAAAAGGCAGCATGCAAACACACACCCCTGGAATATACCCAAGGTAGGGAACAAGAGGCCGTGGGGCTCAAGAGTGAGCGGGCCTCCAAACACAATGTTTTCACACAAAAAGATTAATTATTTTCTGGTTATGTATCGCTCGTGGTTCCACTCAACTTAGATTCCGTTTATTGGACATGCACAAGGTGTCATGTCATGCTTCATCATAGGACAACCCACGCTCTCCAAAAACCCGGTTTGATGGAGAGCGGGCCTCCACCTGGAGTCAGGGAGACACTTCTATCTAAGAGCGGACCCGTGATCTAGATATATTAAAAACTAATGTGACATCCTAAACATCCCTTTTATTAGCTAGAAATGTCACTCGGTATTAAAACGAACCATGATGACAAGGGGAATTAGTACGGTATAGTGGTGATGGGGTACTCATTCTCCTTTGCCAGATCATGGCACTTTAAAATCTTTTTTCAACAACAATTCTATTTTGAAGTCGCCTCTATTTACATTAACAGATTTTAACTGAATAGACAGTGGAAGCATTCGGGGGAACTATGACAGTATCAGATTGAATGATATGTACATTAGATGTCGGGATGAGGTGATCTAAAAATCTAAACAAAGACCCTAAATGAATAACATGTTTATCATACTGCTTACACATTGATATAGGGAGAAAATATTTCTTGTGCAATTGATGAGAGGTACACCAGCTACCCCCCAACTAGCCAATCGATGAACTCCAAAATGAACTATCTTACCAGGTGCCCCAAAAACAACTCATATTAATTGGAATATGCTTGTTATATGAAATAGGAAAGATAGATAATTATCCTTTTCAGATAAATTACAATTAATTTGAGGTTGATATAACCAAAGAAGACGGCCAAGAAATTTGAAAAAAATGACTGTCTGACATAAAATGTCTGGCACCTCGAAGGTTTGTTAAGAAAACCCTCACACACCAACCTGGTTGGTGTCATGCTTCATCATCGGGTCCCAGCTGGGTAGCCGAATGCTACCCAGCTGTGCTACAACACCTGTTTACAGTGGAGCGGGGTTCAAGGTGAATGTGAGTGTGATGAAGTGAGTGAAATATAAAAATACCTCCAGAATACTACCCGTTACTTTTATTCGTGGTAGTCTGGGATATAGTTAAAAGAGACATGAGAGTGGATAAGAAACTACTAATATTCTGCGTAGTTGTTTTATTATACTTAGGTCGACATGTTTCAGCCCTTAGCAAAAATATATACGGGCTTTCTTCAGGACCTCTCAAATAAATAAATGTGAGTGATGTGAAAAAGTGTGATAAAAATTACCACATGAATTGCATTTTTAACACTCACGCTAAGGAGTGCTATTTATGCGGAAAGGACTGGAGATGTGTAGGTCCTTTTAAAATGTAGAATACATTAATTCTTATGTAGACGTTCTTATCTGGTCCAAGAGGGGGAAGAGGCACCTCTCTTACTTCACATATTTATGTGGCGGCGTCTCCCTCATACAACCTAGTGCATGTCCCCATGTTTGAGGTAACAGTAATCCACTCTACTAAGTATTAAAGTAGTAGTTGAATATATAGAGGGTTTCTGAGAAAAAAGATAGAATTATTGTAAAAGAAAATGGAGAGAGAAAAGCAGGTTCCATCTAACACACACTTCAGTATCAAGGTAGTAAGGTGAACAACCAAAACTGCATTTTTTTTCAAGTTTCACCAAATTTCAATTTAGAAAGAGATAGTCAAACTTTCTTAGTATTCCAAACAAATTTAGAAACTATTTTCTCTAAGAGATAGAAAATCTCTTTAGGGAAAGCGATAATTAGCGTGGATAAAAATTACAAGACTACTAGAACTAACATGATTTTAATGGTTTCCGGTGACCCCAGCATGAGAGATGTAATGGATACCAACAATTAGATAGTTTATCAAGGTTGTGCTTAAAATATTCTAATTACTAATTCTACTTCTCATAGAATTGAAGATCTACATTTTATTTTTGTGCTACACAAAGTTAAAATATACTTTTACACATATCTTGTAAAAACAATTATAGGGAAGGACTTCAGGTTTCGTAATATTTAATTTATAAACTAAAACAACTGAAATGCACCAATGTTCCTAAAAAAAAAAGTAATGTCGTTTCATAGTTATTAATACATATGAAAACATTATCTGCATATGCTGAGGAGTTTATCTCATTAGTGCCAAATGCAACTCACTTCATGAGGGCATTTTGATAAATTAAAAGGAGAGGAGAAAATTGGCAACATTGCCCGACACCTAAGATAGAAGGTAACTGAATAATATTAACACAGATAGAGGCTCTAGTGAAATTACAATTTTTAATTTACGGCTAAAACCATGACATATCAAGGCTACAATCCATGTGAGCAAATGATTCAGCGGTATTCCTAGCAAAAGGGGTGTCCAGTCTTTGAAGCTCCAATTACGAAAAGTTTTTTATTTTCAGTTGGTTACAATAAATGGTTTTTCAGTCCAGAGTTTACAAAAAAGTTACACCTGCTCTTTTTAAAGTTATTTTTGCATTTCTGAGTCATTCCATGATGACCGGAGGCAGCATGTCTGTGGTGACAGTTCTTCTCATTCTAATGTATACTCTTGTCCAGGTACTGCACAAACATGTTGGCTAGTTGTGAGATGTTCTAGTTCGGATGCCTCTTCGTGTAGCTGATAAACTGAAGGCTTGCTTTCTGAAGCTCTGCCATGCTAAGGATCCTTGTGAGCTCTATTTTTCATTAGGCACAGTGATCTAGTGGCTCACTGGTTTTCTGGGCATTTATAATTTCCTTCACAGCATTGCGGGTAATTTTGTCGAGCTCGGGAAAGAAATTTGCTGATTAAAGCTGGGTCGACTGGTTGATAGGAGAGAATAAAGGACTGTCCCAATGGATCCTTGAAGCTGGGGCTTCGAAACAAGTGCATCAAATACTTCCTGTGATTACTGGTTTTCAGGCTCACTGGGATCACCAGTTAAAATATTTAAACACTTAATTAAATCAACTGAACACTATCTATAGGTAGCATCTTTGTCTTGGGAAACAACATTATTAATTAGAAGTTAATTAAATGATGCTGAAGAATGCAAATACCTTAGAAACTCAACGGGGGATATTCACAAGAACGTGCGCTAAACATCTCCAAAAAATGTTAACGCAACTGTACACATCGCAGTCTATCGCGGGACAATAACCCTGTGTTAACGTGGAATTCACAACACGGCGGTACCATGCGATAGTTTGCCGAAAACGCAGCCAATGTCCGCGATACAACCACCGCAACGGAGATAAAAACACAAACCCCAACACCAAAAAACGTGCGATGAGCCCATTCGCGATGAGGAAAGCAGCGATAAGCAGCGCCAGGCCCGCGACACACACACGGCAGGCTGGAATAAGCACAACAAAAGCAGGAAAAAGGAAGACAAACCAAACAGAAAACAACAGCGAAGCACAATGGAGGCAGCCGGAGCTAGTACACAACCCCACAAGCCCCATTGGCAACAAAACATTGTACATGGCAGTCCATCGTGGACATGGTGAATGCAGCCGGAGAGCGGAGGAGGACAATTGAAGAAAACCAGAACAGCTGGAATGATGCGAAATGCACAAACAAGCAGAAACACGTCAACAAGCAGAAGGCAGCAATGCACACCGGAGGTAGGAGTCCAGCGCCACACCAGGAGCTGGATGACATGGAGGAAATGGTGTCCACCACATCAGTCTGGAGATGGTGGCAGGAGTCGGGGACCGGAAACTGCTCAAAATCAACAGACAGAACAGCAACAGGGAGAGGAACGACCAGGGACTGGGGGGACTGGGGGAGATGGGCACAATGGCACACATGCACAATTAACCACAGCACAACTGCAGACAAACCATGCCCAAGAGTAACAACACCAACCAAGAGCACAAGTCACACAACTCGGCAATATCACACCACTGAACAAGCACAGAAGTGAAAACCACACTGCCTGAAAGGGAGAAGGGTGAGCCAAATCAGAGCTGAAGGGCCAACTCACACACAATGCAGCACACACACATAGGAAGCAGAGCACCCCAACATCGAACACAATGTGGTACAAACAGCAACATTTGCACAACCGAACACAGGACACAAGTGCACCCGCTTGTGGCCTGTAAATCGCCATACGCATCTAGCAAAGCACAAAACAGGGACATGATAATGCACAAGTACCAACCCACAGCCCTGATGGGGTAGCAATGCATGTATGGCAGGGACCCAGATAGGCCGTGACACACACATTTGCATACATATCAACACTCATCACAGTTGGAGACAAGTGAATGTGCGGAAACTTCATCAACAATTGCGTGTCAGTACGGCCAAGAGAAGTGCCACAACATGCAGACCAATGCAGCAGCATGTCTGAATGAGGAAAGTTGGAAAGCGCCCATGTCCACCCCGGGGGAGTCCATCACCTACACAAGTCAGTGCCAACGCGCGTTGGTTGTCCGCGCATGTATCCGGAGTTCAGGCCAATGCAGCCATGTCCACTGTCGTCTTGGGACATGTGACCAGATCCCCAACATGCAACCAGGCGCCGGGACACGTGCAATGGGTCACATTCAGTTGTGGCTGCAGGTACGTTGTCACTCGTCCATGAACGCAAGTGCAGCAGCGTAGGCCAACATTTCCAACATGAGCTCGTTGTCCACCACATCTAACATGTCGGCGACGTAACCCATCAGCTGTCCCGGACAGATATGCTGACTCCAACCCCTGGCCCCAATTGACACTAAAGCCCAATAGGGGAGCGGCTCAATGTGGTCACTGCACACGACAACAATCTCCCAGGTCCAGTTGCCAGCATGCATGCCAATCATCCAGGCATGTCATAAACGGGCATCACGGTGACACTCCTGGTCATGGGCCAACAGGGGGCGCACACACACGTCGAAATCCAGGTCAGCTACCGTTACGTTGGAGAGGCAGACATCCATGGTCCACTCGAATATGCACGAGCGACAATGCAACACAGGCTGAACGCAGGTGACGTTGGCAAGGCGGAAGCTTAGCCGGTAACTGATCCGCAGCACTGCCAATGGCAGTGCCCACAGTACATGCAGCAGACGTGCACGGTACCTGTCGACGTGACTGGAGTTGTGTATGTGTCCGGGATGGTCTGCCATTGCGTCAGTGGCTCTGCTTGAAGCGGCACTGTGCTGACCCACGCCATTCCTGTGGATGAAATGGCACAGCTCGGAGCAATGAGCAGTGTCTGTGTGCAACGGGTGCAGGCCTGGGGTGGGGTGGGAGTACGTGTGAAGGCCATTTCACGCACGCTAACTACGACCAAGGACTTCTGCGTGTGGGATGTG
Source organism: Calotriton arnoldi (assembly GCA_963921515.1). Classification (NCBI taxonomy): domain Eukaryota; kingdom Metazoa; phylum Chordata; class Amphibia; order Caudata; family Salamandridae; genus Calotriton; species Calotriton arnoldi. The sequence continues at coordinate 260,463 of CAWUFW010011349.1, read as the reverse complement.
TACAAGTTGGTCTCACATCGAGCAGTGCGTAGTGTGGGAGTCGCCAGCAAATGCTATCGTATCTGTCAGGGGGTGCTGGGCACATGCAAGTCCCAGCTCGGAGCTGCAGATGTGCTACCGCCTGATAGTTCAGACAAAGGGCCTTTCATCCCTACAGTAACTTTACCATCTGCTTGCATACAGGAGATGTACAGAGGCCTGTCATGGGTGGGGTGGGATGTCTGCGACCCAGGGAATCATGGATGGTATGCCGAGCACGTGGCACATGAGTGGCCTCACTGTGTGTTATATTCCCTCCCAGCTGCTCCTCCCTCCCACGAGCCCCCACACTTGTGTGCGCTGCGCGGTTGTATCACGTGCACTCCTACGGCACACCATTGTCATGCCTGTCTGCGCATGTCCAGCGGCATGCCAACAACACCGTGAAGCTGGCCGTTGAGGGTGTGCGGCCACGTGAGTGTAGGCCAATGGTCCGGACAGGACGGACACAGGTGTACAGTCCATGGCTGGCTGTGATCGCGCTGCGATTGAGGCTAGGCATCTGACTTATGCAGCCGCAGGACTGATACACATAACACTTGGCATGCATGAGCCAAGACCCCGAGCGGTCTTGCGCTCCTACATTTCCCCGTACGTGCGGGCCCGCCCTCCGGGTGCATGCTACATTGCAACATCGACTACTGTGGCCCTGGTGGCGACAACACTCCAACACAGAGACACGCTTAGCGCACTTCCTGCTCAAGGCCAGACCAGAGCCATGCCCTGATCCCCCTGCCGAATCAGCACACCCCGGCGCTGACCTGACGTACGCCGGACCAGCACACGCCGCTTGTGCATGCAGGGGGGGGCGGGCGAAGCTACATGTCCAAGGTCTTGGCCACTGCTGAGGTGACATGGTATCGTCCGCTGAAGATAGCACACTGTGATGTTGCAGGGCTGGGGCCCATCATGCTGACATAATGACCACAGAGACACACTTGCTTAGATGGTGTGAATGGCTACGGGCACGTGTGCCCGGCCATGTTTATTAGCAGGCTCACATGTCGAGTGACACCTGTGTTGGATGTGTTTGGGGTGTGTGTACACCAGCCGTCATGGAGTGCCTGGTGCAGTCAAAAAACGACAACAGTGTACATCGTTAAGGACATAACCATTCAACCATAAAGGCTCCATGACTTGAGCTGCACAGAGTTAGTGGCCCCGGATGCACACCGTCCTGCACGGGCCTACCGCCAAGGGCCGCTGACTTGGGGTGCACTGGGGCAGGGTCACGAGAGCAGAGCAGGTTCTCGTAGATGACAAAGGGTGTTGTCGTGGAGTGTCTCGGTGGACAGTGGAAGGTGTACCCCCAGGGCATGATGCAGAGGGCAGAACCACGCAGAAACAGTCACCATGGTGGAGATGAATGGAACAGACACATGTCGAACACCAAGTCCGTCCCACACAGATGATGATGCAGACAACCCCCAGGCCATGGACTCAGACGCCACCAAAGTCCAACCAGAAAGTGCCCATGACTCATTGCGCACAGAGTTAGTGGCACCAGGTCAGTTGTTGCTAGTGTTCGGTCACCTCCATGACGAGGATCCGGCTTTCATCCGGACTGAACTGCATCTTCCTCTTACTCCTCTCCATGCGTTCACTGGTATGGACTCTGCCATTCATGAATCACGACTAAGTGCTGGATGTGGGACCTACTGGACTGCAGTGTAGGCCGGGGGCAGCCGTCAGCACAGGCCCACAGACACGTGTCATGTGCTTGCGATGCAGGGTTTGGGACACTGATCGAAGGAAGTTCAGTGATATAAACGCGGCAATTAACATTTGGTCACTGCCATTCTGAACTCAAGACACAGTTCCACATGTGGGACCTACTGGACCGCAGTGTAGGCCTGAGCCCTCATCCAAGTGTCGCCAGCTTGTGTTGAACAGGGTTAGTGGCACCACGTGTCGCCGGCTTGCATTGAACAGGGTTAGTGGCACCACGTGTCGCCGCCTTGGGTTGAACAGGGTTAGTGGCACCACGTGTCGCAGGCTTGCGATGCAGACTTTTGCTTCACTGATCGGAGGGAGTTTAGTGATGTGGACGCTGCCACAGACTTGGGGTCACTGCCATTCAAAACTCCCGACTCAGTACAACATGTGCCAACAACTGGGCTGAAGAGTACGCCGGTGGAGTATGTCAATGAAAAAGGAGTACTGTGGGCCAGCGTCGTGGAGGCCAGCGATGGTCTGCGGAGGCTGCAAAGGTCGCGGGACTGGGGCTTGGAGCTTGCACCGGCACGTGGTGGGCCCTCTTTGACACACGTCGGTGTCAGCAGGTGAGCGGAGCCTCCTTGGTGCGCTGAGGCAGGCATGGCAGGTCTGGGGACCAGCAGCCCGGGGTGCAGCAGGCACACAGGGACGCAGGCCCCGCCGCGCACGGCTCCGGCCTCGTGGCGGGCTGAGAGGCGCCGCCCTGGCAGACACGTTGGCCATTCTGAATGAGAACCACGCCCAGTGCGACGGGCTTTTCATTCACACCCCTACGCAGGCCTGGCGTACGCAGGGCCAAACCATTCCGCCCGTGCATACAGGGGGGGCGTAACGAGCGACATTTCCGCGTTCTGCCCCACAGCCTGTGGGGACATGGTAGCGTCCACTGGCCACTACACTCCATGCACCAGCAGTTAATGTCCACATGGCCATTTCCGTGGTTTGCACACTGAAGTCCATCCGGCACATCCACGCCACACCTGGCATTGGGTAGGTTCTCATTCATTAGTCACTTGCCGCTCTCGCACATGCCTGCTCCAAGCCTCTCCTCACATTCTGCTATTGTGTGGCTGTGGTGTCATGCCGTGGGTGGGTTGTGTGCATGGCAAGCCCAGGTTCCCAATGGAGTTGTGTTGTCGTGTCTGGTCAGTTGGCATGTTGTGTGGCATGTTGCATGTAGTTTTGCTGCGTGCCCATTGCCAGTGTCGTGAGTTGCATGACTGTGGAGTGGAGGTGTGTGGTGTGTTCATTTGGTACTTACCAACGAGCAATGCATTTCCATAGGTGCCATCCTGGGAGCGATGGTTGATGATGGACTGTCGGGAGATGTATGAATCATGCACACTGCCTGGGGAGTTGGCCACAACATTGTTGAGGAGTCCCCAGTGGTCCACTATTGCCTGCACATTGATGGAATGCGTGTGCTTTCTGTTGCGGTAGTTGTGTGCAGTGTCGGCAGGGGGCACGAGGGGTACATGTGTGAAGTCGATTGCCCCCAACACGTGAGGGAATCCAGCTGTGGCATAAAGGCCTTGCTTGGTCTCCAGCTGCTCCTGCGCAGTGTGGGTGGAGTGGAGGTGCTGCGGTACCAGGCTGATGATGGCATCCAGGACAGGTGTGATGAACTTGGATAGGGCTGGCTGTGAGTGTCCTCCGACTCTGGCAGTTGTGGGTTGGAAGGAACCAGAGGCCAACATGTGCAGCACAGCCAGCAGCTTTGTCTGCGGAGGGATGTTGGTTGTCCGCTGTGTTGGTACCGTCAGCCGGTGGGCGCTGTGGGTCAGGATGCGGGGGATGGTTGTCCTTTTGGGCCTGTAGTGGGCAATGTCCTCCTCTGGCTTTGGGTCTGTGCGGCTGGTGCGTTTATGGTGGGTCCGCTGTCTTTGTGTACGCTGCCTCTATGGTGCTCCGGGGGGGGGGGGTCCTGGGGGTGGTGGCGGTGGGTGTTGTGGCCCTCATGGGTCTCCGAGCTGCATGATCATTGTCTCCATGGCATCTGTGGGTCTTCAGATGTGGCTCTTGGCTGGGGTCCCTTTCATGCTGCAGGTAGTCGTCCTGCTTAACACCAGCAAAAGGCAGGTGTTAATTCCCTGCTGCTACCACGGCTTATCGCCTGTTTTTGGTTCGCATCGCAGATCTGGCAGTTCATTGTGAATGTGGTGTAGTGGTGTTTTCGTGAGTTTTTGCTCGGGAACGCCTACTCTGCATCTCATTAGGGTTAGTTGGTGGTGTCACCCGTGGAGGTTATCGTGGGAATACTGGCGATGTCTGTAGTTTGCACCAGCTTGTGAATGGGGCGTTAAATCTATCTCCACTTTTGATGCGTTAAGGTGGTGATAATTCGGCGATAAGTCCTTGTGAATATGCCCCAACGTCTTTTAAGTTTGTCAGGGACTGTTCCAGAAAGATGATTTCTTGCAAATAAGCAATTCCTAATTTCAGTGTGGAAAAGTGTGCAAAAACTCTCTGCCTTTTATATTGTATTAACAGGACCTTTAGCGTTCCATGAGATTGTCTGTAATATTGGAACAAAACAAAACACAGAATAAACGGCAATCAATCAATCAATTAGGGTTTTGTAGAGTGCACTACTCACCTGTAAGGGTCTCAAGGCACTGAAGGAGGGGGGTGTAAGCAGCTCCGTTGGGGTCATCCAAAGAGCCAAGATTTGAGGTCCTTTCTGAATTGGTGAAGTGTTGGACTTAGTCGGAGGTGAAGGGGTAGTTCGTTCGAAGTCTTAGCTGCGAGGTAGGAGAAGGATCTTCCACCTGCTCTGGTCCTGTAGAAACGAGGGATGGTGGCTAAGGTAAGGTCGGCTGAGCGGAGGTTTCTCTTGGGGGCGTGGAAGGAGATTTGGTTGTTAAGGAATTGGGGTCCGGTGTTGTGGAGGGCTTTGTAGGCATGTGTAAGCAGTTTGAAGGCTATTCTTCTTTCGACGGGGAGCCAGTGGAGGTCACAGAGGTGTTGGGTGATGTGGTCATGTTGTGGGATGTCGAGGATAAGTCTGGCTACGGCGTTCAGGACAGCCTCACAATTTAAACCAAACCTGAGGAAAGTATAGCCCAAGTTAGACAAATAAAAAGGAGGGACAGGAAAATTAGAATAAACAAGAAGTTTAGGAAAAAGAGGAGACATTTATCAAACAAGAGACATTACATTATGGACCAGAAGGAAATGAAACAAAAAGAGTGGTGAGAACTACTTGGAGACTAAGGGACCGATTACGATGTCGTGCGGAAAGCCTCCAACTGACAGTCGGATTCCCCTAGACCGTGTCGCAACCCATCCGCCCGCCTCGGTCGTAAACAATTCCGACCGACCAATTACAATGCTCGCGGTCAGACGGGAAACCGTTCGGTCATTCCGAATCGGTTCCGACCGGCACTCGGAGAATCCGAGTTGGTCAGGGCCAATTCATACAGATCTACTGAAAACGTTTCTGACCCACCGATTACGATGTTGGATTCTGACCAGGGGTGGGCGGAGTTGGTGGAGTGCCACTACGCGGAATTCCATGGAGTTGCCTAAAAACACAGTGGAATTCCGCTCCGCCCTAACCTGCATGCAGGCAGAAGAACTGGATGGTTCCTGACCCACAGACTGCTACCTGCTTGGCTTACCTGGTGCGTTTTCCGCCCTGCCCGGGCTGTCCTCCTCCTCCTGGCTGTCTCCTCGTCGGTGCAAACCCCTACGCTGTACATCTTGGGATGACTGCGCATGCGCGCGTACATTATTAGTTATATGTTTTTCTGGATTAGGGTGTGGTATTTTTTATGATTTTTGTTAGTTTGGAGTTGAATAGTATTTTTTGGGTTTTATTGTCCAGCACTTTCCCTGGATTTAGTTAGTTTCGAGTTGGAATAGTAATTGTTTAGGTGTTATCATCTAGCACTTTCCCTGGATTTAGGGGCTGATTAGGATAGCGGGCGGACTTTAGTGCCTGCTAGGCACCGCCACCATATATGAACCCCAGCACCGCCCGGCTGGCAATCGTAGCGATTGCCTACCGGTGGACAAGCGGCAGACAGACTTTCCGTCCGCCGCGATACCCACCGCCGTCGTAATATGGCGGTGGGTAATTCACGTTACGATGGCGGGCGGATCGCCATCGCCGGGCCGGCGATCCGCCCGCCATCGTAATGAGCCCCTTAGTTACTATGGAGTTGGAATAGTAATTTTTTTATGGTTTGCTGTCCAGAATTTACTAGTGTTTGTTTTGTTTGGCGCTGGAATAGTCAATTTTAATGGGTTAGTGTAATATGTTATTTTTTATTAATTGATTTGGGTTTTGGTCAAGTAATTTTTTAGGGTTTAGTATTTTAATATTTGTAAGTGAGTAATATTGTTTGTAGGGTTTAATATATTTTGGGGGGGTTTATATTTATATTTAAATATATTTTGTTAGTTGTGTATATTTTTTACAATGTTATATTATTGTTAGTTTAAGGAATTTGATTGATAAATTAAATACAAAAAATAAGACACATACAATTTTTTTCATACAATGAGTTTTATTAACAATATATTGTATTTAGACATGAAGGGACCGATTATGATGTCATGCGGAAACTTTCTGCCCAACTCTTTCTCGGAATCGGTTCCGACCGATTCATGATCGCTGGTTCCGTGTAACCCATTACGATGCTTCCGAACACCGTTCGGTCGGACTCCCATTGACTTCTATGGGAGCCCGTGTTCCGACCAACAATACTGGCTCCTATGGGGAAAAGGGGTGTTCGCCGAAAATCTTGCACCCTGTCGCGGGCACCCCATGGTGCCTGCCACATAGTGCATGGCTTTACAGGGGAGTCCCTTGGGTACCCTCACGGCCCCCAACTGGAGGCCTCAAGATGAAGGGGGCCTACTAGGGGCCCTGAAAGTCAGTTTCCAACAGCCTTTTCGTGTCGGACAGTCCGACTCAGAAAATCACTCGGTCGGAAACGCTGTCCATAGCGCCATATGATTCGGCTCCGACCGACATGGATTCTCCAAGAGCCGGTCAGAACCGATTCAAACTGACCGAACAGTTTCCCTTCTGACTGCGAACATCGTAATCGGTCGAGTGGATTGTAATCCAACCGAATCGGGCGGATGGATTCCGACACGGTCTAGAGGAATCTGACTGTCGGTCTGAGGCTTTCCGCACAACATCGTAATCGGCCTCTCGGTTCCGACTGACTCGCTAAGTATTTTTGTCGGTCGGAACAGCATCGTACATCCCTACAGACAGCGTTTCTGCTGTCGGGATTACGATGTTGATTTCCAACAGCCTTTTCGTGTCAGCCTGTGCAGCACAGAAAGGCTGTCAGAAAGTGACTTTGGGGCCCCTGGCAGGGCCCCCCAGCCCCGCGGCCTATGGTTGGTGGCCAAGGGGGTTCCTATGGGACCCCCTGTAAAATCCTGCACTGTGTGGCAGGGACCGTGGCGTGCATGCGACAGGGTGCAGGGTTTTCTGCACACACCCCATTTCCCCATAGGAGCCTGTGTTATGGCCGGTTGTAGGGCACAACACAAGCTCCCACAGGAAACAATGGGAATCCAACCGAATCGTGTTCGGTCGCATCGTAATCCGGCAGTCGGAACCACCGACCACAAGTCAGTCGGAACTGAATCCGAGTCGGTGTCGGGCAGAGGCTTTCCGCCTGACATCGTAATGAGCCCCTAAGTGTTTACAATTTCTATTTCAAATATTACTAACGCATAAAGTATAATACATTTGTCTGTTTTGTAAACAGTTTCATAATATTACATTTTGAAACATTTTTTTATCTTTTTACATTGTTTGCAAAATATTTCATTTTAAATAAATACAGTCATATTTTTAACATTTTTACACATACATGTACTTTTTATGTTTGAAAATTTAAACAAAAAGAAATTCATTTAAGTACATTTGTTTTTACACATATTTTTAATACATTTTAGATAATTTTATTATCATAAAATTATTTAATATATATTTTACAATGTTACAGTTTTTTAACAGTTTTTTTCTACATTATTTAGTATATTGAATAATATATATTTTTTAATAATAGTATTTAATATATTAAATAATTTACACATATGCAGCAAAGTAACACTTTTTTAATAAATCTCATTTTACAATCAATTTTCTAGTTGTTAAACATTGTCATGTTGTTTGCATGTTAACAAAATTTTTGGGTGATTTATTATTTTGTAAATTATATATATAACATAAATATTTGAAATATCATAGTTTATGTTATTGTAATATTTATTATATATTTTACAGGTTCTTTTGGGGGATTAAATATTTAATATATTTTTATATTATTTTTTTCTATTATAAAAGTATATATTTAAGGTGTTTGGATGATTTCTTGTAAATCTCCATTCTTGGCTATGGGGAAGTAGTCTTTTTTCCCGTTTTATTACGCGTCCAATTTTTTTGGGGGGGATTTTCTCACTTTTATTTTCTAGCTATTTTGTTTTTAGGTCATTTTGGAAGAGAGAACCTCGCATTGGGAGATGCGTTTCGTCGCTTATGGTAAGATTGTTTTATATTATTTTTAAGGTCATTTTGGGGCAGGGAGAGTTGGTTGGAGTGTAGTTAGAGTAGGTAGAGTGTTAAATGTAGGTTTGTTTTGTAGTATGGTGTAGTTTGGTAGTTTAGTGTTTGGTTTGCTTGTCGTGGTTTTTAAGATTAGGATAGTGTGATAGAGTGTTAGTTATATGTTATTTAAGTGTGGCAGTGTTTGTTCAAGCTGTTAGTGTGCTACTGTTGGCTGATTTGACCTGTCACTTCAAGGGGCTTGAGTTACGGGGAGGCTCACTGCTGTGTGTTGCAGGGTGAGCTAACACTCCGTTTTTAGGGGGGAAGTGAATCTGTACCCTGACACTTGTGTTTAATTGTTTTTACTAACTGCTACTATTTTTAAAGTTTTTAAAGTTGATCACCTTGCTGTTGGCATCTTGTGCATTTGCACTTTAGTACACCGAGCGGAGCACCATTTTTGCTCCGCTCGGTTGGGACATTATCAGGCGCCATCTTGAAAGGTGAGAAGTCCAGCTTTTACGGACTGCTCCCGGATGCCTATTTAATGCACACTGCTACGCCGATGCCCAGCGGTGGCAGGCTCTGTTCAGGCTGGTGGTGGGCTACTGTTGGCTGATTTGACCTTTCGCTTCCAGGGGCTTGAGTTACGGGGAGGCTCACTGCTGCATATTGCAGGGTGAGCTGACACTCCAATTTTTAAGGGGGAAGTGAATCTGTACCCTGACACTTGTGTTTAATTGTTTTTACACACTGCTATGCCGAAGTGCAGCAAGCCCGTCTGCGCCCGTCCGTGTCCGGATCGCAGCCAGCGCCAGCCACTCTGCCCAAATCGGTAAGGGTAAGTGCACCATTTGGTCGCTAGATACCCTCTTGGCCTTAAGGAGAAACCTGTGCTTAAGAACCCAATGTGCTAGCTTGGCTAACTCTGGCCTCCCATACCATTGTAAGGAATGTAATTTCACTTTAGGGATCCCAGGCAGGGTGACCGGGAGTAGGGGAAGGATCCCCGGAGCTCAGAGAGTGTCGGATGGTGGGGTAAGATCCTGCATTTTTAATTGCAGATCGAGCCCCAAACATGCAGATGAAATTTGGCTATCTCTGATGGACAACACCTGGGATGTGATGTTCCTAACTGAAACTTGGTTAAAGGGGGATTCTCTGCCGACCTTGACACTTGCTATCCCCCCGGTTTCTGAATAATTTGTGCCAATAAGAGTGGCGATAAAAGAGGAGGTGGGGTGGCTATTATCTTGAAGGAAACTTGGGAAATTTTCACTACGGAACTGAGCAATTTAGGTAACATGGAGGGCTTAAACTTCTGCCTAATGATCTCCCCAACTCTCTCCTTTGCAGGGCTGCTAATTTATAGACCACTTAATTTCTCAAACAAGTATACTCTCGAACTATGTAATCTTATTGCACAGAAATCATTGCAATACGCCAACTTTATGGCTTTAGGTGACCTCAATCTCCATGTAGACAAACCCAGTTGCCTCCAGGCCTCTCAGCTAGTAATGTCTCTCAATGGAGCTAAACTCACACAACACATAGAGCAGGTCATAATCTTGACCTAATCTTCTCCAACATCTCTACCATGAGAGTTGAGGCCCCTCGATGTTTGGTCTGGACGGACCACTTCTTGGTCCCCTTTTCTTTCACTCTGGGTAATGTACATCTGTGTGGAGGCATACGCTCGGTGTTAAGAAGGAACTGGAAAAAGGCTACGGCAGACAGCTTGGGCCCTGCGCTTCTAGAAAGGGGACCACTGATAACTGGCAATCCCAATAAGGACGCTGTCATGCTCAATTTAAGGATCGCCTCCGCCTTTGACACAGTGGCATTGCTGAGATTTGTTAGGTCTCCGAGGGAGTCTCCTTCTGCCCCCTGGTTCTCGGCAGACCTTAGAGCAGAAAAGTGTTGGTGTAAAAGGCTTGAGTGGCAATGGAGGAAAGATTATAGCCCAGCGACCTAGCAAGCCTCTAAGGTAGCCTTGAAGAAGCTCTGCAAATTGATGGGGGCAGCTAGAAGGGAACACTTTGTTAAGCGCATTGAAAGTGTGGAGAACTCTGGTAAGGACATTTTCAGGATTGTCAGATCCTTTACCAGCCCATCTGCTGTAGAGTGAAAGATTCTGTCCTCTCCGTCCTTATGCAAGAACTTATCAAACTTCTTTCAGGAGAAAATTCAGAAAGGCTATGCCTCATTCACAGTTGGAGAGGTGTCGGTGGAACCACAGCCATTGGAAAATACTAACTCCATTGGCACCTTTTCGGAGTTTCGTCCCATAACCTTGCAGGAATCACTGGCCGAAATCCTAAGATGCAAGTCTGGTTTCCCCTTGGACCCTTACCCACCCAAGCTTTTTATGTCTTTGGCTCACTTGATCAGCCCAGTATTAAACTACATTTGGAACACGTCGTTATCTTCTGGCATCTTTTCAGATATTTGGAAACATGCATTCTTACTACTCCTTCTGAAAAAAACGATTGCTGATCCTACGGAGCTTGGCAATTATCGCCCGATCTCTCTATTGCCAGCACCTGCAAAAATGTTAGAAAAATTGGCACAACATCAACTCTCCAATTTTATTGAAGCACATAACATCTTGCATGACACCCAGTCCGGATTCCGGTAAGGAAACATTGCAGAGACCGCATTGGTGGAGGTAGCGGAATCGGTGAGAATGACTGTAGATGCAGGAGCCTCAGCAATGCTGGTCCTTTTAGATCTGTCGGCTGCGTTCGACACGGTTGCACACCCACTTCTTCTGTGGTGCGGTGTGCCTCAAGGTTCTGCTCTAAGCCCTCTGCTTTTTAATACCTACCTGGTGCCACCTTTCACTCTCATTGCTACCTGGGAAGTGAAGGCAGTCTCCTATGCAGATGATACCCAGCTGGTGTTCTCATTCAAAGACCACTCTCATTTGCCAGATTCAAGGGGTGTCTGAAGGACACCGCGTGCTGCATGAACAATAACAGGCTAAAACTAAATGCGGACAAGACGCAGGTCCTGTTCTTCGACCAGGCCTCCTCTCCGTCCGCAGGGTTATGGTGGCCAGCAAAACTGGGCTCACCAGCGACTCCAGCAAAGTCGGTGCGAGGAATTTGGGCATCAAATGGGATTCAGACCTATCCTTTGCAACCCAGGTTCGACACATTTCCTCGTCTTGCTTGGGGAAGGTGAGAGGCTTAAGGAAATTCCTGCATTTATTACCGGAAGAAAGCCGCAGGGTCGTAGTCCATGCTATTGTGACTTCTCAGCTGGAATATGTGAACAGTCTGTACCTAGGGCTACCTTCTTATCTGATCTACAGACTTCAGATGGTACAAAATGTGGCAGCGAGATTAATCCGAAGGGTTCCGTTCTGTCATCACATCTCCCCGCATATCAGGCAACTCCACTGGCTCCCGGTAGCGAAAATGATTGAGTTCAATTCCCTGACCTTGGCCTTTCGTGCCCTCCATGATAAAGAACCTAGATATCTCAGGCATAGGCTGTGCATATACCAACATGAACGCATGCTGTGATCCAATTCCCAGCACCTGCTCTGTGTACCTCGCTATGCTAAGTCCTAAATGGGAGGAAGGTCCTTCACAGTGAGGACCGACAGGTTGTGGAACTCCTTACCCTCTCATATGCAATTGGTTGAATCAGAACTTGAGTTCAGGAAGATCTTGAAGACCTGCCTCTTTAGCCAAGGATAGCCCCCTGTCAGTCCGGATCACCACCTGACTTCCGCTCAACGCCGGGACACCTGCTTGGGGTAGCTGTTGTGCTCTATAAGTGTCACTATTATTATTATTATTATTATTAAATGTGTTATGTTATATTGAATATAATATTTAATGTATGTGGGGATGTATGTGTTTTTGTGTGGATGGTGTTGTTTTTCTAGATTTGCAGGTTTCCGATTTCCATTTACGATGGAGGCGAAGAGGCGTCTTGTTTTTTTACGAAAAGGAAATTGTATTTAGTTTCATTGAAACTATTTACTTTTTTACATTTCCTTTTATTTTTCAGTTTTCTTGGAGCGTTTCTTTTGTGGAAACTATTTTTCAGTTTTTTGAAGGTTTCGTTATTGAGAAGATTGCTTTGTTGGATCATTTTTTCTACAGCTTTGTTTTTACTTTTTTTTGGGCTTTACTATTTTGATGGATTGGGATTTGTTTGGAGATCGTTTGGTTTTCTACATTTTTGAGGACGATCTACTGCTACAAAACTGTAAGTTATTTTTAAATATTATGGGTGGGAAATGTTTTTGTTTACGATTTGTTTTGCTGTTTGCTTTTTAAATGTAATAATTATGTTTTTGTGTAAATAGTTATAGATGCAATGACATAATTATAATTATTAATATTAAAAAGACGAGTAATAGGTTGTTTGCTGCTTTTGTTCGTTTTTCATAGTTTATGGTGTTTGGATTTTTGTGATTTTTATAGTATAGATTTGGCTATTGTATCTAGATATTCTAAGCCCTGGGTATTTGCGTATAGTCTAGTTTTGTACTGTAGGTGTTCGTACATTGTTTTTGTTTGTTTAGTAAGTTTAGGACTTATTTTAGTTAGGGATTGCTCTAGCCTTAATTCTTGGTAACTTTGTTCTTTTTTGTTAGATTTGATTAGTTTATGTAGAGTTGGTTGTATTCTTCCTATTGTGGCTTGGAAGGCATTATACCATCCTTCCACTGCGTTATTTCTTTTAGCCTTTTGTGCTAGGGTGCTTTCATAGACATTCCACCAGGGCATGTGGAATTTGGGTTGTCTTCGGTGTCCTGATCTATGTAGTCTTCCTACCCATGTATCTTCAAAATAGTCGAGTAAGGATGTTAGTTTGGTTTCGTTGACTTGGTAAAAGGGACTTTCTATGAGTAAATTGCAGTAGTTTGCTACTTCTGTTGTTGGTACATAGGCTAGGGCTATTAGATTTTTTATTCGGTATGCAAAGTTGCTGCTTGTTGCAGATTCTACACTTAGGGGCTCATTATGATGTTGGGCGGAATTACTTTTACCCAACACCAACTCAGCCCTGGGACTGACCGACACCCGGTCGGTAGTCCCGTCCAACTCATTATGATGCGTCCGAACACTCTTCGGGCACATTCCTATATTTCACTGTGAGAGCATGCATTTCGGCCATAAACCAGCCGTAATGCATGCTCCCATAGTGAATTGGGAGGTGCAATTCCTCCCCGCACCCGTGGCAGGCACATTAAGGTGCCTACCACAAGGTGCAGGGATCAACAGGGGAGGCACCTATGCCTCCAACTGGAGGCCGAGGACCAAAGAGGGCCCTGTTGGGGGCCCCCAAACACACTTTCCGACATGGTTGGAGCCTTTACAGGCCGTATCGTAATCAGCCCCTAGGTGTAGTTTTTTTGAGATGCTTCCTCATATTTTGGTTAAAATGGTAATAGCATCCTTGTATTGCTGAATGTGGATATATTTTTAAAATTGCTTGGATCATTGCTTGTTCAAAGTCTATTATTACTTTTTGTGGGAAGAAATTTTCTGTTTGGTGTTTAATTATTGTTAGTCGCTCTATATAAAGGTTGTACTTTGTTTGTTGGGAAGTAGGGCGTATATGAAAGAGATGTTGGTTTCTTGGTATTCGCCATGGATAGTTTAAAGTTGATAGAATGGCTTGGGACAGATTTTAAATGTACCATCCATCATCCATGTTTCACATTGTTTTAATTTTTGGATGTTGGTATTGGTGGCAAATATGAGAATTCTTTTTACATGACTATTGATGTCATAAAAAATGAATTTTTCATCTTTGGGTTTGACTTATAGTCTGGTAGAATTTCTATATCAGAGAAAGATTTGGGGGGGATGGTGTTTAATCGATTGATTTCTTTGTGCTGGCGATGAGGCGTTTTAGGGTTGGGATGGCAGGTAACTGTCAAGCTACATGCTCTTTGACACGGGCTAGGACATTTTCAAAGATTTCTGTGCTAGTCTGTTGTGAGCTGGTGCTTGCCTCTTTGATGTTTTCTAGAACATCTCTAACCTCTATTTCTGTAACATTGGGGGCGTTGTTTGTATTCTTTAATGTTAATTACTGTTGTTTCCCTGGTGGTTGCCCTCCCATAGCAAGAATAGGAGTAGTATTTAGTACATTTCGCATGGATTTTATTGTCTGTATCTAGTGGGTTCCGACGTCCACTCAATCGGATAGGTGCTCTCTGCTGGGAGCGTACTGGGGGTCAGCGGGAACGCGATAGACTTACTCCAGTTTATACGAAGGCTGGAGTGTTGCCCAAATCGCTCCACCTCCTGCAGGATTGGTGATAAATTCCGCGCAGGCTCGTCGATATATAGGAGCGTGTCATCTGTGTATGCAGTGATTATTAAGTTATACTGCGGGAAGCGTATTCCGTGGAACCCATGGTATTCACGGGGTGCACATGCAAGAGGCTCCGCCACCAAGGAATATAGGAGGGGGGACAGAGGGCACCCCTGTCTCGTGCCTCTGGTGATAACTATTGGCTCTGAAAGGAGTCCATTCACGTACACTCGCGCGGTGGGCTGTTCATACAGCACATCTACCAATTTAATAAATATCTCGCCTACCCCCACCCGCCTCAACACTGCTCTTAAAAAGCGTCACTCAACAGAGTCGAAGGCCTTCTCGGCGTCGAGAAACACCGCCGCAGCACGTGTATCCGGGTCTATACCAGCAATAGTGCCAAATAGGGTATGCAAATTGCTTGTTAGCGAGCGGGTGGGCACAAAGCCTGATTGCTCAGAGGCCACCACCATAGGAAGCACAAGAGCGAGCCGGTTCACGAGAATTTTAGCAAATAGTTTGGGGTCCGTATTTAACAGCGAGAGCGGTCTATAGGACGGTCTATAGGACGCACATTGCCGTGGGGGTTTATCTTTTTTAAGCAGTGTTATCAAAGTGGCTTCTCTCATACTGGGAGGTATTATGCCATCTGTTGCCATTTCCTCGAATAGGTTGACTAAATGGGGGAGTAGTTGGTCCTGATACGCTTTGTAAAATGCCACTGTGAGCCCATCAGACCCTGGGGCCTTGTTGTTGGGCATAGTTTTCAGGGCGGCAGTAATTTCAGTAGGGCGCAGAGGAGCCATAAGGTATTCTCTATGTGAATTTGAGAGCCACTTCATAGCTATGTACGATAGGTATTCTTCATCCGATTCATCCGAAACGGATGGGCGCGACGTGTATAGCTCTGTGTAATAGGAGCGAAATCTGTCCGCTATCTGAGCAGCGCCACTTAGTATAACGTCATTATCGTCACATAGTTCCAGTACCTTCCCGAGACCACCATCTGGTTGAGTCAGAGCAGCTAACGTAGCGCCCGGTCGCTCCCTTTCGCCATAAACTCTCGCTGTTGCGTACTTTCCCAGGTGCACTACCTCAGCCTGTGTCTCTTCGTTATATTCCACAATCTTAGTCCTAATCTGTGCCAGTACATCAGGGGGGGGAGTCTGCAATCGCTTCTCTCTCCAGATCAGCCAATTCCGTCTCAAGTCTCTGCAGTCTCCCCCTAATAGAGCGAAGGACCCCTGCATGCTTCGATATGACTGCCCCCGAATGAAAACTTTAAACGTTTCCCAGATGGTGGCCATCTTAGGTTGGTAGAGAAGAACAGGACAGTCTCCTTCGAGATTCCACCCTTAAATACCTTGTCCAGTAGGGAATACTGAGGGAAGTGCCATGTGTGAACTCTAGGCTGCATGTCATCTATATTTAGCTGCAACGTGACCGGGGAATGATCCGAGTATGTACGGGCCAGATGTACGCATTGTGATATAAAGGGAATTATACCAACCAGTAATCGATGCGTTTATGTATGTCATGTACCGATGAGTAGTGGGTATATTCCCTAGCAGCAGGTGTGCAGTGACGCCATACATCGACCAGGTCATCTGCGTCAGCGATTGCCGCAATAGCCTTTGCTGCTGACGAGGGGGGGTGCGGTGGGCCTTTCGAGCGATCAATCGCTGGAGCTTGCACGCAGTTGAAGTCACCACCCCATAGTGTATGCAACCTAGGATATGCAGTGAGCTTGGTATGTAGAGAGCGATAAAATTGTGGATTATCATAATTCGGACCGTAGACTCCCACTATACGTACGTTTAAGTGGTCTTTGCAACAATGAGCTATCACATACCTCCCCTCTGCGTCCTTATCTACTTCTTGGATCTTGATATTGGACCCCTCTCGAACCCATATCAGAACCCCATACACAGGTACCTTTCATTCTCCTCTGCGTCATTAACCGTGTGTCGGGTGCCAAATGGGTTTAATGCAGTATTGCAACATCAAGGTGATGTCTGAGCAAGTATAGTACTACCTTGCGAATTTTGCGCTGGTCATTTAGGCCCCTAACATTCCAGGTCATGAAGTTTATGGTGTGGTCTCCATGTGTGGTTGTTTGGCCATGTCTCTCACCCATATTGAAACCTTAAAGTGTGCGGTGTGGTATTTACGTGTATGAAAGACAGGTAACATTCCTCAACCTCCGCGCCGCTGCTACAACACAATGCAAGAACATTCGACCCCCCCACCCCCTCCCTTGTCACGTCCCCCAACAGTTGACATGGCGACATTTCCCTACCCTTTCTAGATCCCTACCCCTCTCCCACCCAAAATAACAATGTGGAATTCACTCAAGGGCGATGAGTGCCCAACCAACTGCGGAATACTCAAACATCACTGCAACCTATTATTAAAAATCAAATATCAACCCATGTCTTGACCATAAGGCAACTGGCTCAGCATCTTTTTCGGACCTGTGGACTACAGCCCCTCGACTACATACAATAGAAAGGACATCTTCACCCCCCCAGCCCGATAGAGTGAGGAGAATGGGGCCTGATGAACGTGGCCGTCGCCCGACCCCCATGGCGTGGGACGCAATAGAGAGCCCAGCTATTGAGATAAGAGGGGACAAGTAACAAACCCATGCGACCACATAACGTTATCTTACTGTTCCCTTGTACTGTCCTCAGTAGAGCTTGCATCAGTCATTTTGATCTAGAGGGCTTGTAGCGTTATTGTCGTTAGTATCTCCAGATGCTGCTTGCTTAGTGGTCTGTGCTTTGGTGTGTCCCTTCAGTGCCCGTTGAACATTCCCCGGGTCATCAAAGACCCGCACCGGGGGGCGTGGCCTGGAGCCGATATAAGCTGACTCGGACTGCGGGGCTCCATCCGCCGTTTCCCCGTAACCATATATCCTGAGCCCCGGACGCAGATACGGACATAGATCTACAAATCAAAGGGCCCCAAGAGCACGAAGTGACAAGCGGTGAGCTTTGTTTCCTCACGAAAGGGTCCTAATTCTCTGAAATTGGAGCCGAACAGCGTGGCTGAGACGGCAACAAGATGGTGCCCAAGCCATAGGGTGACGCGCGCAGCCATTGCAGGCCGCCGTGAGAGAGAAGAGACCCGGTGGAGAGGAGCACCTCGATCACCTGGAGGGCCCAGAACATCGCCAGTGTGTGGAGGGCCCCGAGAGCACGGGGTGACAAGCGGCGAGCTCTGTCTCTCCAGGAAAGGGTCCTAAGCCTCCGAGATCAGAGCCAGGCAGCACGGCTGGGACGGCAGCAAGATGGCACCCGTGACATAGTGTGACGCACACAGACGTTACAGGCCACCGCAAGAAAGAAGAGGCCAGGCAGAGAGGAGCGCCTCGAGCACCAGGAGGGCCCAGGGTGAAGAGAGCCTGCGACCGGGGGCCACTATAACGACCAGTGGCAGAGCTGCGTCCCAGGCGAGATTGAGGAGGACCCCACAGGGATTGGGTGCCCTTGCACCGAAGGTAGGCGATCCAACGGATTAACCCAAGAGGGGGAGACCGGGCAAAACAGGTCCTGGGGGCCATAGAGGCGACTAGCAGGCATTTACTGGCCCTGAGACAAGGTGACAGGCCAACAGAAAGAGAAACGGCCTGAAAGCACCGTGCACCCCGAGATGAGAGCGGAGGCCACGGAGGACGGAGCACAGCGGGGCCTACTCAAGAAAGAAATGGCTGCAGCATAGGGGAGACCGCGAGTACTTGGAGGAACACTGACACTCTGGGAGATAGAGGCGCACGAACCATAGAAGGATCCGTGGAGGGGGGCGCCCTCATAGAAGCCAGAAGACTCACTGCTCTAAAGCAAAGCCGTGCGGGACACTAATAGTGGGGTTCCCCCCAGGCCCACTCAGCAACACAGGACACCCAGGCAGAAGTAATCCTGAGCACATACAGCGGAACTTGGTATAAGTGCTCGCTATGGAGCTCACTGTGGACAAAAGCGCGGAGGCTGGCCCCCTGAGTGGTTGCTGAGGCTGCATTGGAGGTGGATGTGCTACGATCAGGGGGCGCCCTGGTGCATTGAACAGTGAGGGCCTGTAGGGCTATTGCGGCATGCAAGACACAACAAGCAACCGCAACACAGCGGAATCGCCTACTACATCGAAGAGATTGCCTGGTGACAGAGGAGGAAAGTCAGAAACTGGCCAGAAAGATGGGGAGAGTTCAGAAGAAAAGGGGATATGCCGTCCTCAACACTGAGGCCTCTGGTAACCAGACCGATGAAGTCGAAGAAGTGTTGGAGGTGGGAAAGGACTCGGCTCCCCTGAGGCCTACACTGACAGATATCATGCAGGCGATCATGACCTCCAGAGAGGTTCTGGAGGCGAAAATTGATGCAATAGGCACAGATTTAAGCCTATTAAAAGATGACCACCGGAAACTCAAAGAACGGGTTGTAACCACTGAGAAAGTACTAGATGGCCTCCCAGAGGTGGTGACCTCACTGCAGAAGACACTCACGGAATTGCAGTCTAAAGTCAAAGTGCTGGAAGTGCGGGCTGAAGATAGTGAGGGAAGGTCCCGCAGAAATAATATACGAGTCATCGGAGTGCCGGAAAAGGCAGAGGGCAAGAATATGGTGACCTATTTGGAAGATTGGCTCCGAACAGAAGTAGCTCCGGAGGGCTTATCATCCTTCTATGCACTGGAAAGAGCCCATAGGGTTTCGGCAAGGCCACCTAGACCTGGGGCCCCTCCTAGACCGATAGTGGCGCGCCTTCTGCATTTTAGGGACAGAGACTATATTCTACAACAAGCCCGCCAAAAACAAGGTCTGCAGATTGATAATAATGCAGTAATGATCTTTCCGGACTTTACCAGGGAAGTCCAACGTAACAGAGCATCTTTCTTAGCTGTCAAAAAGAAACTTCGCCAACTCCAATTGCTGTATGCCATGCTGTTCCCAGCGCGGCTCTGAGTGGCAGATCCTGCGGGGACTCAATTCTTCACTACACCTCAAGAGGCCTGGGAGTGGCTGGACACGCGACGACCTCAAGAGCATCACAACTCCTCATCGGATTCACCTCAACAGAGTCCTCGCAGCAATAAAACTGGGTTGAGAGCTCCGTCTCCTAGAGAGATCAGTCTAGAACGTCGCAGAGTCCTGCAGGCAGTTGCGAAATGGGCCAAAATGCACCCAGCCCTACCTCGAGTAAAAGTGGAATGGACGTTGAGAGATCAGAGGGTTTACCAGCACCCAACAAGAACGAAACTTCGGAGACGGAGCTCACGGAGGTTACACCCCAGATGGCGGACGATATCGTTTGAAGACTATACTCTGGAATTCCAACCTGCAGACCGCTGCAGCATGATGTAGCCTTGAACTAGAAGAGTGAGCAATGGAACCTGCAGATTGCACCTCTGTAATGAGCGAACTCAGAAGACTGTCCGGGGGCTGTTTGACTGCTGCAGGTATTGGGGGGGGGGCGGCTTGCGGGGGTCTGGGTCCGGGAGTGTAAGCCGATTACCCCTGTAACTACTGGTAGACTTTTGTGAGTTCAGATAAAGTTTGGATGGCAACTAGTTCTCCAGTACCTGTCCTGGGGAGGGGAAGTTGGGGGTTCTGTTTGGTTAACGTGTTGTTATTCGGGGTCAGGCGTGTCACAATAGAGAAATTTAGTAGGGGCGCGTTCTACTCAATGCAATGGGTCCCTCACTAGATTTAAAATGTATCTCTTGGAATGTACGGGGGATGCACTCAATGGTGGGGTATCATAAAATACATGCATACTTAGTCCGAAGGGGGATTCAGATTGCGTTACTCCAGGAGACCCACATAATGGCAAAAGAGGGGGCTGCACTACAGCATCGATGGAGAGGCCAAGTGTTTTATACCAATTACTCAGCATTTGCAAGAGGTGTCCTGATCTGGGTGAGGGCGGGAGTGCCCTTTCAGTGTACGAAACAAATTACAGATACAGAAGGAAGATATATGGCAGTATCTGGGTGACTGGATGGCAGGGATATCATTTTGGGGAGTTTGTATGCACCTAACTCGGACCAGCCAGCCTTTTTATTGCAGCTTTCTGGGAAATTGCCCTCAATACTAACGGGATCAGTACTGTTAGGAGGCGTCTTTAATTGCATACCAGATGTTGATCTAGATCGCTCTCATCCTCCACTCCCTGATGCACCCATACATAAAATAGCGGAAGCAAGGCAGGACTGGCAGCAGAGGTGGGGATTGGAGGATTTGTGGAGAGCCCAACACCCTGGGGTTAGGGATTACTCCTTTTTTTCTGCACTGCACGAACTACACGTTCGATTAGATGCCATACTGTGCTCCCCTGATGTACATGAGGGGGTGAGAAGCAGTGAATATCTCACTCGGACAATATCTGATCACAATCCAGTGTTGGTAAGATTACGGTGGACTTGCACAAGGCCTAAAATGCCCACTTGGCGTTTGAGACCTGACTCCCTAGATGACCAGGTTTTCCACAAAGTAATAGGCACTGCTATCGAACATTATTTCCAAGACAATGTTAACACAGCAATGAATTCATTAATAGAATGGGATGCATTTAATTCAGTCATCAGAGGCCGCTTTATTTCAGAGGTGGTGGGAACGCGGCAGGTGCTGTTATGAGACATACAGGGGGCGGACCAGCGACTACGAGAGCTAGAACAGGAACGACCCGAGAAAACTGACAAGCAGGGGGAACTCTTAGATGCTAGAGAAGCAGTAGCGGTACAGGTGGAATGCCTTCGCTGTTTCGATTACAAAAAATACATAGACCGAGCCCACACAGAGAGAGAGAGATAAATCTGGCGCCCTTTTGGCTTGGTTGGCTAACCCAGCCAGGACAGGAACGGTAATATTAGAACTTAGAGGACAGAATGGGGAAGTTTGTTACAACCAACAAGGTATCAATGACTTGTTTCTTGATTATTATACAAATCTGTACAGGAGTAGATTGACTCCAGCAGAAGAAGGTATGGATAGGTTCATAAGGGAAGTAGAACTACCGGTACTGGGTGAAGGATTCGCGGACACCCTAGGCCGGGACGTGGAAATCAGGGAAGTGAGAGGGGCTATTAAAAATATGGCAAGAAACAAAACACCGGGAACAGATGGCTTACCAATTGAATTCTACCTAGCATACATTGATTTATTGGCTCCCAGGCTTGTAAAACTATAAAATGATGCAAGTCAAGTGTGGCACCTGCCTGTATCGACCCGGGAGGCGATTATCATCCCGTGGCTCAAACCAGGAAAACCACCATGGGATAGGACGGCGTACAGCCCCCTCTCCATGCTTAACCTAGACTACAAAATACTGAGCCCCATCCTGGATGCTCGCCTCCTTCCTCACATGACAACTCTAATACACAAGGACCAGTCCGGGTTTATTCCCTCCAGAAACACGGCCCTTAACATCCGGCGCCTCCTGCGGGTGCTGGAGGCAGACTCCTATTGGAAAGATGTGGCGACAGTTTTTGCAGTGGACATAGAAAAGGCATTTGATAGCCTTGAATGGCCTTATTTGTTTCATGTGATGCGGAAATTTGGGTGGGAGATAAATTTGTGGATTGGACAGCTCTTCTATATGCCGATTCCACTGCCAGAGTTTAAAAGGGTGGGCTAATATCTGACGCCTGCAATGTGGGCTGAGGGACAAGACAGGGGTGTCCCCTCTCCCCCCTCTTGTTCGCCCTGGCTGTGGAGCCGCTTGCAGCTAGAGCTAGAACGGGGAAATACTACCAGAGCCTTAATGGTCAGGGGAAGATCCACCACATTGCGCTTTACGCAGATGACCTACTGATGTTCTTGGCAGACTCGGGAGAAGCGCTTTGTGGTGCGAAAGAATTACTGCAGGTCCTAGGGACGGGTAGCGGGGCTCAAGGCAAATTGGGCGAAGTCTTGCCTCTTCCCAACGAAGGAGGGTAGGGTCGGCCCACAAGAGACTGAAGGAGTGAGATGGGAGGACAGGTGCTTGACATACCTAGGTACGCAAATATACAACACTCAGGGAGACCTATTGGAGGGTAATATAGGGAGAGCCATCAGAGGAGCAAAAAGCAACTTTGACTTCTGGGGTTCTTTACCACTATCAGTGGCCAGCCGGGTAGCTTTACTTAAAATGGTGACCCTCCTGAGATTATTGTATTACTTCGGGACACTACTGGTCTGGATACCAGCAAAATACTTTACCCAACTCAAGACAATGATTTCGGGATTTCTGTGGGGTAATGGCAGGTGAAGAGTGGCACTTGGAGTTCTCATGCGTCCGAGGGCGGAGGGAGGGTTGGCAGTGCCTGGTTTTGAGGCCTAATACCTGTCGGCGCAGTTACAATGGCTCACGAAGTGGGTGGCGGGCCAACTTAGAGAGACAGAAGAGATGAGAGATGACTCCGTGACCCTAAGATTACTATCTCAAATTATATTAAAGCTTCCCTTCGATCTCATGTTCTCCCCTCGGAACTAAGTACAGCACGGAAGTGCTGGAATAGGAGACTGCGAAGGGCAAAAATTAAATGCCCTTATGCTCCGGAAATCCCGTTACTTATGTATGAGGCTTTACCGCATGGGGGCAGTTGGCAGGGATTGACGGCCTGGAAGGAGCAGGGATTGTCTACAATGGGGGATTTGTATGAAGAGGGTGCCATGATTCCATTCAACGACCTGCAGGACCGATATAATTTACCCGGAGGGGACTTCCTGTTGCACTCTGCCCTCACTGCGGCCATACGAAAACACTGGAGAGGGGGACTCACTGAGCCACAGGCGTCATTGGGTTGTCAGTATGTGGTGATGGCGGCCGGTACCTTCAAGGCGGTCACGTGTTGTTATATCCCGCATAGAGGCCCTAATGTAGACCCGTTCGTACATGCCCTAAAATGGACGTATTCATATTTACCCTAATATGGTCATATTCGTACTTGCCCTATTATGGTCATGGCCGCATATGCCCAATTATGGTCACAACTGTACATGTCCTATTATAGTCATTATTCCTTATATAGGCAAGATCTTTCACCTACATTGGTCCCAGCTTGTACACAAAGAGCTCTGAGGGCTGAACGTTATCTATCCTGTGGTTTTGAATACAGCAGGGTTTTTTCCAAACACAGGCCCACACTGTACTCCTTAATTATGCATGGCTCTCTAGGAATACACCACTGGCATAATATGTATGTACAAAGTTCACCCCTGACGTCTTCCTCTTGTCCAATACAAACCATACTGAGGACCGAGACCCTTTAGGGTATAAATACACCACATCTTGCCCCGGTAAGACAGAGGGAACCGAGAATTCCATGCTGACACACTGACCAGAGACGCTGAGGCTCCTGCAAGCAGTCGCTCCAGCTGACAGTGGTCTGACACAGCCCTGACGGGGTGTCCAACTCGAGACCAGGACGGGGTCCCACACTCTCTCTATTCAGGTATGGGGGTTTGACTAAATCCTAGAAGGATTCTTGGCTCTTAGGCTTTTAGACCTACACACATATGCTAGGTACACTCAGGTACATCTAGTTAGGCATCGCATCGTAGGAGTATGCACACTTGCATAATGCTTTTATATTCATGTATATATTCATGATTAATGCAATATGGTAGAACTGTTCTATCCCTTTGCTTTTATCGTACTGCTGATAATATATCTCTGCTATTGTCTGCTGGTTACCGCAGCACATATATTTTACACTAGGATAACAACTGTTCAATAAATACTTATTGAAACGCCCGACTATTTATTCTGTGTAACTCTCTGAGACAAACCGAATAAGTGAGCACGAGTGACTGAGCGAAAGGTAGTACATTGTTTCCACGATTCTGAGGGAATCAGGGTTGTCATGTTCTAAGGTTGCCAGAAACTAATCTCTCCCCGATAAGAGGAGACACTAGTGGCACTGCAAGCTAGCTAATGCAAACTAGGCTAACATATAAGGTGGGGGTGCACGGAGTCAGTCTGCCACCAAGCCCGCAGTATATGTTATCCAAACGCGCAGGTCCTGCAGGGGTACTATAGGAACTACACGACAGTGTTTATATAGGCGCATAACACAGGAAACACTAGTGCCCCTGTCGGAGTTGCGATTAAAATGGGAGGCAGACCTTGGAGAGGTTATTCCAGAAAAATCCTGGGGAGAACTAGTGGAGAGGGCATGGAAGAGCACCAGAAATGCCAGATTCCAATTGGTACACTTTTATATCTTGCATAGAGCATACCTCACCCCGGAGAAGATCAATAAATATTTTGAGACCCAAGCAGCGGCTTGCCCGCGCTGTAATAGGGAAGGAGCAGATTTCAGACATATGTTCTGGGACTGCCCGCAACTGGGTAATTTTTGGGGAGAGGTAACTACACTACTGGCCGACATCACCGACAGGGAAGTTGAGACGTCTCAGGGATACTGCCTTTTACACTGGTTTCCTCACACAACCAATAATAAAATCACGAGTAAATTCCTGGATTTGGGCTTACTACTAGCTAAAAGAGACATCACCATGTACTGGAAAGCAAAAAGGGGCCCAAGTGTAGCCAGATGGAAGAAAGAATTCATTAAGTGGGCAGAATGTGAAGGAATAATCAGGATGCAAATAGCAAAAAGGACGGGGAGCGAGAGGGCGTTGGAGGCAGCAATGGCATGGGAAACATTGGTTGTACTACTTCAGATCCCAGACGACAGTGGGGATGAGGAATCAATAGGGGAACCCCCGGCAGGAGTAGGTTAGACTGTATACCCTCGAGCAAACCATAGGCCCGTGGAGTTAGACAGCAGACATAGAGCACCACCGCCCTTACTGAATGACGGATCCCAATGTGCTACCTCGGACTATTGTGAAATGCAGCCTGGAGCAGCCGGGTACTGCAAATTAGTAATCTGATTATAAGTGACGCGCCTGGTGGGAGGGTAGGGTGGGGGATAGTTGTGGGAAGGGAGTATGGTTTGGGATTAAAGATATTAACGGTCGCACAATAACTGAATGCAGAATTATAGATGGTTATTAGTTTACTGGGAGAGGGGGGAGAGATTGTGTCCGTTGTAATGACCTTTTTCCGAATTATATGTATAAGTGCCTTGTCAACTAAAACTCCTGATCAATGATAATTATGATGCATTGACTGACCTTGGAAACTTTTGTAAAATTCAATAAAGTTTGTTTAAAAAAAAAAAAATCAAAGATCCGCACCTTGCTATTCAGAGTCACTTTCAAATGGGCTGGGTAGAGCATGGCCTAGTCGATATTAAGTTCTCTGAGCTTGCGTTTAACTGGGACAAACCGTTTCCTTGCCTCCTGGACCTGCAGTGTGATATCCGGAAATAGGGACAGCACAGAGCCCTCGTAGTTATGTGTCTTAAGCTCTCTGGCACGCCTTAGAGCAGCATCCCTATCACGATAGTTCAAAATGCGAGCTATGATTGGGCGCGGAGGGGCCCCGGGTGGAGGCCTAGGTGCCAATGAGCGATGGGCCCTCTCTACCATGAATATTGTGGAGAAAGAGTCTCGGCCAAGGAGGGCAACCAAAAGTTTCTTGACAAGAAGCTCCATGTTGCTGGACGGGGTGGATTCCAGCAGATCGACGATACGTATGTTGTTGCGCCGTGAGCGTGCCTTCATGTCTTCGGCTTTGGCCTGCAGAGTCTCCACAATTTTTCTCATCTTTCCGTATGAATCTGAGGCTTCCACATTCTGATCTTCAATATCCGAGACCCTCCTCTTTACCACATCGAGTCTCTCAGCATGCTTATCCAACCGCTCAGACATGCGGTCCATGCGGTATGTCCATCTATTGTGGAGAGGCTCTGCTGCATAGCCACCAGGATCTGCCTCAGGTCGCCGTCTGGCTCCAACCCCGTCGCGCCCTGATCACTGGAATCGGAGTCTGCACCCTCCTCTTTCAGCCTGGTCGACTTTCGTTGGTCAAACTGTAATTTGGACTGCGTTTTGTCGGGCTTCCCCATTGTCTTAATATGCAGCGGAGCCAACAGGAAAGGTGATCCCCGCTACAGCTGGTTATCTGCGACTCAGATGTCCTTCGTGCTCTGAATCAGCCCAATATCTGTAGCCACTGCGCGGCCGCTGCCGGCAGGTCTGTCGGTGTATTAGTAGTGGCGGTTGAGCAGCCATCGACACGATATCTCAGCGGGATGGGCCGCAGACCATCCTCAGCTGTCCAGCAGGACTCGCCCCCACCGGCGGCAGGGCGCCCCCGCAGCGCGCGTTATGCGTGCAGCTCACCTGATATGTCAATGGTTTTGGACTTTATACTTCTAGTAGAAGTCACAAGCTCCGACCGGCAACAGTGGAGGGTCGACCCATTGTGAAGGGCTCTGGTGCGGCAGGGCCGGGCTGTTACTCTGCTTGTGGGGCGCACTGCTGTATGCGACCCCACTCCGATGGCTCACGAGAGGAACTGGCTCAGCGACATCCCTCTCCAGGGGGTTTCACTGGGTGACACCGCATGTCGAGAACAGAGAGCCCCGATGTGCTGGCGCTGACGCCCCTTGTCTACGGGAGGCCCAAGCGAGGTCCGGTCAAGGGCCACCAGCGCATATCGCAGTCCGGCGTTCGGGCGCGCGCAAGAGCCTCCCGAGCCTCACGGTCAGTGTCTCCTCACGCCCCTCAGAAGCGCTTCAGTGCCGTCAGGATCAGCAATGTAGGGGAAGGCACCCAGCCAGAACTCCACTGCGCGCTCCGCCTTGTCTTGCCGTGACGACTGATACGGGCACCTCAGGAAACAAAGGCCAAAGCGGGATCCGTATAAGCCTCACCTCCGTAGCAGGCCCAGAGTTCGCCACAGGGATCACGCGAACGCCGATTCGTGAATGACAGGTATCACCACAATGCCCTCGCCAGGCGCCGTCGATTACGCCTCTCTGCAGTCGTTTTTGGTCATGGGGAACATGGATAATTAGCGGATTACCGCGATGGTATCGGGAGCGATATTACATGGCGGCCATCTTGGGGCCAGGCAAGCTCCGCCCCCTCCAAGGATTAAATGTATTTATTTATAATGTTTAAATGTTATTTTTATGTTGAGTTAAAATATATTTGAGTGATGTTTCTGTTGTCTACATTGTGTATGCCGATATTTTTGTTGGATCATGTGTTATGTTGAATTTTCCGGTATTTGTGTGTCCGATAATTTTGTAGTTAATATTTTTTAGTGATATTTGTCTAATTTTAATTTTGAGGATGGGTAGTCGATATTTTTGTATGTGATATTAGTCACTCGATAATTGTGTAGGTCAATATTATGGGGGTCGATATTATGTCAGTGAACCACAAGAAAAAAAGAAGAGGTAGAAAACCTGCTGCCCATCTCCATATTGCAAGGAGACTCCTTCTACGTTCATCTAACAATGTATTTTGCATTGAGAACACTCTGGGCCAATTCTTCCAATTTGGTTATGGTTAATATATCTTTGTAGCAGCCTGAGAGGAAAATGTGTTACAACAATTTAATATAAGTCTGAGTCAGTAACTTGAAGTTAAAGGATTTATTACAAACTTAAACCCAGACTAATATAAATCAACCTCGAAAACATGTTGTAGAAATATAGCATTATTAATGGAAGGCCAACACACCTTATAATGTTGGTCCTCAACAACAAAGAGTATATAAGTATCTCCATTGCATCAATGCAAAATATGAGGAAAAGGACCTGATGGCTGGATGAATTATTTCGATCCTTCTCCCCATACATGGAAAAGATTTGCAGCATCTAATAAGCCCCACACTAACCTAAGGATAGGGGAGACCCTATTAAATCAGGAAAGCAAGAAATGTGTATGCAACAGAACCTCTGTAGAAGTTCTCAGGTAAGGATTCATGTATATCATGAAGCCACACAATCAAAGAAGTCAAGAGAGGTCTGAACCTCTCCAAGTCTAAAGGGAATCTGACTAACCGAAGGTGAATTCCCTAATTAAAATGAACAAAGAACATTCAAGAAAAACAGGACCTTATAGACATCTCAGTATCTCTCGGTTCCCAAGAAAAGAACTTGGCACCTTGAACACTACTCCCATAGTCCAGTCTCTGCTTCCAAAGCACCTTTGAGTTACTCTCTTCATCTCATTGCACCAACTGGCAACAGTAACACTCCCTTTGTTTTTCATTAAAATTGTTCGACTTTGCCAGTTCTTCTTCTCAGCCTCACTATCTCAGAAATACAATGCCCTTGTTACTAACTAATAAATGCCTTTGGTCTGTACCTGCAGAGGAGAAAATATGCAGAAAAACAACTTTCACGTTAGTATTAAAGGTCACAACTGTAAGCTTAAGGCTCACCATCAGGCTAACTTAACATTTCTTCTTTGGATACATATTAATTCTATAACCTACATATATCCCAATAAATGAAATCTTCAGTATAGAAATCAAACCATCTTATACGGTACTCTTTTATGGTGCACTATAACTGATAAATGTATTATTAAACGAATGCGACAACTGGCACATATTATAAAGCATGCATTGAACACACATATCATTCATTTTCACAAAACCCTGGTGAATGCACTGCATTAAATGCATTTTGGTGCACCACCTTACAATCTAAACCTATGGAAAACATTTCTAAAAAGGAAACCGTTAGTATGCATACACACACACATATAGAAAAAACACACAATAAATGCACTTGCCATGTATTTAATGCACCATATTTCATTTCTATTACGGCTTTACACAAGTACATAAGGCCAAATGTAAAAATATATGTGGCCTAGCCAAACATAGAAGGATCAAGTTAAAATTATGCTACTCCAATCCTCCTTTGATGGCAATCAAGCCATCAGATATTACAATCAGATAATTATCAGATTAGACCAATCAAAATCTATCAGTCTTGAGCATCTTTTGCCTAGACTCCAGGAAACGCTTCATTTCATCATAATATTTGTTCTGACCTTCCTCTAACTCCACAGCTGCTCTCTTTCACTTCACTCCCTGCAATCCTTGTCTAGCTTGTGCATACTGATACCCCTCATAGATCACAAATAGGAATATGGCACAAAGGGTGATTATCAAAAGAGGCTTCATAATAATGCCCAAATTTCCACTTCACAGACTTTCAAACCATCGGCCTATCGAGGCAAATTCATTCCCAATAGCTTCCCAAGCACCAGCAGCTTCTAACTCCCTCAAATCCTTTGTCATCCCAGATATATTCTTAACATACTTCTCCAAATCTTCACTTTCATGTGGGATATAAGTGCAGCATTGATGAATTTTTAACATCCAACAGACAAAGCCCTCTTTTGCAAGCAATTGATCAGATGCAAGATGGTTTTCAGGACAATAGATCTTATTGCAACCATCTCAGTATTTGCAAGCAGTAATGAATTTACAGTACTAGTGGCCAACTTATCCACTATCATAGACAGCTTTCTAATCTTTAGATCATTCAAGGTCACCACTACACATGGGAATATGGCCCCAAAGATATCCCCTACTACTTCTGCTGCACTAACACCTCACTTAGGTCTGGATTTCTTTTCCAATAAAGGATCATTTAAATGTTACACATGATACATTTTCAGAAAAGCTATGCCAAGGTAACAAGTGCCTTGCCATCCATGAGGCAATTTAAAATATGCATTCTGTCCACAAATAAAATAAACTCCAGCTATCACAGGATCCTGTCCCTCCAGGAAACGAAAATTCTTTCCACTTGCTTAGAAAGTATGTTCACCTTCACTCTATTTTAGGAACAACTAATCTATGTAACTCTGATCAACATGTGTACACCACTTTCCCTTATGTTTCCAGTCTAAAACGAAAGTGGGTAAATTTCCATTTTCCTGATGCCTAATTTCTTCACTACTCCAATGATGATTTTTAAGATTCTTATCAGTTTCAGTTTGAGACTTTAAATCTCTCCATCTATCCTCCACCAAATTCAAAAATGTATTTTTCCACCTCTGACATCAGGCACATCAAATTTTGTCCATGCGCTCACACAGTGCCTAATTGCTTAGGACATGCAAAATATTTGCCTGCAATCTCTGCACCTTTAAAATAAGGATTCTTATTGTAATGTTTAATAAGGAGAACTTGTGGAAGAACTGCATTATAATTCGAAAAAATAATATTGAAAACTACCTTCCCCATAAAATAGACTTAGCAAAAGAAATGCCATATGTCAGAGGGAGATGATGATATGTAATCCCCTCTGAAGCAGAAGCGGGTAACTGAGTATAAACATAACAGCCCCTAGCATTCATATGGCTAATTTACAAGCCCCTTGCGCCGCAGGTGCGTCACTTTTTCCCACATAAAAAGTGATGCACTGGTGGCGCAAGTGGCTTGTAAATAAGCCCCATAGTGTCTATGTATTCATAAAGCAATCTAAAATAAACATTGGAGGTATAATCTCCTCGTGCTATATCTGTGTGTAATTTCTTAATCCCACATAACTGCATGTTACTATGAGAGGAATGTGGCATAGAAGGGGCATCCGTAGCCTGAGATTACACTGAGCTATCTGTAGTTGAATATAACCCTATAAGAACTACAATTAATACTACAACTAAAGCCATTAGAGTGCCTGCTATGAGGTATCTATGTCTACTAGTATTAGAAGTGGCTTCCATCACCTTGTAAAAATCCAAACCTAGGATGGAACGTAGCAGCTGCAGAGACTTCTCTGTCAGTTTCCACCTGTGTAAATAGCAAAACCAATTTTCAACAGATATGCAACAAAATATGTACAGAAATTGTTGTAAATCCTTCTTCTATGCAATTTCTTTAATGATGAATGGCTATACTTCACTTTCTATTAGTCCTAATATGAAATGCTTCAGTTCATCAATTAACACTGGAAATTCATTTGCATCCAGAAAGGAAAAATAAGCCACATCTAAGATAAGATCTCTCAAGGCACTCAGTCCTGATAGCGAAGGAAGTTTAAAAGTAAGATCAAACTGGAGATCAAGTTCCCGAAGCTTCAATTGAGCTTTCACAATGATCCCAAAATTCCCAGAATTAGTTCTCCCTGTCATTTGCAAGAAAGTATGTTCATTCAGGGGATGAGTACCTTCGACTGGGCACTCTTGCTCACTTTGACCTCCTGAGTGTTGTCTCTTCTCCTTCACTCAGGTCTGAATTGTCTATATCCTCTGGGATATCTGTGAGATCACTTTCTCCTTGCAGAGCCAGTCTCCCCCTCTCTTGCCTTCTTGGCCAGTGTTCTTCTGCTGCCCCTCGTGGTTCTTTAGCACTAGGTCTTTCGTCAGAGTCCGAGTCTTTCTCTATTTCGACCACTGGATTAGCCTTTCTTTCACCAGTTTCATCATCCAAATCAGCAGAACCTTCTCCGGTTGATAAAGTGCTATTTCAGTTTCTGACTGTTCCCCTACGGCTTGATTAACCTGCTCCCATGATCTCTCGAACACCACTGGCTCTTCTGGGAGAGGTGCTGTTATTTCATCAAGTGGACATGGAACCCTGTGAGTGTGGGCAGCATGGATACAATTGGGGAGACCTCTGCACTTCACAGCAGTTATAGTCACAAGTGTGACCTGGTACAGCCCGCACCAACGAGGATCCAAGCACGACTTGCATACATGCTTCGTCACCACCATCCAGTCTCCAGGACTTAGGTCATGGTACTGCTCCTGGCCATATCAGCTTCAACCTGAAGGGACACAGAACATCAGTGATATTCACTAAAGCATTTGCAGGTACAGCTGGTAATCTCATTGCCCTTCCGTTGATAATTTCATGGGGCAACAGTCCTGTCGTACAATCAGGTGTGCTGTTCACACTCATCAACACAAGTGGTAGATATCTGGCCATTCCAAAGATAAAGACGCACACACTTTGGCAAGCCTTGATTTCAGCATCCCATTGACTTGCTCTACCAGATCTTTAGCCTCAGGTCATTAACTACAATGCTGTCTCTGTTCAACCTTCAAGGCAGCACAGAGCATCTTCAGCAACTCGTGATTGAAGTGCATACCTCAGTCCGATTCCAAAGAGGCTGGGAAGCCAAACCGTCCCTCAACGACAACTTTATTACTGTTAGACTATCTTTCCTTCGTCTAGGGTAGGCCTCCAACCATCTTGAAAAGATGCACACAACAACCAATACATATCTCAGCCCGTTGCACACAGGCGTCTCAATGAAGTCCATCTGCATCCTGTTAAAGGGACCACCTGACCTCTCTATATGGCTCAATGTCACTGTTAGCCCACAATGCATCTATGCCATAACGCTTCAGCCATCAACCTGGACCTGGGATTAAACCAAGCTTGGTGAAATAATCTGACTATAACGTCCCTCCCTACATGGGTCAGACCATAATAATGTCTAGCCGTTGGTGGTAACAAACTGTTTGCAACACAGTTCTGCCATCTCCTAAAACCCATATTTCATTCTCATCTCTTTTAATACATCCTGCATTTACCCAACTCTGCTGTTGTGCTTCTGACATTCCTTCCTGTAATCTCTTAACTTCCTCCCAAGTATCAGCCTCTGTGACCAAAAAGTTGTGTTTGTTCGTTTACATGCTCTCCATTGAAAGTACAAGCACAGCACCTCGCAACTTCATCAGCATATCTGAGGGAGACTGTCATATACTCATCTCCCTTACAGTGTGCAGAACATTACATGACTGCAACTTGTGCAGACAATTGCAAAGCATCTAACAGTTTTCTCACCTGCTCACCGTTATGTATAGGGGATCCTGATGATGTCATAAATCCCTTCTGGGACCATACCTGTCCGAAGTCATGCACTACACCAAAGCTGTACTGACTATCTGCAAATATAGTCACCTGCAATCTATCTGAAACATGGCATGCTCATGTAAGAGCAATCAATTCAGCCACTTGTGCAGAGAATACTCCTTGAAGCCAAGCAGCTTTCACTACTCCTGAAACAGTACAGACTGCAAAAGCAGCTCGCTAATTTCCTTCGTGGTCTCGCAAACATGAGCCATCCATGAACAATACACAATCAGATTCAGGTAGTGATTCATGTTGAATATCTGATCTTGGCTTGGTGCATAGTTCAGTGACATCAAGACAGTCATGCTCCATTTCACCATCATCATTCTCAGGAAGGGGTATTAAGGTAGCAGGATTCAAAACAGAACACCACTTGAAAGTCACATTCTTCTCCGTCAGTATGATTTGCTCATACTGGGTCAGGCGGTAATTTGTAAGATGCTGCATCCTCGTTCTAGTTAGCATATTATCGATAGAAAGAGGAACGTAAACATTTAAAGGATAATCTATTACAATGCTCTCACACATTTCAAGGATGACACCTGTTGCTGCGACCACTTTAAGGCAGCCAGGCAGTGCTGCAGCCACTGGATCTAACATGGATGAGAAATATGCAACTGGTCTACGGGCTCTTCCATGATTCTGTGTTAACACTGAAAGAGCTCAGTCCTCTCTTTCACTGCAGAAAAGCAAAAACGATTTGTTGTAATCAGGCAGTCCTAGAACAATCTTTGTCCCAAGACACCGCATCTGACACATTCTTGTCTGTCAGTCTCTGTAAAGGCTTGGCCACTAGAGAAAAGTTGGGTATCCACTGATGACAGTAACACACTAATCCCAAAAATATCCTGACTTCTTTCTGTGTTGTTGGTGGTTTCATTTGAATGGTCACTGAAATTCTCTCTTGTGATACCCTTCTCGCACGTTTCTCAATATGATGACCAAGATATATGAC
Source organism: Calotriton arnoldi (assembly GCA_963921515.1). Lineage (NCBI taxonomy): Eukaryota > Metazoa > Chordata > Amphibia > Caudata > Salamandridae > Calotriton > Calotriton arnoldi. Next base: position 226,213 of record CAWUFW010011349.1, on the reverse strand, counting down.
TTCTCTCAAACAGTATTGCAACTTATTAGGAGACACTTTGGGGCTAATTACGATGTCGGGCGGAAAGCCTCCTCCTGACAGTCGGAATTTCCTCGACCGCGGCGGAACCCTTCCGACAATCTCAGTCGGTTCACATTCCAATCACCCGATTACGATGTTCGCGGTTGGAACGTAAAACCGTTCAGTCATTCGACTCGGTTCCGACCGACTCTCGCAGTATTCGTATCGGCCAGAACCACATCGTACACCCCTATGGACAGCGTTTCCAACCTCGGGATTACGATGTCGGTTTCCAACAGCCTTTCCGACACGAAAAGGCTGTCAGAAAGTGACTTTGGGGGCCCCTAGCAGGGCCCCCTTTACCCTGCAGCCTCCGGTTGGGGGCCGAGGGGGTACCTAATGGACCCCTATGTAAAACCCTGCACTGTGTGTCTGGCACCTTGGGGTGACCGCGACAGGGTGCAGGGTTTCACACACACACCCCATTTCCCCATAGGAGCCGTGTTACAGCCGGTTGTCAGGCAAAACACAAGCTCCCATAGGGAACAATGGGAATCCGACTGAACAGTGTTCGGTCGCATCGTAATTGGGTGGGTGGAACCGCCGACCGTTAGTCAGTCAGTCCCGATTCTGAGTCGGTATCAGGCGGAGGCTTTCTGCCCGACATCGTAATGAGCCCCAAAATGTCCATTCTCAGCCAAGTTGTTTAGCAATGCAATAGTGTCAATTTTGCATTCATTGCCAGTATTTGATGTAACCAGCAGGTCGTCAATATACTGGCCTAGGACAGAGTTACAAGGCATAACCAGAGTCTCCAAATTCTTCTTAAGAGTCTGGTTCAAAATGGAAGGGCTCTCCTGTAGGAGAGTAGGATCTGCTTCACATGGGTACCCCCACTTTTTGCTGATGCTTCACTGTTTTTCGACATTAGTCTGGCTGGGGCCCTGCTAATCAGAACCCCAGCCTAGCTGCTTCCTCTCTAAAATGGTTTCCATGTGCCTTAGGCACATCACTGATTGGAATCTGGAGTGCCCTTATAAGTCCCTAGTATATGGTATACTATGTACCAAGGGCATAGGTACCGCAGAGGCCTGCCAGGGGCTGCAGCATGTATTATGCCACCCCTGGAAGGCCATCCAAACTGACACCACAGGTCTGCTACTGCAGCATGGGTAAGGTGGTGCATGCACCCCTTACTGTGATATAGGTTACCTATATCACTAAATACATACACACATATAAACCTATAAGTCGCTCCTAAGGCAGGCCTTATCAATCCTAAAGGCAGAGTGCATGGTTCCTATGTGAGAGGGTGCCCCTGCATGAGCAGGGCCCCTCTGCAGCGTTCGGAGACCATCTCTGATGCTGTTTGTAGTGCAGCCTGACCATATACTCTTAAGCGCATTATAACCTCGCGGTAAAATGCTAACTTTGGAATGGCTGCACCTAAACATGTCGTGTTTGGTGTCAAACATCTTGGAATACTACCCCCGCCAATTCTGGTGGCGGGGTAGCATTCCACCCTTCTAGAGGGAAAGACATGTTAACTCTAACTAGCCCGGTAACTTCTTTCCAAAGCCCTGGCATCACAAAATGGATGCTGCTGCCACAGACACGAGTCTGGCCTCCTGCTGCTGGACGAAACTCCGGCAGGGGAGGCCTGGACAATAGGTTTCCTGTCCCAGGGAGGTGTGACCACCTCCCCAGACAGGATAATGTGTATTGGGGCTGGGCGGGAGCACCATCTGTGTGCTTTGAAGTCCTGCACTGGGGGCACATTTGGTGTCCCTAGTGCATACCCCAGTTCAAACCGGATCAGGGGCTTCCAGCCCCTGCTTTGGCGTGAACTGGACAAAGGGAAAGGGGTGTAGCCACCCTCTGCCCTGACCCACCCATAGGTGGGGCCACAGAGTAGTCCAACCCCTATCCTTAGTATAAGTATAGGAACCCAGTCCTTAGGACTTTAGATTATCCCTGGACGAAACTCTGAAACTGAATCCTGGACCTTCGACGCTCTACTCACGATTAGAGGACAGAAGAATCTCCCTTGGGGTCAAGGAGTGACTCCCCTGCTTGGCAGGCACCAAAGAAGCATCTGTCCAGTTCGCATTTCTGAAGCTCCTGTCGGACGCCGAAGTCATCGCATCACCAGAGGTGGATTCTCAGACTTCCCCGAGGCTACCCTGAGTTCCCAGCAAAGCTGAGGCCTGTGGCTATCGTGGGTGACTTGAGACCGTGACCCCTGGACACCGAGCATATTTGTAAGTGCATCCTCTTCTGGGTCTCCCAAGAAGTCATGCTTTGGGCTCCGAGTAGCCCTAGCCTCCAGCACTACCTGCACCGAAGATCACTGGCCCCCACTCCACGAGTGTTCTGTAAGCCAGATCCACGTGCGGCGTCACAAGGCTCCTTCGCGGTACCTAGCCCGTTGGCAAGTAGCCCTTAACAAAGGCCAATCTTTTCCTAACTTGGCATCCTGGTTGCTCCAGGCCTGCCCTCACTTACCCTTGCTGGGTGAGTTCCCCAGACCTTGCTGGTCTGCACCATCGACGATCTTCCTCTGCATCAAGACTTGCCGTTGCCAAGGCTTGTTGGGTCCAATCCGGTCGCTGACACCTCAGCACTCGACAAACATCGTGTACCAGTCTGAATCCTGCTCCTGGTTGCCGACAACACCTCCTGGACCTCGTGGCTGAAGAGTCAAGACGACCATCAACGCACCTGAAGCACTCGACATCGGTGGGCATCTGTCCATCGCCTTCCTGGTCACTGGCTAGTGACCCAGACTCTGTCCCCTCTGCTTTCAGGTTCTTCAGAACTCCGATCCACTCTTGGATCCACCCGGACACTTTTCACTTGGTCGCCAGCAGCACTTTGCAGCAGATCGCCATTCAAATCGACGACGAAACCCGACCCCGAAAGGCACCTGTGCACCCGGCTTCCCTGGGTGAGGTAACACGAGTACTCCGGTGCTCCCGTGGGTAGAGACTCTTCAAAGTCCCAGATCTCAAAGGGTTTGGTCCAAGTCCTCTTTTAAGTGTCCCTTTTCTCTAATTTCCCGATCACGACTTTCTCCATAGAAGTCAACGGCGTATCGCGGTTGTGTATTTACACTGCACGCGTCTCCCGTGGGTCCCCTGTGTCACTACCTTGGGTGGTTCCTTGTGGTCCAAGCACTTCTAGAGGCTCTAGGCCTAGTGTCTAGTTCAGTCGTGGTTCGCATACCACTTTATTGGTATATGGTTTGGTACGCCCCTAGGGCCCAAACGTGTATTTGTGCTATTACTGTGTTTAAATAACTTCTAACTTATGTATTTCGAACTCTAGCCTCATAAAGAGACTAGAGGGGTGTGTTTAGCAATAAATACATATATTTTGAATATATACCTGGTGTGGTGCTCTTTCATTTGGTCACTCAAGAGATTATAGACTGGTAAAACAAGCTGCTTTACATTCCTTCAAGACTTAGCCTGAAGGCTGCTCTCCATAGCTACCACTAGGATAGCTTTCAATAAGGTTGTCTTTAACCTATCTCCAATAAGGGGTTGTTTGGACTGGTGCAAGGTGCCCACTATAACTAGTGGACAGCATATGCCAGGCCAACTTCTCACATCTCCCTATACCCTTGTGGGACTCAGCACCATGCCAAAACACGGTTGCTAATCCAGAATGCAAAAAGGAACTGACTGTCCTCATGCAAGTGTATGGAGAAGAATGCCTGGCACAAATCAATAACGGTAAACCACTCAGCCTCACATGGAATTTGAACAGAATTACAGGAGGATTCGGTACCACGGGACAACAAGGAATCACAATATTATTGATCTTGCAAAGGTCCTGCACTATGCGATACTAACCACTAAGTTTCTGCAGGCATATAAAGGGGGAATTACATGTCCTTGGACTCTCCATGATTTCTTTCAATATGCCCTGCTGGATCATTGTCTTGATCACTGGAATTATTCTGGGATTGTTTTAGGGGTCAAATTATACTGAGGTGTTATGGGATATTCCACATTCAGTTTTACCTGTATTCAGACAGGCTCAACTCCTTTAATGAGTCCAATGTCCTTACCTGAAAAATCCCAAACGTCTGGCCTCACTGAATCTCTGAGATCCAGAGGCAGATCTTCTGTTGTCATCATCAGAAACATTTCTAATGATTGAATTTTGATTTACTTGAAGGCAATGTCCCCATCATGGGTTTGTAGCTGTATTCCTTTCGAAGTACAATATATAGTGCAATTCAGTTTGCATAACAAATCATGTCCTAACAAACTCACAGGACTCGAATCACATACCACAAGCTGATGATTATCCTCAAAACTCCCTATTTTTACAGGGACATCCTCAGTAATGGGGTTTCTCGTTTGTTGATTAGCAACTCGGATAGTTCTTCTCGAGAGGGATAGATTTCGGACTTCCACTGATCTGACAGTGGAAGGGGTAGCGCAATTATCAACCACAAATGATACATCGTAGACATTAACCTCAGCATCTATGAATGGGCCACTCTGATCTACCTCCAAGACTTCACCAAGCATGCAATTCCCCCCTTCCCAGGCACCGTCAGGAAGACGGATCAATGCCAACATCACCACCTGTCTCAAACATAGGAAACTGTTGTTAAAGATTATTATTCTGTAGCGCATTCTGATTCAAATTCGGGACATGGTTTGATGAAAATCTGGAAACATTAGTTGCTTGCTGCGGCATCGGAGGTTGGGGACCAGCATCACTGGGGATTGTGGTACATTAAAATTCCGAGATCTAGGTCTTGGTACATTCTGTTGTTGCATGACATTACTATCTGAGGTTGTACAAATCTTGGATTTTGACCCTGATTTGTAGGATTAAGACAACATTTTCGCTTCCAGTGCCCCAGCCTTTTGCAGTAGTGACATGGATTAGACTTCTTCAATGTAGCTACATCCATTCCAGTACTCGGATCAATAGGGACACCCCGACCTCTATCCTAGTGACTGAAATACAGCTCTAACCTGCATCACCAGAGCTCCCTGCTGATACCCCCACTTTTTGCCTGGTGTTGTTATGGATTTGACTAGCCTGACTGGGCCCCTGCTAATCAGGACCCCAGTCTCTGTGCTTCCTCCCTAAAGCAGACATGGTGAGTACTTAGCTACCCTCCAGATTGGCTGCTGGGGTACCCTTGTAAGTGCCTAGTATATGGTACCAAGGTACCCAGGGCATAGGTACACCAGGAGTCTTCCATGGGCTTAGGCATGTATTATGCCACCCATGAGAGACCACTCAAATTGTGACTGCAGGCCTGCCATTGCAGCCTGTGTAAGCTGGTGCTAGCACCACTTACAACAGATATAGGTTTTCCTATATCTGAGGTCACTACAATTAAAACCTATAAGTCACCCCTAAGGCAGGCCTTTCAATCCTGAAGGCAGGGTGCTGGGTCCTAAGTGTGAGGGTGCTCCTGCATGAGCAGGCACCCCTACAACCTTCGGAGTCCATTCTTCTGGGTTGTAAGTGCATCAGCCATTATGACATATAGAGTGGCCATGCACCATTACGCGATGACCATCTCTAAACTGACTGTAACGAACCCTGTCATGTTTGGTTTTAAACATGTTGGAATCATACCCCTACACCGTAGATGGTGTGGGAGGTATGATTCCATGCATTGCAAAGCTCCTCCGGGAGGCCCTCAGTGATCCCGGTACCAGACTTCCAGAGCCAGACAGTAAGCTAGGGCTGCTGCATACTAGAGACACATTTCTGCCCTCCTGCTGCTGAGCCAATCTCGAGCAGGGGAAGGCAGAACAATAGATATCCTGTCACAGGGAGGTGTGACCACTTCCCAGACAGGGTTTAGTGTATTGGGGCAGAGTGGGTGTGCTTGCCAGGGCCACTGAGACTGTTTGAAGGGCACATTTGGTGCCCTCCTTGCATATTCCAGTTCAAACTAGTTCAGGGAGCCATTGGCTCCCGCTCTGGCATGAAACTGGACAAAGGACATGGGAGTATCCTCCCCACTGTCCAGCCCCTCCTTTGCGAGGGACCCCTGAATCATCCCAACCCTTTCCCAAGGGTACTTAAGGGCTTACCTGTGGGTGGGTCCCTAGATTTGTTGTGGGACAAGATTCAGATCATACACCACTTCAACTTCGACCGTCTGGACACTCTGGACTTTGCTGGACTTCGCTTTGGGAACCGAGACTGCACCGGGGAAGATCCTACTGCTCCTGGTCTCGTCATACTGCTGGTCTTCCGCAATGTCTGTGTCCGTGCTCCATATAGGTTCTTCACCAGGCCTGTGGACACCCAAGTCACCCGAAGGAATCTCCCTTGGAGTGAAGGAGTCACTCCCCTGCATCTGCAGGCACCGCAATGCAGCTGACTGGTCTGCTGATCCTGGGCTCCCACAGATTCTGAAAGGCTCAGCAAGACAGGTGGTGGTTCTGCAACTCCCTTGAGTCCTCCGCTGTCCTCTCGCCAAGTTTGAGGCCAGTATCCTTTGTCAGAACCGCTGGAACAGAACCCCTGTGCACCGCGTCGACTTGCAGTTGCCAAGGATTGTTGGCTGTCTCTTCCAGAGATCTTTGGGCTCCAAGAAGCTCCTACCTCAAGCATCCTCTTCAGCCAAGATGCTTGCCTGCATCACATCCTCTGCACCATGGGCCTTCATCCTTTTTTTTAGCCTCATTTATTTTCAATATGCTTGAATTCAAGAATGGAAATCTTCCTCCCAGCATGGATAGCCTGATATTTATGGGAATTTCCGGTCACTCCACACGGAGAGATAGGATGCTTAGATCTCCGGAAAAACAGAGCCCTTACGGCTTTATCACAGTGGGTCAATTCCCGATCTTGATTCCTTACATGGAAATATTCCATTTATATCCCCAAACCATTGGGGACTGATTATAGCATATTTGTTTAATCATTGGACCCAGCAGCATAAAAAAATTAAAAAAATACCTATACCCATGCACCATCATGTATCCCATATTAAAACCATATATGAAACAATTCATTCTTCTTGGTTCTATATCCCAATATTTAATTCTAACCGTCGAAGTTCCTCTCCACCCAATTATCCCAGATTTCCCAAAATTTGTTTTTTTGGTTTAATACCGGATTGATCTAAGTTTGATACCCTCTGAATGGAATGAATCCACTCATCTTCTGTAGGGGGGCAGGCTAAAATCCATTTAATACACAGTTCTCTTCGAGCCAACAAAATCATGGTGAAAAACAGTGCTCTATGTTGTTTTGTTAAAAAACCACCCTGTAGAACCGTCGGTAATATCCCAAATATTATAGCGGTAGTTGTTAATGTTATATCAAACCCCATAACATTTGAGATGGTCTTACCTATTTTCTGCCAGAAAGGGTTTATTACCGGGCACCTCCAGAACATATGCACTTCATTTGCTTTATCCTCTCCACATTTCGGACACTTTTTAATTTCTTGCCTTCCCATTTTCGATAACTTCTGAGGTGTCCAGTAGGCTTTGTGTACTGTGAAGAGGTGATTTTTTTTTAGCGGTGCAGCATTTACATAAGACCATAAAAAAGACACGGATACTTGCCCGATTTTTTCGAGGTCTGCATCCGGCAGGTCCTTCTTCCAAATTTCATTGAATGAGGCCTGCATATCTTCTCCCTCGTGGACTAATAGCCAGTACCACTCTGATATTTCTTTGGGCTTTGTTTTGTAAGAGCAGATGTTCAAAGCCAGTCCCGAGTTCCCTTTTAGCTCTTTACCTACAGATCTTGCCCAACTACTCAGTTGATAGTATTTAAACTTAGATACTGAATTCGCACAAACCGCCAAAAAATGGGGCCAGGAAATCAATTCCGCTTCAGCAATCAACTGCCCCCAAGTAGTAATACCGCACTCGCGAAGAGGGGTTGCAAGGGCATCTTCCAGACACACAGGCGTTCCGGGGAATCCCAGACTGGTGCTACTTCGTTGTAGTAAGGTATCTTAAGCAGACACCTGACCTGAGCCCAAAGCTTCATGGCTGCAATCAGTACCTTTAATTTGACCCTCTTAAAATATTTTGGATGGCCAAATTTTAACAAAAAACACCCAGCTTGTTGAGAGAGCTCAAATGTAAGGGCTTTGAAGAGTGGAGAGAAAAATTCACTTTCCAATAATAGTTGTCGAAAAAAATTTAAATGAAAAGTGCAAAAGTATAAGAAGAGGTCGGGGGTTGCTATGCCTCCATAAGCTTTTTTCTTTCTAAGTTTCCTTAAAGCAATTCTAGGGTTTTTATTTCCCCAGATGAAACTTGAAAAAAGCCCCTGCACCTTTTAAAACCATTTTCTTGGAAAGTCTAGGGGAATGGAATTAAATAAAAACGTGTACTTTGGTAGAATTGACATTTTCAGTAAATTAGATTTGCCTAGTAGTGAAAGTGAAAGTCCCCCCCATGATTGTAATTGTGTGGTAACTTTATTTGTAACTTTTTCGAAGTTTATCAGCGCTATTTTGTCGATGTTTTGGACTATTTGTATGCCTAGATACCTAATCTCCTTCTTTATGTAAGTACTCTTAAAATTGATGTTCCATTTCATTAATTCAGTTTTTTGTTGATTAATGCTATACCCAGAAACCTTGCCAAAGCTATCTATTTTGGCCCAGATCTCTGGAAATGATCTTTCTATATCACTGGTGTAAATTATAAGGTCATCTGCATAGAGTCCTATTTTTTTCTCCCATCCATTACAGGTGAAGGGGATGATGTTCTGACAGGTTCGCAATATGCACGCTAGGGGTTCAATATAAAGGTTAAAAAGTAAAGGAGACAGGGGACACCCCTGTCTAGTACCCCTTCCTATTTGTATTGACCTAGATAATTTCCCGTTAATCAAAATTTTAGCCGTGGGATTTTTATAAATGGCTTTAATTGCTGTCAAAAACTTTTCGCCTAGATCGAACCGTTGGATTACTTTAAACAGAAAAGACCATTTAACCCGATCAAAATCTTTGGCAGCATCGAGTGTCATAGCTGCCAAAGGGATTTTATAAGTCTGGGCCATATCTATTGCCACAATAAAATCGTGGGTCAGTTCGCTAAGTTGCCTCCCTTGCATGAACCCTTTCTGGTCTGAATGTATTAAACTACCAATAACTTTATCTAGGCGTTTAGTAATGATCTTAGTATAAATCTTATGATCACAATTCAAAAGTGAAATAGGTCTATAAGACTCACATAATCTAGGATTTTTATCTGGTTTTAATATGATTGTTATTATGGCCTCTTCCGACGACTTTGGGGGGCTCTGACCTTCAAAAAAACAAGAATTAAACAACTGAAGGAGGAAAGGAGCAAGTTCCTCTTTTAAGATAATATATAACTCATTGGGGATTGAATCAGGGCCAGCCGATTTCCCCTTTTTTAGGGAGTTAATCGCTTGGAGAATCTCTTCTCTTGAAATAATGGTGTTTAATTTATCTTTTTCATCTCTATGGAGTATAGGGAGAGCTACATCTGACAGGAATTCCTCCGTTCTTTCTTCCTCGAGTGATGAGTCATCAGTATATAGGTTCTGAAAAAATTGGACAAAAGCCTCCTCTATTCTAGAGTCTTCTGAGATGATGTTACCCGAACTTAAACAACGAAGATCTCTAATCCAGTTTCTGGTCTGTTCCACCTTAGTTTTCCACGCCAGAAGTTTACTGCAACCCTCCCCATAATCATGATGTGCTAATCTACTGGCATCCCATTTTTTTTTATTTGAATTTCTAAAAAGTCAGCCAGCTTTTGTTTCGCAGAATTTAATTCTCTAATAATATTAGTATTCTCCTGATCTTGTTCTAAGTGTTCCTGTGACAACTGTACTTTCGCTTCCAAATTTTTAGTCTCTTCTTTAATCTTCTTAGAGTGGGAAAATGATATAGCTGTTAAAATGCCTCGAAGGTAGGCTTTATACGTATCCCAAATTACTTGAGAGGAGGCTGAGTTATTGTTAAATTCAAAGAAATCCTTTGTTTCCTCCTTCAGTTTATCAATTACTTCCCTTTCCTGTAATAATGCTCGATTGATGGTAAATCTTCGGGGGGGAGAGCTCACCTCCAATACCTGTTCCAACACAACTGCCGAGTGATCGGACATATGTTCCGGGACATGACTAATGAAGGTAATGTTTTTACTTGTGGCAATATCCACAAAAAAAAAGTCAATTCTAGAGCGGTGTCCACACTTTTTGTTATAAAAGGTGAACCTTCCCCCCGAAGTCTTAGACTTTTGGGCCCTCTCTCTCCAGATATCTACAAGCCCTATATCAGACATTAATTGTCTCAGGGCACTTCTCATTTTCTGAGTGTTAACTCCTACTCTAGTTGAGGTAGAGTCTTGACTTTGATCAAGGACTAGGTTAAAATCCCCCCTAGTATAACTCGATCATTTATTTTCGATAAATGGAAGAGTACAGTGTATAGAGTGGCCGAATCGTCCTGATTTGGCCCATAATAATTAACAAAGGTTATCCATGTGCCAGACATCTTGGCTCTGGCAGTTACCCACCTTCCCTGTGGATCCACCATACACTCCCCTAAGATGGCATGGGCAGATTTTTTGATTAAAATGGCGACCCCTTTTACTGTGCATGATTGTGTTGTACAAATACAGTGCTAAATCCACTTTTGTTGTTTTAGAACTACTTCCCACTCCTCTTTGAGTAAAAGTGATTCCTGAACCATGATTACATTACACTCAGACAATCTTAAGTACTCTAATATTCTTTTTCTTCTTGAGGGGACCCTTAACCCATTAACGTTCCATGTCATGATTCTTATTTTATTTAATTTTCCATTATTAGTAAGAGACAGCCCTGGGCACATTAAATTCACTATCATCTATTTTTTATGAAGAAAAAAAAACCCATCGGGACCTATGATCTACCTTATGCCATAAGTCAATAAATGAGGACATTTTTTTTTTGTTTTTTCTCCCATATGCTCCCCCACCCTATGTGTGAAATTTTTATATTTTCTCTTTTGTATGTGACCCCCCTCCCTTGGGAAACCCTCCCTTTCTGCTACTAGAGGTAAAATTAAAAACCTCTAATTTTTAGGCTCTTTCTCTGGTCAGGCAAATAAATTTTCATTTGGATGTGCCCTTTATTTGTTTTATCAGATCATTTGCATCTTCCGGATCTTTAAAATTAAACATTTTGTTGTTCCACATTACCTTGAGGGAAGCAGGGAAGCGTAGATTTGCTGTGGCCCCCAGATTTCTTAATTCCTGCATCGATTTCCCCAACTCCCATTGTTTGTCTTGGGTAATGTGAGAAATATCTGATCTAATGCGGAACGACCACTCAGCTCTCTTATATATCCCTGCTTTTAATCCTGCTGTTAAGATCTTTTCCTTGAGTACATACGTTTTAAAATTCACTAAAATCCTCCTAGGATTTTTTTTTCCAGGTCTTTTTGAAAATGGATCCCGATGTACTCTTTGTATATCCTCTTCAAGAAGTTGTTTCTCTATTTCAGGGTGCAGTTCTATAAGTAGATTAATTATAAAAGTTCTAATATCTCCGCCCTCCACATCCTCCGGTATATTCAGGAACCTGATATTATTTCTCCTTGCATTATTCTCCAAACTTTCCATCTTTTCCAGTAAGGTTTTATCTCCTCTTTTTATTACTTGAATTTCCTTTATATTTTCTTCTACTTGCTTTGTAAGTTCCTCTACGGCTAACTCCACCACCCCAACTCTTCCGGATATATCAATCAACTTAGCCTCTAGAGATTCACAAGCCGTTTGTATTTTTAGTTGATTACTTTCAGAGACAGCAAATTTGTCTCTTATTTCTGTTAATAGAGTCGTTAATAGGCCCTCTGTGTTGGAATGATCTCCTATAGAACTTGCTGATATTAAAGTTCTTTTAAGGCCTTGCTCTTCTGCTACCGTATTATCGCATCGAGGAGGGTTTAGTAGCTCCGTATTCTGGCCTTTCACCTGAATCTCTATTCCACTAGGCTGGGTAGCCCTATTCTCTATTTTAGACCTAGGGGGTGAAGAAGGTGAAGAAGGTGAAGAGGGTGAGGGGATACTGGCACTAGCCCCTTCATCAGCTAATCGGGCTAGAAGTTCAAATCTATTTTCTAGACCTATTGGCTCCATTAGTTTGTTAGAGATAGGTGAAGTTTCCTGAATTTTAAAATATGATCTGAGAGAGGGTGTAACACGGGAGCTACTTATGTTTGGTTTGAGGTGTTTTTTCGCCTTTTGCCGAGGGGGTCTTTCCAAATGCGGGCTTTGTATTGCAGGCCGTACCTAGACTTTCAGTGACTTTAGAAGTTTTAATTTGTGCTTGTATTTTGGGTGCTGAGCCTCTGTTATCTGACTCGTGGGAGGGAAGGCTCCCCCAAATATCCCTACTTCTAAGGGTATATCTGTTTGGTCTGTTAGAGCCTGCGCTTGTGCCCTCCACTTGCCTCTCCTCTTGCTTTCCCTCCCCGGACTCCCTCGCACAACTTTCAATTTAGGCCCCCAGTCTCGTCCCTTCCTCCTTACCGAGGTCATCAGTAGAGGCCATCCATCCGATCCTTTTTCCTTTCGGTTAGTCAGAACTCTCCCTTCATCCTTAAACTCTAATCTGCATTTACTGACGTTTTGTGATTCTTCAGGAATTATTATACCGGTTTCAAACCGAGGGTCCCGATGTGGACAAAAAGAAGCTGGCGACCGACTCCCGTCGCTCCTCAAACTTATCCCAGCAGCCGCGCGTCTCCCGCATGCGATCTTTTCTGCCGCCTCTAACCAGCGGCCTCCCCGCGTTTCACCCCCTCCTCCGACCGCCACCTCTGCGCTCCTGCGTCAAAAAAAAACCAACCGGAAACTTTCCCCCAGTTTTTTCCAAATGAAGTACTCACAGCCAAAGGAAGCCAAATGAAGTGCCAATCTCCGCCGGTAAATAAACCAAACAGATACTCTCTGCGTTTATTTCTTCCAGACAGCGTCCGCATTTACTTTTATATCGCTTATATGCCAACGAGCCGCTCAGATGCCCTCAGAGCAAAGCAGACCCCCAAGAACAACCCAGGACAGACCCGCAGACCCGCAGAAGCAGTCCTGCACTACCCCCAGCCGAGACCGCCCCAAACGCCGCGGCCGACGCCGACCACCTCAGGGCGTTAACCAAACCAACCGCAATTGAAGATGCTGCAGCCACCGTCCTCCGTACCCTCCGTCGAGCCGCCACAGCCGAGCAGAGCCCGAACCGGAGATCCGCGTCGGAGATCGGAGATCGAGGATCCGAAATCAGGTCGCACAAAAGAGCCGGCCCACACCGGTAAGCACATCCAGTCTTTTACCGTTTTACAGAAACATGCCTTAAACAGAGAGAGAGCCTCTGAACGCCACTAACCGACGGCCGCCATTTTCCCCAATCTGCTGTCTGACCTTCTTGCTCGAACCTCCTACTGAGCCATTTGTGGCCTCCATCTTTTCTTGAGCTGCTCGAGGTCCTCTTGCGACTCATGTGCCTTCGACCTGTGGGTCCTTTCGAGGATATTCTTTGGCACCAGTGGGCTCCCCTGCTTGCTTGGGGCCTGCTCCAACTTACCTGCACGAGGTGAGTACCTTGGACCTTGCTAGTCCCGACACTGCACCTTTTTAGTCAACTACATTGTTTGCCGCTGCCAAGACTTGCTGGTGCCCCTACCGGACACTGACACCTTGGCGCTCGACCTCCAAAGTGGGATAGCTCGTAAATGGCTCCTGGTCTTCTACAGTGTTGCCTGGTTCGCACAGCTGCAACTTACAGGGTACTGTCAACCTCTCCTGCATCTCTGACCTCGGTGGGCATTTGTCTTCCGTGCATCCTGGTCACTCTAGAGGTATCTGAACATCTCCTCTAAACAAATCTCATACAACTTCAAAACATTTCATTTTCAGTGGTTCATTTCAATACAAAGTCAATATTTACTCCAAGGTGTCATTCCAACTCACCAACCAATAAAAGCACAACACTTCATGACGTAGGCAGCCAATAACACCACAGCTTTACACCAACTGACCAAACCGAGCGGGGCATGCTGTGATGACAATCTCACTCCTCGCAGCAGCTCACCCTCCTTTACAATTTTCACGCATACACTCTCTTCAGCAAAATGACAAATACAATGCAATAACAACAAATAACAATTGTCTGCTTTACTAAAAGATCGACAGAAATCAATCATGCAAGATTAACTCAAACACACGTTCAAATGAAACCTCGTCCTGTGGGGAATCACCCTCATCAGTGTAGCTTCCCTCTGTGCAAAAGGTCTGCTACACTAATCGTACCTCACTTTCACACAAAAGGTAAACGTCCCTATCTCAATTGGGCTGTTGATGACGTCTCACGACAAGCCCCACAAAACCTTAGCAGACAATTACAATACAGTGTGTTCTACACTTTTTTAATATCATCCCAGGATCTTAGGTCTCGTTAGACCCAATAACAACTTCTCCACATAAGCACTACGCTCACATCATCCACTAAACATTACCACATCATATCACGTAATCTCCGCAAGACACTCCACAATTATCATAAACTAAGCATAAGACGTTTGCACACAACCTTATTGATACTCACTCCTCCGCTGTTATAACTCGCTTCTGAACCACTGGAACATCACCAATTCTCCAAGTCGAAACATGGGCACTAGAGCTTGAAATGGGATCTGGACTAATCATACAGTGACAATTTACTAACCCCCTTACTTCAGGTGCTAACCATCCTTGGTATGCTTCAATCTGAGAACATTCTTGGACGTTTCTTCCAACTTGGTTCTGGTCAATAAACCTTTGTAGCAGCCTGAGAGGAAAAGAGGTTAACAACAATTCAAATCTCCAAATACAATGTGATCATTAAGACCACACAATAAAAGCCTGAGTCAATAACTTGAAGTTAAAGATTCATTACAAACTCAAAGCCAGAGTAATATAAATCAATCTCAAAAACATGCTTTAGAAATATAGCATTATTAAAGGAAGGCCATCACGCCTTATAATATTGTTCCTCAACAACAAAGAGCATATAAGTATCTCCATTGCATCGATGCAAAATATGAGGAAAAGGACCTGATGGCTGGATGAATGATTTCGATCCTTCTTCCCATACATGGAAAAGATTTGCAGCATCTAATAAGCCTTACACTAAACTAAGGCTAGGGAAGACCCTGCTAAACCAAGAAAGCACGAAAGGTGTCAGCATCATAACCTCTGTAGAAGTTCTAAGGTAAGGAATCATGTATAGCATGAAGCCACACAGCCAAAGAAGTCAAGAGAGGAATGTACCTCTGAAGGCAATCTGACTAACCCCAAGGTGGGTTCTCTAATTAAAATGCACAAAGAACATTCAAGAAAAGCATGACCTCATACACATCTCAGTATCTCTCAGTTCCCCAGAAACGAACTTGGCACCTTGAGCACTACTCCCATATTCCAGTCTCTGCTTTCAATGCATTCTTGAGTTACTCCCTTCGTCCGATAGCACCAGCTGGTAAAAGTAACACTCCCTTTGTTCTTGATTAAAAGTGTTCAACCTTGCCAGTTTTTCTTCTCAGCCTCACTATCTCAGAAAAACAATGTGCTTTTTACTAACTAAAAAGTGCCTTTGGTCTGCACCTGCAGAGGAGAAAATATGCAGAAAAACAACTTTCATGTTAGTATTAAAGGTCTCAATGATAAGCATAAGGGTCAGCATCATGCTAACTTAACATTTCTTCTTTGGATACATATTAATTCTACAACCTACATATATCCCAATAAATGAAATCTTTAATATACAAATCAAACCATCTTATATGGTACTCTTATATGATGCACTATATCTGATACATGTATTATTAAACGAATACAACAACTAGTCACTTTTTATGAAGCAAGCATTGAACACACATATAATTAGTTTTCACTAATCCTTGGCGAGTGCACTGCATTCGATGCATTTTAGCGCACTATAGAAGACATTTTTGAAAAGGAAAACGTTAGTATGCACACACACACAAACACACACACGCACACACACATATATATCAAAAACACACAATAAATGCACGTGCCATATATTTAGTGCATCATATTTCATTTGTATTATGGCATCACATGAGTATATAAGGCAAAATGGAAATGCATATGTGGACTAGCCAAACGTAGAAGGATGGAGCTAAAACTTTGCTACTCCAATATGAAGACAATCTCTCTCTCGGGGTAGGGGTAAGTTGGCTGAATCCCAGATCATGCACGGAGTGACTAAGAGCATTAGTAAACAGCTGAAAATGTCCCTTTCACTTCGCACCAGAAAAAAACTGGTGCGGTATGCAAGGGGTGGTGGGGAAGAAAGATGGCGGCTGCCTGAGTCATCAGTGCTGGGGCTCCCTGACCAGATGTGGAATGACAGAAGAATGGACTAAGAAATTCACGTGTAACCCCAGAGATTCTAATGGAAGTCGTGATAGCGTAGATACTTGCAGCACAAAATTCACAGCTCTGTATGAACCATTGTGGGATAGCCCTGCACTGGGCCGAGCTGCTCTATGCCTGGAGGCAGCAGCTGGGCGAGGTGGTGGATCACGCAGACTGCAGAGGCTGCTTGTCGCTTCTCGCTATTCCGGAAATGGGTCCAAAGGCTGTCAGCGGGGGTAATGTAAAAAGAAAGGCTGCCGCCCCCCAGACGTCTGAGACGCCGGTGGACCTGCATCCCGGAGCATAAGTACAACAAAAGTGTCAGCAGCGGCGCGGAGGAATGGGCAAAGGCTCTTCCCCTCCGTCCCTGTCACACGGATGGAGATCATGGTAGAGTGGAAGGGGAAAGGTGGGGCCGAGCCTTATCAACGCCCGCCTGATTCATCTGTACTGGAGCTGCTTTGAGCCTCCACTGGGGCGACTGCAACTCCCTCCCCCCTGCACCAACATGAGGAGACTGCCAGGGATCAGCTGGCACTGAATCTGGAAGAGGTGAATCCACTGTTGCCGCGTACCTGCAAGGAAGTGGAAATTCCATGCCAGAATGAGCCAATCGATAGAGCCAAGGTAACTTGTCCACTTCCTTGCCTATAATGGAGTGTAAGGCTGAAGGTATGGAAAATGATCTTGCACAGACCCAACTTCAGAATACAGAGCTTGAGGTAGCAGGGAAGGGGCTAGGTTGGCTAGCCCAGTAGGAGGCCAAGTTGGAGGGTCGGAGGGGGGGTACGCCACCCTCAAAGTATAGCTAAAACACATCAAAGGGCTCGGAAAGGGCACCAGTCACTGACACACCCCTCGGGACTAGACAACGAGTTAAATGAGCAGGATTTTGAGTCTAATGATTTTGAGTCTAACGATTGTTTCTTTTCACTGTCTGATGAGGCATGGTCAGCAGATGGGTCTGGGTTAGGCTCACTTACTGAATTCAGTGATAATGAAAGCATACCTGGCACGAGCGGAGCCGGTGGTAACAGCCCGTAAAGTGGTCAGGAATCAAGGACGATCTAATCCACATAAGAAAGATCTAAAATGGGGCTATTCACCCATGGAGCAGTTGGTTGGTACTACAATAACCTCTCTTCAAGATGGTCCTAGCCCATTACCTCTGACCTTGGATACTATCCTACAATGCATACTGCTGCATTGTGAGGAAACCCGACAGGATAGTCGTCGATCTCAAGCAGCTATATGCAAACTGCAAGGAACAGTCAGAAAGGTGGTGAAGACATGTAGCGCCATTGGCGAATGATTGACTAGTCTTGAAACTAGAGCAGAGGCTCTCAAGAGTGGCTTGGCTGGTACCTGAGAGCAGACACAGTTAGTGGACATCCAGTGGAAACATGAGGACCAAGAAAGTGGCAACAACGCAATAATCTACAGATCCTTGATGTCCCGGAGGGCAAGGTAAGGGTCTGATGCCTGCACATATGTTGTGGACATGCTGGCTAAAGCTTTTCCAGATTTGGAAGGCTGCAACTGGTCTCTGGAAGTGCAGAGGGCCCATTGGGTGCCATTTACTTTAAAACAACCAGCTCGATCAGATAAGAAGCCCAAAGCAATTTTAATGTATTTTGGTAACCTTTTTTTGATGCTATCTATCTTTGAGAAGGCCAGACCTGAAGCTCAACGTAATGTGGGAGGTTTTTCATTTTTTGTCAGGGCAGACTTTTGCCATTATACAGTTGAGAGGCGATGGTGATTACAACAGCTGATCAAACCATTTCAAGATAAGGGAGCTCAAGGTTATTTGTTAATCCCTGCCCACCTGAAAGTGATACAGGGGATCAGACTCAGTTTTTCACTTCAGAGATTAAAGCAAAATAAGTTCTAGAGGGGTTAGGTTTTTAACCGCCACCAGAGATACTAGTGAAAGGGGCTAGATGTAAGTTTCAGCGCTATTATGGGGTGATATATGTCAAGGGGAATATTTTCTTTTTGACCACTGCTAAGTTTCACTCAGGGTTTGTTTTTGCTTACTTGTTTGTATTGGTATAAGGGTGGTTTACTATTGGGCAGAGCACTGGTCAGGGAGCCTGCTCTCAATTACTACAGATCGATGGTCGGTCTGCTTGCTTTTCAGGGTTTTGCCGGGGGCCTCGGACTAGAAGGAAGGGCTAGCGAGGGGGGCAGAAGGGTTGGGCAGGGTGGAGGGATAGGGGGCACCAAGGTGGAAAATCCAGTGAGTGAGTGTAGTAGGTTATTTGATAGGTTTAAATTAATTCTGGGCGGTGAACTCTGCTCTGCTCGCGGAGTTTGAAGAGTTTTATGCACTCCGCGTTACGCGGAGCTCGCAGAGTTCCGAAAAACTTCTCTCGCTGAGTTTTTTCCCTTGCTCGTGTTCATCAACATCAAGTTGACGAGCGCGAGCGAGGAAAATTCACCTCCCGGCGAGATTTTTCCTTGTTCGCGATCGTCAACATCAAGTTGGCGAGCGCAAGCGTGGAAAATCAACCTCCCGGTGAGATTTCTCAAAGCGTCCGGTCAGATTTCTCATTGTGAGAGGTCCCGTATGCTCGCGACCACTCGCGTTGAGAAACCGCCCGCTCGCGTTGAGAAAGCTGCTGCTCGAGTAAAAATCTACTCGAGCAGCAGAAAGGAAGCAGCGCCCGCTTGCGCTGTGCATGATGCCGTTCGCAATGATTGCACAGTGCGGACAAGCACCTGGCACTGAAAATCACTGCGAACTGCATTTATCTAAAGAAACTCTGCCACTCGCGGAGCTCCGCGTAGTGTGGCGGAGTTTTTTTGCACTCCGCCCAGGCTTAGTTTAAATATGGCAGGTTTGGGTAGGCTGCAAAGGTTGTTAATTTATTTCTATTGTTTAAATGGGTAAAATACATATATGCTCAATAAATGTGGGGGGCTTAAATTATAAGACCAAAAATGTAAGGGTGGCTGAGGTATTAAGATCCCAAGGCACGGTCATAATATGTCAGGAGGAGACACATATTCCATGGGGCAAGAGGGAAATCTTGATGATTCAGGGATATACCTTAGTGGCATGTTCAACCCAAACCTCTACTATCAGGGGGGTTGCTATTCACGCTAGGAACAATATGGGACCAGCAAAATGAGTATAGGAGGATAAGTGGAGTAGGTGGGCTGTTGCTGCGCTGCCTGTGGGATTGATGGTTTGCATCATTTATAGTTCGAATCAGGGCAACCCTAAGGTACTGCATGACTTAGAGGTGCAATTGGCATCCTCACCAGATCGCTTGATTGTCTGTGGGGATTTAAATATACATCAGGAGGGGAATGGGCCTCGAACCTATAAATATTAAGGCTGAAAACCACAAGTTTATAGGGCATTGGCGGCACTAAAAACTAGCTATGATTTGACCGATGTCTGGATGGCTAAGAAACCTGCTGATCTGGGGTATACATATTTCTCATGTCCATATAGGAAGTATGTTAGATTGGATTACTACTTGGTCCCCAAAACCATGCTTGGGAAAGTAGGAATTAAGGGGCCCATTACGATACCCGGCGTAAATAAATCCGCCAGGCATGGAAGCGGCAAAAATCCGCCCGCACACACCGCCTGAACACCGACCACGCCATTACGATTACACAAACCGAAAACCGCCATCGGCGGAAAAATCACACAAAATACCGCCCGCCATCGTCCGAGTCGGAGTCAAACCGCCCGCCACGGACGGAAACACGCACGACAACACAAAACCGCCCGCCCACACGGCCGACACACCGCACGTGAAATTACGATCGCACCGCCATGAGCGCGGAAAACCACAAATATACCGCCCGCCAGCGCAAACAACGCCGATGAGAATCGACACGGCAGAAGCCATGGCGCCAACGTACCTGCACAGAAACCATCCGCACACAAAACCAATAGCACACAACATGGCCAACAAGTCCACACAGCAAGGCACGCACAAATACACAAGCACAGTACACATCCCGAAAACACCCCCCGGACAAACAAAAAATACAAAGGCCAGAACCCCAGACACAACACACCTGAAAACAACAGACCATGAGGACACACCCACATAGGTGAGTACAAAAGCAGCACTCCCACAGACCACAACCCCTTGCTACATTGCAAACCAGAGAGGAGAGGAGAGGACACAGTGACACAGCAAGGACAGCAGCACACCACAGAAACGCACACATCACTACCACCACCACCACCACCACCACCACCAAACACCACCACCACCACCACCACCACCACACCCCGGCACCACAAACCCCCTGCACATTACACAACACACACCGCACCAGCACCACAAACACCATGGCACCACAAAGGATGCCCAAGTTCACGCCCATGGAGCTGACGGTCATGGTCGACGAGATCATCAAGGTGTACCCACAAATCTATGGGAACATGGTCCAGCACACACCACTAGCCACCAGAAACAGAATGTGGAACCGGATCGTAGACCAGGTCAATGCAGTCGGGACCCTGCCCAGGAACAGAGGTGAAATAAACAAACGTTGGAATGACGTAAAGAGCCTGGTCAAGAAGAAGGAGGGCAAAAACAGAGAGCTGGCTGCCGTCACTGGCGGAGGGAATCCCGCGCTCTTTAAGACCTTCAAAGCGTGGGAGGAGAAGGTGCGAGTCGTAATCCATCCGGAGATCCTCGCCGGATTAGCAGGGGGAGTGGAGGCTGGTAAGTACAAACTAATGTATACCAGCACACCGCTATGTACTCACATGCGCAACTACCATGCCACAGCTCCCAGGGACAAACACCCCCATGTCCAGCACACAATACACAACACATCACACACACATGCAACAGACACCACCACACACAGCCCAAACCGAACAACTGTAAGATGCGTGGGGACATGTGTACACTCAGCCAGCCACGTAACCACCAACAGGTCCCCAAATATGCCAGAAGCGCCACAACGAGCACCCACCACACCCATGTGTCCGCCACAGCTGCACTAACCGACAAGTAACAGGTAAGTGGCAGGAACACAAAGTGCAGTGGGTGGGAGGGTGGACAGCCCAAGTACAACACACACCAGGCCCCAGTCCCACAGCACAGCAAGGAGGAGCATCCCCCACAGCCACGTGTCAGCCACCGCAGTGCACAACGACAGCCGAAAGGCAGACATCACGGTCCACAGCAATCGGTGTCAGTGGGTGTCCAGCCACCCCCACGACCCACAACACCCCCCACCCCCACAGACCTGCAACATGGAGCACCCCCGCTTAGAGCCATGTGGCATCCAGTACAGTGCACGCACGAACAACTTGCAGGTGGGAAACTGGACAGGGCTGGATTACTGGAGGCATGAGGACCATAACACGACCAACACATGGGACATGTCACGTAGCACACGAACACGCAGCACCGCCCACCGTCACGAACAAGTGAACAATGTGCACACGGACATGAACAACAGACTCACACCCCACATGACCCATCACAGACATAGCAACACCCAAGGAGCCACGTCTGCATGCACAAGCCACACTGAAGATAGTCCCACACGGCAGCCACTGTGCAACTCATCACACACAACCGAAACACCATTGAAGTCCTGTCCATGTAGCCCCTACTGCCTGTCAACCACACACCCCACAACTACGCCTATGTAAGACAAACAACACTAGACGCAACAGAGCGGAACAACATAAATGCACACGAACACCACTGAACCCATCAAACTCACAGACACACCATGCACATACAACATACCATCCATCCCATCCGTCAGCCCCAGTCTCATGAAAGGCATGTCATCCGCACAGCTGCCACACATACAGCAGTCACGCTAAGACACATGCCCATGACCAACCATGTGCCAGAAGTCAATTAAGCGCACGACACACTGTGAGCAACAACACACAACATGGGCCACACACCCCCCGAGCACTGCAGTGATGCACATGGCACAGGGCAGCACGCACACCAAGGAGATGGGACAACTGCAATACGTTGGCTGGCACACAACTATCACTCACTCATAACGATGCGTCCAATGCCATGTCCAGTAATCACAACAGACAGCAAATATGCAGGCCATGTCAAGCATGCACACACCTCAAACCATGCACTCTCATGCTGCCACAACACATGTCACGTTCGGCACCCATGGCTCACAGCATGTACCCCAAAAGCATATCCCCTCCCAAATGCGAATCTGGGGCATGGCCCCCATGTTGCCATATGCGTTCCTAAGCGTTCCATTTGAACCCCAAAAGCATATCCCCTCCCAAATGCGAATCTGGGGCATGGCCCCCATGTTGCCATATGCGTTCCTAAGCGTTCCATTTGAACCCCAAAAGCATATCCCCTCCCAAATGCGAATCTGGGGCATGGTCCCCATGTTGCCATATGCGTTCCTAAGCGTTCCATTTGAACCCCAAAAGCATATCCCCTCCCAAATGCGAATCTGGGGCATGGCCCCCATGTTGCCATATGCGTTCCTAAGCGTTCCATTTGAACCCCAAAAGCATATCCCCTCCCAAATGCGAATCTGGGGCATGGCCCCCATGTTGCCATATGCGTTCCTAAGCGTTCCATTTGAACCCCAAAAGCATATCCCCTCCCAAATGCGAATCTGGGGCATGGCCCCCATGTTGCCATATGCGTTCCTAAGCGTTCCATATGAACCCCAAAAGCAAAGTACAAACCAGACCCAGGATGGGCCAGGAGCCCGCATACACCAGAGTCACAATGAGTAGGGGCACAGCAACACACCCATCGGCATGGCCAATCCGTCCCATGCCACATGTGCACAGCACACAGTCCCATTGCCTAGCACACACAACTACAGATGCCACAGCCACACACTCGCCTCCGGGAAACCCATGTACGAGATTGCACGAACTGCCAATGTCAGACGACAAATACATACTTCGCCAGGTGCAACACAATAACAAATCTCATTCCCTCCACAGGTGACGAACTGCCGGATGCTGGGGATGGAGACAGCAGCCAGCACAGCCAGCCCACAAGCCCCCAACGAGGACACACGGATCTGGAGGATCTGTCCTCCTCTTCGGACACGGACCACCAAGCAGGCCCATCTGGTGTGGCAGGGCCCAGCCGCTCCCCAGGACCCCTCCTACCCACCAACCCATCATCCAGGGATGCTGAACAGTCCCAGCCCCCTGCTGCCACTGTCGTTGCGGCCACACCCACGGTCATTGCGGCCACTACCACTGCCGCAACCGCCACCATCGCCGCACCGACCACCACCGCCACCACCACCACCACGTCTTCGCTGGCACCAGCCCCAGCGCAGGTGGTGGCCCGGCCGACTGGATCCACCCTGGGAGCCACAGCGAGGACCGTGGTGTGCAATGTGGCTAGTGGGCAGGCCGGTGGCAGCAGGACTGGTAGGAGGAGCAGGGTCAGGGAAACGCCAGCCTCCCTGGGAGCCATGCCCTGCCTCAAATGGCCAGAGTCCTTGGGGCCTATGAAGAGGCCCAAGGACAATGGGCCAGGTCAGCTACAGACACGCGTGAGGTGCTGGGGGTGCTGAGGTCCATGGACGCCCATATGGGCCAATTCGTGTCCCGTATGGACCAACTCGTGGACCTCATGGGCCAGCTGGTGGTGGCGGTGGGGTCACAGGCAAGGCCAGCAACACCACCTCCGCCACCACCTGCTAGGGCGCAGGGTCGGGCAGCAGTGTCCACTTCCCCTGCGTCCACAGCCAGTGAGCACACCTCACCCACCACCAGCAGGTCGCCACCACACACCCCCTCCCAAACGTGGAAGGGGCCGTCCGAAGAGGAAACAGATCTCCCGGGAGGACTTCGCACGCTCCAGTCGCAAGTGAGGCAGCCAGCCAGCCTTCCGCCAGCCTTCCTTGACCAGCCACTGCATTGACTTGCTCTACGATCCCACTCCACACAGCCATCTGGATGGCATGTGTGTGTTGGACTATGGACATAGAACCAGTGGGTACACCCTGAGCTTCACGCAGCCATGACCGACAGCTCATTGTCACTGCACGCACCACTTTTGTCATCACCTTACACACAATCACATGTCACAGTTTGTAATAAATGCACCTTTTTCACTAACTGCTGTTTGTGCCCTGTGTTTTATTTGTACGGAATACAACGGCCACCTTGGGCGGAAAGGCACCTGATGCGTGGCATGGCAATGGAATCCGGAGGAGCCTGTAGGGACCTAGGGGTGGGAGACAGAACAGGAGCACATTCAATGAGTGTGTCACACACCCATCACACAGTACATGTCAACAACTACAAGCAATGTACACACATCGCACAGAGCAATAGGGCACAATGCCACAGTCACCAACAGTGGCATACTACCCTGGCCATGGAGCGTTGACACACTGCACGCAGTGAACATACGGCCACCCTGACACAGCACACACACACCTGCACAGATACAGACACATCATCCGTCGTACATGGACACTCACCGTCAAGTGAAGTAGCGGGCGATGAGCTGCTGGCGCACATTCCCAGCTTCCTCCTCTCCGCTGTCCACCTCACTCGAGCTGTCCTGGTCTGCGGGCTGGGGCCCTGGTTGATCTCCGTCATCCACAATGAGGGGGATCTGCTTCCGAATGGCCAGATTGTGCAGCATGCAGCACGCCACCACTATCTGGCACACCTTCTGTGGGGAGTACGCCAGTGCACCCTCGGTGCGGTCCAGGCACCTGAACCTGGACTTGAGGAGGCCAAAGGTACGCTCGACCACACGTCTGGTCCTCCCATGTGCCTCATTGTATCGATCGTCTGCTGGGGTGCGAGGATTCCTCAATGGACTGAGCAGCCATGCCCCATTCGGATACACAGAGTCACCTGGGTGTGAGGGACACAGAGAACCGTTGCTATTCCAACTGGACAGGGGACAGCATCGCACAACCAGCACGCTACACCACTCCACATACTCACCGACAATACAGGCACGATCCTGTTGCATATTGGCCATCAGTCGTGGCAAGATGCTGTTGCGCATTATGTGTGCGTCATGTGCCGAGCCTGGAAACTTGGCACACACGTGGGTGATCACCATGTCCGCAAGGCACACCACTTGCACATTCAGGGAGTGCGTGTGCTTCCTGTTGCGGTACAGGTGCTCAGTGGCCTGTGGTGGAACAAGGCCAACATGTGTGCAGTCAATGGCTCCCACGACGTGTGGGATTCTGCCAAGGGCATAGAATGCACCCTTCACTGCCGCCAATTCACGAGCCCTGGGGAATCTGATGTACCTGTTTCGGTACAGCATCATGGCTGCCAGTACATCCCTCAGCACCTTGCTGAACATGGGCTGGGACATCCCTCCTCCACTGCCCACTGTGTGCTGGAATGACCCAGTGGCGAAGAAATGCATGGCGGCCATCACCTTAGCCGTGGGGGTGACAGCAGTCGGATACACCCTGCGGGGACGGAGATGGGGCTCTAACATGGCACACAGTCGATGCAGGGTTGGCCTGTCCAGCCGAAACTTCCTGATGACCTCTGTATCGTCCATGTCCGCCAGCAATTGGTATGGGAGGTCAATGTTCGGTCTCCGCCTGGGTTAAATGGCAGAGGACACATGTCAAAGCAACACGACACATAGCAATTTCGCATACACATCACTGACATGACTGAGCAAGCACATGAGCCACAGCCCAGCTGTCAAGCTGGGACGGCACGGCCACAATACACTTACACAGGTCTCCCAACAATGGCAATGGCAAGTGAGACATACCACTGCCATGTGCATGCACATGGGGATCTAGGCCCCAATGACTTGCGGGGCGTGCTGATGGGGACTGACTGCATATTCGTCAAGCGGCAACGCCACGGCAACATGAGTGTCTGCTGAGCATGGAACTGCTTCCGAGGCTGGATGAGTATGGCACACGACGACGATGATGTGGGCACGGGCTGAGCGGCCAATACAAGTGGGACCTGTGGCACGAGGGGATATGAGACAGTAGTAGGTGTCAGCACTGCACCCTATGTACAGCACTGTACGGATCACAGCTCCCGAAACATTGACTGGTGTCCACATTGACAGCCCCATGCCAAGACGGCTGTGTGCTTGCAGTCACACGTCACAGGTGAGAGGTTACATTGCACGTGCCAGGTGGCAGACGTACATAGTGGGAGCTGGCATGTGTGTGCATGTGTCTCCTGTTCAGGATCCACCAGATGGGCGCTGACTCTGTACTGAGCATTGGACACAGCATGTTCCGTGGAAGGCTTGTGTGTGTGGGATGGTGGCACTGGATGTGCCTCCGTTGGGTGGGGGGCCATGCACAGGGCGGGTACGTCGATGATTGCGCATTGTTGGTCACGGTGGGTGCACCAACTAAGATGTGTTGCCCTGTGTTCAATTCCGATGTCCGCATGATGATGGACTGTGGATGTGGGCAGACTACACATTGGTCGATGTGCTGTCTATATGCATGTGCCTTCACACCAGGCACAGCTGCCCCTGCACATGTGACCCCTGCTGGACTCGCTGCTGGGTCTGTGGAGCTGATGCACCTTCTGCGCGTGGGGCGGACAGCTCTCCTCACTTCCCTCATTGCGCATGTCATGTCTTTGCCGCAGGTGACATGGATCATGGAGGGCCCACATGTACGCGTGGGTAGGCTACACATGATTGTTCACTGGTCGCCACCCCCAGTCAGTGTTTCGAATGGGAAGGTTGTCGTGCTGGTGGTATGTTCGATGTGGCGGATGGGCGGGCCTAGGTGCGGGCTTACATTCCGGACATGGGGGGTAGTTGGATTGGCGACTAGTTGCAGTACACACGGGACACGTCTCTTCCTTTCCACATCTGGGTCATCCCTTGTACTAACTGACAGTGATACAGTCATCTTCGCCCCAGCCCTCATGTCCTCCCCTCGCCCCCCAATATGCATGCTCACCTGCGAGGCTAGCGCTTGCACAGGCAGCCCCAAGCTCGCACCAGAGAGGGCAAGGAGTGTATGTGTGGGTCCAGTTGCACGAGTGGGCTGTCTCAGGGTATGATGTGTGGCGGGACGCCGTCCACCTGCGTGGTGCCCCAAATGGAGACCCGGCCTGCATGGACTATGCATCACAGTCTTCGCCTTCCGGATCCGCCACCTGCGACACCCAGTGGCTGTGGCTGCCCTTGCGGCCAGGCCGCGTCCGTCTGTGGCTGATGGCCCACACATTCACTCTTTGGCCTCTCTGGGGAGGGCTCAGGGGTGGTGGCGCACGCGCTTGCACTTAGTCGCAATGGCATGTGGCGTGGTTGGTATGATGGGCAATGGATGGGATGGTGC
Organism: Calotriton arnoldi; assembly: GCA_963921515.1. Classification (NCBI taxonomy): domain Eukaryota; kingdom Metazoa; phylum Chordata; class Amphibia; order Caudata; family Salamandridae; genus Calotriton; species Calotriton arnoldi. Next base: position 198,533 of record CAWUFW010011349.1, on the reverse strand, counting down.
GAGCCACCTCCTGTGACGTCAGTGCTGCTCGTGCTGTGGTGCGTCCCCCTACACTTCCATTTGACTTTTTGCCATGCTGGACGTTGAGGTTCTATTGCCTGCGTGATATGACCAGGAGGAGCGCGAGGAGACCTCTCACACACCATGCTCCACTGCCATCCCGTGCCCTGTATCGCCTGTGCGGATTGACTATGTTGGGGTTACACCTGGTCGACTGGGGCTGTGTGTGCCTTGTCAAGGGGCATGGCGGGCGCACAACAGGATCCAGCTTGTCCACAGAGGGTGGGCTGAGGTGCGCCTGGTACCGCTTTGTACGTGTGCCCGGCTGCTGTGCACACACGTGTTCACTCCCCCTGACAGGTGTCCTCTCACAATGCCCAGGGAAGCGGTGGTGTACTGTTCATGACCCCTCCCAACACGGCGTGCTCCAACTTGGCATGTGCGCATCTACCCGTCGCACCCACCCACCTGAGCACTGCGTCCATACGACTTCACACGACACATGTGTGTCTTCCACAGTAGTGCTACTCATTTGCGTTGACATCCAATACCAGTGGACTACATGGTCATGTCACGACTGCCGTGTACTTCACATACTCTCATCCTCTCTCATTCGTACTTGTGAAATGAGTCAGCGGAGACAGTTTTGGTTTCAAACATTATATTGAGTCTTCTGTCCTCTGTGATGCAGTATAGTGGACACTACTGGCAGCGGAATACATGTTGAGGATATACTGAGCATGATTACAAATTGGATAGGGTGTGGGGTTACATGTGATTGGCTGTTGCATGTGGGATGTGGGCTTCAGAGTGACATCTGCTTGGCCAAGGCTGTGCTAATGTACATTTACGTATAGCTGCGGAGCTGCGGACTTTGACACAGACGGTATACATGTAGCCTACCAGACCGCTCGGCATCATGGGCACAGTCCATCTCAGTTCCATGTGACAGGTTTGCTGCGGTTGTTCCTCATGCACGCGTGCATGTGAGATGACATCAGGGCATGTGCTTGCGTGCATGCAGCGGCGTGCCACTTGTTGTTGCACTGTGGTGGTTACTGGACATGTCACAGTCACTGGGGTCGTGTTGTTGTTGTATGCACTTGTCGTCCATGCAAAGGTCCTGGTATGGGATTCCCGGGGCGGGGGTGGGAGGGTGCAGCACCCACAGACTCCAGGCGACCTATTCATGTCCACTGAGCGGTGTGTGTGTCCATGTGCGCTGGATCCATGTCGTGTCCTGGTTGTTCGTGCAGTTCCGTCCATGTGGGTGCGATACACAGAGCCCATGCCACTGCCTCCCACGATGCATGCGGTGTTCCTGGATGTGATGGGGAACAGTGTGCATGTCCCGGTCATATCCGATGTCATGGCGATGTCGTTGATGGTGTGGTTACAGTTGCCGGTCGTTTGGTATGGCTGTTGTGGTGGTGACTGGCCAGTCCGTGCGGAAGCTGAGCATGGGTGCGGGGTTGGACTTCATAGGTCACTCGGGAACCTGCGTTGTGGTCCGACGTATTTACAGGTTGTCAGGTATGCGATGCCGTCCAGCAGGGCTTCCATGTCATTGGTGGTGTACATGTTTGCCAGCCAATGAAGCGGATGGTGGCTCTCAAGGTGTTGTTCGTAAGTTGTCCCTTGGAGGACCATGATGGGGCATGCTGGGTGACATTCGATGTAGCTGTTCTCGATGATCCGTCGTGTGGAGGCACAGTGGTCCCATTTCAGTGCGGGTGCGATGTTGGCCACATACGCCATGCCCCCATAGGCAGAGCAGGCCCTGTCGTGTGCGTCCAGAGGGAGGAGTAGTGGTAGCAGGTCCGCCTTCAGACATGCCGGGTTGGAGAGGCATATCTCGACGGGATGCTGGTAGGGACACCTCCGACAGTAGAAGACGGGCATGACGCAGCTGAACAATGTGATGCGGTAAGTCAGTCGGTAACTTACGTTCAGCAGGGACAGGAGATCGCATCCCAATGTATGTATCGTGTTGGTTTTGTACAGCTTGAGCTGTTCGGCGTAGTTGGGTAGGTGTGTTGCGGTTGCCATTTCGCAGCGGTTCGTTGAGATGGCGTGCTCCGGCTGTGTGTGCAGTCTGCAATGTGCACGCTCCGGGGTTGCTGTGAGCTCTGTGTAGTCGTAGGGAGACAGGACTTGTGTTCTGTTGGCTTGTTTGGAGGACACGGGCCCTCTTCCCACATGCTTCTCAGACAGTTCAAGGTCAGTGCTGTGTGACTCCTTCCAATTAACTTGCATGTGGCCGACATGGGGGAGTGTTTTCTTCTTTCTTCCCCGTCCGTTGTGTGCTTCTGTGATATGCGCTATCTGCCCTGTGGTCGGTCTCCTCGGCATGCCTGTGTTGGTCTATTCTTGGACAATGGCTGTATTCACCGGCTTCTGTCGTAGGGCTGTGGTTTCGGAGTTGGAATGGAAGGTCATTCAGTGCTGTCTGCTCTCCCTTGTGTGGGCGGCAGGCTGCCTTTCCGCTCTGCGTTGGGCCTTGTGTGTGGATGTTATTCTTGGGCCACCTGTTGTCGGTCCCCGGGCTCTTTGGTGTTCCGTTTCATATGTCTTGTTCATATGTGCATGGTGGTATGGGTTTTTCAGTGTGGTACTGGCGTTCCTCTTCCCGAAGGGGCCCTGCTTCTCCTAGTTGGTGTTGCCGCCGCTGTGTGCTACGCCATGTTTGTTACACTGGGGTGTGTCCTGCTGTTGCGTGACTTCACTGACATGTGTGCGTCGGTTGTGTGGCGTTGGGTGTTGTCCGTGAATTGGGCGTTGGGGACATGTCTGTGGCAGGCCTGTCACGTGTCATGTGCGTTCGGGGTGGGGCTGATGTGTGTGCTGCTTGGTTGTGTCCCTGTGTCTGTGTGCGACGCATGCATGGCGCTGCGGTTGGCCTCTGCGTTGTGCGCATGTGTGGCGGCGTCATCGGCGCTTTGGGGCCGTGACGGGGTGGTTGGTTCCTAGTCCCAGGTGGTGTGTACACATATGTTCCGCGATGTTAGGATTTGGCCTGTGTGTCATATGTGGATGCAATGGTGGATGTGTAGTGTACACGCGCTGGTGGGGGGTTGTCCGCTTTTTCCGCCCTTGCGCTGTGTGCGCTGTTTGCGTGCACTTGTTGTGTGTGTGCCTACCTGCGTCTCCGCGGTACGTTGCGTCCTTGGTGGTGCATCAGCAGAAGCATGGGAAGGGCCTGCAGTGCTGGATTCATGCCCGGGTGCCGCTTCTTCGTTGTCCGTGCTCTGCGTCCGTGTTACCGCCTCTCTTTCACGTGCGGTGTCTCTTAGCCGTGGGAGCCGTTTGTTTGCGGCATCGTAATTTATGCGCCGGGCGGGACGTGTTTCGTCGGACGGTGTGTCAGTTGGGCTGCGCCGCTACGTGTACGGGCGCACTTTGATGGCGGACGGTGTTGCTGGCTTGCCGGCGGTGTTTGGCCTGCTTTTCGCATCGTAATTGGGCGGGCGTGTGGACTGCTGCGTGCCGGCGGTAACTGGTGGTTTTTGCATCCGCCAGCACGGCGGTTGTGCTTCCGCCCGCCATCGTAATGGGCCCCTAAGAAACTACCTAAACTTCTGTCAGACCATAATTCCTTAATTGTGGATGTTATGTTTAAAGGGGCTGTTAAGGCCCTGCCAAAATGGACATTTGATAGGAAACTGCACTCCAATAATTTATTCGTTCAACATATTAGGCACTGGGTGGTAGATTATTTTGACATAAATTGCTATAGCGCCCCTCGGCAATCAGCTTTGTGGGAAGGAGTAGGAAGCAACAAAAAGATGAAATCAATGGCCTGATTGGAAGACTAGCAGCTTTGGAAAAGGATCATACTTTAGCAATAAGTCACAGACAAGAAGAGACTGAACTACAGTTGGAAATTGTGATGGTAAAAACAGAAATTAGCAGCTACCATAGCAAAAGGATTGCTGAAGGATTTCAGTCACATAAGAATGAAAATTACGAATATGGTAGTTTATGGGGAAGCTGCTAGCCCTCTACCCAAGGCAGAAGCTTGCTAGGAATAATATTGCTGGAATAAGAGGGAAGGATGGACTGTATGTTACAGATTCAAATGATATACTTAGCATATTTGAAAATGTTTATAAGAAATTATATCAACAGGATACCCATACTTCAGCCTTTTTTGGGGAAGAGGAAAATGCTAAGGGGAACTCGCGAGGGATTGATCTTGAAACAAGGCAGGAGATGGGGGCAAACACTACACTCGAGGAAGTCCTAAACTCCTTGCACTTAGAGGCCTCAGGAAAAGCGGCAGGCCCCAACAGAATCCCTCTTGAGTTATATAAAGTATGTCAGGTGGAGTTAGCTCCCCTACTTTTGGATCTGCTCTTAGGCGTGCACCAAAATGGGCTTCCCGGAATCTTGGCTGGGATAGATATTTTTCAAAGAAAGACAAACCTTTGGATAATCCAGCGTCTTATCATCCAATTTGTCTTATAAATTCAGATGCCAAACTGTATTAAAAAATGTTGGCAATTAATTTAGGAAGGATCATAGCTCATCTAGTCACCCCATGGCAACATGGTTTTATACCAGGTTGGGGAACCACCGACCACATGAGGCGTGCCATAGCTTTGTTTGACATAGTAGAAACAACAGGAGATAAGATGGCTATGATCCTCGTGGACGCAGAAAAAGCTTTTGACCCAGTGTCATAGCAGTACTTATGGGGAATTTTGGCAAAAAATGGGTTTGGGTCACTCTTTATTATGGCTATTTACGCAATGTATTTTAATCCATATGCACAGCTTCAAATTATGGGTAAGGAATAGTGAAGTATTAAGGTCGTTAGGGGGACAAGACAGGGCTGTCCCTTGTCTCCAATTTTGTTTGCTTTATATATCGACCCATCTTTTATGCAAATTTTGCAAAGCCGAAAAATAAAGCCTGTGTTTGTCAACAGATACGATACAAAAGTATTGGCATTTGCAGATGACATTGCTATTTTGACTACGAACCCGGAGAGTGCAATGGAAGAAGTAGAAAGTTTAGCATGAGAATACTGGAGGAAGTCAGGGTATCTCTTGAATACAGAAAAAACATAGATTAACTGTACCCCTAACATTGTCTTCTCGGATGCCCGCAGGAAGGATGTGGTGACGTATCTTGGGGTTAGGATAAGTAGTAGGGCTGATTCCATATGGTCGATCAATTTGAATGCCCTGCTAAGTAAGATCAGTACTGACTTAAGACGAATGGACAGGTTTCACCTGTCAATCATAGGCATATGTAACATCCTTAAAATGGTCATACTTCCTAAGATACTTTACTTATTTCATTCTATTCCCTTTGAGGTTGAAGGCTCTTTTTTTAAGAACTTAGATTCTATTTTTATCAACTTCATTTGGCAGTATAAGAAAACCCAACGATCTTTAAAATGTTTAAACCTTCCGCAGGAACTGGAAGGGTGGGCGGCCCGCAATTTAGGATTTTATTACTGTTCAGCCTTTTTACAACAGATGGCAGCTCTGTTCACACCCGTAAATACAAACATAAATACTGGGGACCAGGAATATGGGGTTCCCATCCCCACTATATATGAGCTTGCTATAGGAAGTGTGACACGAGGGTTTTGCTCTGACAGGTTGAGGCCAGCTATTATTAAAAAACGTGATTTAAGTGTTTAATAGTGGCTTGGAAAGTTTGGGGTCAAGTGGTCAAACTATTGAAGATACCGAGATATAACAGGTATACCTCATGGTGGAGATCTCCCCTGTTTCCACCAATGTCGTATGATGTAATGGGTAGACAGTGGGAACAATCAGGTATCACTAAGATAGGAGACATTTATTTGGCTGAGCAAATGTGTTCATTCTCAGATCTTAGACCACCATACAACATGAACTCCTATTACTCTTTGTAAAATAACTGTGGAGCTCATTATACTGTTGTCAATGCGATGCCTTTTTAAACCTCACTATCACCCTGCATGTCACGCTTCCTTTCACTTAAATATATGTGAGCAACTGAATACTATACAAAAAATTGTAAAATAAATGTTTATCATTTATCTGACCTACATGACCTTTCTTTTGATCTTTCCTTTGCTCCCTCATGAATTAATTTCAAAATCTTAGAACCAAGTGTTCCCTGTTGGGTCACCTTCTCGCTTTGGACCATTTAGGCCACTCCTGAACCACTGTTTCCTAAATATCTCGCCACTCCAGGTTCACATATTGGGGTACCCTTGCCTTCTCAAAAAACAAATTCTCAGATCTACAGCAAGATTATGGAGTAAGTGCCGGCTTCAATTTTAAATACACACAGATAATGAAATTCTTAAATCAAATTAGAGCCGAATTATTTTCCCTAGATAACATTCCCCTCCTGGAAGCTGTTATCCACCCGGATTGCCGGATAAAACATATTTATAAAATCTTAGTGGATTCTATGCCAGATGACTTAGAGAAGGTTGAAGCCAGCTTGGCTAGGAAGTTGGGCGATGGAGATACAGATCTATATAAGTCAATTGCATTAGGAAGGAAGATTTTTCTATCGGCCAACTTGAAAGCCCAGCACTGTAAAACAATTTGTAACCTTTATTTTACTCCGGCAAAGCTCTTTGGCTGAGGTAAAAGGGAGGACAATATTTGCCCCAGGTTCGCACAAGAACCAGCTGATCTAATACACATGTTTTTTAGTTGTAAAAAACTGAAAACCCTAAAGAAAGGGATGGAGGATTTCTTGCAGGGGGCGATAGGGAAGCAGGTCTCTATTACTCCACTTATGATGCTTCAGGGGTACAATAACAAAGATGAACTGGATAAAACCCAGACTAATTTAAGTTGTATCATGGTTGCTGTAGCCTGGTTGCTTATAGCAACCAGATGGAAGGATGCAGAGCCCCCTACCTATCAAGCTTTATTGGGTCGCCCACTTGGTATATATAACCAAGAAAAAGCTCTATATAACTGCACGGGCAGGCGCCTCAAGAATAGGGACCATAAGATCTGGTCCCCAATGACCAAGTGGTTCACTAGGTATCGAGGGAACAGGGATTGGTTTGCCCTTGATTCCTGAGGGGGGATTGTTCAGGATTGTGCACCCTTATGGCTTTAATATTAAATCTGTATGAGCTGTATAATATAAACAAATGTTTCCCTTTAACTTGGTTTTTAACTCACCCCATTGTCTTTCAGAGGCTGGTATAATTAATTTTTCTTGTATAACCCATTTATATGTCATTTTATGAATTTGGTACAACCTATTTATATGTAATTTAATGAATTTGGTATTTATTGCATATTTATCGAATGTATATGTGTAAGCTGTATTGCTGCTCTCTCCGGGTAATAAAAATAAATATTGAAAAGAAAAAAACTGGTGCAACATAAAAAGGAAAAACTGCACAAAACAAGGCAGAACATACTAATCGAATATGTAACCTCTATGGTGATTCACAAATTGCGCTCCCAGTGCATACCACTTCCCTGATGACAGTATTTACAGTCTGTGCACCTACCACCTGCAGGAGTTTGAAAGATCTTTTAAGTAGCAGGCTGGTTTCAGGTCACTCCAAAGAAGCAGGCTGACTTTACCTGTAAAGTACGCTTTACCAGGTTCACCTGAAATTAATACCCTTCTCTTCTCGCCGCAAATCCCAAAGGATTTATTTCTGTCCTGTTTTCAATTCTGCCATTATCCCAGCTGCGTAAATTGATTTAGAGGGATTGATATGGTTCATCGTGCTGTTTGAGCAAGCTGATGATTTCTACTGAGGCACAGAAATTGGGCTACTTCACGCTGGCCTTTACCCTAACATAACAAGAGTGTTTGTGAAGGACACTTTACAATTTCCTTGGCACTGAATGACAGGTTTTCATTGTTATCCGACTCAATGGTACTCATTTTATTGACTTCAGAAGGATTATATGCAAAAGAAACAATTGATGGACGGAATGCTGAACAATGCAAACATTCACCCCCAGTCACAAGAGTCTGGATTTAATCCATCATTCTTTTGCTCACCACACCACCCCAGTTCAGAAGGATTACACAGCTCCATGGACCTTTCGGGATTTGAACCTGAAGTGAAACACAGAGTCTATGCATTAGACCTCTGTGCCACGAGCCCCAGTTTATGGCCCTTTTACCTGCCCACATTGAGTGTTAGTTCGTTATTCATGTAAGTCAGGTACAGTAGCTGTGTCCACCTGAAAAACAGCCTGCCAAATGCTCTAAGCATCATCACGGTAAACAAGTGAAACAACTGTACAGGCCAGTGGCGGCTCGCAGAGGTAACGCTGTGGGGCGGTGAGGCGGGGCGGGGTCGGGGCTGGGTGGGGGGTAGTGGAGTCCGACATACGACTGCAGATATTTATTTATTTATGTTCACCTTTGCCGTCGTATGTCGGACTCCACTACCCCTCACCCAGCCTCGCCCCCGCTCCGCCTCACTGCCCCACAGCGTTACCTCTGCGAGCCGCCACTGGTACAGGCAGATACCCTGACTTCCAGTGGTGGCTGGTAGGGAACAGGGGTGGCAGGGCAGGCGGACGGGGGGTTGAAAAATACATTTTAAAAAAACACTTACCTTCAGTCGCCTGCCATGTCTCTCCTCCACAGTCCTGGAACCAGGAAGCACCCAGGCTCCCCATAGCCAATCCCAACGCTGCAATACAGCGTTGTGATTGGTCTGAGCTCTGTGGATCGGCTCTCAGATGGGGACAGGTAGCCTGTGCATATTCCCTACCAGGATGTCCATTACAGCCTGGTGGGGAATATGAAAATTGTGCATGACTGTTTGTCTGGGCAAAGACAGCCGGCCAAGCAGTCATGCACACATATTGGCTTATTTTGATGTCGGGTGGATGACACCGTCGCGAAAAAGGGACCGACCGACCTCCGATCGGTGGTCTGACTACCTAATCATGATGCAACTGCACATGGTGCAGTCGCATACTCCCATTCCTCTATGGGAGCTCGTGTTACTGCCATAAACCGGCCTTAACACAAGCTCCCATAGAGGAATGGGAGTCTGTGTTCATCCCTGCACCCCGTGGCAGGCACCTCAAGGTGCCTGCCACAAGGTACAGACATCAACACTCGGCCCCCAACCGGAGCCTGAAAAAAGATGGGGGCCCTGCTACAGGCCCCCAAACACGCTTTCCGACAGGCTTTCCATGTTGAAAGGCTGGCATGGAAACGCTGCCGGAAACTGTGCATCGTAATCCAGAAGGCGGAAACACCTTTCATTTGGATTACGAACTGGTCTCCGACTGGCAGACGTGCTCCTGGAGCCCGTCGAAAGCCAGCCAGACTGACCAGCCAGTTTCAATTCCGACCAGCTGTATTGTAACAAGCCAGTCGGAATTGAAACCGACGACCTAAGGTCGGAGGCCTTACGTCTGATATCTTAATCAGGCCCTTAGTGTGCACAGTCCACTCCTCCCCCTCCCTGAGCCACCAGCCCTGCCCGTCCTAATCTAGCCTCGCAGCAACCAAAAATAGAATGATAATAACCTTGTTATTATCATTTTATTTTTTCCTATTTCACTGTTCTAAGAGCAGTGGGGCGAGCTCCTTCACCTTATTGGAGGAGCTGCCACTGCTGGCTTCCAGTGACAAGAAGAGTTGTGTTCAGAGCGGTCTATTCATGGTCTTAGGAAACACAAAAGCACAAAGAGATATATTTGAAGTGTGGGAGTTTCTTGAAATATGTGATCCCAAAATCACAATCAGCTTCGCAAAACTGCACTTAGAAAAACAGTGACCTTCTCGTGCGTCTGCTCAACGACCTGAAACTGCCTGTCAACAGTGATTTATGGAGCACCATGGAGAATTGATTTGTTCATGCCTGTGTTTGTGATTTTAGGGTATTTACCTTGTATTAAAACGAACGACAACACGGCATATTTTGACACATAAATTCTAATTTCTGACATCACTGATGAACCTAAATCCGAAACAAACCACTGGATTCTGGCGTGTGTGTGTGCTTTCTGCCCAAAACTGTATATGGCGGTCTAATTCTGGCTAAACAGTCTGCTCATGATGCTCCTAGTTGCATTTTGCAAAACAAATGCTGGCTTTATTGGATGCTGCTGTGCAGTGCTCTGGTGATACTATGAAAGGTAAAGTAAAAAATAGTTTAAAAGCAAATTTTCGAGAAAAAAAGTAAATAAATAAAGGAAGAGCGTTAGATGAGATCAACTTTTCAATGAAGATGAGGACGTGACAACAGAGCAACAGAGGTTGTCTTGTGGGGAAAGACAAAACATGATTCCAGAATGCACGGCAGGCATCTACTGTCTGACTTCCACATTGACTGGCATTTTAAACTTGTACATTTACATGTCGTAGCTGTAAATCTATGGTTTGACTACATTTACACATTTTGAGGATTTAAGGCCAGATGTACGACCATTCCAAATTGCGAGTCGCAATTTGCGCTCAATTGCGAGTCGCAAATTGCGGGTCACAATTTGGAATGTTCATCAGTGTCAGAGACACTGATTGCGATTCCCAATGGGGTTGCAAAATGCGAGGCTCATGAATATTAATGAGCCACTCGCAATTTGCGACCCCATTGGGAATGGCTGGCCCTCCCAGGGATGGTGGCCTGCTGGGCTCAGCAGACCTCCATGTCTGGGACTGCTTGTTAATAAAGCAGGTTTTTTTTTTTTATGCAGCCTGTTTTCCTTAAAGGTAAACAGGATTCATTTAAAAAAAAAAAAGAAAAGTTTTCGTTTCATTTTTAAGGGCAGGTAGTGGTCCCTGTGACCACTGCCTGCCCTTAAAAATATTTTTAGAGGCAGTCACACAGGGGCAGGGGACCCCTTCCCATTTGCGACTCCATTCCCACCCTCTTGAAGAGGGCAGTAAATTGCGAGTGTTTTGCGACCGCAATTGCGGTCGCAAAACATTCATGCATGGCTAGAGACTCGCCATTAGGAAGGGAACGCCCCTTCCTAATAGCGAGTTTCAAAACACTATTTTGCGAGTTGCAAAATAGTGTTTGTACATGGTCATGTAGGTTTTTGCATGCGCAAATGGGTCGCAAAGTCGTTTGCGCACGCAAAAACTGGTCGTACATCTGGCCCTATGAGAATCTTCGACTCTAATAGGCTTACTGCAGTAGATCGTCAATCTGGTAGTCAGATGTCTCAACCATAACGCCAAACGATGGGTAGAAATTAGGCCTGGATGAAATTTAAATTACTCCAGCATAATTCTTGTAATTTCAGGAGTTTCGCATTAAACTCATGGCGCAAAATGTTCGAAATTATGCCATTACGCCACATAGTGTTATTACTCCTCCATTCACAGCAAACATTTAGCATGCATTTGTCGGAACAAATCAGAACACAAGCAGCTGTTGTTCACACCCATTGTGTTTTTTGTGCTATTATTTTTAGCACAGTATGCGTCCTTGCATCAACAATTTATGCTAGGACGCATTTCCCACTAGAATATGGTGCTAAATTATGGATTTGCATTAGAACTAATTACGAATAACTTCATGTAGTTTTCTTGATATGTCACATAATTACCTAAAAGAAAATTATGCAAAATTCAAACATGCCTTGATATGGCTGCTGATTTTATAAATCAATTAAACAGACTTTCTATGTACAGATTATTATTTTTTTCGATTTAGGCATATTATATAGACCGAAAATGTTATTTAGCTGTCCGGTTGGTCTTAAGAAAGCTAGATAAAAACACATGTATAAGCACTCTGGAGGAGCAACACAAATTTACCAAAGTTCATTCTTGAAGTAGGGCAGCAAGCCTTCCCAAACTATCAAATCAAATACAAACACTAGTACTTACTCGGAGCCAGGGAAGAAAGATATGGTTTTCATCGATTTCAGGCACTTTCAAGGACTTTCCAGAAAAAAAGCCAAACTTAGAAAGCAATTATGAAATGAGAGTGCTAAACACTTATATTTGATATGACAATGATGAATACCAGCCATATGCTTGAATCCCGTTTCGGTCCTCCATCAAGGACTGCAATGCTCTATATTTTATCTCTCTATTTACAGAATTTTATAGAGTTCTAACATGTCACCTAATGACCACTTTGGAACACTATGGGAAAGGAAATCGTAGACTGGGAAGTTAGATGAAAAAACAGATCAGGAAAAATCAATGGGGTGGACAAAAGCAATAAATAGAGTGTGGAAATCAACGAAATGAAGATTCCACAAGCTGAGGTCAGGCCCTCGATAAGCAAGATGCATGGACAATGAAGAAATGCAAGCAACAAAAAATTGAGTTTCGCAAATTTTTTCATAGAGCAATATGAATATTACAAATTTGAACAGAGATATACCTATTGTCGCAGGGGCCTCCCCTTACAGGTTCAGTGTCTGGACAAAATATCGAAGAAAAAATAACATGTGGATAAAATATTGTGTCAAGAATATAGAGGACAAAAATATAGTGAAGGTAGGTTTCTATGGGTAAGCAAAGTTTTATTATGCTTCGGTCCGCATATGTGCCTTGACAGTATATATCTTCATGGTATGTGGATGTGGAGTTAAGAATAGTAACTCTATAATACCCTATTTGCATTTACCTTCTCAATAGATTGGTCCTTGATATTTTTGACACAATATTCTGTCCACACAATATTTCTTTCATCAATATTTTGTCAGACAAACGGTTAAATCTCCGGGGTAGGCATTGACCATAACTTCCTATTATGGGTCTGTGGCTTTGCTTCTTGAAGCAACCAGGGCTGCTGCACATTCCATGTTGCACACCTTAAAATCTGCAACTATAGTCATAGATGTACACGTTTGTGTAGGAGTAGGTCTATGAGTGTAAATGTATGACTTTATTGCGAATTGACAACTTATATCTCCCTGTGACAGCTGCAACTTTAGGTATGTTTCCTTAGAGGGAAGATACCTGTAAAAGTGCTGCAAATAGCCAAAACACAATCTTCTCGGTGTTCACCTAATCCCTAAACTTGTGGATATGGTAACTCCAACACACTAGTGAAACGCTGACATTCACAAGTAGACTGTCTGGATGTAAATTAAAGACATTTGAGAATCAGGAATGTTCTCTTTGAACATAAGCTTGTATTTCTTGTGACAACACGCACGTTAAATTCAGATTCTACCGAAATGTCATTTTCGATTAGGCCCTATAAAAAGTGGTGCTGATGCTTTCCCTGATAACATTGTTAAAAGGTCCAGTGACATACTATAAACAAATATGTAATAAAGACATGCTGGCAAGAGGAACTTGCCCGGCACGCTCAGCTGCTCTACTGAGGCTGAAGCAGGTATCCCAAAGACACAGAGGGGCATATTAACAACGGCCAGCGATAATTATCGCTGGCCGTGCTTAGCGATAATTATATTATCGCTGGCTATCTCTGGCATTTATCGCCCTGGTAGCGCGTTATTAACAACGCGTTACTCCAGGGCGATAAAAATTCCAGAGATAGCGATAGTTATCGCCTTTTGCAGGGAACATCGCTGGTTTTCCAGCGATGTTCCCTGCAAAAGGGCGATAACTTGCTGATACGACCCACAGGGTCGTATCAGCAGAATCCACCTCCTATGGCTAACATAGGTAAGTCGGGATTATAGCAGACGTCAGATTTTGGCGAAACGGCCGTTTTCGCCAAAATCTAACGTCTGCTATAATCCTGTGTGCTGCCTTGTAAATATCGCGATGTGCACATCGGCGATATTTACAACGTAGCCCATCTGGGGTACGCTCAGTAACGCTCACTTTGCATCTCATTAGAGATGCAAGGATGGGCGTTGGGGGAAAGGGCGATAGTGCAGGGATTCACGCGATAGCGTGACCTTGCTGATTAGGCAATAGAATTATCGCCGCTTTCCGTCCGAAAACGGACGCTAAAGCGGCGATAATTGACTATCGCCTCGTTGTTAATATGCCCCATAGGGGCATATTATCAAGAACGGCGTTAAAATTATCGTCGCTTTAGCGGCAGAAAACTGCCGCTAAAGCGGCGATAAGGGGCTTGATAATATGCCCTTGAGAATTCCAATAGAAGCCCATGTTGACACCAGAACATGGGCTTCTATTGAAATTCTCAAGGGCATATTATCAAGCCCATTATCGCCTCTTTAGCGGCAGTTTTCTGCCGCTAAAGCGGCGATAATTTTAACGCCGTTTCTTGATAATATGCCCCATTGGGCCATATTATCAAGAACGGCGCAAACATTATCGCCGCTTTAGCGGTGTTTGCGCCGTTCTTGATAATATGGCCCATACGATTTTTAAATCACTCCTTAGAGCACTTTTGCCTCGCGACTCTCCAAGGAGTTACAACCAATCAGCTTCTTGGCTAGTCAGGAAGTAACACGACACTGTCAACAACGCTCCTGAGTTTTATGCGGCTAGCCAATGTGCTTTACAAGCTCGGCTAGGGCTTGATATAAAAGCGCGACGCGCGAGGCAACGTACTTCTGACTCTAATTGTCTACAAGAGTGATATCAGCGACAAAAAGGCAGAGGCTGTGACAAATTCACAGATATCGACAATAAATTGTAATTCAAAGTGCACAGAACGCTCTTATGATGAAAGCACGGTTAAGGAGCATACACTGCAGTGTGTGTGTGTGTGTTTTATGATCACGCGTGGCATGAAACAGACTGAAATACCACACAGCAGAACCAACGCTCGTGGACATAAAATAATAAATATCTCACTAAAAGTGAATAGGGAGGCGCTGTTCACATACTGCAGGATACAGTAGTTTGCGGTTGATTAAAACGAGAACAAAAGTACTACGGGCCTGAGCTATTAATATCTGTTTCTAAACCAGTATATGCGAATTTCCCACAAACTTGTTTGCAGATAGATATGCAATTTTCAATGCAGCTCACTAAAATGAAATGATATTGGATATTACCCATTACCCTGCTCTTTGATTATTAATTAGGGAGGTTGTTATTTGTGATCCCAGGTCACTGCCTGCAGATTTCCATCCCTGCAGTTGCTTTCTCTCTCTTTTTACCCCTTTTTTTATTGAGCAGAAACACAGATTAACCAATACGCTTCTACACAAAACCAATTTCCTAATTATACAATCAACACCATTATTTTAAATATTACAATCTTCTTTTAGCAAAAACTGTTATATTATCAAGGCTTTCCATTCCTTCGCTATCTAAAGTGCAACGTGCAAAATCACTAAGATTCCATACTTCATATTTTATAATATGCATAATTGATACATTTAAACAACTTAAAGTGCTATTAATGAGATACTGTGCATTTCAACTCCAATAAAGTGCGTTTTCCTATCATCTTGCCCCGATAATTCTAGACCTTAATGAAGTGCATCAACTCATATTCTGCCCCTAGCATCACTGTTGTTCCTAGAACAAAGTGCACTTGTGCTTGAATAAATTAACCTAGAGCTACTTTGATACGTTTACCCTTGCTGACTTTTTATCTTATCCATATGTTTCCATACGGAAGTATATCTTTTAGTAGCTCCAACCCTTTTCGCATAAGCTTCTTCAAATTTTCTTACTCAAATAATTTTTTTAGACCATTCTAGGTATGCTGGTACTTTTATTGTCTTCCAGTTCTGGAGAATCAGGGAGCGTGCCACCAAGGAAGTAATTGCGACAAACATTTCCTCCCCTCTAGTCATCGGCTGAGTTTGTCTCTGTTTTGATAAACCAAAAAGTGCTAGTTCAGCCTCGGGTTCCACCCTTCTCTGCAAGCCAAGACTAAGTGCAGCACAAACTTCCTCCCAGAACTGTCTTAACATTGGGCATGTAAAAAAAACATGTAGCCAGCCTCCCTCTTCCAATCGCTGACACCAAAAACATTTATTCTCGACTTCTGGATACATCTTATTGCGCGCTTTGGGAGCATAATATGCCATCCAGCGAGATAAGAATGCCATTCTTTTAAAGTTTGCCGCTCTTAATGCCTTGCTGCCATATTGCGAAATAGCTTGCCACTCCCAATCTGAGAAACTACATTGCGTTTCCTGTTTAATCCTCACCAGAACATTATTGACCAAGAGGGAGTCTCCTTGGTTCCGTAATAATCAATACCAATTTCCTCCCCCCCTCAGCTTTGTTCTAAAGAGAGCAGCTAAAACAAGAGTGGCACCTGTGTTAGCTGGAAGGGAGTACTTATTCAATAAATGTATAATCTGGAAATAGCCGAAAAAGAAAAGCTTACTCCGGTCTCCGCATCTAGCTTGGACCTCCTGCCAATTGATACATCTCCCTCCAATTAAAAACTAACCCAGCTCTTTAAATCCGTTAGCTTCCCAAAATCTTAAATGGCTATTCTGGATTTGGAGGTCCAAGCTTTTACATTCGGTAAACCGCAGGTATTCGTACCCTGCAGAATGAGCCTTTAAGGAGTAAAACTCCTGCAGTATCTTGTATCTAGTATTTTTTAAAGTTTTGCTGCTTTTATAAAAATTGGAATCTGCGACCCAGCGTCCTGAATCATATTGTCCAAAAATAACTATCCATGGATCCCTTAGATGCACAAGTATATCTAAGAAGGATGCTTCATAGTACGTACCAATTTGGGGGAGTGCAAGCCCTCCCCAATTAATATTAAGTTGGAGTACAGAACATTTTACCCTTGGCGCCTTCTTAATCCAGATAAACTGTCGAAAGATTGTTTCCAGCTCTTTGAAATATGCCATATTGATTTTAATCGGAATGTTTGTAAAAAGAAAAATTAATAGCGGTAAAATCGACATCTTTATAAGGGCTATGCGACCAATCAATGTGAGGTGAAGAAGTATCCATTTATCCAGTATGTCTTACATTTTTTTCAACATGGCCTCATATTTCAATTTATAAATTTCCACATATTGGCTTGTGATGTATATCCCCAAATATGAATCAGATCGGTAGAAAGAGCGTGTCGCTTTAGATTATCTGGAAGGAAATCGCTAGGATCATTTAACACCAGAATTTCAGTCTTTTTGTGATTGATTTTATACCCACCAATTAATTCAAACTGTGCAAATTCTCTTAAAATCGTTCCGATATTCTCTCTTTATGGTCTAAGATACAAAATGATGTCGTCTGTGAAGAGTTTTAGTTTCGACATTCCTGCTATTGGTGTTTTAATCTCTATGTTATCGCGGATCCTAATGGCCAAGGGTTCAATATAAAAGGTGAATAATACGGGGGATAGGGGACATCCCTGTCGGGTTCCCCGGTTTATGTCAACCGTGCCTGCTAAATTTGAATTTATACAAACCTGCGCCTGAGCCCCTTGATATATATTCTGTAGCATGATAATATTCTGGGGAGGAATCCCAAACTTTTCAAGACAATAAATAAGGGTATCCCAATTCACCAGATCAAACACCTTCTCTGTGTCGACCATCATTATAAGAGCTGGTGTTTGATTGATATTAAAAAAGTCAAGTGCTTGAACTAAAAATCCTGTATTGGAAGACATTGACCTGCCTGCCACAAATACTGTTTGATCCATATGGTTCACATACGGGGACACATTGAATGAATCGATTTGCCCAGATTTTCATTAGGATTTTGTAATCAGAATTTAGCAGACTGATTGGCCTATATGAGCTAACATCCTAGGTATTTTTACCCTTCTTAACAAAACTAACAATGGAGGATTCTTTAAAAGTTGATGGGACCTCGCCTCCTGCCTTAACATAGTTAAAAGCTCAAGCAAGAATGGTACTAACTCTCCCGAAAACGCCTTGTAAAATTCTGTCGGAAGGCCATCCTTACTGCAGGCCTTCCCTCCTGGCATTGAGGCTAAAGCCTTCTGAATTTCAACTGCAGAAATATCTGTAATCAATGCTTCTTTCTGCGTAATTATATCATAAAAATATTGATGTATTTCTTCTTTTGACACCTTATACTCAGTTGCGTATAATTCATAATAATGATCTAAAATTATTTTAGCAATAGTATCCTTTTTGTACACTAGGGTCCTCGTCCATGGCTCCAAAAGTTCATTAATTACTGCAGCTTCCTGCTTTACCTTTGTTGTCCAGGCTAAATTTCCTATCATTTGGCTTTCCTCATAAACTCTCTGCTGGAATGATCGTGAACTATTTATTTCTTCTATAATGAAAAACTGCCTTAATTCCTGTTTTGCTTTATTTAGCTGCCCCTCAGCTAGATTTCCACCCCCCAGGGAGCTGATTTTCCTCAACAGAGCTGTATCGACTGCCTGCGGAAGTTCAGCTATACGAGACCTTCGGGTATTTGTTTGTGCAGACATAAAAGCCATCTTTGCCCATGTACTGAAGCCTTAAATGCCCCCCAGACAGAAAACAGCGTTGCTGTACCCTTGTTGGCCTGGAAAAACTCCTTTATCCATTTTCTCATACTATCCATCCATTGCTGGTTTGTTAAAAGGAGTCGATCCATCTGCCACCTGGATCTTACCCTCTTTCCTGCATCTAAATCAATTTCAATTTTTACCAGCGAATGATCCAAAAATTAGTTGGCCCATATTTATGAGTCAAGACAGTTCAGGGAGCGGGATATAAGAAAAAAATCAATGCGAGAGGCAGACTGATATTGACGGGAATAGTAAGTATATTGCAAATTTCCCCGTGATCCTTTCGCCATGGATCGATTAGTTGATAATCTTGTTTTATTACGTCTATTACTCTTTTAGTCCTAGGCTTTAGTTGTTTCTTTGTTTTATTCGACGTATCCTTTCCCAAGTCTTGAACAAAATTAAAATCCCCCCCTAAATTTAAGGGACCCATCACCCCTCTAGCTAGATCGTTGATCTTCCAAATATCTGTGGGGTCGTCTACAATTGGTGCATAGTAGTTCACAAAATTGAATGTATTGCCATTTACCCTGGCTGTAACCCACATCAATCTACCATACAGGTCTCTCTGCACTTGAGCAATTTCCCAGTCTATCCCTTGCCCAAAGTAAATGGCTACCCCCCTAATTGCCGTCCCAGCCAAAGCAAAATATGCCTTAGAAAAGGATTTAGGGATAAAGAGCTTGGGTGTATTTGTCTTAAGATGAGTTTTCTGAAGGAACAGAATTTGTGGTGAAAATGAAGTTAACCATCTTATTAGCCCACCATATTTTTGCTTATTGGATATGCCATTTACATTCATTGTAATTATACAAACTTTAAGACCCATCCCTAAAGCTTTTGCTTAAGTTTAAGGTGTCGTCAACAATATATTTCTTGACAGTCTCCTTCCCTCTATGATTCTGCTAATTTTTTTCTAGCCATGCCACCCTCCCCCTGTGCCCACCCCTCACCCCCCAGATGAAGGGGAATTGCCCACAGTGCCCCTCTCCTCTCCCCTCGGGTTGATGCCCCTACTGAGTGCCATGGTGATGGACCCTGCGTGATCAATCCCTGCCCCCCGCCCAAGATCCTGTTGCTGTGCGCCATTTATCTATTTCCCGGTGGAGATTTCTTGCAATAATTCCTGAGCTTCATCCATGTTGGCAAACATGAAATTTTCCTCTCACTAGGACCCTTAACTTAGACTGCTGTGCTATCGCAGCCTGTGCGCCCTGGGCTTTAAATAAATACAGGAGCTTGACAAACTCCTTTCGCCGACGTGCCGCAGCCGCTGACATGTCAGAGAAAATACGGCAACTGGATCCTTCATCAGTGGAAAATTGCTTCTTTTGGATGGCTTTAGTGAGTATCTGATCTTTAATCTAAGCCCAGGCGTAGTTCGCGTAGCCGTGCTATGCGAAACTCCGCAAATCGGTAAAAAAAACTCCACACCACTACGTGGAGTTCCGCGAGCATGCGGAGTTGGTTGTTTCGTATGCTCGCGCATGCTCGCGAGATGTTTCTGATGTTCGGCAACGTGGATTGCGTGTTCGGGGGGAAATATCACGCAAACTTCACCACACGGTCGCCAATGGGCGCGGCCATCTTGTTTTTCTACTCTTTGTATGGTTCTGGGGCCTGTTTTTCATCCCTCTCCAATCTTTTTAATTCCCTAAGTGTATATTTTGCGTTGTATTTCTACTTTTACTGCGTTTTTTGTACTGTTTTTCTATTACTTGCTTTCTATTATGTTTTACTTCCCTACTTCTTCTCTTGAATTTATTTTTTACCTCTACATTTTCTTGTCTGCCCCGCCCCCCAAGAACCATGGCTAAGGCTAAGGGTAGTCCTTGCGGAAGACGGCGCCCGGAAGGGGTGCTGGCCAGGGCCCTGTTATCTGAGGTGGAGGTGGCCGCCCTTGTTTTTTTTGTACAGCGCCACCTCCCCTTAACCTTGGCAGCAGGCGGCAGGCCTGACTCCGGCTATGGGATCCAGGAGCGTCACCTCCGGTGGGCGAGGGTGCGCCGGGCAGTGTTTCACTGCTCTGAGGTCCGGCGCACCCACGACAAGCTGACTCACCAGTGGTCCGACATCCTGGACTGGGAGCAGGACCTGCTGGACCTGTTAGGTGTTGAGGTCGTGAGGCTTGGGGAGTAGCTAATTATATTACTATTGTGTGTTCTGTTTTGTGTTATTGCGAATATTATTTTTTCCCAAATAGCAAGAATGCTGCTGCTGCTTACATGCAGGTAAGTTACGTTTACAAATCTTATATTATGTGATTGTTATTCTTTTAGACAGGTGCTCGGCGCTACTAATCTTACTTGTTTGCAACTTTGCGCTCGCTTGGGCTGATTAAATAATAGAGGTTAGAGAACTTAAGTTAGGTAATGCTAGAGAGACTCCTTTCCTTTGTGCTGTCACTAAGATAGTGGTGGTAGGTAGGTAGTTAATATAGTTAGTCACTTAGTATTAGTTGGTAATTTTTTACCGGTCCGCGTGATGCGTCCTCCATCACGTGCTGCTGACTCCAGTCCTTAGTAGAACCTTTTGTATGTTGTTAGTATGTGAGTAATATAGCAACTCATCAGCACATCAGCAGCAACCAACCAACAATTTGGTGTATGCAATATGCATGCGTCCATCTATGCATTTTTGAGGACTAAAATAAATGGAAATGCAGACTTAGTGAACAATTGGCCTGTCAAAGGGGGTTGAATAATTGATTATTGCAAATAAGATCGGAACTTAGAAGAAGCAAATATAATTTTTGGCAATTCATTCCAACGTCTTCGGAATAGGCGGGCTAGGTGGTACTTAGGTTTAGGATTCTGGAATCGGAATGGAACACTGGATTAATAAATAAAATAACTAGAGGGTCCGCGATCGCGATACTACCTGTCAATCAAATTAGATAGGTCAATTTCATTGCAATTGTCGTTTCCTGTCAAAAAATCTTTTTAGAGCATTTTTTTAAATATTTTATTTGTTTCACACCAATCAATTTTTGTCTCTTTATTATATCTTACATGATCAGCATCCAGAGCCAAGAAGACGACGGGGTCTGAGGCGGGAGCTGAAGATGCCTCCCAGGGCCAGGATCGCTCCTCTACAGAGGGCTCTGGTGCTGGCCCCAGTAGGTCCTCCTGTTGTTAATATTAATAATTATATTTCCCTAACTTTTACTGCACCTTATTTTTTTCGAACTAATATTTCCGTTTCTTAATTCAATTTTTTACCAAATCTTCTTCGATCTATCTGTTTCTAAATTCTTGTTATCCATGCATTACCTACCTACTTAGTTATTATTATATTTCTAGTGTCTGTTTTTTTTTTACATCAATCTAACTGCCTCTGACTCTGTACTACTATTAGTCTGTCTGTAGCTTGCCCAGTTGGCCACTCTTTTTCTTTTTAAAAAGTTTTAAAACTCAGATTCCCCAATAGCTCTAGCCTCTGAGTCCAGTCCTTTGGGTTGTCCTCTTCTTAAGAGGCTTTCGAAAATTGCCACCAACAAAATGCCCAACCAGATATTTTACTATTTTTGATAGGATAGGACAAACTACTGTCTACTCTACTCTTGTATCCGATTTGTACTAGTGATGTGTGTGATGTATGTATGTATTGTATTTTCAATCTTGCTAGTGAAAATAAATAAATAGGGGAGGCGTATATGGCTTCTAAAAAATGTGTAATTGTTTTTCTAGGCGTACCGACCACAAGTGCTGGGGCTGGCGACGCCAGCTAGGAGGGAGCAGATGCGGCAGCCAGCAGCAGTGGCGGGCGGTGGTAAGTTATATTCCTTACTTATTGACAATACACACTCACTGCAAGGGTGTACACTGTACTGTTGAGACAGACTAAGTTGTTGTGAACAACGGTTGAAGAAGACACCCTTTACTTAGCATTAGCAATAGCATTAGCGGCGGGAGTTGAGTAACTAATGGCCTCTTCTATCTGACTTCAACTCAGCAGGGAAAGTTTTATGAAGAAGACTAAGAGTCAGACGACCTTGATGGATGGGTTGAACGAAAATGGACAGAAGGATGGAAGGAAGAAGGACGGGTGACGTACTATATGACTGGCAGAGAAGGATGTGTGGGATGCATCGGTGGCTGATAGGAATCGTATGCATGGGTGATTGAAGGATGGGTGAAAGGTGAAAGAAAGGATGCCTGCCTGGGTGGGTGAAACTGTATGGGTGATAGGAATCCTCAAGGGGGTTTGATGGGTCAAACTCAAAGGCAAGCACGGAAGGATGCATGGGTGGTGGTTTAAAAAAAATACAATTGTATGTTGTTGGTGAAAGGTTTGTTGAGAGATTAAGAAGAATGATAGCCATGTTTACTTTGAATGGATGGATGCCTGGATGGTATTCAATCATAGCATAGGTGGAGACTGGATGAAGGCAATGCAAAAGAAAAATAAACCATGCCAAAGCCAAGGGTGAAGAATAGAATAAGATTAGAATTAAAAAATATAATGCTAGAAGAGCAATGCAATGATAAATGGAAATATCGCTGGGAAGAGAAACAAGGACTGTTTTTTTCAAGGTTTCTGATTCAAGGTTGTATTTCAGTATACTCCCTTGACACACAGTAGTTTGCAACACAGCATATATATTGTGTATGTGTATGTACCCATACCCACCCATTATCAATTGCCTCCCTCTGACTCTGAGACCCACTCCCTCCCTACCTATTTCATTTTTGACCGTGTCAGCCTGCCATGGGTAGCCTATCGGCTGCATGGTTGGTTACACAATCAATCAATAGTACCCACGTCGTCCCATATGTAATCAATGATCATTCGGATCAGATATCATCTGTCTTGTTGTAGTAGTCAGGGTGAAAGTGAAATTGAGCAGTTGCCATTGATGTAACAGAGTATGGCCGTAATAGAAAAATAAGATAATTGTGGAGTTGTAGACTACAGCTGCCCCACCTGCAGGCAGTCGTAAATAAAAATAACGTGAGTCTGCGACATGAGTATGTCTGTCTAGGGCGCAAGCTGACTGAGCTGGCATGCCTACAAGGTTCATTTAGCTAAACAAGAGAGAAAGAAGAAGAAGACTTGTCTACTCCATAGTACCTAGTAGTAATGCCTGAAACTCCCAAAAATGTTAGAGGCATAGGAAGTGGGAGGATATCACGAAATGTTATGTACTGTGCTTGCTAGTGCTACTGTGCCACTATAATTTTATGTGTATAATTAATTTTGTGTTACTGTTTTGCTAAGAGTATTGGTTACAATTGTCTTTTTTCTTTCTTGATATAGCTACTCCTTCCCAACCGAAACCACCACCAAACAGGAAGGAGTTAGCAGCCATGGTCCGGCAACGGAAGCTGGAGGCCATCCGTACTGAATATCGGCGGCTTGTGGTTCTGGCAGAGGAGGAGGCGGCAGCAGCTGTAGCCTCCTCCAATGCACCGGGCCCCAGCCAGGCCCCCCCAGTGCCTCCAGTGGTACGGCGCCGTGGTCTGGCTGCCGCCGGCCGCACTTTTTCTCTGAATACTGCTGCCCACGCCTGTGCATGCAACTGTAGAGCATTTAAGTGCTGCATGCTCCTCCGGATGGCGCACCTAGATGAGCGGATGAAGGCCCTGGAGAGTAACCGGCGAGCACGCCGCTAAAACTCCGTCGCCTTGCCCCTTATTTAATCTTTTGTTTTGTGGATGGGAATTGGGCATCGGGGAAAAGTTGGGGTTTATTTATGGACAATGGAATGGACATAGGACTCTTATGGACATTGGTTGGGGTTAGGGAGAGGGGTGGATCAGGTGTTGTGGTTTTTTTTCATTAGTTTATTTGTTAGGGGAATAAATTATTTATAGTTTACAAACATATGATGTAAATGTTTTGTGGGGGGTTACTCTTTTACTTCACATGGTTTCCATTGTTGCTGCAGGGCCGCAGCCAGTTTTTGATTGAAATAATCTGCCGATAGTGTAACACACCAACAGATAGATGCGGTACCCTCACTTGTGACTTGTCCTACTAGTACTGTCAATCTCTCCTCCTAGTCTATGCAGTCTGCAACTAAAACCCCTTTGGACTCGGAGGGGCGTGGGTGTGTAATTAATTTCCATATTATTAATTATGCCTCTCCCAAACGTCTTCCCTTACCTGGGATTGATGTTTATTTATACTTAGGCGAAGCGATGGCTGCATGGTGATGTTTGGTTTCCCAAGGTACCATGGTGGTGGTAGTATTAGTAGTAGACACTGACAGTAGCATTTGCAAAAAGTACAGTACACAAGAAGACTATCAAACAAGAAACCATGATGATGATAAGCAATGCTAAAGCAAAATAAACCAGAATGCCTGGAGGGCTAGCCTAGTACAAGTTACAAACTGAAGTCAACTCTAGCTATGATGATGAAGCGGACAAGCGCCTTTGTAACCTTTAGCGCTGGAACTAGGATGACTATTGATGACTCAATGCTGGCAACCAATTATATTATTATGATGGATTCTTTATGTTTTTCTGGAAAAGAAATTCGAATATTGAATACTGTGCATGGGTGGACAATCTAATATTGCCAGTGTGGGCTAAAGTGAAATATATATACATATACTTAGAGCAGAAGAAGATCTTTGCCCTGCCTTGAGTTAGTGTTGCTTTCACCACATCCGCCCCAGCAAGTGTGTGATCAATATTGGTGTAAATTTAATTTAGTCACACCTCAATATAAATCACACAGCCTGAGGAAGAGGGTTAGGGTTGGATGAATGGTTGGGAAGGGGGATTTGGGGAAAGGTTTGACAAAAACAAACACTACACATGAAAAACACACAAGTTTGGCAGTGTACCCCGTAAAGACCTAGCACCTGACCCACTATCCCTAATTAATGTAATAGGATTTCTCCAATGATAGTCTGTGCACACCGTTAACACACCCACTGCCGCAGTGCAATCCAAGACAGGATTATAACAAGCAGACTAAAACGCAAAGGTGCACCACTTAGTAACAAGAAACAATAGACACATCACAAAACATCAAGTCCGTGTCCATAATATTTTCCATATATTTTCTTCTTTTATTTCTCAAAATATTCTTGATATAAAACCACAGCCGACGCGTTTCGTCCAGTGATGGACTTCTTCAGGGCTGTAAATTTGACAAACATATATATGTACATAAATATATATATATATAAAAGGACATCACCAACATCAATATACACAATCACATTCAGACAATATATATGCACATATTATGTCCAAGGAAAGTAACCATAAAGACAGGACAGCTATATACAAAAATCACATTAATATTATACTTAACGTATAACAGTTTCATAACACATAACTACTAACAAAACTTCTATCTTCAAAACAAACACCTAATTTGACATTTATATACAATATTTAAACAACTATACATCACATACTATTTACTTAAAACCATAAACAAAATAACATCTTTATAGATGAGTTAAAAAAGAGAGAAAAATCGCAGAGAAGTTTGTGGAAAGTTCATGAAAAAGAGTATATAAAATATCATATTATCTCCTCCTGTGTGGACAATCAATAATCTGAGGAAACAAATATTTAGAACAACAATAGTCCTGTGTGACCCAAGATTAATAGCCAAGAAGGTAGACCGGAAAAAGGTGAGAAAGGGCTAACGGTACTCAAGAAATCCAAAAGAAGAAAGGCTAGGACCATCACTCATATATCAAAAAAGTACCCACCATTAGAGCCAAAAAGGCGGGCACTCCTGGAGATAAGTCAACATCGGAGTTCCACCCTCTGGGTATATGTTACGCTGAAAATTGCCCAAAGCTCTTATCCTCTGTATGCTGTGCCAAGAGAAAAATATATAATACAATATAACCATATAATCCTACTGAGCTAATCTTTCTATTTGTAACGGATAGCATATGACAATTACTTACATAATAAAATCAAGATAATTATTCCTTAATTGGAAAAGGCAGGATTCATTCATGGGAATAGTAACCTCCACACGAATCCTTCCGAAGTGCGCCTCACTGTGATAAAGTGGGCCAACAGTAGAAACGGGCAATCTCCCAATACAGCCTACAAGAGAAACCGTGGGCAATATATCAATCAATTCAAAAGATAGTTACCCTATATTAGCAAACGACGCAGTATCACCAAGCACATATAGAAGCAAAAGGTACAACACAAATTCAAATTCAATCAAGGA
This sequence comes from Calotriton arnoldi, assembly GCA_963921515.1. Lineage (NCBI taxonomy): Eukaryota > Metazoa > Chordata > Amphibia > Caudata > Salamandridae > Calotriton > Calotriton arnoldi. Next base: position 172,093 of record CAWUFW010011349.1, on the reverse strand, counting down.
CTCGCCTCAGGCTGTAATCCACGATAGTCCTAAAAGATTCCCACCAGTAACAGCATAAAATCCATGGAAGTACTTCCAGCAATAACTGTTCAGTACTACATCCAACAACTGAATCAAATATATCCTCGTTCTGTAAATAACAGGGCTAAAATAGTTTACACTCAGTACATGAGAGTGCCTGGCTACAATACCTTGAGTCAGCACACCATCATGTATCACAGTTTTAATCCATCGACGGTTCATATATAGTGTGTTTGATCCTTACATATAAAGGGACGTGCCCATGGGAAGTAATAATAACATTTAAAGCGTTTAAACCCCAATACAGAAATTTTATTACACTTAACTCCTTAACGTACCTTAAGACCCAAAGCAGCATGTAGTCATACTTCGATCCCATCCAAAAAATCACATATGGTAAGATTTAAGCCCCCCCACTCACAAGTGAGTATGCTCAGTAAAGCAACACAGCTACCGGACCCAATGAGAAGTATCTCCTTACCTTGATATGGCTAAGAAAAACAGCGACCTCGAACAATCTCCTGTGAGGACGAAGACGGTATGTAATGTATTTACGCGCCGCTTCATTTAAATAGCCCATGCTGGAATCCTAATTGAACACAGCTGCAATGTTATTCAGCACACCGGAAGTCAATGTTACTAACTCGCGGGGACGTCGAATATAGCCGCCATCTTGTAGTGGCCAATAATTCGAAAGAAAAAGTACAAATCTATGGTCTACTGGCATAAATGTTCATCCTGAACACTGCAGTTAAAAACAGCATCCATCTAATAAATTATGTGTTTATTCACGGTGAATTTTAGTGTGAAATATATATATCCAAAAAAACGTTCTGACTGACGGGACGAAATTACCAAATGCCAACATTAAGAATATTTCAACATATTCGATTCATTCGATCTTAGATTAGTAGAAGTAAAGAGTATATACCAATCTTGTAGATAGTAATCTTAATAGAGTCAGAATTTGTAATAACTTGGAGTTTATCATAATCCCCAGACAGTACAGCCGCCATCTTGGAATAGTCCAATGTCTAATAGTATATGTATATATTCAACGGGAGTGTTGATGTGAAAAAGAAAGGGGGGGCACTCCCAATAACAAGACGAAATTAACAAAGGCGAATATTACAAATATTTCAACATTTTTGTCCATTAGATCTTAAATCAATGGAGGTAAAGCATATATACCCCTAACAAAATATGTTGCCACAAAGATTCTCGACGATATGCCTTTGACCCTAGTTACGGGTGGTGGTTAAGACACCCATTATCACGTGTCAGAGCCAAAGATAAGGAAAAAATAATACAACAAGAAAAAGTAACAGCAGAATGAAAGAAAAAAAGGAAGAGAAAGAAAGATAAAAAATGTGCATTACAGCAATCCAATACATTGTTTGGATACATATCTCGAACAATCATCCAAATGTAAATAGATGTAACTATGGCCAATCCATATAAAGATGCATGAACAGAATCATCAATTTGCGTGTGCATGCAAGCCCTGTTATTCGCATACAACCCTTATCCAGAGTATCATATCTGATTACCATCCCCTCTACATTTTTAAAGGAAGTAATGCATTTCCTCATCACTATTATGGCCCAGTTCAACACAACGTAGTTTGCATATCCATCTGCCTCGTTTTTTCTTAGGGCTAATTCCCTATTTCCCCCTCTCGTGTGGGCTGGTGTATGATCAATACCCATAAACCATAATGCGCTATCACCTGGATGGTTCTTTTGCATGTGGAATGTCATGGGGTATTTGTAATCGCCATTTCGTATTGCACGTAAGTGCTCCTGTATTCTCAATTTAAGGGGTCTTATGGTGCTGCCCACGTAGATTTTATTACACGGGCAGCCCAGAATGTATGTAACATACCTCGTGTTGCAATTGATCAGGTGGTTAATGTAATAAACCCGCTCAGTGTTAAATTTGAAAAATTTGGTTTTATCTTTCCCAAATATACAGATGTTACAATTTTTGCAGGTGAAGAAACCCTTGATTGAATGTGACAGCCAAGTCACTGTCCTTGGCATGGTGATGTAACTGGGGCACAACAAATCTCTTAAATTCTTGCCCCTCCTATACGTTATTTTTGGTTTTGTGGCCAGTATCTCTTTTAAAGTGGGAACTTCAGTTAGTAGGTGCCAGTGTTTGCGTAGTACGTTATAAATCCTATCGCTGTTGCTATTAAACTGCATGATGAAAGACGTAGGAACCCTACTAGATTTAACTGAGTCCTTAGTTCTCAGAGTAGTATCTCTAGAGATTTTTGCAATCTTTTTTTCAGTTTTATCCAATTTATCTCGAGGGTAGCCACGTGCTAAAAAACGCAGTTTAGTTTGTTTGATGTTTTCGGAGAAAGCCTCCTCCGTACTGCAATTTCTCCTCATACGTGTCATCTCCCCGTACGGGATATTATTAATTACGTGTCGGGGGTGTGCACTGCATGAATGTAAGGTACTATTACAAGCTGTATTTTTCCGATGAATTGAGCTTTGTATGCAGTTGTTCTGGATAAAGAAAAGAATATCCAAGAATTCAATTCGTTCTCCACTAAAATTAATAGTGAGTTGCACATTGAAGGGGTTTTCATTGAGGAAGGCATGATACTCCAATAACTCTGAGGCAGGTCCATCCCAAAGCATGATAACATCGTCGATGTACCTGCCCCAGAATACAATATGTCCTGTCCAGTTTGCAGCGTGACGGCCCCAGGCATGCTCCCGCTCATACCAACCCATGAAGAGTCCGGCATAAGCGGGAGCAAACCTGGAGCCCATCGCCGTGCCCTGTATCTGGTGATACCATTGTGCATCATGTAGAAAGAAATTTTTAGACAGGATGATATTTGTCATTTCTAATAAGACTTCGTTATGTCTGTAATGGTCCACAGTTCTTTGCCCCAGGAAGAATTCTAAAGCTTTTATACCGAATTCCTTCCTGATGCAAGTATAGAGACTAGCCACATCCATTGTTACAAACAATAAAGTTTCAGACCAGGCAAGACCATCAAATTTATTTAAGATGTCTTTGCTGTCTTTGATGTAAGCTGGTAGGTTGCAGACCAATGGTTGTAAAAATTGGTCTACATATTCTGACAGCTTCTCTGTTGGGGAATTAACCCCTGAAATGATTGGACGTCCCGGTGGAAATTGGCCCCCTTATGTACTTTGGGAAGCACATAGATACATGGAAAAGAGGGTTCACTCACCATCAGATATTTATATTCCTCATCGCTTAATAGACCAATCTCCCACCATTCCACCAATCTCATATTAATATGAGCGCTCAAAGTGTTAATGGGGTTCCTGGGGCCTTCCTGTAACATGCGGTGTCTGACAACTGACGGTCAATTTCCTTCATGTAACTCTCCCTATCCATTATCACCACATTTCCCCCTTGTCTGCTTCTCGAATGACAATGGAGGGGTCTGATCTTAAGTCTTTCAATGCCTTGTTTTCCTCTACTGAGAGGTTAAACTTTACTTTATTTATGGGCAATGGATGCTCCAGAATTTTATGAAAACCCTCAGTAACTCTCTCCCTAAAGAGATCTATATTGGGATGAGTCCCTGCTGGAATAAATTTGGATCGTGATTTTAACCCACTATCGATTTGTGTGTTTTCTGAAATATCCAATTCAGCTCTCAACGTATCTACCTCAATCAGTGTATCATAAACACTACACATGGACAACACACAATCTTGGCAGCCGACCATCGTAAATCTGTTAAGGGAGAAAAAGGAAATGCATGCATGATGATGACTTACTTGATGAGTAGGACAAGACTAGTAGTACAGGGCAGCAGTATATTATTAATTATTATTATTATGCAATTGCCTTGCCTGTCTGCCCCCAGAGAGACCCAAGTAACATACATTTTGTGTTCTGTTGTGCCGGGCTTCCTTTTAAAGCTAGCAAAGAAAATTAAAAAATATCTGTAGGAGTCAAATATAAGCAAACATGATAAACAACAACACACACAGGGGTCGATTCCGATTCGGGCCGGAAAAAGCACCGACCGACTCGGATCCGGAAAAAATACCGACCGACACGTACCCGTGGCGCACGACACGCCAAGTACGATGCAAGGCGCGAAAAATCCGACCGACACGTACCGAAACAAAGTCGACCGACCGAGCCGCACGGAAAACAGCAATCCGGCCGGAAAAACACGCGAATCCAACCGACCGACACGCACCCGGAACAAATCCGACCGAAACGTACACGCGAACTCCAAACCGCAAAGTACGATGCAAGGCGCGAAACCCACGACCGAGTCGGACAGAGGACAAGCCGTACGACCGACACGCATACAAAACCGAGCCAAAGCAACACAATACACCGCGACCGACGCGTACGCAGCATAGAAAACTGCACAAACACAGCGTGAACGAAACGGAGAACACCGTACGAGACCAATGCAGGGTCCGACTCGGTCACAAGAACGTTTCCAACATACACAAACAGCACGAAGGAAAAATCACCCAAAAAAGGCCAAACAAGCAATTACCAAGCCAATAAATACTGGGGGGACAGAGAACAAAGACACACCCACAACTCCACCTATATAAAGGACACAAATCACTACCATGAGCCTTTGCAAATGCCATTCCACTGCCAGCACCCAAGAGAAAGCAACCACACACCCACAGCTCATCCCTCACACAAGCCACACACCATCAGCACACCAACAAATACCTACCTCACATACACCCAGCAAAACACACACTCACACACCCTCACCTGCACACCAACACACACATCACCCACCATCACCACCCATCACCATGCCCCCAAGAAGAATCCCAAGTTCCTAGATAGTGAATTGGAAGTCATGGTAGACGAGATCCTCAGGGTGGAGCCACAGCTGTTTGGCACACTGGTCCAACAGACCCCCATGTCGCAGAAAACCAAGATGTGGGAGAGGATCATCAACAGGGTGAATGCCCAATCACCATGTCGGCGCACAAAGACCGACATCCAGAACAGGTGGTATGACGTGCGCAGGAGGGTACGGAAAATGCTGACGAAAGACTACATCAACAGCCAACACACCGGCAGTGGCCCTCCTGCCAAGCCAATATACCTCAGGCCCTGGGAGGAGAAGGTGCGGGCCATCCTTCCGCCAGTGAGCGTATATGGACTAGAGGACATCCCAGAGCCTGGTGAGTACACAACAAATGTACACAATATACTGCCACAAAACACACACATCACTGTCAAGGGGAGAGTCAAACCATGCACTCATAGCAATTACACAGCAACCAGAACAGAATCATCCCAAAATGTGTATGTCAGTCAGATAAACACAACACATGCCATCAAAAAAGTCACATCCAACTGTGCCAACACATGTACAAACACAACCACAACTACAGCTAGGCAGTGGCACAAATAGAACTAACAAACACATCCACACATGTAGCCACCACAACAACACCAACACACAGTGAAGACCACTCAAAGGAAGGAATTCTGTGTATGCTGGCCAAGTCAGTGTAGCCAATAGCATCATGGGAGTCGCAGTCACACATATTGCCCCCCCACAACTGTCCCATCAACACCACCATGAACCATGCGCACATCACAGGGAGTGGAGAAGGACTCACAAGATGGCTGACACTGGCTACTGCTGTGGGGAGCACACGGCCCTGCTGGCAACTGTGCACCAACAAACAGCAGGACACCACTGACTGACATCCTGAGAGACAACTTACACTCCCTGCAATGCAAGCACGTTCCATGGTGGGATAACTGGCTGGCTGGCTGGGTGGGAAGGAGGACTTGCAGCACTAACCATAGTCACAAGCACCTCCCCTCACACACACCCCAACACAAACTCCACAGTACCCACCTGGTAGAATGCAATGCCCCCCATCCTAACACAAGATCCCACAAAGAACCACCACCCTGGGTTATGTTGTGTGAAGCACAGGGACACTCTTGGGACTCTTAGCCAAACAACTGCCAGGACAACACTCCCAGCCATCCTGTCAGCACAGCCAGCCCACCCCACAGGGAAGCAGAATCAAAAGGAAGGAAGCATGGGCATGCTGGAAAGGGGGTGGAGGCAATAGCATGATGGGAGTCGTAGTCACTGATATTGGTCACCCCCACAACTGGCCCATCAACACCACCCTGAACCATGCTCACATCACAGGGAGTGGAGAAGGACTCACAAGATGGCTGACACTGGCTACTGCTGTGGGGAGCACAAGGCCCTGCTGGCAACTGTGCACCAACAAACAGCAAGACACCACTGACTGACATCCTGAGAGACAACTTACACTCCCTGCAATGCAAGCACGTTCCATGGTGGGAAATCTGGCTAGCTGGGTGGGAAGGGGGACTTGCAGCACTGACCATAGTCACAAGCACCTCCCCTCACACACCCCCCAACACAAACTCCACAGAACCCACCTGGGAGAATGCAATGCCCCCATCCTAACACAAGATCCCACAAAGAACCACCACCCTGGGTTATGTTGTGTGAAGCACAGGGACACTCTTGGGACTCTTAGCCAAACAACTGCCAGGACAACACTCCCAGCCATCCTGTCAGCACAGCCAGCCCACCCCACAGGGAAGCAGAATCAAAAGGAAGGAAGCATGGGCATGCTGGGAAGGGGGTGGAGGCAATAGCATGATGGGAGTCGTAGTCACTGATATTGGTCACCCCCACAACTGTCCCATCAACACCACCCTGAACCATGCTCACATCACAGGAAGTGGAGAAGGACTCACAAGATGGCTGACACTGGCTACTGCTGTGGGGAGCACAAGGCCCTGCTGGCAACTGTGCACCAACAAACAGCAGAACACCACTGACTGACATCCTGAGAGACAACTTACACTCCCTGCAATGCAAGCACGTTCCATGGTGGGAAATCTGGCTAGCTGGGTGGGAAGGGGGACTTGCAGCACTGACCATAGTCACAAGCACCTCCCCTCACACACCCCCCAACACAAACTCCACAGAACCCACCTGGGAGAATGCAATGCCCCCCATCCTAACACAAGATCCCACAAAGAACCACCACCCTGGGTTATGTTGTGTGAAGCACAGGGACACTCTTGGGACTCTTAGCCAAACAACTGCCAGGATAACACTCCCAGCCATCCTGTCAGCACAGCCAGCCCACCCCACAGGGAAGCAGAATCAAAAGGAAGGAAGCATGGGCATGCTGGGAAGGGGGTGGAGGCAATAGCATGATGGGAGTCGTAGTCACTGATATTGGTCACCCCCACAACTGTCCCATCAACACCACCCTGAACCATGCTCACATCACAGGAAGTGGAGAAGGACTCACAAGATGGCTGACACTGGCTACTGCTGTGGGGAGCACAAGGCCCTGCTGGCAACTGAGCACCAACAAACAGCAGGACACCACTGACTGACATCCTGAGAGACAACTTACACTCCCTGCAATGCAAGCACGTTCCGTGGTGGGATAACTGGCTGGCTGGCTGGGTGGGAAGGAGGACTTGCAGCACTAACCATAGTCACAAGCACCTCCCTCACACACACCCCAACACAAACTCCACAGTACCCACCTGGTAGAATGCAATGCCCCCATCCTAACACAAGATCCCACAAAGAACCACCACCCTGGGTTATGTTGTGTGAAGCACAGGGACACTCTTGGGACTCTTAGCCAAACAACTGCCAGGACAACACTCCCAGCCATCCTGTCAGCACAGCCAGCCCACCCCACAGGGAAGCAGAATCAAAGGAAGGAAGCATGGGCATGCTGGGAAGGGGGTGGAGGCAATAGCATGATGGGAGTCGTAGTCACTGATATTGGTCACCCCCACAACTGTCCCATCAACACCACCCTGAACCATGCTCACATCACAGGGAGTGGAGAAGGACTCACAAGATGGCTGACACTGGCTACTGCTGTGGGGAGCACAAGGCCCTGCTGGCAAATGTGCACCAACAAACACCACTGACTGACATCCTGAGAGACAACTTACACTCCCTGCAACGCAAGCACGTTCCATGGTGGGATAACTGACTGGCTGGGTGGGTGGGAAGGAGGGCCGGCTGTCAACCAAACACAACCAATGCAGACCATGTTCACACCCCAGAAAATACATAGAAATGCCCAAATAATGCAGGACAATGTGCCACACCAATATCAACCCCTGACTGTGACGACTTAGGACAATGCAATGTACAGGCCCGCACCCAGAGGCACAGTCACAACTATCATGTGTGTCAACCATTGATGCCTGCAGAAACATGACATACATTGTTTGTGTCTCCCAAAAACAGGTGATGATGGGGACACAGCAGCAGACGCTGAGGAGTCCCAGTCCCAGGCTCAAGAGGATGCTGAGCTCACTGGCGTCGTACAGCCTCTGTCCTCCTCGGACGATGAAGAACAACCTGGCACCTCCGGTGCAAGTCAACATGCAGCACCAGCAGGACCACCAGCTGCAGCACCAGCAGGACCACCAGCTGCACCCCCTGCACCCACCCCTCCAACGACTGTCACCACGAATACCATCCCTGCCGACATGGGCAGAACAAGGAGCAACACCAGCACAGTGACTCTGGACCAACCTGGGGCCATGGACACCACCACCACCACCAACCCCCAAGGTGGACCAGGGTTATCTGTGCGTGCCACTGCACACACTGCACATGTCAGCAGGGGTGGTGGGAGGGGTGGGAGACAGAGGTCGCTGCTTGCAGATGTTGCTGGTGTGCATGATGACCCACAACTGGTACGCATAGCTGATGCGTACCAGTCCAGCACCGGAGAGCTCAGCCAGGTAGTGGGGCTCCTCAGAGACATTAAACAGCAGCAGGCTGCCCATCATGCCCGCTTGGACTCCCACATGTCCCACGTGGAGTCACACATGTCCCGTGTGGACTCACACATGTCCCGCGTGGAGTCCAAGTGGGATGCACTGCATGAGATGACGGCGGTGCACAGGGACATTTTACAATGCCTCCGCCAGATGAACAGCAACCAGTCCACACCTCCCTGTGTGCCAACAACATCTGGTGCCGAACAAACTGCAACTGCCACAGGGAGGGAGGAGGACTCTGGCGGAGAGTCCCCTGCACCGCAGCAGCCTGTACTTGAGGGGCCCCCCAAGAAGAGGGGTCGTCCGAGGAGGGAAAAGTGAGAGGCCGATGGCCAAGCGCAACTCCCAGGAAGCCTGAACCTGTTCTGGATGTTTGCCTTTGTGCACAGACTGTTCACCCTGTTGACGGCAACACTACTCCCACACATTGAATGGGGAGTACAAGTTGGACCAATGTGTCAGACAACTGTGGCCCCGATACTGGGGATCCTGTCTACCCGGACTTTCAATTCACCTAGGAACTTGGGATTGCAAGATTTATGTACAGCACAACCCATCCTATGCACTATTAACACAAATGTATCACAATAAACACACTAATACACCATACTTGCCTCTGTCGTGATTCCAACGTGGGTGCTGTTATGGGGATGATGAACTGCAAAATTACACTGTGTATGCGAACTGCAACAGCAAGGACAACACAGGCATGTGAGTACAGGCAACGTGACACACATGAGGGAGACACACCACCAGGGCTACACAACACATACACACCTAGGCCATCTGACTCATTGCCTACACTGATGTTGCCAGGGAAGACGGTGCAATGCACAGACACCACACCCATTCCCAGTTGTAGTCAAGTAGCCCACAGGTGCAGTAAGCAAATGGCAGTCAAATGTGTGACCACAGACAACGCACATCACAAAGTGAAGCACAGGTTTATTACACAGTTGCAACATGCCGTAACCACTACAGATGCAAGGTAACCCCACCTGGCAGTGGGCACACAGTCAACAACTGTAGACGGAAGGAAGTCCATGGGTGTGGCGCACATCACCTGTAGGGATACAACAGCTACCAGCCTGGATGTGCAATCACGTCGTCGGTGGACACAGTTGACCAAACGAATCTGAAAGTACCCTGTGAAGGACAGAAATGACACACAGTCAAAAGCAATGGAGTACAGGACAGAACAGCAAAACTCATGCACAATACATGTTATAAGATACCCACCCAGAACCAAGTTAGCATGTCAACACTGTTGGGGAGTACAGCCCACCTGTCACCACACATCGCAACACACATCCAGTCAAGTAGCCCATGGACACACTCCAACAACACCAGAGCACCACCCACACATCATGCCAACTCACATCATTGACATGACACCTCAGGATACTCACATTCAGCTAAAGAAGTTGGTGATGAGCTGTGTGCGGACATCACCATCATCATCATCATCGTCACTGGCATCGTGGTCCAGGCCAGGATCCTCCACAGGTGGGGGATGTTGGTCATTGTCATCCTGGATGAGAGGCAACTCCTTCCGCACTGCCAGGTTGTGGAGCATGCAGCAGACGATGATAATCTTGCACACTTTCGCAGGGGCATATGGGAGGGACCCTCCGGTCTTGTCCAGGCAGCGGAAGCGACTCTTCAGGAGACCAAAGGTCCGCTCAATCACTCTCCTGGTCCGACCATGTGCCTCATTGTAGCGCATCTGGGCAGGTGTCACAGGGTTCCTGAGGGGTGTCAGCAACCACGGCATGTTGGGGTATCCCAAGTCACCTACGGACATACAAGTGCACATTAGCTGACTTGGAAAAGTGGGCGGAATACTACAGATCAGATCACACACAATGGCACAAAGTCAGTACACACCGACAAGCCAGGCACGCTGGTTCTGCATCTGTGCCATCATCCTGGGGATGCGACTACTCCTCATCACAAAGGCATTGTGTGCTGAACCAGGGAAACGGGCACACACGTGTGTGATGGTCATGTCTGCAAGACACACCACCAGTGCATTGACCGAGTGGTAGTGCTTGCGGTTCCTGTAGGCCTGCTCCTGGGCCTGTGGTGGTACCAAAGCCACATGTGTCCCATCAATGGAGCCAATTACATGCGGCATCCTCCCCAGGGCATAAAAGTCACTCTTCACGTCAGTGAGTCGTCGCAGTCTAGGGAAATAGATGTACCGGTTCAGGAAGAGCAACATTGCCGCAAAAACATCGCGGAGCACACGGCTGAACATGGTCTGTGACATCCCACCAGCAGTCGCCACAGTATGTTGGAAGGTACCAGTGGCAAAGAAGTGTAGGGCTGCCATCACCTTCACCTTGGGGGTCAGCGCTGTAGGATACGGCCGGCCAGGCTGCAAATGTGGGGACAACTGCACTGCCAAATCCTCAATCAGCTGCCTGGTGAAGCGGTACCGTTGGATGCTGTCCCGTTCCACCATCGTTGCCAGGTCTGGGAATGGCCGATGGACAGCAGGAGCCCTGCAGTGCAGAGGAGAAGTAAGCAAGATTGTCAGTCACCCCACATATGCGGCATTGAACACACTCAAGATCCCAACATACATCATTATGAGGCACAACTACATGAAGTGTGCAGTACCGGAAGGACATGTATGGTACATACATGGCCAACATCTGTCAACACGGTCCAACAGGTGGCATCAATTAGTCCCAGGTTGGCCCATTGGATATCATGAGGCCGTGTCACAGTTCCCATCTCCTGCTGCCGTGTCACAATAACCCCCCACAGTGACATGTGAGGACAGATGTGCCCCAGGCACCACAGCTCAATGACAGGTACATTCCCAGGGACCCTGTAATTCCACATGGACACTGGCATTACATGGAGTATCATGTATACACCACAGCAAAACAACCATGACCCCCACAGGTAGTGGCCCCACTTGCCACGGCAGGACAGACATGGACGTCTGTGAGAACACACGCACAACATCAGAGTCCATGCACACACAACGTGGATGTGGAGACTGTCTCCCATTGTGCACATGAAATCAGAGACATTGTAAACACTACATGCACAAAGACTGTGGAGGACCATCACTATTGTGCCACTGGGACACCCTGGCTCAAACATACCGTCCCACATGGGACTCACGGGGTATGTGACATGACATACACATACACCACTGTGAAATGTGACCATGGCACATGCACAGATATGAACAGTTGCACATCACAGTGGTCATGTACACGTAACACCCAGGATCCTGTCCCCATGAACACGTGCACAGCCTGGGGGTGGCTGCCCACAGGTGACACCCACAGGACAACATGTACACCAACATACACACAATAGGAAATGCATCCTTACATGCCTTATGATAAAGTTTGGACAGGCTGTCGTGATGTAGGTGTGCCCCTCACTCCTGGGAGCTATCTGTGGCTGGCATATGTCCATCTGAGACAGGCATGCTGACATATGCCAGTCACATGTACAGTGATGCGCTGTACCACAATGGACCGATCGGTGCCTCCGGCCGGCCCATTGCATTCAATGTGTGCGGGTACGCGTTGTACCCCTGTGCGCGTTGAACTGCAATGGACCGATCGGTGCCTCTGGCCGGCCCATTGCATTCAATGTGTGCGGGTACACGTTGTACCCCTGTGCGCGTTGAACTGCAATGGACAGATCGGTGCCTCCGGCCGGCCCATTGCATTCAATGTGTGCGGGTACGCGTTGTACCCCTGTGCGCGTTGTACCGCAATGGACCGATCGGTGCCTCCGGCCGGCCCATTGCATTCAATGTGTGCGGGTACGCGTTGGACCCCTGTGCGCGTTGTACCGCAATGGACCGATCGGTGCGCACCCATTGACAATGGGCTTGCCTGGCAATGGACGCGTTTTCGAATTTCGAACGAGTCAGTTGCTGGAAATTCAGTTGGTCACCCACAACAATGTTGCAAAATCATGTATGCCATGAAGTTGAGGATTTGAAGGATGCTGTGGGCGTGTTTTGGTGCTGCTATTCCATGGATTGGCCAGATTCAGAAGATGCAAACGACTTGGACCTATCACTTTCGACACAAGGGACAGTATCTGCCTCTCAAGCACATATATATTGCTGGCTGTTCCCCTGAGAGCTCACTTGCCTGCACTACATGCTCCAGGACGACATCTGCCACTGCACTGCTGCTGTCTCTGCCCCTCTGGACCCTGCAATGGCACGTACTGTGGAGAGAGCCCCAGCCTTCAGCCTTGAAGAGAACCAGGCCCTGCTGGACAGCCTACTTCCACAGTACAGCAAGCTGTATGGGACACCAGGGGAGCAGGTGAGTGTTCTGTGCACTGCCTTTCTGAATGTGCATTTTATCTGACTAGCAAGGCTGAGAGTCTGCACGCCACTGGCTAGCAGGCTCACTGAGTAGTTGTCACCCCCCTTAGTGTGTAGTGACTTGCACTGGACAGGTATGGTGCAGTGACAGTGCATTTGAACATGGTTTTACTTCCCATGCAATGATACCATGTAGTGACGTCTGGCAAACTGTCCATGGTCAGCTTTGCACTGCCTGTGTACATCATGTGCCCCTGTGATTGAGACATGTATATACAACTGTGTCATGCACGGATATGTTGCATGTGTGGTAATGGCCTTTTCACTTTGTCATCCTGACAGGTTACTGCCCATCGGAAGCAGGAAATCTGGAAGGACATCGTCCGGGCTAGGTGTAAAACCAAAAATGGTTTTAAAATTTGCGAAAAAAAGTCTCAATGTCCAATCTCCAATGTATTCATTCTTGCTTTAATTGCTCAATGGAACACACGAAAATCAGCCGACACGCAGTTTCGTCGCCAATGGGAGTTAACTCGCGACTTCTCAGGGCTTAAAGTAGTGTGAAACTTATGCAATGTCGCCGGTGATAATTCCAACCCGGCAAGTCACGATATATCCAGCATCAAAGAGAAATGTCTGAACACGAGCGATATCTTGCAAGGAGTAATGCAATCTTCGTATTTAGCTACAAGCGGTGCGCTGTAGAATTGAACTGCCGTTAAATGCTGAATGATTAACCGGTTAATCATTCAGCATTTAACGGCAGTTCAATTCTACAGCGCACCCGCTTGTAGCTAAATACGAAGATTGCATTACTCCTTGTAAGATATCACTCGTGTTCAGACATTTTCTCTTTGATGCTGGATATATCGTGACTTGCCGGGTTGGAATTATCACCGGCAGAGCATTCGTACCAAGTTTCACACTACTTTTAAGCCCTGAGGAAGTCGCGGGTTAACTCCCATTGGCGACGAAACACGTGTCGGCTGGTTTTCGTGTGTTCCATTGAGCAATTAAAACAAGAATGAATACATTGGAGATTGGACATTGAGACTTTTTTTCGCAAATTTCAAAACCATTTTTGGTTTTACACCTAGTTCATGTGTGCCCGGGACTTATATTGTATTTACATTGTGTAGGGCTTGACCTTACACACATTGAGGGGTTTTAGGGAATTATCCCCTTACCTGGTAGCACCATACACTTTAGATTTAGTTTACACACTACCGTTTATTGAGCTGGGCACCTTTTTTCCTGAGTTATTAAAAACCCTTTTAATATTATTTAGACATCGTCCGGGCTGTCCGGTCCGTGGGGGTCTACAAGCGCCGGATCCGCAACTGCCAGAAGAGGTGGCAGGACCTTCGGGGCTGGACCCGGAGGATTGCACGGGTCCAGCTGAAGCTGTCGACTCCTCGCAGGAGGGGCGGAACACGGACCCTGACCCCCCACATGCTCCAGATCCTGGCGGTGGTCTTTCCAGACCTGGATGGGCAGCTGAAGGCCAGACAGCAGCAAGGAGGGGGTGAGTCAAAGACTGCACTGTGAACTCTGTATTACATGCTTTGTGCCCTCCTCTGGCCTGGTTCAACTGCCACAGTGCAGCAGTCATGTTGTCCAGGAGCCATGTCCCTCTATTGTGCACTGCCCACTGCTCATCTGATACCCAGGTGTGGCCCTTACATTCAGGGAATTGTGTCACTTGGGACTGTGTCCTTGCAGTTTGCTTCACTAAAGGTGGGGGACAGCATCTGTTTCCCTAACTCTGTTGTGGGCATCATGGGTGGGTCCATTGTTCACACAACGCCTGGGTTTGGACATGTGATCTGCGTGTTGCTTTGATATGCGGTCCACTTGCTGAGCTGAGCCACCACATGTGCCTGGGGTATGTGGCACACGCCCATGCAGCGGGTGGGAACAATGTTTGGGCCCCAGGAGTGTGCAGATTACGTGTGTCACACATACATAGCCAGCTATCCACTGTCCAGGGCACATCCCTCATTCATGTGGAGCAGGACAGTCATGCCTACTCCAGGCCATGCAATGCATTCTGTACTCCCACTCCCGTGTATCAGCTGACACATTGTGCACAGTGATTTGAGCCCTCAGGTGTCTGCCTCTGTGTCAGTGTGCTGTGGATTAGTTGCCAGGACTGCTGGGGTGTTTCTTGGTAGGGGCTCAGCATGCCCCTGGAGATGTGACCATAGGAGACGATACTTGTGTGTCACATAGGTGTTTGATCAGCTGCCCGTGCAGACTGGGGTATGCGAATGTGAAGTTCAGGCAGCTGTTCCCCATTCACAGCAAATTGTGAGGGGCTCAGGTTCAGAGGGTAGTGTCACAGGTCTCCCATATGTCCAATAGGTGTGACCTGGACAGATGAGGGTTGAGATGATGTGTTGTGTGGGGGATGTACATGTGCACTTGTGCAGCTCCAGGACTTGCATTCCCCATGACCTACTATTGTGACACAGTGCATAGTGTTGTTGTCTGGCTGCCAAGTCATACATCACTGAGACAGTGATGTATGACTTAGCAGTCATGCCTCTGCCATGGCATGTGTCAACTTATTGGTGGTCCTGCAGGGGAGTGACATGTGCTACATGCACACCATAGTGGCGCTGGCTATCAGGACATGGGTGCATCATGGTGTCTGTCGCTGGTATGCATCACATGCATTTCCTATTTGACTCTGGGCATCCCTTTCATCCGGAAACCTGTACTGACTCAGTGGCAAGAGCTGTGATGTGTCCACACCGTGTCCTCTGCACTGTCCAACTACTGTGTACTTGGTGCATGTGTCCACACTGGGGTGTTGCAATCCAACAGACACCAGACAGATGGGTGCAAGGCCATGTGGGATGTGAGTGCCATGCTTGGCATCAGACTGACAATTGGCTTCTCCTGTTCAGTTAGGGCACTTTTAGCAATGTACAACTAATGATGCCAGGGCTTGCTCTGTGATGTGCTGTGCTCACAGTGGTGTGTGCGTTTGGTGCAGGTGACTGATGTCTGTCTGTTTCCCCATTGTTTGCAGATACATCTATGGCCACGGAAGGGGACAGCTCCACGGACCAGGAGGAGCCAGAGAGCCAGACTGGGTCAGCAGCCGAGGAGTGGTCGGAGGGACCCAGTGGCACGGAGGGCGAGGGGAGCCACACCGAGGAGTCCTCAGCATCATCCACCTCAGCTGAGGACCAGAGCAACTCGGAGGATGACTCCCTTGTGGAGGCGGATGTCAGCAGCCACCACACCCCAGCTAGTGTTGCTGTCCCCGCCACCACCAGCACCACCACTGCCCTCCCATCGGATCCCATTCCCAAGGTCCGTGGAGGCTCCCATGTTCGGGAGCGTGTCTCCTTTGGCCCAGGCACCGCACCCCCTGCCCCTGTGTCCCCTGCTGCCCTGAGTGAGGAGTCTGTGTACCTCCTTCGCCAGCTCCATGTAGGGCAGACAGCCATGCTGAGTGTCCTCCATGCGCACACCGCACTGTTGACTCAGCTGGTGTCGTTCATGGAGGGCATCTCATCGGGCATGTCTGACCTACAGAGGGGCAACAGGTCCATGGACTCCTCCCTGACGGCAGCAGAGTCCCTCCTCAGACAGTCCCTCACCCCTCCTGCCTCTGCTCCATCCACACTCCCCAGCACCTTACCCGTCCCAAGCACACACACACCGGCACAGGCACACACCAGCACACACACATCCAGCACACAGACACACACGCCACTAACTAAACGCACACGCACGCACAGTCAGGGGACTGAAACCAGACTCACAGGGGATGGGGCCCTGGTACACACACACGCATCCACGGGCACTGCACAGTCCTCAGTTGCCTCTCCCTCCAAAGCACCCTCCCTTGCCTCACCTGCAACCCCAAAGACCCAGCGCCTCTTCCTCAGTGACCTCGGCCTCTTCCCTCCGATCCAGCTGCCCCAGCATCCAGGGGGAAGAGGAAGCCCCCACACGGAGCAGAGTGCCCCTCGCCCCCGGACACCCTCCCCCAGGCGCAGACAGACTGAGGCCCCCACCCGCAAGTCCCCCGGAGTGCTAAGAGCAAGACCCGGCCGCCGCCCTGCAGCTCAAGCACCAGGTCTCCTTCCTCCATCCCTCAGGCCCCCACTCCACAGGTGCCCCACCACACCCTGCCCCAGGTTCCCCCACCCACAGATATACCATCCCCAAGAGGCTCCGGCCTTCTCCCCCTGCCACTTGCTCTCCCGGCACCACACCCCCGCTGCGCTTGTCTGTGCCACTGATGTGGTGAGGGTGTCCTCCCCTCTGTCCAGCCCACCTTGCCTGTTCCCCATTCTACTCCCCTGGTGGTAGGCACTGCAGTGGAGTCCACTACCACCCTGTCTGACTTGGGCACTGCAGTGGCGGACCTGTCCACTCCATCTGCAGGGTCCACTGCAGTCGTGCCGGCACCCACAACATCTGAGCCATGCCCCCCAGTTGTGCCGGCACACACCATGTCAGACACCTCCACTGCAGTTGTCAGTGGCTCTTCAGCACCCACCACCCCTTCCCTGCTTCCTCCTGGTGAGCCCTGATCCTGTCCCTGCGGTGCCTGGCCTACCCCCCGGTTGCCCCTCCTAGTGGATTGTCCCTGGTTTTGTGCAGGCATGTGTAGGGTGGCATCTGCCACTGTCACCCACTTGTGACTTTGTTGATGGACTGGCCATTGGCCTTTGTTTATGTTCTACCGGACTTCTACTTTTAATGCCACATATGCTGAATAAAGCAACTTTCTGTTCTCTAGTGCTTTTGCTTCTGATGTACATGATGTTGATGATGCTAACAATGCCCTTGCTGCAGTGATGGTGATATTTGGTCTCATGATAATGAAGTGTTACTGTGCAGGAACCCATGTGGTCCAGGGGGAATGTGTCCTATCCTGTGGTGTATCCATGTCATCCATAGCAGCATCTGAGGGTGTCATGTGTTCAGTATTTGGCAATGGGATTTCCTACTTAGATTGGCAATTTCACATCTGTGGCTTCCACCCCTGCACATCTGTTGTGCCTGCCATTGTTCTATTCGTCTACTTCCCTGACCGTGTGGCCATCTCCAGTGAACATGCAGGTTTGGGCATCAATGGGGAAGGACTCATCTGTGTTGTCAGTGCAACATTGCTATACAAGTGTGTTGGATCTGTGCTGATGATTCCGTTGGCACTTCCATGACCAGGCTGATGGGACGGGAGCCCTCATTTGGTGCTAATTGTTGATTGTGTGTCCCATTGCTGCCATGGTATGGTATCTGTTCGCCTCACATCTGCAGTCTCCACAGGGTATCTGCATGTGTGTGCCCATTGGTGCAAATATGTGGGTCTGCATTCGGATGGTCACTTCTGTCATTGTGTCATTGATGATTGTTGACGGTGTCAGCCCCCATGGGTGTTGTTTGTCTGCACATGGCCAAAGTTATGTCTTATTTGCACTGCAGGATTTGGCTCCCCCAATTTATGTTGCAATGGGACACATACACTACTTTGCCACTGATGTGTTTGTTGTTCTGTGACCAGGAATCATCCATGCAGTTTGGCAGTTGCACCTCTTACTTTGTCAACACTTACCTTTTGGTCACTGTGATGATGGGGGTTTGGACCCCATTGCCACAATGTTCAAAATGTGCTGCAGCTATGGACCCCACACTTACCTTTTGGTCACTGTGATGATGGGTGTTTGGACCCCATTGCCACAATGTTCAAAATGTGCTGCAGCTATGGACCCCACACTTACCTTTTGGTCACTGTGATGATGGGTGTTTGGACCCCATTGCCACAATGTTCAAAATGTGCTGCAGCTATGGACCCCACACTTACCTTTTGGTCACTGTGATGATGGGTGTTTGGACCCCATTGCCACAATGTTCAAAATGTGCTGCAGCTATGGACCCCACACTTGCCTTTTAGTCACTGTGATGATGGGGGTTTGGACCCCATTGCCACAATGTTCAAAATGTGCTGCAGCTATGGACCCCACACTTACCTTTTGGTCACTGTGATGATGGGTGTTTGGACCCCATTGCCACAATGTTCAAAATGTGCTGCAGCTATGGACCCCACACATACCTTTTGGTCACTGTGATGATGGGGGTTTGGACCCCATTGCCACAATGTTCAAAATGTGCTGCAGCTATGGACCCCACACTTGCCTTTTGGTCACTGTGATGATGGGGGTTTGGACCCCATTGCCACAATGGTCATGGCCTGCTTGCGTTGTGTGTGCCACACACATATTTGTGTGGCACATGTGCTAGGGGATCACATTGTATGTTCGAAGTCATGTTCGGTGTTGTAGGCATTTGACACAGTCTACACATGCTTGTCATGGTGTTGGGGGATGTCTTCTTCTTGCATTCCCTAGGTTGTGGTGTGCTGGTTGTGTCATGCATTGTCCATCCTATGGGTGGGGGTGGTAGTGGTGGTAGGCATCCTGCCCCCCTGGGTGAGGGTGGTAGTAGTGGTAGGCATCCTGCCCCCCTGGCTAAGGGTGGTAGTAGTGGTAGGCATCCTGCCCCCCTGGCTAAGGGTGGTAGTAGTGGTAGGCATCCTGCCCCCACTGGGTGAGGGTGGTAGTAGTGGTAGGCATCCTGCCCCCCTGGCTAAGGGTGGTAGTAGTGGTAGGCATCCTGCCCCCCTGGCTGAGGGTGGTAGTAGTGGTAGGCATCCTGCCCCCCTGGGTGAGGGTGGTAGTAGTGGTAGGCATCCTGCCCCCCTGGCTAAGGGTGGTAGTAGTGGTAGGCATCCTGCCCCCCTGGCTGAGGGTGGTATTAGTGGTAGGCATCCTGCCCCCCTGGGTGAGGGTGGTAGTAGTGGTAGGCATCCTGCCCCCCTGGCTAAGGGTGGTAGTAGTGGTAGGCATCCTGCCCCCCTGGGTGAGGGTGGTAGTAGTGGTAGGCATCCTGCCCCCTGGCTAAGGGTGGTAGTAGTGGTAGGCATCCTGCCCCCCTGGCTAAGGGTGGTAGTAGTGGTAGGCATCCTGCCCCCCTGGCTAAGGGTGGTAGTAGTGGTAGGCATCCTGCCCCCCTGGGTGAGGGTGGTACTAGTGGTAGGCATCCAGCCCACCCTGGGTGAGGGTGGTAGTAGTGGTAGGCATCCTGCCCCCCTGGGTGAGGGTGGTACTAGTGGTAGGCATCCAGCCCACCCTGGGTGAGGGTGGTAGTAGTGGTAGGCATCCTGCCCCCCTGGGTGAGGGTGGTAGTGGTGGTAGGCATCCTGCCCCCCTGGCTAAGGGTGATAGTAGTGGTAGGCATCCTGCCCCCCTGGCTAAGGGTGGTAGTAGTGGTAGGCATCCTGCCCCCCTGGGTGAGGGTGGTACTAGTTGTAGGCATCCAGCCCACCCTGGGTGAGGGTGGTAGTAGTGGTAGGCATCCTGCCCCCCTGGGTGAGGGTGGTACTAGTGGTAGGCATCCAGCCCACCCTGGGTGAGGGTGGTAGTAGTGGTAGGCATCCTGCCCCCCTGGGTGAGGGTGGTACTAGTGGTAGGCATCCAGCCCACCCTGGGTGAGGGTGGTAGTAGTGGTAGGCATCCTGCCCCCCTGGGTGAGGGTGGTACTAGTGGTAGGCATCCTGCCCCCCTGGGTGAGGGTGGTAGTAGTGGTAGGCATCCTGCCCCCCTGGCTAAGGGTGGTAGTAGTGGTAGGCATCCTGCCCCCCTGGCTAAGGGTGGTAGTAGTGGTAGGCATCCTGCCCCCTGGGTGAGGGTGGTAGTAGTGGTAGGCATCCTGCCCCCTGGCTAAGGGTGGTAGTAGTGGTAGGCATCCTGCCCCCTGGGTGAGGGTGGTAGTAGTGGTAGGCATCCTGCCCCCCTGGCTAAGGGTGGTAGTAGTGGTAGGCATCCTGCCCCCCTGGCTAAGGGTGGTAGTAGTGGTAGGCATCCTGCCCCCCTGGGTGAGGGTGGTAGTAGTGGTAGGCATCCTGCCCCCCTGGGTGAGGGTGGTAGAAGTGGTAGGCATACTGCCCCCCTGGCTAAGGGTGGTAGTAGTGGTAGGCATCCTGCCCCCCTGGGTGAGGGTGGTAGTAGTGGTAGGCATCCTGCCCCCCTGGCTAAGGGTGGTAGTAGTGGTAGGCATCCTGCCCCCCTGGCTAAGGGTGGTAGTAGTGGTAGGCATCCTGCCCCCCTGGGTGAGGGTGGTAGTAGTGGTAGGCATCCTGCCCCCCTGGGTGAGGGTGGTAGTAGTGGTAGGCATCCTGCCCCCCTGGCTAAGGGTGGTAGTAGTGGTAGGCATCCTGCCCCCTGGCTGAGGGTGGTAGTAGTGGTAGGCATCCAGCCCCCTGGGTAAGGGTGGTAGTGGTGGTAGGCATCCTGCCCCCTGGGTAGGGGTGGTGGTGCGCATTCAGGCCCCTGTGTGCATATGTGGCATTGGTGATGGGCATCCCGCCCCTATGGTGCTGCTGTTGCTGGTGTAAGTATATTCTGCATCCCTGTGTGTGTGTGTGTGATGTGTCGTGTACGTGTTGTATGTGTTTTGTGGTTGGTGTCTGGCTTACCTTCTGCGCCGTACGCGTCCATGCCTGTTCCGGTAGTATATGTAGAATATTGGTATGATCGGGACGAAGGGATTCATGGTTGGTTCGTGTCGTTCGTCCTTCTCGTTGCTTCGCGTCGTCCTCGTCGCTTCGCCTCGTCCTCGTCGCTTCACCTCGTCCTCGTCGCTTCGCGTCGTCCTCGTCGCTGCCGTGTTCGTCTCGGAGCCGTGGATCGTGTTGTGGCGCGAATCGGAGCTTATGTGCGCCTCTCCCGGATGCTTTGACGTGCCGTGCGTAGCGACGGGTTCGGCGCGTACGGAAAGCGCATCGTACTTGTCCGGCCGGTCGGGGCTGCATTTTTCCTTCCGTGCGACTCGATTCGGCGTTTCCGGATTCGCCTCGGTCGGAGAACAGGACCTGGTTTGGGTGAGTACGGCTCGGCCGGATTCTTTGCTGTTGTGCGCATCGTACTTGCTCGTTCGGTGTGCTGTACGGATCGGTCGGAAAACAGGCTTTCGCATGGCTTTTTTCCCGACCGAATGGTATTGGTTGCGCCTCCGACCGAGATCGGAATCGGCCCCACAGTCGTAATGATTAAAGAGAAAAATAATTAAGGTCAAATTGGGAGTTGCATCTCGGCATTCCTCTTGGTCCTTCCTTGGACTGTCCATACGTCAATCTTGGATGCCTGCTTTGGCGCATGCGGTTTGGTAAGGTAAATGTGAGTTGTTTTTCCCAGGATAGCACAGGGTAAAGGACAGCCTGTAAGAGTATATGGAAAAACAAAAAGGATATTGAACAATCAAGGAGAAAAGTAAAGTTAAACTGCATAAATTAAGGAGGAGTGCAACAAGAAAACTTTCAGAGGCGGCATGGCTAGATCATGTCTCCTCTGTTTCCAGCAGTAACCTAAAACAACAGAAGCAGGCCAGCCCACCCAATCTCCACTTAGCTTAGATTTTGAGCCAGACAGCACTGAGCACACATACACAGCAACATAGCATTTTCCAAATTAACTAAGTAACAAAATTAATGCCACGCCGTCATTCATACCACCACACTCGCCTCCACCACTACACAGACATGTAGGTCTGGTGTTGTGGTTGTTTACCTTTTAGGCCACTTCGTGAAATGCCAGAGTTATTCCATCAATCATCTCCGATCCTACTGACTGCGAGTATGGTATGGTCATCATGGTGTCCAACTCTGTAGTGTCCCGAGTGAGTCAGAATCAAAAATGCATTGGATCGGCCTGCAGTAGTACAATTTTTTTTATTGAACAACAAGAAGGGAAACATTGACTTGAATCACTTTTTTGTGTAGATTAAATACTAGTAGACATCATGATCAACAACACAAATAACAATCACTCAGAGTCAGAGTGCAATGCATGCCTTCATCATTTACCTGTTCTTCCGGGGCAGTCCCTCTAGGCTCAGAAAGGAAGATAGATATATAGTCAGGTTCTTTGGAGGGACTCGACGAGGCTGGCACACATCTCACATTTGTTGTACTATTCTCCAACCAATGTCTGGCTTGTGGGAAATGGATTTAGGGTGAGTCAGGAGTCAGGACTCGGAGGAGTGGACTTACTTCTTCTTCACTGACTGCACACAGTTGCAACTTCAATCCGGCAATAAAAGAGTAAGACAGTGGTGATGGATTTGTTGTGATTCGAACCAGAAAGACAGTGAGACACACAAATAATAAAAGTAAATAATATTGCGACAGGGCAAACCAGATAGTTTATCGCCAGCCTGCTGAGCACTGGCCATTGGCGCCTTTTCCCATACCAATACAGCAATGGTTTTGATTAAAGTAGACCTCTGTTGGGTCATCCAGATAGGCCTGGACCATCCGCTCAATGCTCATGGGTGCTCCGCTTTGCTCGGCCTCTTTTGCCTTTGCCTTTGCCTCAGCACTGGACTTAAGCCCTTGCGATAGAAACCATTCCTGTGCTGATTTTGGGGCTGATGCTCCTGTCCTTGGTGGTGTTGGTGGTTTTGGCTACTGGGAGCCAACCGCACTGCCTTCAGGCTCTGAAGTTGAACTTGAAGCCGGCTGCCCTGCAGTACTTGTTGTGTCCTGGAGTAACGGGCCTCTAATTCCCGGCCATTCTTTTTCTAAGTGAGTGGCTTCCACAGCTATCCAAGTTTTGTAGTTGGCAACATCCCCGTCTGAAAAAGGAATGAAAGTGTGCATTAATGGTTTGTACCATGAATCCAGAATTGTGGCACAAATGTAATGGTTGGATGACACAATGCCTTTTTGCACCCTTGGATTTTCAGATAAGGGAAGGGTTAAGCTCTCCACCAACTCATATGCTTCTTTTTTTTCCTCCACACCTGCGTACATTGCAGACACCCCCTTCAGCTGTTCCTGTAGCATGTGCAACAATGGGATAGCTTGGCCCATAGTACAGTCCTCCCTGCTGACTTCACGTGTGAAGACCTCGAAAGGAAGTAGCATCTCTGTCAGGCATTTAACTAGGCCCCATTGGTCCATCTCAATGATCATGCCTTTCACAGTAGCATCCCCTCTTTGCATGACATATTCATTGATTGGTCTGTACTGCTCAAACAGACGTTCAAGCATGTCATAAGTTGAGTTCCAACGTGTTGGCACCTCCTGGATGAGTGCTTTAACTGGCATTCTATTATCATGTTGATTGATCCTCAGCTGCTTCTGGGCTTTAAAAAAATGGCTGAAATGTGTGTAGATTCTTCTGCAGGTGGTCAGTAAGTTGCGGACTCGGTCTTCTTTTTTCAGAAAGTCTTGAACAATGATGTTAATGCAGTGCGCCAAACACAGGACCCTGAAATAGCCGAATCACTGACAAAATATCGAAAGACATATTATCGAGCTACAATTATATCGATACAAAATTATAGATAACATTAATATCGACATCATATACCTAGTTAAAAAATTACAAAAATATCGAGGATACAATATCGAAGGACATAAATATCAATTTCAGAAATATCGCTAACATACTTATCGAAATTCTAAAATATCGACCTTCAATAAAATACATTAACTAGGTAAAAAATATCGTACACCAAAATATCGACAACACTAATATCGTAAAATTAAATATATCGACTATGTAAAACTATAATAAATATACAAATAAAACGACATAAAAATATTTAAATTACTAAAAACACAATATTAAATTAATAAATAACAATAACAATTTTACTACATTAAAAAATTAATTAACACAGCAATAAAATTACTAAAATATCATTAACAACATTACTACATTAAACATTAATAACATTAAATATTACTATTACAATTCAATTAAATAATATAATATATAACAAAAGCTATTTAGAAATATATACAAAATTATACATAACTTACTACTAATTAGCGTTTTCCTTATTTGGAAACTAACTACCAAAACATTTTAAAAAAATACAAATTAACCAATAGAAAAACTGCAAATTCAAACTAACCAATAAAATCGAAATGACAACATCCAACACACTATATAAACAGTTAAACTTCATTCCTATTCCACACCCAAAAGAAAGAAAACTAAAGAAGGAGAAACTCTACAGGAATTCAACTACAGATATAAGAAGATCAACATATACCCAATAATTAACTCTATCAAAAGTAAGAAAACTAAATTAAAATAAATAATACTAAAAGTAAAAAACTGTAATAATGAATATACATAACCTATAAATTAAACAATGTCTTCTTTCTATTTTATATTACCACTACAGGAAATTCTACAGGAAACTAACAAACTACAGAAAAGCCACCAAAAAATATACAACTAACAAAGTAAGTATTTACCAAACAATCTTAAACAAATAGATTAAACAACAACGCAAAGTCAAAACCAATACCAAACCCCCTACCCACCCCTATAAAAAATATAGAAACAAATAATAAAACAAATGTACTTTTTTTTCAGACAAAGAAAATACAGAAAGAACATTCCACAACTAAAGAGTAAACATCATCAAACTGAAATACATAAATACCAACTTTTTAAGTATATTGTAAATAAATGTTTATTTGCTTAAATTAAAATACATAGAACAACATATTTAATAACAATAATGTATATTTTTCATAGATTAACCTACATCAAAATGACTGAAGTAGTCGAATTTATAACAAGCCAGAAAGGGAAAATGTTACAATGCTATATGGGATACACTTACACACAAGAAAAACAATTTGGATTAAAAGTTAACTGGAAATTCTGTAAATACTACTCTAATAAATGTTACGGGCGTGCTACAACTAGGGAAACAACAGTACTGTATACTAGAGAACATAACCACCCACCAAACGTGACAGAAATAGAAGTCAGATCTGCATTAGATACAATAAAGGAAGCTAGTACAAGTTCTCAAAAACCTACAAGTGTAATTTTAAAAGAACAGCTTCCCAAAATTCCTAAAACTGCTACTACACAAATGCCATCTGTAGCTTCACTAAAAAGAACTATAGCAAGTACTAAAAAAATTACTACTACTTCCACCCCAATTCCTAGAACATATATGGGGTCGATTCCGATTCGGGCCGGAAAAAGCACCGACCGACTCGGATCCGGAAAAAAAACCGACCGACACGTACCCGTGGCGCCCGACACGCCAAGTATGATGCAAGGCGCGAAAAATCCGACCGACACGTAACGAAACCAAGTCGACCGACCGAGCCGCACGGAAAACAGCAATCCGGCCGGAAAAACACGCGAATCCAACCGACCGACACGCACCCGGAACAAATCCGACCGAAACGTACACGCTAACTCCAAACCGCTAAGTACGATGCAAGGCGCGAAAACCACGAGCGAGTCGGACGGAGGACAAGCCGTACGACCGACACGCATACAAAACCGAGCCGAAGCAACACAATACACCGCGACCGACGCGTACGCAGCATAGAAAACTGCACAAACACAGCGTGAACGAAACGGAGAACACCGTACGAGACCAATGCAGGGTCCGACTCGGTCACAAGAACGTTTCCAACATACACAAACAGCACAAAGGAAAAATCACCCAAAAAAAGGCCAAACAAGCAATTACCAAGCCAATAAATACTGGGGGGGGGTGGGGACAGAGAACAAAGACACACCCACAACTTCACCTATATAAAGGACACAAATCACTACCATGAGCCTTTGCAAATGCCATTCCACTGCCAGCACCCAAGAGAAAGCAACCACACACCCACAGCTCATCCCTCACACAAGCCACACACCATCAGCACACCAACAAATACCTACCTCACATACACCCAGCAAAACACACACTCACACACCCTCACCTGCACACCAACACACACATCACTCACCATCACCACCCATCACCATGCCCCCCAAGAAGAATCACAAGTTCCTAGATTGTGAATTGGAAGTCCTGGTAGACGAGATCCTCAGGGTAGAGCCACAGCTGTTTGGCGCACTGGTCCAACAGACCCCCATCTCCCAGAAAACCAAGATGTGGGAGAGGATCATCAACAGGGTGAACGCACAATCACCATGTCTGCGCACAACGACCGACATCCAGAACAGGTGGTATGACGTGCGCAGGAGGGTCCGGGAGCTGCTCAAGAAAGACTACCTCATCAGCCAATACACCGGCAGTGGCCCTCCTGCCAAGCCAGTATACCTCAGGCCCTGGGAGGAGAAGGTGCGGGCCATCCTTCCGCCAGTGAGCGTATATGGACTAGAGAACATCCCAGAGCCTGGTGAGTACACAACAAATGTACACAATATTCTGACACAAAACACACACACATCACTGTCAAGGGAGAGTCAAACCATGCACTCATAGCAATTACACAGCAACCAGAACAGAATCATCCCAAAATGTGTATGTCAGTCAGATAAACACAACACATGCCATCAAAAAAGTTACATCCAACCGTGCCATCACATGTACAAACACAACTACAACTACAGCTAGGCAGTGGCACAAATAGAACTAACAAACACATCCAGACATGTAGCCACCACAACAACACCAACACACAGTGAAGACCACTCAAAGGAAGGAATTCTGTGTATGCTGGCCAAGTCTGTGTAGCCAATAGCATCATGGGAGTCGCAGTCACACATATTGCCCCCCACAACTGTCCCATCAACACCACCATGAACCATGCGCACATCACAGGGAGTGGAGAAGGACTCACAAGATGGCTGACACTGGCTACTGCTGTGGGGAGCACAAGGCCCTGCTGGCAACTGTGCACCAACAAACAGCAGGACACCACTGACTGACATCCTGAGAGACAACTTCCACTCCCTGCAATGCAAGCACAGTCCATGGTGGGATAACTGACTGGCTGGCTGGGTGGGAAGGAGGACTTGCAGCACTAACCATAGTCACAAGCACCTCCCCTCACACACACCCCAACACAAACTCCACAGTACCCACCTGGTAGAATGCAATGCCCCCCATCCTAACACAAGATCCCACAAAGAACCACCACCCTGGGTTATGTTGTGTGAAGCACAGGGACACTCTTGGGACTCTTAGCCAAACAACTGCCAGGACAACACTCCCAGCCATCCTGTCAGCACAGCCAGCCCACCCCACAGGGAAGCAGAGTCAAAAGGAAGGAAGCATGGGCATGCTGGGAAGGGGGTGGAGGCAATAGCATGATGGGAGTCGTAGTCACAGACATTGCTCAGCCTCACAACTGGCCCATCAACACCACCCTGAACCATGCTCACATCACAGGGAGTGGAGAAGGACTCACAAGATGGCTGACACTGGCTACTGCTGTGGGGAGCACAAGGCCCTGCTGCCAACTGTGCACCAACAAACAGCAGGACACCACTGACTGACATCCTGAGAGACAACTTACACTCCCTGCAATGCAAGCACGTTCCATGGTGGGATATCTGGCTGGCTGGGTGGGAAGGGGGACTTGCAGCACTGACTATAGTCACAAGCACCTCCCCTCACACACACCCCAACACAAACTCCACAGTACCCACCTGGTAGAATGCAATGCCCCCCATCCTAACACAAGATCCCACAAAGAACCACCACCCTGGGTTATGTTGTGTGAAGCACAGGGACACTCTTGGGACTCTTAGCCAAACAACTGCCAGGACAACACTCCCAGCCATCCTGTCAGCACAGCCAGCCCACCCCACAGGGAAGCAGAGTCAAAAGGAAGGAAGCATGGGCATGCTGGGAAGGGGGGTGGAGACAATAGCATGATGGGAGTCGTAGTCACAGACATTGCTCAGCCTCACAACTGGCCCATCAACACCACCCTGAACCATGCTCACATCACAGGGAGTGGAGAAGGACTCACAAGATGGCTGACACTGGCTACTGCTGTGGGGAGCACAAGGCCCTGCTGGCAACTGTGCACCAACAAACATCAGGACACCACTGACTGACATCCTGAGAGACAACTTCCACTCCCTGCAATGCAAGCACGTTCCATGGTGGGATATCTGGCTGGCTGGGTGGGAAGGGGGACTTGCAGCACTGACTATAGTCACCAGCACCTCCCCTCACACCCCCCCAACACAAACTCCACAGTACCCACCTGGTAGAATGCAATGCCCTCCATCCTAACACAAGATCCCACAAAGCACCACCACCCTGGGTTATGTTGTGTGAAGCACAGGGACACTCTTGGGACTCTTAGCCAAACAACTGCCAGGACAACACTCCCAGCCATCCTGTCAGCACAGCCAGCCCACCCCACAGGGAAGCAGAGTCAAAAGGAAGGAAGCATGGGCATGCTGGGAAGGGGGTGGAGGCAATAGCATGATGGGAGTTGTAGTCACAGACATTGCTCAGCCTCACAACTGGCCCATCAACACCACCCTGAACCATGCTCACATCACAGGGAGTGGAGAAGGACTCACAAGATGGCTGACACTGGCTACTGCTGTGGGGAGCACAAGGCCCTGCTGCCAACTGTGCACCAACAAACAGCAGGACACCACTGACTGACATCCTGAGAGACAACTTACACTCCCTGCAATGCAAGCACGTTCCATGGTGGGATATCTGGCTGGCTGGGTGGGAAGGGGGACTTGCAGCACTGACTATAGTCACCAGCACCTCCCCTCACACCCCCAACACAAACTCTACAGTACCCACCTGGTAGAATGCAATGCCCTCCATCCTAACACAAGATCCCACAAAGCACCACCACCCTGGGTTAGGTTGTGTGAAGCACAGGGACACTCTTGGAACTCTTAGCCAAACAACTGCCAGGACAACACTCCCAGCCATCCTGTCAGCACAGCCAGCCGACCCCACAGGGAAGCAGAGTCAAAAGGAAGGAAGCATGGGCATGCTGGGAAGGGGGGTGGAGGCAATAGCATGATGGGAGTCGTAGTCACAGACATTGCTCAGCCTCACAACTGGCCCATCAACACCACCCTGAACCATGCTCGCATCACAGGGAGTGGAGAAGGACTCACAAGATGGCTGACACTGGCTACTGCTGTGGGGAGCACAAGGCCCTGCTGCCAACTGTGCACCAACAAACAGCAGGACACCACTGACTGACATCCTGAGAGACAACTTACACTCCCTGCAATGCAAGCACGTTCCATGGTGGGATATCTGGCTGACTGGGTGGGAAGGGGGACTTGCAGCACTGACTATAGTCACCAGCACCTCCCCTCACACCCCCCAACACAAACTCCACAGTACCCACCTGGTAGAATGCAATGCGCTCCATCCTAACACAAGATCCCACAAGCACCACCACCCTGGGTTATGTTGTGTGAAGCACAGGGACACTCTTGGGACTCTTAGCCAAACAACTGCCAGGACAACACTCCCAGCCATCCTGTCAGCACAGCCAGCCCAACCCACAGGGAAGCAGAGTCAAAAGGAAGGAAGCATGGGCATGCTGGGAAGGGGGGTGGAGGCAATAGCATTATGGGAGTCGTAGTCACAGACATTGCTCAGCCTCACAACTGGCCCATCAACACCACCCTGAACCATGCTCACATCACAGGGAGTGGAGAAGGACTCACAAGATGGCTGACACTGGCTACTGCTGTGGGGAGCACAAGGCCCTGCTGCCAACTGTGCACCAACAAACAGCAGGACACCACTGACTGACATCCTGAGAGACAACTTCCACTCCCTGCAATGCAAGCACGTTCCATGGTGGGATAACTGACTGGCTGGGTGGGTGGGAAGGAGGTCCGGCTGTCAACCAAACACAAGCAATGCAGACCATGTTCACACCCCAGAAAATACATAGAAATGCTCAAATAATGCAGGACAATGTGCCACACCAATATCAACCCCTGACTGTAACGACTTAGGACAATGCAATGTACAGGCCCGCACCCAGAGGCACAGTCACAACTGTCATGTGTGTCAACCATTGATGCCTGCAGAAACATGACATACATTGTTTGTGTCTCCCAAAAAC
The DNA here is from genome assembly GCA_963921515.1 of Calotriton arnoldi. Classification (NCBI taxonomy): domain Eukaryota; kingdom Metazoa; phylum Chordata; class Amphibia; order Caudata; family Salamandridae; genus Calotriton; species Calotriton arnoldi. The sequence goes on along the minus strand of CAWUFW010011349.1, from coordinate 141,035 downwards.
AGGTGATGATGGGGACACAGCAGCAGACGCTGAGGAGTCCCAGTCCAAGGCTCAAGAGGATGCCGAGCTCACTGGCGTCGTACAGCCTCTGTCCTCCTCGGACGATGAAGAACAACCTGGCACATCCGGTGCAAGTCAACATGCAGCACCAGCAGGACCACCAGCTGCAGCACCAGCAGGACCACCAGCTGCACCCCCTGCACCCACCCCTACAACGACTGTCACCACGAATACCATCCTTGCCGTCATGGACAGAATAAGGAGCAACACCAGCACAGTGACCCTGGACCAACCTGGGGCCATGGACACCACCACCACCACCAACCCCCAAGGTGGACCAGGGTTATCTGTGCGTACCACTGCACACACTGCACATGTCAGCAGGGGTGGTGGGAGGGGTGGGAGACAGAGGTCGCTGCTTGCAGACGTTGCTGGCGTGCATGACGACCCACAACTGGTACGCATAGCTGATGCGTACCAGTCCAGCACCGGAGAGCTCAGCCAGGTAGTGGGGCTCTTCAGAGACATTAAACAGCAGCAGGCTGCCCATCATGCCCGCTTGGACTCCCACATGTCCCACGTGGAGTCACACATGTCCCGTGTGGACTCACACATGTCCCGCGTGGAGTCCAAGTGGGATGCACTGCATGAGATGACGGCGGTGCACAGGGACATTTTACAATGCCTCCGCCAGATGAACAGCAACGAGTCCACACCTCCCTGTGTGCCAACAACATCTGGTGCCGAACAAACTGCAACTGCCACAGGGAGGGAGGAGGACTCTGGCGGAGAGTCCCCTGCACCGCAGCAGCCTGCACTTGAGGGCCCCCCCCCCCCAAGAAGAGGGGTCGTCCGAGGAGGGAAAAGTGAGAGGTCGATGGCCAAGCGCAACTCCCATGAAGCCTGAACCTGTTCTGGATGTTCGCCTTTGTGCACAGACTGTTCACCCTGTTGACGGCAACACTACTCCCACACATTGCATGGGGAGTACAAGTTGGACCAATGTGTCAGACAACTGTGGCCCCGATACTGGGGATCCTGTCTACCCGGACTTTCAATTCACCTAGGAACTTGGGATTGCAAGATTCATGTACAGCACAACCCATCCTATGCACTATTAACACAAATGTATCACAATAAACACACTAATACACCATACTTGCCTCTGTCGTGATTCCAACGTGGGTGCTGTTATGGGGATGATGAACTGCAAAATTACACTGTGTATGCGAACTGCAACAGCAAGGACAACACAGGCATGTGAGTACAGGCAACGTGACACACATGAGGGAGACACACCACCAGGGCTACACGACACATACACACCTAGGCCATCTGAGTCATTGCCTACACTGATGTTGCCAGGGAAGACGGTGCAATGCACAGACACCACACCCATTCCCAGTTGTAGTCAAGTAGCCCACAGGTGCAGTAAGCAAATGGCAGTCAAATGTGTGACCACAGACAACGCACATCACAAAGTGAAGCACAGGTTTATTACACAGTTGCAACATGCCGTAACCACTACAGATGCAAGGTAACCCCACCTGGTAGCGGGCACACAGTCAACAACTGTAGACGGAAGGAAGTCCATGGGTGTGGCGCACATCACCTGTAGGGACACAACAGCTACCAGCCTGGATGTGCAATCACGTCGTCGGTGGACACAGTTGACCAAACGAATCTGAAAGTACCCTGTGAAGGACAGAAATGACACACAGTCAAAAGCAATGGAGTACAGGACAGAACAGCAAAACTCATGCACAATACATGTTACAAGATACCCACCCAGAACCAAGTTAGCATGTCAACACTGTTGGGGAGTACAGCCCACCTGTCACCACACATCGCAACACACATCCAGTCAAGTAGCCCATGGACACCCTCCAACAGCACCAGAGCACCACCCACACATCATGCCAACTCACATCATTGACATGACACCTCAGGATACTCACATTCAGCTAAAGAAGTTGGTGATGAGCTGTGTGCGGACATCACCATCACCATCATCATCATCATCATCGTCACTGGCATCGTGGTCCAGGCCAGGATCCTCCACAGGTGGCGGATGTTGGTCATTGTCATCCTGGATGAGAGGCAACTCCTTCCGCACTGCCAGGTTGTGGAGCATGCAGCAGACAATGATAATCTTGCACACTTTCGCAGGGGCATATGGGAGGGACCCTCCGGTCTTGTCCAGGCAGCGGAAGCGGCTCTTCAGGAGACCAAGGTCCGCTCAATCACTCTCCTGGTCCGACCATGTGCCTCATTGTAGCGCATCTGGGCAGGTGTCACAGGGTTCCTGAGGGGTGTCAGCAACCACGGCATGTTGGGGTATCCCGAGTCACCTACGGACAGACAAGTGCACATTAGCTGACTTGGAAAAGTGGGCGGAATACTACAGATCAGATCACACACAATGGCACAAAGTCAGTACACACCGACAAGCCAGGCACGCTGGTTCTGCATCTGTGCCATCATCCTGGGGATGCGACTACTCCTCATCACAAAGGCATCGTGTGCTGAACCAGGGAAACGGGCACACACGTGTGTGATGGTCATGTCTGCAAGACACACCACCAGTGCATTGACCGAGTGGTAGTGCTTGCGGTTCCTGTAGGCCTGCTCCTGGGCCTGTGGTGGTACCAAAGCCACATGTGTCCCATCAATGGAGCCAATTACATGCGGCATCCTCCCCAGGGCATAAAAGTCACTCTTCACGTCAGTGAGTCGTCGCAGTCTAGGGAAATAGATGTACCGGTTCAGGAAGAGCAACATTGCCGCCCAAACATCGCGGAGCACACGGCTGAACATGGTCTGTGACATCCCACCAGCAGTCGCCACAGTATGTTGGAAGGTACCAGTGGCAAAGAAGTGTAGGGCTGCCATCACCTTCACCTTGGGGGTCAGCGCTGTAGGATACGGCCGGCCAGGCTGCAAATGTGGGGCCAACTGCACTGCCAAATCCTCAATCAGCTGCCTGGTGAAGCGGTACCGTCGGATGCTGTCCCGTTCCACCATCGTTGCCAGGTCTGGGAATGGCCGATGGACAGCAGGAGCCCTGCAGTGCAGAGGAGAAGTAAGCAAGATTGTCAGTCACCCCACATATGCGGCATTGAACACACTCAAGATCCCAACATACATCATTATGAGGCACAACTACATGAAGTGTGCAGTACCGGAAGGACATGTATGGTACATACATGGCCAACATCTGTCAACACGGTCCTACAGGTGGCATCAATTTGTCCCAGGTTGGCCCATTGGATATCATGATGCCGTGTCACAGTTCCCATCTCCTGCTGCCGTGTCACAATCACCCCCACAGTGACATGTGAGGACAGATGTGCCCCAGGCACCACAGCTCAACAACAGGCACATTCCCAGAGACCCTGTAATGCCACATGGACACTGGCATCACATGGAGTATCATGTGTACACCACAGCAAAACAAACATGACCCCCACAGGTAGTGGCCCCACTTGCCACGGCAGGACAGACATGGACGTCTGTGACACACACGCACAACATCAGAGTCCATGCACACACAACGTGGATGTGGAGACTGTCTCCCATTGTGCACATGAAATCAGAGACATTGTAAACACTACATGCACAAAGACTGTGGAGGTCCATCACTATTGTGCCACTGGGACACCCTGGCTCAAACATACCGTCCCACATGGGACTCACGGGGTATGTGACATGACATACACAAACACCACTGTGAAATGTGACCCTGGCACATGCACAGATATGAACAGTTGCACATCACAGTGGTCACGTACACGTAACACCCAGGATCCTGTCCCCATGAACACGTGCACAGCCTGGGGGTGGCTGCCCACAGGTGACACCCACAGGACAACATGTACACCAACATACACACAATAGGAAATGCAGCCTTACATGCCTTATGATAAGGTTTGGACAGGCTGTCGTGATGTAGGTGTGCCCCTCACTCCCTGGGAGCTATCTGTGGCTGGCATATGTCCATCTGAGACAGGCATGCTGACATAAGCCAGTCACATGTACAGTGATGCGTTGTACTGCAATGGACCGATCGGTGCCTCCGGCCGGCCCATTGCTTTCAATGTGTGCGGGTACGCGTTGTACCCCTGTGCGCGTTGAACTGCAATGGACCGATCGGTGCCTCCGGCCGGCCCATTGCTTTCAATGTGTGGGAGTACGCGTTGTACCCCTGTGCGCGTTGAACTGCAATGGACCGATCGGTGCCTCCGGCCGGCCCATTGCTTTCAATGTGTGCGGGTACGCGTTGTACCCCTGTGCGCGTTGAACTGCAATGGACCGATCGGTGCCTCCGGCCGGCCCATTGCTTTCAATGTGTGCGGGTACGCGTTGTACCCCTGTGCGCGATGAACTGCAATGGACTGATCGGTGCCTCCGGCCGGCCCATTGCTTTCAATGTGTGCGGGTACGCGTTGTACCCCTGTGCGCGTTGAACTGCAATGGACCGATCGGTGCCTCCGGCCGGCCCATTGCTTTCAATGTGTGGGGGTACGCGTTGTACCCCTGTGCGCGTTGAACTGCAATGGACCGATCGGTGCCTCCGGCCGGCCCATTGCTTTCAATGTGTGCGGGTACGCGTTGTACCCCTGTGCGCGTTGAACTGCAATGGACCGATCAGTGCGCACCCATTGACAATGGGCTTGCCTGGCAACGGACGCGTTTTCGAATTTCGAACGAGTCGGTTGCTGGAAAATCAGTTGGTCACCCACAACAATGTTGCAAAATCATGTATGTCATGAAGTTGAAGATTTGAAGGATGCTGTGGGCGTGTTTTGGTGCTGCTATTCCATGGATTGGCCAGATTCAGAAGATGCAAACGACTTGGACCTATCACTTTGGACACAAGGGACAGTATCTGCCTCTCCAGCACATATATATTGCTGGCTGTTCCCCTGAGAGCCCACTTGCCTGCACTACATGCTCCAAGACGACATCTGCCACTGCACTGCTGCTGTCTCTGCCCCTCTGGACCCTGCAATGGCACGTACTGTGGAGAGAGCCCCAGCCTTCAGCCTTGAAGAGAACCAGGCCCTGCTGGACAGCCTACTTCCACAGTACAGCAAGCTGTATGGGACACCAGGGGAGCAGGTGAGTGTCCTGTGCACTGCCTTTCTGAATGTGCATTTTGTCTGACTAGCAAGGCTGAGAGTCTGCACGCCACTGGCTAGCAGGCTCACTGAGTAGTTGTCACCCCCATAGTGTGTAGTGACTTGCACTGGACAGGTATGGTGCAGTGACAGTGCTTCTGAACAGGGTTTTACTCCCCATGCAATGATACCATGTAGTGACTTCTGGAAAACTGTCCATGGGAAGCCGTGCACTGCCTGTGTACACCATGTGCCCCTGTGATTGCGACATGTATATGCAACTGTGTCATGCACGGATATGTTGCATGTGTAGTAATGGCCTTATCACTTTGTCATCCTGACAGGCTTCTGCCCATCGGAAGCAGGAGATCTGGAAGGACATCGTCCGGGCTGTCCGGTCCGTGGGGGTCTACAAGCGCCGGATCCGCAACTGCCAAAAGAGGTGGCAGGACCTTCGGGGCTGGACCCGGAGGATTGCACGGGTCCAGCTGAAGCTGTCGCCTCCTCGCAGGAGGGCGGAACACGGACCCTGACCCCCACATGCTCAGGATCCTGGCGGTGGTCTTTCCAGACCTGGATGGGCAGCTGAAGGCCAGAGAGCAGCAAGGAGGGGGTGAGTCAAAGACTGCACTGTGAACTCTGTCTAACATGCTATGTGCCCTCCTCGGGCCTGGTTAAACTGCCACAGTACAGCAGTCATGTTGTCCAGGAGCAATGTCCCTCTATTGTGCACTGCCCACTCCTCATCTGATACCCAGGTGTGGCCCTTACATGCAGGGAATTCTGTCACTTAGGACTGTGTCCTTGCAGTTTGCTTGACTCAAGGTGGGAGACAGCATCTGTTTCCCTGACTCTGTGGTGGGCATCATGGGTGGGTCCATTGCTTACACAATGCCTGTATTCTGACATGTATTCAGCGTGTTACTTTGATCTGTGGTCCAATTGCTGAGCTGATCCACCACATGTGGCTGGGGTATCTGGCACACACCCATGCTGCGGGTGGGAACAATGTTTGGGCCCCAGGAGTATGTATATGACGTGTGTCACACATACTTAGCCAGCTGCCTACAGTCCAGGGCTCATCCCTCATTCATGTGGGGCTGGACAGTCATGCCTACTCCAGGCCATACAATACACTCTGTACTCCCACTCCCGTGTATCAGCTGACACATTGTGCACAGTGATTTGACCCCTCAGGTGTCTGCCTCTGTGTCAGTGTGCTGTGGATTAGTCGCCAGGACTGCTGTGGAGTTTCTTGGTAGGGGCTCAGCATGCCACTGGAGATGTGACCATAGGAGACGATACTTGTGTGTCACATAGGTGTCTGATCAGCTGCCCATGCAGACTGGGGCATGTGAATGTGAAGTTCAGGCAGCTGTTCCCCATTCACAGCAGAGTGTGAGGGGCTCAGGTTCAGAGGGTAGTGTCACAGGTCTCCCATATGTCCAATAGGTATGACCTGGACAGATGAGGGTTGAGAGGATGTGTTGTGGGGGGATGTACATGTGCACTTGTGCAGCTCCAGGACTTGCATTCCCCATGACCTACTATTGTGACACAGTGCATAGTGTTGTTGTCTGGCTGCAAAGTCATACATCACTGAGACAGTGATGTATGACTTTGCAGTCATGCCTCCGCCATGGCATGTGTCTACTGATTGGTGAGCCTGCAGGGGAGTGACATGTGCTACATGCACACCATAGTGGCGCTGGCTATCAGGACATGGGTGCCTCATGGTGTCTGTCGCTGGTATGCATCACATGCATTTCCTATTTGACTCTGGGCATCCCTTTCATCCGGAAACCTGTACTGACTCAGTGGCAAGAGCTGTGATGTGTGCATGTCCACATGCCACACCGTGTCCTCTGCACTGTCCAACTACTGTGTACTTGGTGCATGAGTCCACACTGGGGTGTTGCAATCCAACAGACACCAGACAGATGGGTGCAAGGCCATGTGGGATGTGAGTGCCATGCTTGGCATCAGACTGACAATTGGCTTCTCCTGTTCAGTTAGGGCACTTTTAGCAATGTACAACTAATGATGCCAGGGCTTGCTCTGTGATGTGCTGTGCTCACAGTGGTGTGTGCGTTTTGTGCAGGTGACTGATGTCTGTCTGTTTCCCCATTGTTTGCAGATACATCCACGGCCACGGAAGGGGACAGCTCCACGGACCAGGAGGAGCCAGAGAGCCAGACTGGGTCAGCAGCCGAGGAGTGGTCGGAGGGACCCAGTGGCACGGAGGGCGAGGGGAGCCACACCGAGGAGTCCTCAGCAGCATCCACCTCAGCTGAGGACCAGAGCAACTCGGAGGATGACTCCCTTGTGGAGGCGGGTGTCAGCAGCCATCACACCCCAGCTAGTGTTGCTGTCCCCGCCACCACCAGCACCACCACCGCTCTCCCATCGGCTCCCATTCCCCAGGTCCGTGGAGGCTCCCATGTCCGGGAGCGTGTCTCCTTTGGGCCAGGCACCGCAGCCCCTGCCCCTGTGTCCCCTGCTGCCCTGAGTGAGGAGTCTGTGTACCTCCTTCGCCAGCTCCATGTAGGCCAGACAGCCATGCTGAGTGTCCTCCATGCGCACACCGCGCTGTTGACTCAGCTGGTGTCGTTCATGGAGGGCATCTCATCGGGCATGTCTGACCTACAGAGGGGCAATAGGTCCATGGACTCCTCCCTGACGGCAGCAGTGTCCCTCCTCAAACGGTCCCTCACCCCTCCTGCCTCTGCTCCATCCACACTCCCCAGCACCTTACCCATCCCAAGCACACACACACCGGCACAGGCACACACCAGCACACACACATCCAGCACACTGACACACACGCCAATGACAAAACGCACACGCACGCACATTCAGGGGACTGAAGCCAGACTCACAGGGGATGGGGCCCTGGAACACACACACGCATCCACATGCACTGCGCAGTCCTCAGTTCCCTCTCCCTCCAAAGCACCCTCCCTTGCCTCACCTGCAACCCCAAAGTCACAGCAGCTCTTCCTCTGTGACCTCGGCCTCTTCCCCACCGATGAAGCTGCTCCAGCATCCCGGGGGAAGAGGAAGCCCACCCACACGGAGCAGAGTGCCCCTCGCCCCCAGACACCCTCCCCCAGGCGCAGACGGACTGAGGCCCCCACCCGCAAGTCCCCCGGAGTCCTAAGAGCAAGACCCCGCCACCGCCCTGCAGCTCAGGCACAAGGTCTCCGTCCTCCATCCCTCAGGCCCCCACTGCACAGGTGCCCCCACCACACCCTGCCCCAGGTTCCCCCACCCACAGATATACCATCCCCAAGAGGATCAGGCCTTCTCCCCCTGCCACTTGCTCTCCCAGCACCACCACCCCCGCTGCGCTTGTCTGTGCCACTGATGTGGTGAGGGTGTCCTCCCCTCTGTCCAACCCACCTTGCCTGTTCCCCATTCTCCTCCCCTGGAGGTAGGCACTGCAGTGGAGTCCACTACCGCCCTGTCTGACTTGGGCACTGCAGTGGCGGACCTGTCCACTCCATCTGCAGGGTCCACTGCAGTTGTGCCGGCACCCACGACATCTGAGTCATGCCCCCAGTTGTGCCGGCACACACCATGTCAGACACCTCCACTGCAGTTGTCAGTGGCTCTCCAGCACCCACCACCCCTTCCCTGACTCCCCTGGTGAGCCCTGATCCTGTCCCTGCGGTGCCTGGCCTGTCCCCCGGTTGCCCCTCCTAGTGGATTGTCCCTGGTTTTGTGCAGGCATGCGTAGGGTGACATCTGCCAGTGTCACCCTGTTTGAACTTTGACAATGGACTGGCCATTGGCCTTTGCTCTTTTTTTCTGGACGTCGTTTTCATTCAACACATATGCTGAATAAAGCAACTTTCTTTTCTCTAGTGCTCATGCTTCAGATGTACATGTTGTTGGTGCTGCTAACCATGCCCTTGCTGCAGTGATGGTGATATCTGGTCTCATGATTATGAAGTGTTACTGTGCAGGAACCCATGTGGTCCAGGGGAATGTGTCCTATCATGTGGTGTATCCATGTCATCCATAGCAGCATCTGAGGGTGTCATGTGTTCAGTATTTGGCAATGGGATTTCCTACTTACATTAGCAATTTCATATCTGTGGCTTCCACCCCTGCACATCTGTTGTGCCTGCCATTGTTGGATTTGTCTACTTCCCTGACCGTGTTGCCATCTCCACTGGACATGCAGGTTTGGGCATCAATGGGGAAGGACTCATCCGTGTAGTCAGTGCAACATTGCTATACAAGTGTGTTGGATCTGTGCTGATGATTCCGTTGGCACATCCATGACCAGGCTGATGTGACGGGAGCCCTCATTTGGTGCTAATTGTTGATTGTGTGACCAAGTGCTCAGCTGACATGATGGGGCCCTACTGAGGCAACATATGGCACAGCTTTCCTCACACAGGAGTGGAGTCCCATCATGGCAGTGTGTACACGTGTGACATTGCCTGCGCCCAAGGTGTGTGTTGTATGTGCATGTCTGTGTGTTCACTTCCATTTATCTGCGCATGCTGTGATCCCTAGTGTTGTACCTGTTTGTGATGCTTGCTGACTTGAGCTATGTTCCCCCAAAGTCTTCTCCCTGTGTTCTCTGTGATGTGGGTGCATGGCACATTACTGGTCATCAGGGTGTCACCCATAGGTGTGTTTGCTGTCAGGGCTGAGTTTGTGTGCAGACGCAGATGGGTCACAGTCAGGTTTCCCCTTGGCACTTGTTGTTTGCCCCTGTCATGTGATTTTCAGTTCGTGTTATCTTTAAGTTATTGTGACACGTTGTGTGTGTGACTGCTGGCACTCCTCAGGGTCCGGGCTGCGATGTTGGTTGTTGTCTATGTGTGTTCTTTGTGGGTGACCTTGGCTTCTTCATTGGTGTGTGACTGTGGCTGGGATCCCATTGGTTGGTGTGGTATCGCCGTCATGTCCATGTACAGCGTAGTGTGCAGTGTGTCAGACATTCAGGAGTCTTGTTGAGTGGCCATGTGTGATGTGTTTCTGCACCTTGGTTCCCACCCACCACCCTGGAATAGTCATGGGTGCATGTGCAATGTCACCAGTGCATGTGTACTTCACTGCTGCACATTGTTGGAGGTCGAGGGTGTGGTCTTGAGTGTGTGCAGATGGGAGTTGTTGCCCAGCTAGACCCCTGCCTCCATGTTGGCCATGGCTTACTGGCCATGCTGATTGATTTGTGCTTGTGTCGGTGTGATGGTAGTTTGTTGCTCAGGACACATGACTGTGGTTCACAGTGTGAACCACATTCAGCTTTGTCATCAGAGTGGGATTTTTATGCAGCCAAGGGTCACCACATTGTGGGGGCCCTGGGGGTGGTGCTGTGGTGTGTCTGTGTCTTGCTGTGTCAGTTGTTGTTCCTACGTGCCTGTGTGACATGTGTGTTTTGTGCTCCCTCTCATCTGACAATGCCTGCTTGCCCACATAGGGGATTTGGATCCATGAGTTACCTTAGTGTGGCAGTGTATGCACATCTGTATGATTGGTATTCAGCTCTCCTCATGTGTTGTGTGGTTACCTGGGGACACTGGCACCCCCTCACCTGCTGTGTATGATGACAGTGTTGGTCTGCCTGTTTGTGTTTGTGCATCTGCACCACTGCATTGGCATATCTTGGGTGTGCCATTGGCTGTATGTTGTTTGGTGTGTTTCCCCTGCTGTCCCTGGGACTCCTAGGTCATCGGTCAGCACAGTGATCATGGTTTGTGTGTCCCATTGCTGCCATGGTATGGTATCTGTTCACCTCACATCTGCTGTCTCCACAGGATATCTGCATTTGTGTGCCCATTGGTGTAAATATGTGGTTCTGCATTCTGATGGTCACTTCTGTCATTGTGTCATTGATGAATGTTGACGGTGTCAGCCCCCATGGGTGTTGTTTGTCTGCACATGGCCAAAGGAATGTCTCATTTGCACTGCAGTATTTGGCTCACCCAATTTATGTTGCAATGGGACACATACACTACTTTGCCACAGATGAGTTTTTGGTTCTGTGACCAGGAATGATCCATGCAGTTTGGCAGTTGCAGCTCTTTCTTTGTCAACACTTACCTTTTGGTCACTGTGATGATGGGGGTGTAGACCCCATTGTCACAATGGTCAAAATGTGCTTCAGCTATGGACCCCACACTTCCCTTTTGGTCACTGTGATGATGGGGGTTTAGACCCCATTGCCACAATGGTCAAAATGTGCTTCAGCTATGGACCCCACACTTCCCTTTTGGTCACTGTGATGATGGGGGTTTAGACCCCATTGCCACAATGGTCAAAATGTGCTTCAGCTATGGACCCCACACTTCCCTTTTGGTCACTGTGATGATGGGGGTTTAGACCCCATTGCCACAATGGTCAAAATGTGCTTCAGCTATGGACCCCACACTTCCCTTTTGGTCACTGTGATGATGGGGGTTTAGACCCCATTGCCACAATGGTCAAAATGTGCTTCAGCTATGGACCCCACACTTGCCTTTTGGTCACTGTGATGATGGGGGTTTAGACCCCATTGCCACAATGGTCATGGGCTGCTTGCATTGTGGGTGCCACACACATATATGTGTGGCACATGTGCTAGGGGGTCACATTGTATGTTCAAAGTCATGTTCGGTGTTGTAGGCATTTGACACAGCCTACACACGCTTGTCATGGTGGTGGGGGGATGTCTTTATCTTGCATTCCCTAGGTTGTGGTGTGCTGGTTGTGTCATGCATTGTCCATCCTATGAGTGGGGGTGGTAGTAGTGGTAGGCATCCTGCCCCCTGGGTGAGGGTGGTAGTGGTGGTAGGCATCCAGCCCCCCTGGGTGAGGGTGCTAGTAGTGGTAGGCATCCAGCCCCCCTGGCTAAGGGTGGTAGTAGTGGTAGGCATCCAGCCCCCCTGGCTAAGGGTGGTAGTAGTGGTAGGCATCCAGCCCCCTGGCTAAGGGTGGTAGTAGTGGTAGGCATCCTGCCCCCCTGGGTGAGGGTGGTAGTAGTGGTAGGCATCCAGCCCCCCTGGGTGAGGGTGGTAGTAGTGGTAGGCATCCAGCCCCCTGGGTGAGGGTGGTAGTAGTGGTAGGCATCCTGCCCCCCTGGGTGAGGGTGGTAGTGGTGGTAGGCATCCAGCCCCCTGGGTGAGGGTGCTAGTAGTGGTAGGCATCCAGCCCCCCTGGCTAAGGGTGGTAGTAGTGGTAGGCATCCAGCCCCCCTGGCTAAGGGTGGTAGTAGTGGTAGGCATCCAGCCCCCTGGCTAAGGGTGGTAGTAGTGGTAGGCATCCTGCCCCCCTGGGTGAGGGTGGTAGTGGTGGTAGGCATCCAGCCCCCCTGGGTGAGGGTGCTAGTAGTGGTAGGCATCCAGCCCCCCTGGCTAAGGGTGGTAGTAGTGGTAGGCATCCTGCCCCCCTGGGTGAGGGTGGTAGTGGTGGTAGGCATCCAGCCCCCCTGGGTGAGGGTGGTAGTAGTGGTAGGCATCCAGCCCCCCTGGCTAAGGGTGGTAGTAGTGGTAGGCATCCAGCCCCCCTGGCTAAGGGTGGTAGTAGTGGTAGGCATCCAGCCCCCTGGGTGAGGGTGGTAGTGGTGGTAGGCATCCAGCCCCCCTGGGTGAGGGTGGTAGTAGTGGTAGGCATCCAGCCCCCTGGCTAAGGGTGGTAGTAGTGGTAGGCATCCAGCCCCCTGGCTAAGGGTGGTAGTAGTGGTAGGCATCCAGCCCCCCTGGGTGAGGGTGGTAGTAGTGGTAGGCATCCAGCCCCCCCGGGGTGAGGGTGGTAGTAGTGGTAGGCATCCTGCCCCCCCGGGGTGAGGGTGGTAGTGGTGGTAGGCATCCAGCCCCCCTGGGTGAGGGTGCTAGTAGTGGTAGGCATCCAGCCCCCCTGGCTAAGGGTGGTAGTAGTGGTAGGCATCCAGCCCCCCTGGCTAAGGGTGGTAGTAGTGGTAGGCATCCAGCCCCCCTGGCTAAGGGTGGTAGTAGTGGTAGGCATCCTGCCCCCCTGGGTGAGGGTGGTAGTGGTGGTAGGCATCCAGCCCCCCTGGGTGAGGGTGGTAGTAGTGGTAGGCATCCAGCCCCCCTGGCTAAGGGTGGTAGTAGTGGTAGGCATCCAGCCCCCCTGGCTAAGGGTGGTAGTAGTGGTAGGCATCCAGCCCCCCTGGGTGAGGGTGGTAGTAGTGGTAGGCATCCAGCCCCCCTGGCTAAGGGTGGTAGTAGTGGTAGGCATCCAGCCCCCTGGCTAAGGGTGGTAGTAGTGGTAGGCATCCTGCCCCCCTGGGTGAGGGTGGTAGTGGTGGTAGGCATCCAGCCCCCCTGGGTGAGGGTGGTAGTAGTGGTAGGCATCCTGCCCCCCTGGGTGAGGGTGGTAGTGGTGGTAGGCATCCAGCCCCCCTGGGTGAGGGTGCTAGTAGTGGTAGGCATCCAGCCCCCCTGGCTAAGGGTGGTAGTAGTGGTAGGCAACCAGCCCCCCGGGTGAGGGTGGTAGTAGTGGTAGGCATCCAGCCCCCCTGGGTGAGGGTGGTAGTAGTGGTAGGCATCCTGCCCCCCTGGGTGAGGGTGGTAGTGGTGGTAGGCATCCAGCCCCCTGGGTGAGGGTGCTAGTAGTGGTAGGCATCCAGCCCCCCTGGCTAAGGGTGGTAGTAGTGGTAGGCATCCAGCCCCCCTGGCTAAGGGTGGTAGTAGTGGTAGGCATCCAGCCCCCTGGCTAAGGGTGGTAGTGGTGGTAGGCATCCTGCCCCCCTGGGTGAGGGTGGTAGTGGTGGTAGGCATCCAGCCCCCCTGGGTGAGGGTGGTAGTAGTGGTAGGCATCCAGCCCCCCTGGCTAAGGGTGGTAGTAGTGGTAGGCATCCAGCCCCCTGGCTAAGGGTGGTAGTAGTGGTAGGCATCCAGCCCCCCTGGGTGAGGGTGGTAGTAGTGGTAGGCATCCAGCCCACCCTGGCTAAGGGTGGTAGTAGTGGTAGGCATCCAGCCCCCCTGGCTAAGGGTGGTAGTAGTGGTAGGCATCCTGCCCCCCTGGGTGAGGGTGGTAGTGGTGGTAGGCATCCAGCCCCCTGGGTGAGGGTGGTAGTAGTGGTAGGCATCCAGCCCCCCTGGGTGAGGGTGGTAGTAGTGGTAGGCATCCAGCCCCCCTGGCTAAGGGTGGTAGTAGTGGTAGGCATCCAGCCCCCCTGGCTAAGGGTGGTAGTAGTGGTAGGCATCCAGCCCCCTGGCTAAGGGTGGTAGTAGTGGTAGGCATCCAGCCCCCCTGGCTAAGGGTGGTAGTAGTGGTAGGCATCCTGCCCCCCTGGGTGAGGGTGGTAGTGGTGGTAGGCATCCAGCCCCCTGATTGAGGGTGGTAGTAGTGGTAGGCATCCAGCCCCCCTGGCTAAGGGTGGTAGTAGTGGTAGGCATCCAGCCCCCCTGGCTAAGGGTGGTAGTAGTGGTAGGCATCCTGCCCCCATGGGTGAGGGTGGTAGTGGTGGTAGGCATCCAGCCCCCCTGGGTGAGGGTGGTAGTAGTGGTAGGCATCCAGCCCCCCTGGCTAAGGGTGGTAGTAGTGGTAGGCATCCAGCCCCCTGGGTGAGGGTGGTAGTAGTGGTAGGCATCCAGCCCCCCTGGGTGAGGGTGGTAGTAGTGGTAGGCATCCTGCCCCCCTGGGTGAGGGTGGTAGTGGTGGTAGGCATCCAGCCCCCCTGGGTGAGGGTGCTAGTAGTGGTAGGCATCCAGCCCCCTGGCTAAGGGTGGTAGTAGTGGTAGGCATCCAGCCCCCCTGGGTGAGGGTGGTAGTAGTGGTAGGCATCCAGCCCCCCTGGGTGAGGGTGGTAGTAGTGGTAGGCATCCTGCCCCCCTGGGTGAGGGTGGTAGTGGTGGTAGGCATCCAGCCCCCCTGGGTGAGGGTGCTAGTAGTGGTAGGCATCCAGCCCCCTGGCTAAGGGTGGTAGTAGTGGTAGGCATCCAGCCCCCCTGGCTAAGGGTGGTAGTAGTGGTAGGCATCCAGCCCCCTGGCTAAGGGTGGTAGTAGTGGTAGGCATCCTGCCCCCTGGGTGAGGGTGGTAGTGGTGGTAGGCATCCCCCTGGGTGAGGGTGGTAGTAGTGGTAGGCATCCAGCCCCCCTGGCTAAGGGTGGTAGTAGTGGTAGGCATCCAGCCCCCTGGCTAAGGGTGGTAGTAGTGGTAGGCATCCAGCCCCCTGGGTGAGGGTGGTAGTAGTGGTAGGCATCCAGCCCACCCTGGCTAAGGGTGGTAGTAGTGGTAGGCATCCAGCCCCCTGGGTGAGGGTGGTAGTAGTGGTAGGCATCCAGCCCACCCTGGGTGAGGGTGGTAGTAGTGGTAGGCATCCAGCCCCCCCTGGCTAAGGGTGGTAGTAGTGGTAGGCATCCTGCCCCCCTGGGTGAGGGTGGTAGTGGTGGTAGGCATCCAGCCCCCCTGGCTAAGGGTGGTAGTAGTGGTAGGCATCCAGCCCCCCTGGCTAAGGGTGGTAGTAGTGGTAGGCATCCAGCCCCCCTGGGTGAGGGTGGTAGTAGTGGTAGGCATCCAGCCCCCTGGCTAAGGGTGGTAGTAGTGGTAGGCATCCAGCCCCCCTGGCTAAGGGTGGTAGTAGTGGTAGGCATCCAGCCCCCCTGGGTGAGGGTGGTAGTAGTGGTAGGCATCCAGCCCCCCTGGCTAAGGGTGGTAGTAGTGGTAGGCATCCAGCCCCCCTGGGTGAGGGTGGTAGTAGTGGTAGGCATCCAGCCCCCCTGGCTAAGGGTGGTAGTAGTGGTAGGCATCCAGCCCCCTGGCTAAGGGTGGTAGTAGTGGTAGGCATCCAGCCCCCTGGCTAAGGGTGGTAGTAGTGGTAGGCATCCAGCCCCCCTGGGTAGGGGTGGTGGTGCGCATTCAGGCCCCTGTGTGCATATGTGGCATTGGTGATGGGCATCCCGCCCCTATGGTGCTGCTGTTGCTGGTGTAAGTATATTCAGCATCCCCGTGTGTGTGTGTGATGTGTCGTGTACGTGTTGTATGTGTTTTGTGGTTGGTGTCTGGCTTACCTTCTGCGCCGTACGCGTCTGTGCCTGTTCCGGTAGTAAATGTAGAATATTGGTATGATCGGGACGAAGGGATTCATGGTTGGTTCGTGTCGTTCGTCCTTCTCGTTGCTTGGCGTCGTCCTCGTCGCTTCGCCTCGTCCTCGTCGCTTCGCGTCGTCCTCGTCGGTGCCGTGTTCGTCTCGGAGCCGTGGATCGTGTTGTGGCGCGAATCGGAGCTTATGTGCGCCTCTCCCGGATGCTTTGACGTGCCGTGCGTAGCGACGGGTTCGGAGCGTACGGAAAGCGCATCGTACTTGTCCGGCCGGACGGGGCTGCATTTTTCCTTCCGTGCGACTCGATTCGGCGTTTCCGGATTCGCCTCGGTCGGAGAACAGGACCTGGTTTGGGTGAGTACGGCTCGGCCGGATTTTTTGCTGTTGTGCGCATCGTACTTGCTCGTTCGGTGTACTGTACGGATCGGTCGGGAAACAGGCTTTCGCATGGCTTTTTTCCCGACCGAATGGTATTGGGTGCGCCTCCGACCGAGATCGGAATCGGCCCCATAGTGAAGTCATTATAAGTACTGAACAAAGTATCACTTTAAACAAAGAACCATTTGTCATTTTTGATAATAAAAGCAATGACAAAAGATTAATAATTTTTGAAACTGCAACTAATCTATTAAAACTACAAGAATGTCAATACTGGATGATGGATGGGACTTTTACTATATGTCCTAAGCCCTTTTTCCAACTGTATACAATACATGGGCTACATCAGAATTGCAATATACCATTAATTTACGCATTATTACCAAACAAACAAAACTCCACATACATGGAACTATTAAATACAATACAACAAAAAACGAATGACTTTTCTCCACAAAAAATAATCCTAGATTTTGAACAGTCAATGATTAATACTATATTAAAAACACCCCCATACCTGCATCCAAGGCTGTTACTATCATTTTAATCAGTGCCTATGGAGACACATGCAAAAATCAGCACTAAGCATTGAATATGCAACTAATTCTTCTTTTGCATATCAAATAAAAAAATTAACAGCACTAGCTTATGTACCTGAAACAGACGTCACAGAACATTACAACATCTTAATAGACAGCACCTTCTACAAACAAAATGAAGCAAAACTAAGTCCACTATTAGACTATTTTGAGGATACATGGGTTGGCAGACTACACAGATCTGGACACAGAAGAAACCCTAAATTCCAAATACCCTGGTGGAACGTATACAGAAGCACATTAAATGGAGAATCCAAAACTAATAACGCAGTCGAAGGATGGCATAATGCCTTCCTTCAATCAACAGGCAGAACCAAACCAACACTAGAAAAATTTATATCATGCCTACAAAAAGAACAGAGTTATCAAGAGTTCCGAATGGAACAATCCATAACACAATTAACTCCAAAAACATCAAAACAAACTAAACAAATGCATAAATATCTAGAACAACAAGTAAAATTGTACCCTAGTACAACGGGCCTGGAATACCTAAACATAGGGGCCGATTCCGATCTCGGCCAGTAGGGCTCCGAATCGGATTCGGCTTAACCGGATCCGATTCGGAGCCCTATTTCCCGACCGATCCGTACGCGCGTCCGGGCGAGCGAGTTCGATGCGTATTCGCCGACCGACTCGTCCGGGCGTCCCGACCGCTCCGACCGACTCGATCCTGGGTCGAACCGCACCGACCGACTCGCACGGACACGACTCGCACCGCGCAATGGAGACGTTCCCCGGCCGGGTAAGTACGATGCGCGCCGCGAGCAGTCCGACCGAGCCGCGCACTCCGGCTCGAAAGAGCTGTCGGAGCCGTACTTTGGGGGTCCGTGTCGGACCCCCGGTACGCGTAGCCGTGCGAGTCGCACACAGGGGAGACCCATGGGTCCCCCCTACCTGTGCGTGTACGGCGCGAATCGCTTTGCCGCGTACACGCTGTAGGGGGCGCACTTGTCCGCATCGCACCCATTGAGTCAATGGGAGCCCGCGTACGCGTTGTACGACAGGCTCCCATTGACTTCAATGGGAGTCCGACCGACTCGAGTCCCATGGCATACGTGCGCATCGTACTCGTTCGGTCGGGCTGCACGGGTCCGATTCGGTCGGAAATCTCTCCGGGTCCGGCTCGGTCGGGAGATTTCCGGCCCGAATCGGAATCGGCCCCTAAATATCCAAAACTCTTCTTTAAAGCATGAATACAAATAAATTACAAATTACTCATCTTTCAAACATACCATAAAACTAACAGTTATTTATTTTATCACAAAAATAATTACTGTGTGTAACATATTTTTAACTTTTTAATAAAATATATTAACACACATTAATAATATTTGTTATAAAATAAAATACAACAATAATAATAAAAAACATTACCCACCCACAATAAATAATAATAAATAAACTTACCAGGTTTATTCCAAATGCTGTAAAATCCATTTTCTGCTAACACAATCCAAATATAAAAAAAAATGGTTTCCCCCCCAAAAATTGAAAAAATACAACTGTAGCAAAAATTAATAATCCATGTAGCAAAGGTCCATAGGAAAACCATAAAAAACCCGAAAATGTATAAAATAGTAAAAAGCGCTCCAGGAAAACCGAAACATAGGGGCCGATTCCGATCTCGGCCAGTAGGGCTCCGAATCGGATTCGGCTTAACCGGATCCGATTCGGAGCCCTATTTCCCGACCGATCCGTACGCGCGTCCGGGCGAGCGAGTTCGATGCGTATTCGCCGACCGACTCGTCCGGGCGTCCCGACCGCTCCGACCGACTCGATCCTGGGTCGAACCGCACCGACCGACTCGCACGGACACGACTCGCACCGCGCAATGGAGACGTTCCCCGGCCGGGTAAGTACGATGCGCGCCGCGAGCAGTCCGACCGAGCCGCGCACTCCGGCTCGAAAGAGCTGTCGGAGCCGTACTTTGGGGGTCCGTGTCGGACCCCCCTGTACGCGTAGCCGTGCGAGTCGCACACAGGGGAGACCCATGGGTCCCCCCTACCTGTGCGTGTACTGCGCGAATCGCTTTGCCGCGTACACGCTGTAGGGGGCGCACTTGTCCGCATCGCACCCATTGAGTCAATGGGAGCCCGCGTACGCGTTGTACGACAGGCTCCCATTGACTTCAATGGGAGTCCGACCGACTCGAGTCCGATGGCATACGTGCGCATCGTACTCGTTCGGTCGGGCTGCACGGGTCCGATTCGGTCGGAAATCTCTCCGGGTCCGGCTCGGTCGGGGAGATTTCCGGCCCGAATCGGAATCGGCCCCTAAATTTCCAAAACTCTTATTTAAAGCATGAATACAAATAAATTACAAATTACTCATCTTTCAAACATACCATAAAACTAACAGTTATTTATTTTATCACAAAAATAATTACTGTGTGTAACATATTTTTAACTTTTTAATAAAATATATTAACACACATTAATAATATTTGTTATAAAATAAAATACAACAATAATAATAAAAACATTACCCACCCACAATAAATAATAATAAATAAACTTACCAGGTTTATTCCAAATGCTGTAAAATCCATTTTCTGCTAACACAATCCAAATATAAAAAAAATGGTTTCCCCCAAAAATTGAAAAAATACAACTGTAGCAAAAATTAATAATCCATGTAGCAAAGGTCCATAGGAAAACCATAAAAAACCCGAAAATGTATAAAATAGTAAAAAGCGCTCCAGGAAAACCGAAAAATTTAAAGAAGTGTAACAAATATATTAGTCAATAAAACTGACATACACTTCTTTTAAAAAAAAACGACTCCTTCCGATACGAAGAACTTCTGAAAATAAAAAGGGTCAAAACAAAATCACATACATTCCCACCCACATAACACAACACATAAACACTTACTAACAATACTACTAGCTTTAAATTTCATGAAAATATACATTGAATACCGTAATTCTAGCTCTGTAAACAAGCCTACACAACGTTAACAATACATAAATACACCACACGTAACTATAACATATAACATTTCCGAATATAACTAATAAACACCTAACTACACTAAACAGTATCTAACTAGGTTCAAAATATATTTAAAACTTAGTTAAAACAAAGAAAACAAACCTTACCTTTAGCGACGTGAAGTGTCTCCCAACCGCGAGCTTCTCTTCAATGAAAATGACACAAAACGACATAACCCGGTTACAAAATAGAACGCCCAAAACATAATAAAAAGTTTAACCATATGAAATTTAAATCATTTAATACAGTAAAATGTTACTTTACATAAAAAAATATACAACTATTTAAATAAAATAGTACAATTTATTTTGATTTAATCAAAAATTGTGACATAATGTACCTAATTTGTAAAATTATAAAAATAAATATTATAAAAATATAATATTTATTATTATAATTGCAGAAAAAATAAATACAATAAAACAATGTATAAAAAATTGTTATAAATGTTTTTCATGCATTATACAAATTCATTTCTGTTAAAAACTTGTTTTAAGTTAAAAACATTGTAAAAATTAATTAATATTAATATTTTTAATATTAATATTAATTAAAAAATGTAATATGTATGTAACAAAAATAAAAAATGTTAAACATTTATATTATATGTAAACAGTTTGCACTTTCTTTGTATAAATATATACAATACCTATTACTGTATTAAACATAATTAAAAACACAAAATTCTACTGTTATTGTTAATAATTAATATGTACTAAAAGACAATTGTAAAAACTATTCTAAATAAACATAACATATTTTCTGAAATATATGCACTAATATGTTTCTATTGAATTATAATGTAATAAAATATTTGACTGTATTGTCCTACTCAAATTAATAAACAATAAAAAATTGTAAAAACTACAATAAAAATGGTGTGTTTTCTAATTATTGTGATTTTACTTATATTATCTATATTTTACATATATAAAATACAATTGTTTTTCACAAACATTATAATAAATAAATATTGTCAATTTATTATCTACCATTACCAATTTTTTAAGGCAAAATTATCTTATATATTTTTCTAGTAATACATTTTAATATATTAATAAACACATTACATAAAAATTGAATATTATTTATTATCCTACACTATACTTAATTAAAAAACTATTACAACTCCAATATATAATAATTAAATACAGTTACTGTACACTAACATATTTTTATATACTATTCCTACCCCAATATAAATTAATTTCAGCAAATGCTGCACAGTGAACATAATTAATTTACTATAACAACTGCAATGCACATTAAATAAAGTAAATGTTTGACACTAAAATTAAATTGTTCTATAGTCCAGATTCAATGTAAATTAAATAGGGTAAATGCTGGACACTAACATAAATAATATACTATTCTCACTCCAGTCTATAATAAATTGGGGTAGGTGCTGGACAATAAACATAAATAATTTACTATTCCCACTGCAGTCTATATTAAATTGAGGTAGGTGCTGGACACTAAACATAAATAATTTATTATTCCCACTCCAGTATATATTAAATTGTGGTAGGTGCTGGACAGTAAACATAAATAATTTACTATTCCCACTCCACTGTATATTAAATTAGGGTAGGTGCTGGACACTAAACATAAATAATTTACTATTCCCACTCCAGTCTATATTACATTGAAGTAGGTGCTGGACAGTAACATTAACAAATTACTATTCCCACTCCAGTATATAATAAATTAGGGTAGGTGCTGGACACTAAACATAAATAATTTACTATTCTCACTGCAGTCTATATTAAATTGGGGTAGGTGCTGGACACTAAACAAAATTAATTTACTATTCCCACTGCAGTCTATATTAAATTGAAGTAGGTGCTGGACAGTAACATTAACAAATTACTATTCCCACTCCAGTCTATATTAAATTGAGGTAGGTGCTGGACACTAAACAAAATTAATTTACTATTCCCACTCCAGTATATATTAAATTGTGGTAGGTGCTGGACAGTAAATATAAATAATTTACTATTCCCACTCCAGTTTATATTAAATTAGAGTAGGTGCTGGACTCTAAACATAAATAATTTACTATTCCCACTCCAGTCTATATTAAATTGGGGTAGGTGCTGAACAGTAACATCAACAAATTACTATTCCCACTACAGTCTATAATAAATGATAGTAGGTGCTGTACACTAAACCTAAATAATTTACTATTCCCACTCCACTCTATATGAATTTGGGGTAGATGCTGGACAGTAACATAAATAATATACTATTCCCACTCCAGTCTATAATAAATTAGGGTAGGTGCTGGACAGTAAACATAAATAATTAACTATTCCCACTACACTATGAATTTAAATAAACTATATACTAATCACTAAACATTATCAATTACATCTCCCCAAAAATATTTTTTTATAATAACTGCCCAACATTATCCCCTATAAACACAAAAAGCCACTGCTAAAAATAAAATTCAAATTTATAATTCTATTAACTTATTTATTTTTCTATAAAATCTAAATTTTACGATTTTTGTAATAATATTTAATTAAAAATATATATTTTTAAAGCACTCCCCATCCTTATCACCTAAAAACCCAACATCCCACTGCTAAAAATATTTATCAAATTTAGGTTTCAATATTATATTTTATTTTAAAAATGTATTCTAAATTTATTACAAATTTTGAATATTTAATTTAAAATATATATTTTTAAAACACTCACCACCCTTATCCCATATAAACACAACAAGCCACTCCTAAAAATAATTTTCAAATTTAAATTTCCATATATATATATTTTTTTTTACATATATTACAAATTTTAATCAATATTAATAATATTTAATTTAAAATATATATTTTTAACACACTCCCCACCATCATCCCCTACAAACAAAACATCCCACTCCTAAAAATATTTTTTAATTTACATTTCAATATTATTATTTTTTTAAATTAATTCTAAATTTATTAAAAATTTGCATAATATTTATTTTTAAATATATATTTTTAAAACACTACCCACACTTATCCCCTATAAAACATATAACACACTGCTAAAATTAATTTCAATTTAAAATTTATATATAAATATTTTTTTATAAATAAATACACAATTATTTTAATTTTTTAATAATATTTATTATAAAATATATATTTATAAAACACTACCCACCCTTATCCCCTATAAACCCAACATCCCACTCCTAAAATTAATTATCAAATTTAAATTTAAATATAAATTTTCTTTTTTTTAGAAATAAATTCAAATTATTTTTAAAAAATTAATAATATTTCATTTAAAATATATATTTTTAAAACACTCCCCACCCTTATCCCCTATAAACCCAACATCCCGCTCCTAAAATTAATTATCAAATTTAAATTTAAATATAAATTTTCTTTTTTAGAAATAAATTCAAATTATTTAAAAAAAATTAATAATATTTAATTTAAAATATATATTTTTAAACACTCCCCACCCTTATCCCCTATAAACCCAACATCCCGCTCCTAAAATTATATATAAAAGTTATTTTTTAAATTACATTATTTAAAATATTAAAAACATAATTATAATACATTCAAAATAACATATTAAAACACTTATATACAAAAAATTACAAAATATACAAAAAATAACACAATACTACACTTTATCGATATTTTATCACAACGATATTATAACATTCGATATGTTGTACTTCGATATTTTACTACACATACCAATATCGAAATTTTTGATGTCGATATGCAAAACATCGATATTTTATACCATCGATATTTTACATGCGATATTTTGGTATATCGACATTAAAATTTCGATATTTTGACTGCTCACCAGGGAGACTGGCGCTGCCTTTGAGGCTTTGCATCCCCGCAGTTTCAGAGGGCAGAGAACTCTTCTCTCTCTTTTAGAAAAGGGGAAGCGGCGCTGCTGGCACCCCGTGCAGGTGCGCCACAGTCGGACACGTGCCAGCGCTTGATAATCGTACGCCACTCATTCAGTGTACTACTGCTAAACAACGGTATATATACAAAAAGCGGCCGTGCAACATCGAGGAAAGTGGCCGTGCATATTAAACGTATGCGCGAACCAGGCGCCATGGCAAAAAAAAACAGTGGTGCACGCGCACCACAGAGGAGCGGGGGGAAAGGGAGCGCGGCAGCGAGGCGAACGCGTGCTGCTGTGCGTGCTAGACACCGGTGGGAATGGGCGGGGCAAAGGCGGGACATGCGCCCGCCTTTGCCCAATTGCGTGCTGTATTTTTTTTTAAAACGAACGCTAAATCCAATGGGATCCTGCATAAGCAAAACCACACGCACGAGCGTGTGGTTAGCTTTCTGATGCCCATACAAGAGGTCTCGCGCTGCGCGAGCAGCACTGCGCACTGCAACGCTAGGCGTGAGACCTAAAAAGCCTGATCTGTATCAGCATTCTCATAGCCATTCTTCCCATACTTTTCAGGACTCTGACACTAAAAGGGCAGAAAGGAGTGAACGGACTGTATACCAAAGGAAAAAAACGGGTATGTCAAACAGAAAAGTGAATTAGGATGTGAAGCTAAAGTTAGCATAAAAAAAGAAGAGAAAGGTTCAAACTCCAAGACTCATTTTAAAAGGAAAAAAGTAGCTGGACTGACCAAGAAATATGCCCTCCAAACTAAGTATACTTCTGTAGAACAGGATTTGGGTGATAGTGCTTCTGGACAGTGCACTTTCACATTTGCACCAGTTACATTACACAAAAACACTTTCATTAAGTTAGGCATGGTGATTTGCCCAGAATCACAGGATGCTGAGCTGACGTGAGACACGAACCTACTTCCCTAGTTCCAAAGTCGGCAGCCCTGAATGTAACACCCCATCCTCTCCCCAATGTTTCTTTCACGTTCATCCCTACAACCTCCCTCGTGCTGCTTCCACGTTCTCTCTCCTATTACTTCCCTACACGTTACACTCTGTCCGCTGTTACCCGCTTCCACCCCCGTTGTTTCAGGAACACTGCATTGCTGTCAGACACAAATGTAAATAATAAACGCATGTGTGTTCTCATAGCAAGACTCACTCACAGGTGCAGCTGCTCCCGGTAAGCAGCAGTGGGGTGGAGAGGGGGGGCAGTGGGAGGAGGGGGAAGGTTTAAAAAACAACAACAACAAAAACCACATACCTGCCGAACGGCCTGCTGGTCGGCCGTCGCCTCTCCTGTGTCCTCTTCCTGGCTTCTTCTCTGGAAAGGAAGCAGGAAGCACCCGGCTCCCAGCCTCCCGATAGCCAATCAAAACACTGCAATGCAGCGTTGTGATTGGGCTGAGCGCCGTGGATCGGCCGTGGATCGGCGCTCAGCCAGAGTATGGGAGGCTGGGCATGTTCTCAGGAGAACAACATGCAAAGAGCGCATTAATGTTTGGCTGGCCCCAGAGGGCCGGTCAAACATTCATGCACACTTACATAGTGCCCACCACTCCCCCCCCTGCTCTGAGAGCAGAGCAGATCTGCTTCGCCCCGCCTGCCGAAACGCCGCAGCAGGCAAAATAAAATGATAATAACAAATTGTTATCATTTTATTTTTCCTTTTTTTCACTGCGAAAAGCCCAGAGGAGCCACCACCGCACACTTAGCATGTCTGTTTTAACTTCGTGCCTTACGCTCCAAGATAATTGGCTACTGCTCTTGCGTAAACCCCAGTTGTAATGCCAATTTTGTTTCATTCTGATTGGCTTGTTTCTCTGTGTGTATCTTCCGCTCCCTACTGCTGGTGGCTCCCAGGTAAGCACCGTAGCGTGTGCAAACTCACAGTACAGCATGAAGCTCTTACTGCGGTTTATGAAGCTAGTCGGGCAGATGAAATGTGACAGTGGTAGTACAATTTGGACTGGAGAAAGAGAGGGTGACAGAG
Organism: Calotriton arnoldi; assembly: GCA_963921515.1. Classification (NCBI taxonomy): domain Eukaryota; kingdom Metazoa; phylum Chordata; class Amphibia; order Caudata; family Salamandridae; genus Calotriton; species Calotriton arnoldi. Next base: position 115,053 of record CAWUFW010011349.1, on the reverse strand, counting down.
ATTTGTGCGCAAGCCACTCAATGCCACTTCACTCCACACCACACAATTCAACTCCAAGCGACACAATTCCACTCCACGTTACACAATTCCACCCCATACAATGCTACTCCATTCGACACAATGCAAAACAATTCCAGTCCACTCTGTGCAATTCCACTCCATGCCACAGTGTCACACAATTCCACTCCACGCCAAACAATGCTACACAATTCTACTCCACTTGACACCACACAATGCAACACAGTTCCATTCCACTGCACTCCACTCCACACAGTGCCACACAATTCCAGACCACACACTTCCACTCCACACAATGCTTATCAATTACACTTCACTCCACACCAAACAGTGTCACACAATTTTACTCCACTCCACACAATGGCACACAATTCAACTCCCCTCCATGCCACACAGTGCCACACAGTTCCAATCCACTCCACACAGTGCCACTCCAATCTAGTCCACCCAATTCCACTCCACACAATGCATACAATTCCACTCCACTCCACATAGTTCCATTCCACTTCACACAATGCCGCACAATTCCACTTCACTCCAAATAGTGCCACACAGTTCCATTCCAAGCCACACAGTGCCACACAGTTCTGCCTCACTCCACTCCACACGATTCCACTCCATGCAATTCTACTCCACTCAATTCCACTCAACAACACATAATTCCATGACACTCTACTATACACTGTGCCACACAGTTCCAATCCATTCCACACAATGCCACACAATTCCACTCCATTCCATGACACACAATTCCACTCCATACAGTGCCACACAATTCTACTCCACTCCATGCCACACAATTTCCACTCCACTGCCCTCCACACAATGCCATGCTATTCCACTCCAAACAGCGTCACACAATCCCACTCCACACAGTTCCACTCCACACAATGTCACATGGTTACACTCCATGCCACACAGTGCCACTTAATTCCACCCCTCTCCACATAGTGGTAATAGGAGGAGTATCCAACCTTATTCAAAACCCTAGGCTCGATTCCTTCAATTGTATTTGCAAGCAAAATAAAGTTGTTTGTTGTTGTTTGTCTTGAAGACATCACTCAGTGGTCAGGCAATTTTTTTTTCTAGCATCTTAATTCTTTTGGGTATTCAAGATAAAATGTTTAGGCCAAACGGCTTCTCTGATCATTCTGTATTAGAGGCAACCTTTAGTTGGTGGCCTCAGAAAAGCAAAAGCAGAGATTTTTAATAAAATACTGTTGAAGGATGAATGCTGGGTACATGAGACCTCAGTTTTCATATATTATTTGTTTAACAGCAATAAGATGTCACAACATATCTTAATAGCATGGGATGCATTTAAACCACTTTTTTAAATGGCTTTTTATTAGTTTTTGTAATTAACAGGCACATATTTTTTATCACCTTAAGCAAACAATTTTGGGCATAGCGGGGTACCACATCAGCCACTCCCTTAGCAAGAAAAACGAAATGACATATCATGTGCAAGCAGTGTACAGGCAAGCCAAAGCATTTACCAGCCCTATCTTTCAAACTGAACAAGAACATTATTATTATAACTTATATGAACAGAGGACATTATACACATTCATATTTATGCCACCGGGGCAGCTAAAGAGCCCCACGGGTACACCAGTAGAAATACTTCCTGATCCACACCCTACAGAATATGATACACAACACTGTCAAAGCGTACTCGCTGGGACGACGGAAGGCTGCACGAGCAAACACTCGGAAGGCGGTAAAATGGATGACAACAAATAATAAGGGATAATACTGACACGATTGGGAGAGAAAAACTAATGAAAACAAGGAACAATTTGGGGAAACCGGGACGGAATTACAACCGGTTAAAAGATAACAGTAACCATACCGACGAAACAGCCTTGAGGAAGTCGCGCCCACCTGCCATGGGCAACGAAACACGTGTTGGCTAAACAGAGGCTAAAAAAAGAACTAAACAAGAACATATGAGAATAAACCTAACAAATACAAAGAAAGGCAAAAATTGTTTATATCTGTTATTTATGTTATACATGTTGACATTAGCGTGTGCTGGGGAAACCAATTTTTTGTATAAACTGGGTGATTGGGTGATTTTGGTCGTCCAACTGGGGAGTGGGTGATCTCTCCACCTCAAAGCACCGCACATAATTAAGTTCACGACAACTTTCAAGTGCACTTCTGTAGAGCGCCACAGAACCTTCTGCAAACCTCACCCGCGCTAGCGTATGATTCACAACACACATTCCCCCTCAAGGTTAACCTCCACCTATATCACAAAATTATACTGGCCACCATATAAATCAGCAATCTGCCAACCATTTCAGTGTTCAAGAGTCCCTCCTTTAGGGACTAGTAGGAAATGAGTCTATAATCTCAGACACTGAATCTATGCCCTGGGCGACCTGTTATTCGATATTTGCCTCCAGCTTAGCTATGTACACGTCCCAAACGACTATCCCCGGTGTCCTTCTGTGTCGACTAGTTATGGCATTAATGGTGGCCATTTCCACTGTGGAAATGTACCCCCGTGAGGGCACACTGGTGCAGGGTCACCCTCTCGTCCACGGGTCCGAAGACTAACAAAAGAGAGATCGGCACTGGAGTGAAGTAAAACAAACCAAGTTTATTAAACACTCATGAGCGGGACCGCGTCCGAACAACACCCTAAAGTGTTGTGGGAGGAAGTACATTGAATGCAAAAACCATCACCCTTATATACTGTTTGTTGCAGTGTAATCGCATGGGAAGGAAAACTGGAAGAAAAAAGTTTAAGCACGGAAATAGCTATAGGCAACCAAGAGCAGAGGGTGACCAGGTGGTCAGGAGATGAGGAGGGGAGTAAGAATGTTTATGGCGGCAATAAGCAATCATTTGATAACATCTGAGACCAGGTGCAGCTGCAGCCCCCCAGCACGTACACCAGATTGACCATGTCAGAGAGGTCAGCTAAAATTGAGGACACAGACTGGGTGAAAAGGCAAGCCTCACAGAATAAAATAAATACGACGGAAACGAAATGGACGCAACAGTAAAAATGGCTGCCGCTTATGCTAACATAGAATTTACACTTTTCCACAGATGACCCTTTTAGCATAAGCTAAGACAGTTTTTGTCCCTTACAAGGGGTATAGCATATATCCTCAACATCTATTGTCATTAGTCCATATATTTCTCGTTCCACTGCTAAACGGGCATTTACGTTCTTGACATTCTCTTTAGACGAGATGCAGCCAGTACAGGCAGAAGTACAGAGAGAACAGAGCATTGGTCCACAATGAACACACAAACAACAAGAGAAGATAATAGCTATTAATATGAACAGGACTGATAATACTTTCAAACCCCAAACTGAAAGTAAGTCCCAAAACCACCCAGTCCAAGTCCATGTTCCTGGGTCTTGATGTATTTCGGTGGCTATCTTGTGTAGTTTGGAGATGGCCGCATAGACAGATAATGAATTGTCCGGTATGAAAACACAGCAGCTGGATCCGATGACACGGCATGCTCCACCTCGGTCAGCTAGAACAACATCTAAAACAAGTCTATTCTGTAAAGCGACCATGCGGATTGATGCTTGTTCTTCCGTCAAGTTTCCTAAGGCCGCAGTTGTCTGATTAGTCACTGCCTCCATTGTACGGTTGAGGCGACGGACCAACTTGCTGTTTTGTACTGGGCCAACGAAGAAGAAAAATCCTTTATTAAAGTCTGTATATTGCTCCCATGTGATCTCTGTCTGATCGACTACAGAGACATCGATGGCACGTTTTCCCCTACTACCAACGTGGTGATTGAACAATTGCAGATCTTGGTGGTATGTTGGGGGAGCTAGAAACACAGGTGGTAGAAGAAAAGCTATGTAACAGGTACCAGACCAGTCTGAAGGTAGGAAGTAGTATGCCTTAGCTCCACAAACAAAATAAGTATGACGTGATGCGAGGAAGCTGCTTCGGCCCCTCGTGGACATTTGCAACACTGTAGTACAGTTACTGTGACCCATTAGCACATTGCCTGTACTCTGTACACAGAGAGGGCCAGTAGTCAGAACAACAGAGATAACAGGTGGCCCATTGCCTTTAGCCGATCTAGAGTTTGGATACACATATTTTGTTGCTGCATTTCCTCTACTATATTCTTCCATCTCCAAGATGGTCCCCTTTGCTTGTGGGTCCCCATCTTCGATGGGATAGCATACTTTATTCAGTTTGGCGTTGAGGTCGCCCACATCCCATGTTTCTGAGAGGTTAAATTTGTAGGAAGCATATAGTAGCTCAAACCAAGCTTTGCATGAGCCATTGTGAGAAAATGGCAGTGGTGGCAATGGGATTCCTCTTATGTTCTGATGAGGAGGAATCTTGCCACAAACCCAACAGTTAGAAGCATTGCTTAGCTGGTGTGTCTGATGCAACATTTGAAGAAATTAATTGTTTCTCAGATTTTGCCGATACCCCTGTTCATGTTGCGGCAAATCGAAATGATGGTGTTCCTTTGTAGTAGGCGATGTAGCAGTAATGTTGAACAAGGAAGCCCCAGGCATTACTTCCTCCACTACCCACATTACAGTAGCAATAAGAGCAGCAATCAAAGTCAAACCAAGGATGCAAAGTGTACAGCCATTACACATTGTCGCAGCAATCCCCTTCTTCTCCTTAGTGGGGATCATCTTTCGGCAAATGACAAAAAAAAGGTAGCGCCCTAAGAGTCCTGAGTGGACGTTGGTTTCTTCACTGACGTTGAGACGAGTAGCCACTAATAGGCAGACCCCCCTTTGTAGGCAGACTTAACCACTCAGGTCAATGACTTCACTTGTCTTGTTTTGCACTGGAGAGCCTTTCTTCCTGGATCGGAGTAGGTACCTGGATGTACCGGGGATAGTATGATCCGGAAAAACTTCCTCAGTTCTTTCAGGTGATGCAGCTCGTCCCGTCCCTGTGACCAAGATGTCGCAGTGATCCTTCAATGCAGTAGGATCCACTAAGGCGAGTGGAACCTTCTTGCAGTGGGTGGCATGCGTCCAATTTTTCCTGTTGGTCACTCGGTCCGCAGTTCGGGTGGCGAGGAGGACCTGCTCGGGGCCCCTCCAGCGAGGTTCCAGACAATTTGTTCATTGGAAGACCTTGATCATTACGAAGTCTCCCGGACGCAAGTCATGTCCGCCACATTGCGACCTGTCCGGGGGAGCTTCCCGAACCTGCTGATGAATAGAAAGTAAACTGTCAGTCAACTGAGACAGATAATCCCTCATTAATGTGTGAGGCACATCATGTATAGGGCGAGGCTTAGGAACCCCCCAAATATTCATGGGCCTGCCAAACACGACCTCATATGGGGTAAGCCCAGAGCGTGTATGAGGTATTGATCTGATGGAAAGCAGTGCTAAGGGCAATGCATCAGGCCACTTCAAGGAAGTGGAAGCCTATATTTTTGCCAATTTCAGTTTCAATGTAGAGCTATAACGTTCCACCAGGCCTGCTGATTGTGGGTGAAAAGCAACATGGAACTTCTGCTTGACCCCTAGCCCTTTCATAACATACTCTACTACCTGTCCAATGAAATGAGGCCCATTATCACACCATAAAACTCGACAAGCACCGAATCGAGGGAAGAATTCCTTCAGGAGTATTTTCGCAGTCGTGAGGGCAGTATTGTCTTTCGTAGCATATGCCTCCACCCATTTGCTGAAGGCGCAAACTATTACTAAGACATATTTAAGATTATTGCAGCGCTCAAACTGGATGTAGTCCATCTGAAGGACCTCAAAGGGTGCAGATGGTGTCGCAAACCCCCTGCTGGAGTTTGCGTTCCCTTCCCAGGATTGTACTGGAGGCAAACCAGGCAAGACTGGACTATCTTTTTAGCGATAGCAGCAATATCAGGATGGTCCCAGACTTGCATAAGCTGTTTCGCTACTGAAGATGCACCAACATGGGCTGGACCATGTGCCATATGAATCAGAGGGTATAGGTATGCAGTGGGCAACTTCCATTTAGTCATATCTTTGCTCCTCCAACAGCCCTCATCGTCCAATGCTCCCTCCTTAGACCATTGGCCTAATTCATCGAAGGAGGCAGATTGTTGCATATCCAACACTTCCTGTCTAGCATCATGCCAACGTTCAGCTTGCAACTTAACCACATACATAGACGTGGTGCTTCGCTGCGTTGCAGTCTCACAGGCTGTACAATCTGCAAAGGCATTACCTGCTCCTATTTTGTCTGTCACCTTCTTGTGTGCGCTACACTTGACAATAGCTATTTTCTTAGGATAGGTTAAGGCAGTAAGGAGATTGTGCACTAGTTCTCCATGCACTATCTGTGTTCCATTTGAAGTGAGAAAACCGCGTTCTTTCCACAGGCGGCCAAAATTATGCGCTACCCCGAACGCATACTGACTATCAGTGTAGACATTGACAATCAGGTCTGTACTAAGCTCACATGCTCTGGTTAGAGCGATCAGTTCAGCTGTTTGAGCTGATTTCTGTGGGATACGAGCTGTCTCAACTATTGTCTGGAGTGTCGTAATAGCATAGGCAGCAGATGTAGTGCCATCGGGCAATTTCAAACATGACCCATCAACCCATAACTCCCCATCTGTAATGGAGAAGGGAGTGTCTTGCAGGTCAACTCGACCTTTTGTTTGTTCTTCAGTGAGAAATATGCAATCATGTGACTCTTGTGACTGAGGCTGAGTGGATGGAAATGGCAGTAATGTGGCAGGATTTAATGTCAAACATCTTTTTAGCGTAATATGGGGGGCCAAAAGTGTCAATTCATATCCTGTCAGACGAGCACTAGCCAAATGCTGCGTCTTTGTTTGGTTTAGCAACGCATCAACTGAATGGGGCACTAACACAAGCAATTTGTGTGATAGAACTATTCCTTCACTCTGGCGTATGGATACAGCCGTTGCTGCCACTGCTCGGAAACATCCAGGCAGCGCGCGAGCGACTGGGTCGAGGACAGCTGAAATATATGCACATGGGCGTTGTTTATCACCGTGCATCTGTGCTAAGACCGAGAGGGCACAACCTTCCCTTTCATGTACATAGAGTGTGAAAGATTTAGTATAATCTGGGGTACCTAATACTGGTGCAGAGCAAAGGGCTTGACGTAACTGTTGGAAGGTGCTCTGGCATTCAGCAGTCCATGGGAGGGGCATCGGGGTGTCTTTGGTCAAAAGGGCTAACAGAGGTTTGATAATATGCGAAAAACAGGGGATCCACTGCCTACAAAAGGAAGTAAGGCCAATCAATGCACGGACCTCTTTTTGAGTACGGGGTACAGGAGTATCTAGAATGGTCCGAATATGATCTGGTGTGAGCGCACGTCCCTCCTTAGACAGGAGGTGACCTAAATAGGTAACCTGCTGTCTACAGTATTGCAATTTCTTTCTAGAGACTTTGTGATTATGTGATGCAAGAAATGATAATAGTAACAATGTACCTTCTTCACATTGCTCAGGAGTGTCTGCAGCCAGCAAAATGTCATCCACATACTGAATTAGAACCACCCCTTTTGGTACAGGAAAGGAATCAAGTTGTCTCTTTAATGCTTGACTGTAAATACTGGGACTTTCTGTATAGCCCTGTGGAGCTCTACAGAACCTGAATGATCTGTTTTTCAGTGTAAATCCAAATAGATAACGGCTGTCCGGGTGGATAGGTATTGAGAAGAACGCATTTTTCAAATCAATCACGGAGAATGTGGTGGCAGTGGGAGGGACCATAGTGAGGAGGGTTGTTATGTCAGAAACTACCGGATATTGGGGCACCACTATTTTATTAACCTCACGCAAATCAATAATGAACCTGTAAATCTTAGTATCAGTGTCTTTTTTCAAAATAGGAAGGATAGGGCTATTGCAGGTATCATAGGGAACCTCTTCCACTACACCTACTTTAATCAAATCCTGAACAATACCTGCTAGTGCTTCTTCGCCCTCTCGAGATATCTTATATTGGGGCAAACGAGGCAATGAGGCACCCTCCCTCACTTGAATTTGTACAGGTGGAATGACCATATGACCCACATCAGTGTCTGATCTAGCCCACAAAGTGCAAGGTAGGGACGCCAGAGCGACGTCCTCATTGATAAGGCAAGATCTATCAACTATTGGATAGTTGTCATTAAGGATAACACGTACACCTTCTGGGGAACAGCGTATCGTAGCACGAAAATATTTTAGCATATCGATACCTACAATGTTATCTGGAGTGTTAGGGGAGAGCAAAAATGGACATGTGGCAGTGAATCTATCTAGTCCGAATTCAAGTGGCTGTGATAGTGGGCTAGGTGTAGGTGTTCCGTCAAACCCTATTGATGTTATCAATGTGCCAGACAGGGGAGCCCTAGGAACCAGTCTTTTAGACAGGGCACTACGGGTAGCCCCTGTATCAACCAGAAATTGATCAGTAGATCCCAAGATATTTGCGTCAACATAGGGACCCATTTGATCTACTGGCACCTCAACCGGTCCCACACCCCTATGCATAATTGGAATCTGTAGGCGTATCAGCAGAATAATCAGTCATTTGGTACTGGTGTTGTTTGTCAAAGGCATTAGGGTAGTTCGGTCCCTGTTCGACTGCCTCAAACCAGGGGCGAGCACTTGCACCTCCCATGCTTCCTACGTTCCTTGGACGCCCTCTTATACTTCCCCTTCCTCGCTGGTATTGTTGGCCTTGCAAAAGGGGGCACTCAAAACGCCAGTGCCCAGTCTCTTTACAATAGGCACACTGATCAGGAGACAAATTTGCCCGAAGGAGAGGGAGTGCTCCGGGTGTATGCATTGCACGTCCGCCTCCTCCACCTCTCCTAAATGGTGGACCATACGCCTGAGCCATCATAACCTTTGTTTTTAAATCCTTAACCTTTTTATCTTCCCTTCCCTTCGCTTCCTGTTCCTGTCGCTCATAATATTGTAAAACACACAAGATGATGGACGGAATGTTGCACATTGGCAAACATTCACCCCCAGTCACAGATCTGGGTTTAATCCATCGTTATTTTGCTTCACCACGCCACCCCAGTTCAGACATAGCCATATGCAAATCAGTCTTGACCCTGTGCCTCATGGGAACAGTCCAGACCGAACTGCCAAGCCCTGTCTTCCCTGGACCGGAATCAAGCATCCTAGGACCGGTTTCGGGCTTTCAGCCCTCATCAGCCAGAATAGCTTGACTCCAGTGGCGTGGTGAGCACGGGACCCACGTCTGGGCATACCCTTCCCACTTAGGGCGAAATGCAAAACACACAAGATGATGGACGGAATGTTGCACATTGGCAAACATTCACCCCCAGTCACAGATCTGGGTTTAATCCATCGTTATTTTGCTGCACCACGCCACCCCAGTTCAGACATAGCCATATGCAAATCAGTCTTGACCCTGTGCCTCATGGGAACAGTCCAGACCGAACTGCCAAGCCATGTATTCCTTGGACCGGAATCAAGCATCCTAGGACCGGTTTCGGGCTTTCAGCCCTCATCAGCCAGAATAGCTTGACTCCAGTGGCGTGGTGAGCACGGGACCCACGTCTGGGCATACTCTTCCCACTTAGGGCGAAATGCAAAACACACAAGATGATGGACGGAATGTTGCACATTGGCAAACATTCACCCCCAGTCACAGATCTGGGTTTAATCCATCGTTATTTTGCTTCACCACGCCACCCCAGTTCAGACATAGCCATATGCAAATCAGTCTTGACCCTGTGCCTCATGGGAACAGTCCAGACCGAACTGCCAAGCCATGTCTTCCCTGGACCGGAATCAAGCATCCTAGGACCGGTTTCGGGCTTTCAGCCCTCATCAGCCAGAATAGCTTGACTCCAGTGGCGTGGTGAGCACGGGACCCACGTCTGGGCATACCCTTCCCACTTAGGGCGAAATGCAAAACACACAAGATGATGGACGGAATGTTGCACATTGGCAAACATTCACCCCCAGTCACAGATCTGGGTTTAATCCATCGTTATTTTGCTTCACCACGCCACCCCAGTTCAGACATAGCCATATGCAAGTCAGTCTTGACCCTGTGCCTCATGGGAACAGTCCAGACCGAACTGCCAAGCCATGTCTTCCCTGGACCGGAATCAAGCATCCTAGGACTGGTTTCGGGCTTTCAGCCCTCATCAGCCAGAATAGCTTGACTCCAGTGGCGTGGTGAGCACGGGACCCACGTCTGGGCATACCCTTCCCACTTAGGGCGAAATGCAAAACACACAAGATGATGGACGGAATGTTGCACATTGGCAAACATTCACCCCCAGTCACAGATCTGGGTTTAATCCATCGTTATTTTGCTTCACCACGCCACCCCAGTTCAGACATAGCCATACGCAAATCAGTCTTGACCCTGTGCCTCATGGGAACAGTCCAGACCGAACTGCCAAGCCGTGTCTTCCCTGGACCAGAATCAAGCATCCTAGGACCGGTTTCGGGCTTTCAGCCAGAATAGCTTGACTCCAGTGGCGTGGTGAGCACGGGACCCACGTCTGGGCATACCCTTCCCACTTAGGGCGAAATGCAAAACACACAAGATGATGGACGGAATGTTGCACATTGGCAAACATTCACCCCCAGTCACAGATCTGGGTTTAATCCATCGTTATTTTGCTTCACCACGCCACCCCAGTTCAGACATAGCCATATGCAAATCAGTCTTGACCCTGTGCCTCATGGGAACAGTCCAGACCGAACTGCCAAGCCATGTCTTCCCTGGACCGGAATCAAGCATCCTAGGACCGGTTTCGGGCTTTCAGCCCTCATCAGCCAGAATAGCTTGACTCCAGTGGCGTGGTGAGCACGGGACCCACGTCTGGGCATACCCTTTCCACTTAGGGCGAAATGCAAAACACACAAGATGATGGATGGAATGTTGCACATTGGCAAACATTCACCCCCAGTCACAGATCTGGCAGGGTATGCCCAGACGTGGGTCCCTTGCTCACTTTGCCACTGGATTCAAGCTAGCCTGGCTGATGACGGCTGTTAGCCAGAAACCGGTCCCAGGATGCTTGTTTCCGGTCCAGGGAAGACATGGCTTGGCAGTTCGGGCTGGACTGTTCCCATGAGGCACAGGGTCAAGACTGATTTGCATATGGCCATGTCTGAACTGGGGTGGCGGAGTGAGCTAAAGAATGATGATGGATTAAACCCAGATCAGTTGACTGGGGTTGAGTGCTTGCAATGTTCAACACTCCGTCCATCATCCCCTTTGGTTTTGCTCATAATATTGTGCCATTGTCAGAAGGGAAACTGGAGAGGACGTGGTCCAAGAACTTTCACTGGCCTTGAGGCGACTAGATATTTCAGGTAACATATTAGCAACAAATTTGTCAACAAACAGGTGTTTGCCTGTCTCGTCAGCCAACGACTGGCCACTAAAGTCATGAAATGTCTCCTCAAATCTTGAAAAGAAGTCAGAAACGGACTCATCCTTTTTCTGTTTGCAGGACGCTAACGTAGTCCAATCTATTTTCTTAGGTGGTATGAGATTCTTCAATTTAGTCACAATAGCTTTAGGAATATCTAATATCTCCTGTTGGGGCTTCTGGGCAGGTTCCCTGTCCGCATCTATTTCTTCTAATTTTTCCCAGGTGTCACCAAATGCCACAGCGTCATTAATTTTACGTATTGTTCTCCACATATCAGGGGGGAAAATAAGCCCAAAGAACATATCTATATCCGGTAAGGTCATAGTGCAAGAGCTGATAGCTCCCTCCACCTCCTCATAAAAGGCGGCGGGGTTTTTCTGGGGGTCGGGCAAGGCAGTCTTAAGGGCCATAACATCTGCTCTACTCCGAGGAGTGTAGACCCAATTATATATGAAATATCCCTTTGCATCATCGGAAGTCTTATCATCATTAGTTCCTGCACCCTTCGGGGGAACATCCAGCGGTGCGGCTTCACGCATTGGTCTCATATCAACTTTACTACTACTAGGATTGTCCTCGTCCACCGGAACATCTGTTTTCTCTGTCTGAGACTTTTCTGTTTCTACGACTTTACTCTTCCTAGCTAATTCTTTTTCCTTTTGCAGTTTTAATGTGTCATCCCGTAGTTTAACGGCTCGTCTAATTATATCAGATATGTTTTTGAAAGGTTCCATCTCCTAACTGCTTATAATCTGCATTCAAGTCTTTTGGGCCTGGTTCGTCAGAGATATGTTGCCAATTATATAATACATCCCAACAGAACTTTTCTAAAAAATATAACTGTTTTGCGTCTTCCCAAGCCTGAACTGTAGTTGTGAGGATCGTCGCTGTAGTAGCCCGACGAGATTCCTCTCTAGCACTGCCCTTCAATTTATCTTTATCTTCGCTAGATAGAGTAGAGCGAGTCTGTCGCATGGATCGCTGATCTTTGTCCATATCTTTTGAGGAGGAGATCTCATCATCAGAAGCACCACCCTCAGGGGCACTCGGAACGGGGGATTTATACGGGGGCAGGGGTCGTTCTAGTATGATACAATCATCATGAAGTGTATCAAGTATTGGATAGACAGGACGTCTAATAGGGTACTGGCCATTTACCTGCAATCGGCGTTCTCTATCTTTCTTTTCTATTCCTTCCTGCATTCCCTTGTCTCTTAATTCAACACATTGTTGATATATCGTCTTCCGCTGTTCTTTCTTTGCTATAGCTTCCGCTTTCTTCGCTCTCTCTCGCACTTCCTTATCCCACATATGCAAACAATCAAACATATCCTGCCTACTCTTTCTTTTGAACAAACACTGTTCCACGTACTGAACCTTCTGAAAATCAAATGACCCATTTACTGGCCACTGTAGGTCGGGTTCTTTCTTTGTGTATTTGTTCCACAATGAGCCATACATTATGGGACAAATACCATATTTTATATACATATCTCTATTCGGTGTCTCTTCTGGAGGAGCTGGTTGACTTTGTTCCAAAACATTTCCTGCACTGCAACAGCAGCACCACTTACGAAGTTTACTAAGAGCAGGCATGTTTTAACAAATATATGTAAAATATTACTATCCAAACAAATGTCAGAAGGAGAAAAATCCCCACAATACCTGCCTTCAGTCTTTGCAAAGAATGAATACCAAAACCAAACCAAACAATCAAGAGTGCCGCATCAGCGACCTTACCAAACAGATGTCTTCAACTCCCACCTGCCGAATTCTGGTTGACCTAATGGTCACTGCAAATTCGCCAAAGAAGCCCCAGTCGAGACCGGCCACCACCCGGAGGGTCAAGTCAGGGGAACCGCAAAGTTCACGTTGGCTGCAAAGACAAAGGTCTTCTCATGCAGTGCGCGTCCTCAGTGATAATTTCGATCTTCCGTCGAGACCACTCCTTCAGACGGCCGCGTCTCCGATGGGGCCCCACGTGCTGGGCGCCAATTGTGGAAATGTACCCCGTGAGGGCACACTGGTGCAGGGTCACCCTCTCGTCCACGGGTCCGAAGACTAACAAAGAGAGATCGGCACTGGAGTGAAGTAAAACAAACCAAGTTTATTAAACACTCATGAGCGGGATCAGCGTCCGAACAACACCCTAAAGTGTTGTGGGAGGAAGTACATTGAATTGCAAAAACCATCACCCTTATATATTGTTTGTTGCAGTGTAATAGCATGGGAAGGAAAACTGGAAGAAACAAGTTTAAGCACGGAAATAGCTATAGGCAAACAAGAGCAGAGGGTGACCAGGTGGTCAGGAGATGAGGAGGGGAGTAAGAATGTTTATGGCGGCAATAAGCAATCATTTGATAACATCTGAGACCAGGTGCAGCTGCAGCCCCCAGCACGTACACCAGATTGACCATGTCAGAGAGGTCAGCTAAAATTGAGGACACAGGCTGGGTGAAAAGGCAAGCATCAGAGAATAAAATGAATACGATGGAAACTAAATGGACGCAACAGTAAAAATGGCTGCTGCTTATGCTAACATAGAATTTACACTTTTTCACACCACAACAATCCACTTTTTCAAGTCTTGAATTCAAAGCTCAACCTGCAGTGGTGTGGCCCACTCCTTTTCAGCAGTGTGAATAAAAGAAAAAGAAAATGAGACTAACTCGTAATTATCATTTAATTTTTTCTGCTGTGGCAGCATTGCGGGGCGGGGCTGCTCTGCTCTGAGAGCAGGGGGAGGAGTGGTGATCACTATGTAAGTGTGCATGAATGTTTGGCCAGCCGTCTCGGGCCGGCCAAACCGTCATGCGCACTTTGCATGTTCTCCACACAGGCTGCATTACAGCCTGGGTGGAGAACATGCCCAGGCTCCCAGTTCGTGCCTGAGCGCCGAACCACAGCACTCGGACCAATCACAACGCCACATTGCAGCATTGTGACTGGCTTAGGGAAGCATGGGTGCTTCCTGTTCCGGCCAGGAGAGATGCAGAGAGATTACGTCGGAGGAGAGACGCAGCGAGGAGGTAAGTGATCTTTTCTTTTTTTTAACACCTTCTAACCCCCACCCCCCGTATCCCCTGTCTGCCGCCCCGCCACCTCCAATCCATGCCAGCCACCATTGCCCACCTGTGGAGCCAGAGGTGAGTTCCAGGCCATGGCAATGCGGCGTTTGTATAGTATAAGCGCTAGATCTATAAATGTACCCTCTTGTTTCTTACTTTTGGGACTGGCCATCAATCCCAGTAGGCAGAGACAGGGATCTAGTTCCAAAACCTTGTCAATTAATTTGTAAACCACCTTGAAGACCTCCCCCCACACCTGCGCAACTACTGGCCACTCCCACACCATGTGATAAAGGTGCACCTCCTGTATGCCACATCTAGGACACTGCGAAGATGCCCCTGTAAACATACCTTCAGTACGTTTTTGGAGTAAGGTAGGTCTTATGCAGGTAATTAAACTGTAAAAGCTTGAACCTTGGGTTTCGGGACACCTTCTTAGTAAATTCCTTAACTGCCACCCATTCTTTGTCTGACAGTTTTTCAAGTTCATGCAGTTACCCAATTAATATTTGACATCTTCACAGTGACGCAAAAACTTTGATTGTAGGGCTTTATATAGCATTGTAACAGCCTTACGCCCTTTTCTATGCATCAGCAGGCACTGCAGTGTCACATAGCTGCTCATCCATGCGCCACAGGGTGTGCGCCCTGTATGCCCAAGGCATTGCATGCCTGGCAATGGCTCGGCTGTACCACGCATTTCTCCATCATCCCCTGAAAGGTTTTCAGTTTACCGTGATTGTGTATGTCTCCTATGTTGAGGACTCCCGCATCGGCCCATGGCCTCCTATGATACGTAGAGGCAACTTCTTTGAAGTCAGGCTACAGCCAAAGCGGTAACAGTGAGGTGTATGGTTGCGGCCCTCCCTTAAGTTGTACATACCTTTCTAAGAAAACCTGGCCAGTCTGTTCAATCTAGTTTTATCTGAGGAGGTGACTACAGCCAATCTAGTATCGACCAGGACCAAGAGTGCCTATCAGTTCGAGTATTTCCCGGGCTATCCCCATCTCCCAGCCACCTCATAGGCCATTTAAGCTGTGCTGTTGCAAAGTACCACTTGTAGCGCCTAGGCCTCCCTCTAATAGAGGTAGCTACGTTTTATAGAGCACAACTCTTTTTTCCTTAAATTGCCCAAAATTAATTTTTAATAGCATACCATGGTACTCTGTGAAAAATGTTTTATTGAGAACCACTGGTATAGCCGAGAACAGGTCCAGCAGCCTCAGCAGCACGAGCATTTTGCCACTTACCACTTGGCTCGGCAGGGACAATGGGAGTGTATAACAGATGGACACTGACTGCCATGAGGCTGACAAGACTGCTCAAGTTACCTTTCACTGGATCTTCCTCATCATGGTACACATTGACTCCCAAATAATTGAATGTGATTTCCTTCCATTCAGGTCTGGAAAGAGGCAAAGCTGCCTGCTCCACTATTGTACTTTGCCTAGCAGGAACAAGCAGGACTAGCCCAATTTATCTTGAGACCTGAACAGTCCGAATTTGTTCAACTCTGCAATAAGTGCCAGCAGGGACTCTCAGGGGTTTCTGGGATACACAGAGACATCATCTGCGTACAGTAATATTATGTGCCAGAAACCCATAGTATTTATGCTTCAATCTGTGCCTTTGTGACGTAACCGGCAATCCAAGGGCTCCATTGCCATAGCACAGATAATGGGAAAGAGGGGAAACCCTTTCATGTGCCGCTGACACCCACAAATCACTCAGATGAAACCTGACTGGTCCTTACCCTGGCTAAAGACCCCGATTTTAACTGCATCCATCCCAGGAACTCCAGACAAAACCCAAACTCATCCTCTTAAGGAGCGTCATGAGGTAAGGCTGACCCAGCATGTCAAAGGCCTTCTCCATTTCCAAAGACACCACCGCTGACCATTCCTCCTCAACGTCCTCTGTGTCCATCTGGCCAACTAATTGTCTAACAGTCATAAAAGTCTTGCGAGATGAGATGAACCCTGAATGGTTAACTGTCAGCAAGACTGGAAGGACTGGTGTGGATTGGCGAGAATGTGATTCAAAATCTTTTAGTTCTGATTCAAAAGTGAGAGTGGCCTATAAGAACGAACATCTAAAAGATTGTAAGAATCCAGGAACACAATATTGAAGTGGAAAATAGGTTTATTCTAGGTAAAGGATCCCATCCTCAAACAGGCTGTTTCAATAATCCAATCCAGGCTCTAACTGCCTCTAAGCAGCACTACATCATAGCATTCTCTAGCACCTGGCAACAAGTGCAGAACCTCAGGATGCCACACATCTCCTTTCTTTACAATTTAAAACTAAAACTTTGCTAAGGTAAAATTACAATGAAGTGAAAATGAAAAAAATAACAGTAAACACAGAAACATGTATAACAGAAAGTATAAAACTACTTAACAAAATCCTTTAACTGGCTTGGAGGTGATGATACTCTCGAAGACTTCCGGATGACATGTGGATCACTAAAGGTGTGGTCCAACTCTTCAAAAGATTCCTTCGAGCCACAAATAAAGTCTTTTCTAACCACCACCACCCTGTTCAAATTCCAAATGCGGTGGCCAGCAGTCTTGATGGCATTGTTGAAAATCTTAATGACCTGAATAGGTTTCAAAAATGCTTCAGATGACTTACTCTTGCAGGGATTTTTTATCAATACCCAATCCCCGACTTTCACAACAGTTTTCTTTACACATTTCTTAACATCATGAAGCTTTTTTCTAGATTCAATTCTTTTGGACTCCGCTAACCTCCAATCCCTCTTTTCATTCTCAATATGTCGATCTGGTTGCATGTCATTAACCCAAGTGGGCGTAACTAAAGTGTTCGCACACCTACCCCTAAACAACTCAAACGGGGTCCTTTTGGTGGTGGCATGGGGAGAGAGTCTATAGACCTCAACTTTTAAAAAAATCTCTGTACGCCAATCCGAATTTGTAGACCTAGCCATTTCAATAGTTTCTTTGAGCACCCGATTAAAACGCTCAACCAAACCATTTGTCTCTGGGTGATATAACGAAGTCTTCTTATGCTTAATGCCATATCCAGCCAAGAATTCTTCCATTTCCCTGGAAACCAGTTGTACGCCATTATCTGTAAGAATGGCGTTGGGTATGCCCTCTCTAGCTATGAGTTTCTCCCACAAAAATGTAATATGTTTTGTTTCAATTCCCCGTGTTATGGCTATTTCTGGCCACCTTGAAAAGAAATCAACAAGAACAAGTATGTACCACTCTGTGCCTGAAGAACGGATTGGGCCAACTATGTCCAGACCAACCTCCTTCCATGGACCATCCGGGCGATCTCTTATGACCATGGGTTGTACCTTAGGTTTGGCCACTCTCTCACTCAAAGCGCATTGCATACAATCCCTAATCTTCCGTTCTACCTGTAAATCCATGCCCGGCCACCAATAAGACAATCTTAATCTTTCTTTGGTCTTAGAAATTCCCTGATTGTGAGAAGTTGGCCTGGCATATGCTGTCCACTAATTATAGTGGGCACCTTGCACCAGTCCAAACAACCCCTTATTGGAGATAGGTTAAAGACAACCTTATTGAAAGCTATCCTAGTGGTAGCTATGGAGAGCAGCCTTCAGGCTAAGTCTTGAAGGAATGTAAAGCAGCTTGTTTTACCAGTCTATAATCTCTTGAGTGACCAAATGAAAGAGCACCACACCAGGTATATATTCAAAATATATGTATTTATTGCTAAACACACCCCTCTAGTCTCTTTATGAGGCTAGAGTTCGAAGTACATAAGTTATAAGATATTAAATCACAGTAATAGCACAAATACACGTTATGCGAACCACGACTGAACTAGACACTAGGCCTAGAGCCTCTAGAAGTGCTTGGACCACAAGGAACCACCCAAGGTAGTGACACAGGGGACCCACGGGAGACGCGTGCAGTGTAAATACACAACCGCGATACGCCGTTAACTTCTATGGAGAAAGTCGGGATCGGGAAAATAGAGGAAAGGGACACTTAAAAGAGGACTAGGACAAAACCCTTTGAGATCTAGGACTTTGAAGAGTCTCTACCCACGGGAGCACCGGAGTACTCGTGTTACCTCACCCAGGGAAGCCGGGTGCATAGGTGCCTTTCGGGGTCGGGTTTCGTCGTCGATTCGAATGGCGATCTGCTACAAAGTGCTGCTGGCGGCCAAGAGAAAAGTGTCCGGGAGGATCCAAGAGTGGATCGGAGTTCTGGTGAACCTGAAAGCAGAGGGGACAGAGTCTGGGTCACTAGCCAGTGACCAGGAAGGCGATGGACAGATGCCCACCGATGTCGAGTGCTTCAGGTGCGTTGACGGTCATCTTGACTCTTCAGCCACGAGGTCCGGGAGGCGTTGTCGGCGACCAGGAGCAGGATTCGGGCTGGTACACGATGTCTGTCGAGTGCTGAGGTGTCGGCGACCGGATTGGACCCATCAAGCCTTGGCAACGGCAAGTCTCGAGTAAGATGTAGATCATCGATGGTGCAGACCAGCAAGGTCTGTGGAACTCACCCAGCAAGGGTAAGTGAGGGCAGACCTGGAGCAACTAGGATGCCAAGTAAGAAAAGGATTGGCCTTCGTTAAGGGCTACTAGCCAACGGGCTAGCGACCGCGAAGGAGCCTCGTGACGCCGCACGTGGAGCTAGCTTACAGGACACTTGTGGAGTGGGGGCCAGTGATCTTCGGTGCAGGTGGTGCTGGAGGCTAGGGCTACTCGGAGCCCAAAGCACGACTTCTTGGGAGACCCAGAAGAGGATGCACTTGCAAATGTGCTCGGTGTCCAGGGGTCACGGTCTCAAGTCACCCACGATAGCCACGGGCCTCAGCTTTGCTGGGGACTCAGGGTAGCCTCGGGAAGTCTGAGAATCTACCTCTGGTGATGCGATGACTTCGGCGTCCAACGGGAGCTTCAGAAATGCGAACCGGACAGATGCTTCTTTGGTGCCTGCCAAGCAGGGGAGTCACTCCTTGACCCCAAGGGAGATTCTTCAGTCCTCTAATCTTGTCGTAGAGCGTCGAAGGTCCAGGATTCAGTTTCAGAGTTTCGTCCAGGTATAATCTAAAGTCCTAAGGACTGGGTTCCTACCTTTATTCTAAAAATAGGGGTTGGACTACTCTGTGGCCCCACCTATGGGTGGGTCAGGGCAGAGGGGTGGCTACACCCTTTCCCTTTGTCCAGTTCGCGCCAAAGCAGGGGCTGCAAGCTCCTGATCCGGTTTGAACTGGGGTATGCACAGGGACACCAATTGTGCCCCCAGTGCAGGACTTCAAAGCACCCGAAAGTGCTCCCGCCCAGCCCCAATACACATTATCCTGTCTGGGGAGGTGGTCACACCTCCCTGGGACAGGAACCCTATTGTCCAGGCCTCCCCTGCCGGAGTTTCGTCCAGCAGCAGGAGGCCAGACTCGTGTCTGTGGCAGCAGCATCCATTTTGTGATGCCAGGGCTCTGGAAAGAAGTTACCGGACTAGTCAGAGTTAACATGTCTTTCCCTCTAGAAGGGTGGAATGCTACCCCCGCCGCCAGGATTGGCGGGGGGTAGTATTCCAAGATGTTTGACACCAAACACGACATGTTTAGGTGCAGCCATTCCAAAGTTAGCATTTTACCGCGAGGATATAATGCGCTTAAGAGTATATGGTCAGGCTGCACTACAAACAGCATCAGAGAGGGTCTCCGAACGCTGCAGAGGGGCCCTGCTCATGCAGGGGCACCCTCTCACATAGGAACCACGCACTCTGCCTTTAGGATTGATAAGGCCTGCCTTAGGAGTGACTTATAGGTTTATATATGTGTATGTATCTCGTGATATAGGTAACCTATATCACAGTAAGGGGTGCATGCACCACCTTACCCAGGCTGCAGTAGCAGACCTGTGGTGTCAGTTTGGATGGCCTTCCAGGGGTGGCATAATACATGCTGCAGCCCCTGGCAGGCCTCTGAGGTACCTATGCCCTTGGTACATAGTATACCATATACTAGGGACTTATAAGGGCACTCCAGATCCCAATCAGTGATGTGCCTAAGGCACATGGAAACCATTTTAGAGAGGAAGCAGCTAGGCTGGGGTTCTGATTAGCAGGGCCCCAGCCAGACTAATGTCGAAAAACAGTGAAGCATCAGCAAAAGTGGGGGTACCCATGTGAAGCAGATCCTACTCTCCTACACAACCCCCCCAAACGTAGGGACATTAAACTAACCTTGCCCAGTTAAGTCTTCATGTTCTAAGTGAAAATACCTAGAGAGTCCATCTGCATTCGCATGGTTACTCCCAGGCCTATGTTCCACTGTAAAGTCCATCCCCTGTAGGGAAATGGACCACCTAAGCAGTTTGGGGTTTTCACCCTTCATTTGTTTTAGCCATAAGAGGGGCTTATGGTCTGTCTGAACCAGGAAGTGTGTACCAAACAAGTATGGCCTCAACTTCTTCAGAGCCCAGACCACAGCAAAGGCCTCCCTCTCTATGGCTGACCAACGTTTCTCTCTAGGGGTCAGCCTTCTGCTAATAAAAGCTACTGGCTGATCCTGACCTTCTTCATTCAATTGTGACAGTACAGCCCCTACCCCCAATTCAGATGCATCAGTTTGAACAATGAACTTCTTGGAGTAATCAGGACTCTGCAGAATTGGAGCAGTGCACATGGCCTGCTTGAGGTCATCAAATGCCTTTTGACAGCTAACTGTCCACTGAACCTTTTTGGGCATTTTCTTAGAAGTTAAGTCATTCAAGGGTGTCACTATTGATCCATACCCCTTGACAAATCTCCTATAGTACCCAGTCAGGCCTAAGAAGGCTCTCACCTGAGTCTGGGTAGTGGGAGCAGTCCAGTCCATGATGGTCTGGATCTTGCTCTGCAAAGGTTGAACCTGGCCTCCACCCACAAGGTGGCCCAGGTACACAACCTGACTCTGCCCTATCTGGCACTTAGTGGCCTTGATAGTCAGGCCTGCCTTTGCAGGGCCTGTAAAACATTCCTGAGGTGGACCAGGTGATCCTCCCAGGTGGAGCTAAAGACAGCAATATCATCTAGATAAGCTGCACTATAGGCTTCCAGTCCTGTGAGAACTGTATTCACCAACCTCTGGAAAGTGGCAGGTGCATTCTTCAGACCAAAGGGCATTACCACAAATTGATAATGTCCACTAGGGGTTGAGAATGCTGTTTTGGGCTTTGCAGTATCAGCTAGTCTGATCTGCCAGTAGCCAGCTGTTAGGTCAAATGTGCTGAGATATTTGGCAGAGGCCAAAGTATCTATGAGCTCATCTGCCCTGGGTATTGGATGGGCATCAGTCCTAGTGACTGCATTGAGACCCCTGTAGTCTACACAAAACCTCATCTCTCTTTTTCCACCACTGGTGTGAGGTTTCGGTACTAGGACTACTGGACTAGCCCAAGGGCTATCTGAGGGCTCAATTACTCCCAATTCCAACATTTTCTGTACTTCAGTCCTGATACAGTCCCTGACATGGTCAGGTTGCCTATAAATCTTGTTTTTAATAGGCAGACTGTCCCCAGTGTCCACTTCATGAGTGCACCAGGTGGTCTGACTGGGTGTCAGTGAAAACATATGTCAAAACTGATTGAGGACTTGCCTGCAATCAGTTTGTTGCTGGGTAGTGAGGCTGCCTGCCAAAGCTACACCATCAACTGACCCATCGTCAGGGTTCTGTGAGAGCAGGTCAGGGAGTGGGTCACTCTCTTCCTCCTGCCCTTCATCAGTAGCCATGAGCAAGCCCATGTCTGCCCTGTCCACATATGGTTTTAACCTGTTGACATGGAGAACCCTGTGGGGACTCCTGGGTGTTCCTAGGTCCACTAAATAAGTGACCTCACCCTTCTGCTCAACAATAGTGTGGGGTCCACTCCATTTATTCTGGAGAGCTGCTGGGGCCACTGGCTCCAATACCCACACCTTCTGTCCTGGCTGGTAAACAGTCAGAACAGCCTTTTGGTCATGCCAGGCCTTTTGAAGTTCCTGGCTAGCCTCAAGGTTTTTGGTTGCCTTTTTCATGTACTCAGCCATCCTGGAGCGGAGACCAAGTACATAGTCCACTATATCTTGCTTTGGGGGCTTGAGAGGTAACTCCCATCCTTCCTTCACCAAGCACAGTGGACCCCTCACAGGGTGGCCAAACAGAAGTTCAAAAGGGCTGTAACCAACCCCCTTCTGAGGCACCTCCCTATATGCGAATAAAAGGCAGGGCAAGAGTATGTCCCATCTACGCCTAAGCTTTTCTGGGAACCCTTTAATCATGCCCTTCAAGGTTTTGTTGATTCTCTCAACTAAACCATTGCATTGTGGGTGATAGGGTGTGGTGAACTTATAAGTCACTCCACACTCCTTCCACATTGCTTTTAAGTACCCAGACATGAAGTTAGCATCCCTGTCTGATACTACCTCCTTAGGAAAGCCCACTCTTGAGAAGATTCCCAGGAGGGCCCTTGCCACCACAGGTGCTGTAGTGGTCCTGAGGGGAATAGCTTCTGGGTACCTGGTGGCATGATCCACTACCACCAGGATAAACCTGTGCCCAGAGGCTGTTTGGGGATCCATGGGACCAACAATGTCAATCCCTACCCTCTCAAAGGGCACCCCCACCACAGGTAGTGGTATCAGGGGGCCTTTGTAGTGCCACCTGCTTTGCCACTGGCTTGGCAGGTTACACAGGAGCGACAAAACTCCTTACTGTCTTCAGACATGTGGGGCCAGTGAAAGTGAGGGACAATTCTGTCCCAAGTCTTGTTCTGGCCCAGGTGTCCTGCTAAGGGAATATCATGGGCTAGGGTCAATAGGAAGCCCCTGAACTTCAAAGGTATTACCAACCTCCTGGTAGCACCAGGCTTGGGGTCTCTACTCTCTGAGTACAGGAGTCCATCATCCCAATACACTGTATGGGGACCACTAGCTTTCCCAGCAGCCTCAGCAGCAGCTTGCTGTCTGAGGGGTTCAAGGGAGGGGCAGCTCTGCTGCTCCTGGCTCAGATCTGCCCTAGAAGGTCCCCCTGTCCCCAAGAACTCAACCTGGTCAGGTTCAAGTTCCTCTGGGACAGTTCCTTCTTCAGGGCTGAGATCATCCCCTCAAGGGACTGATCTTCCTCCTGAGCCAAGGGGGAAGGCACTGCCTTAACCCTACTACTCCTCCTCTTGGAAGGCACTTGGTCCATTCTTCCAGAATCCAAGGCCTGTTCAGTGCTAGACATTTTGGCTTGTGACCTGGTCACAGCAAACACATCTGCAGGGATCCCCAGCATTTCTGCATTGGTCCTGAGCTCCACTTCTGCCCAAGCAGAAGTCTCTAAGTCATTGCCAAGCAAGCATTCGACTGGTAGGTTTGCACTTACCACAACCTTCTTAAGGCCAGTTACCCCTCCCCAGGAGAAGTTAACAACTGCCAGAGTATGGTCTGTTCTGACATTGCTAGCATTGGTCACTTGGTACATTTCACCAAGCATAACTTGCCCAGGTAGCACAAGGTCTTGTGTCACCATTGTGACACTTGCCCCTGTGTCCCTAAATGCCAAAGCCTCACGTCCATTAATTAAAGGCTGTTGTCTGTACTTGCCCAGATTACTGGGACTCACAGTGGAGGTCACATCCATGCCTCCATCACAGACTAACACAGCCTGAGTCAGTTCTCTGACTAAGTCAGAGCCCAACTCAGTTCCCAGGGTGAACCCTACTAAACCCTTTGCTGGAGCACTTCCACCAACTGTACTAGGGGGAACAGGTGCCTTAGGGGCATTGGTGGGTGCTGGACTGGAGTCTTTGGACTTGGTGCAATCACTGGTCCAGTGGGTCTTTGCTTACAGACCTTGCACCATGGTTTTCTTTGGCCCTTACCCTTGGTAGACTGGGAATCCCCACCAGAAGAAGATTTTTGGGGGCCTGATGAAGACTTTTGATCTTTACCCTTCTCCCCACCCTTGTCAGAGTTCTTAGCATCTTGCTTCTTGGTTTCCCCACCTTGGTTCTGTACCTTCTGCTTCACCCTGGTTCTGACCCATTTGTCTGCCTTCTTTCCCAATTCTTGGGGAGAGGTCAGATCAGAGTCTACCAGGTATTGATGCAACAGCTGATTTTGACAGTTATTAAGAATCTGCTCCCTCATTATCAGATTATACAATCCTGAGAAGTCACACACCTTACTGCCCATCAACCAGCCTTCCAGAGCCTTGGCAGAACAATCCACATAGTCTACCCAGTCTTGAGTCTGTGCTTTTGGGTGTCTCTGAACTTCAACCTGTACTGTTCAGTGGTTAGGCCAAACCCATCAATAAGAGCACTCTTCAAGACCTTGTAATTGTCAGCATCCTCCTCTCTAACAGTGAGGAGCTTATCTCTACCTTTGTCAGCAAAGGAGAGCCACAAGAGTGCTGCCCACTGCTCCTGAGGGACCTTCTGTACTTTACAGGCCCTCTCTAAAGCAGTTATCCATTTGTGGATATCATCCCCACTCTGGTAGGGAGGGACAATCTTGCTCAGGTTCCTATGGTCATAGGACCTTTCCCTGTCTCTAGGGACATGGTTGCCACCATGGGACTCTAGTCCCAACTTTCTTCTCTCTCTAAGGAGATCTAGGGATTCTCTATCTAAAGCCAATTGCTTTTTTCTGAGTTCCAGCTGAGTTTCCTCATACTGGACTAGCCTCTTTCTTCTCTCATGAGAGGATTCTCTCCTATGAGATGAGACAGAGCTCCCTATAGAGGTGCCAGAGTGGTTAGACTCCTGAGAAGGAGACCTAGACCTTCTGGGCACACTCTTAATCCTTCCTGGGGGACAAAGAGGGCATCCTCTTGATCATCCTCATCATCATCCACAGGAGGGATTTGGTTTTCCAGGTCAGGGTCATTGTCACCCTCCTGGCCAGTTTCAGAGGGGGGGCTGGGGGTACTGGTACCCCTAGCGTCCTCCTCTTCTCCTGCCCCACCCTTAGCTCCTACCCCTTCAGTCCCTACAGGCTTACTAAGGTCATAAGCCACCAACAACTCCTTGAGGTGTTGGGTGGTGGGGCTTTGGCCTGTCCTTATTTTTCTCAAGTTACATAAAGCTCTCAATTCCAAGAATGGGAGTGTATCATACTTGGAGGGTGGAAGCTCAATGGCTTCCTGCAAGGATTCTTTGGATCCTGCCCTTAAAGACATTACTAGTGTGGTGTGGTGTATGCACTACCTACTCTAGTGTGGCCTACTAAACTCTCTTGAGTTGTAGAAAGGGTTGTGCTATCCCTTAACACACAACTCTAAGTTCAGTAGAACTTACTGTTATTCTAAGCTTAAATTATATGTACCTTAGGTACCTTTAGTGGTTTTCAGTTGATCAATTCAATTGAGATTATCTGGTAAAACAATAGCAAGCTGGAATCCCACACGCTGCACACCAATGTGAGAAGTTGGCCTGGCATATGCTGTCCACTAATTATAGTGGGCACCTTGCACCAGTCCAAACAACCCCTTATTGGAGATAGGTTAAAGACAACCTTATTGAAAGCTATCCTAGTGGTAGCTATGGAGAGCAGCATTCAGGCTAAGTCTTGAAGGAATGTAAAGCAGCTTGTTTTACCAGTCTATAATCTCTTGAGTGACCAAATGAAAGAGCACCACACCAGGTATATATTCAAAATATATGTATTTATTGCTAAACACACCCCTCTAGTCTCTTTATGAGGCTAGAGTTCGAAGTACATAAGTTATAAGATATTAAATCACAGTAATAGCACAAATACACGTTTGGGCCCTAGGGGCGTACCAAACCATATACCAATAAAGTGGTATGCGAACCACGACTGAACTAGACACTAGGCCTAGAGCCTCTAGAAGTGCTTGGACCACAAGGAACCACCCAAGGTAGTGACACAGGGGACCCACGGGAGACGCGTGAAGTGTAAATACACAACCGCGATACGCCGTTAACTTCTATGGAGAAAGTCGGGATCGGGAAAATAGAGGAAAGGGACACTTAAAAGAGGACTAGGACAAAACCCTTTGAGATCTAGGACTTTGAAGAGTCTCTACCCACGGGAGCACCGGAGTACTCGTGTTACCTCACCCAGGGAAGCCGGGTGCATAGGTGCCTTTCGGGGTCGGGTTTCGTCGTCGATTCGAATGGCGATCTGCTGCAAAGTGCTGCTGGCGGCCAAGAGAAAAGTGTCCGGGTGGATCCAAGAGTGGATCGGAGTTCTGGTGAACCTGAAAGCAGAGGGGACAGAGTCTGGGTCACTAGCCAGTGACCAGGAAGGCGATGGACAGATGCCCACCGATGTCGAGTGCTTCAGGTGCATTGACGGTCGTCTTGACTCTTCAGCCACGAGGTCCGGGAGGCGTTGTCGGTGACCAGGAGCAGGATTCGGGCTGGTACACGATGTCTGTCGAGTGCTGAGGTGTCGGCGACCGGATTGGACCCAACAAGCCTTGGCAACGGCAAGTCTCGAGTAAGATGTAGATCGTCGATGGTGCAGACCAGCAAGGTCTGTGGAACTCACCCAGCGAGGGTAAGTGAGGGCAGGCCTGGAGCAACCAGGATGCCAAGTAAGAAAAGGATTGGCCTTCGTTAAGGGCTACTAGCCAACGGGCTAGCGACCGCGAAGGAGCCTCGTGACGCCGCACGTGGAGCTGGCTTACAGGACACTCGTGGAGTGGGGGCCAGTGATCTTTGGTGCAGCTGGTGCTGGAGGCTAGGGCTACTCGGAGCCCAAAGCACGACTTCTTGGGAGACCCAGAAGAGGATGCACTTGCAAATGTGCTCGGTATCCAGGGGTCACGGTCTCAAGTCACCCACGATAGCCACGGGCCTCAGCTTTGCTGGGGACTCAGGGTAGCCTCGAGGAAGTCTGAGAATCCACCTCTGGTGATGCGATGACTTCGGCGTCTGACGGGAGCTTCAGAAATGCGAACCGGACAGATGCTTCTTTGGTGCCTGCCAAGCAGGGGAGTCACTCCTTGACCCCAAGGGAGATTCTTCAGTCCTCTAATCTTGTCGTAGAGCGTCGAAGGTCCAGGATTCAGTTTCAGAGTTTCGTCCAGGTATAATCTAAAGTCCTAAGGACTGGGTTCCTACCTTTATTCTAAAAATAGGGGTTGGACTACTCTGTGGCCCCACCTATGGGTGGGTCAGGGCAGAGGGGTGGCTACACCCTTTCCCTTTGTCCAGTTCGCGCCAAAGCAGGGGCTGCAAGCCCCTGATCCGGTTTGAACTGGGGTATGCACAGGGACACCAAATGTGCCCCCAGTGCAGGACTTCAAAGCACCCGAAAGTGCTCCCGCCCAGCCCCAATACACATTATCCTGTCTGGGGAGGTGGTCACACCTCCCTGGGACAGGAACCCTATTGTCCAGGCCTCCCCTGCCGGAGTTTCGTCCAGCAGCAGGAGGCCAGACTCGTGTCTGTGGCAGCAGCATCCATTTTGTGATGCCAGGGCTCTGGAAAGAAGTTACCGGACTAGTCAGAGTTAACATGTCTTTCCCTCTAGAAGGGTGGAATGCTACCCCCGCCGCCAGGATTGGTGGGGGGTAGTATTCCAAGATGTTTGACACCAAACACGACATGTTTAGGTGCAGCCATTCCAAAGTTAGCATTTTACCGCGAGGATATAATGCGCTTAAGAGTATATGGTCAGGCCGCACTACAAACAGCATCAGAGAGGGTCTCCGAATGCTGCAGAGGGGCCCTGCTCATGCAGGGGCACCCTCTCACATAGGAACCACGCACTCTGCCTTTAGGATTGATAAGGCCTGCCTTAGGAGTGACTTATAGGTTTATATGTGTGTATGTATCTCATGATATAGGTAACCTATATCACAGTAAGGGGTGCATGCACCACCTTACCCAGGCTGCAGTAGCAGACCTGTGGTGTCAGTTTGGATGGCCTTCCAGGGGTGGCATAATACATGCTGCAGCCCCTGGCAGGCCTCTGAGGTACCTATGCCCTTGGTACATAGTATACCATATACTAGGGACTTATAAGGGCACTCCAGATCCCAATCAGTGATGTGCCTAAGGCACATGGAAACCATTTTAGAGAGGAAGCAGCTAGGCTGGGGTTCTGATTAGCAGGGCCCCAGCCAGACTAATGTCGAAAAACAGTGAAGCATCAGCAAAAAGTGGGGGTACCCATGTGAAGCAGATCCTACTCTCCTACACTGATGACCAACATGTGCTAATGAAATAAGTTCCTCCCTAAGAGAACTTGGAGGAATAAGCCTTTCCCCCCTGACAAGTAAACCATTTTGTTCCGATAATTGGTCCTTCACATGCCAAAACTTTTCCACATTTTCATCACCTTTAAGTTTAACTTTCCAACCTGTTTTGATACACTCTAGGACTTTTAATAAATCATTGTCAACATCTAATGCCTTTTTCCATCTCTCTTTCTCAATGATACTTCCCTCAATAGTGCGAACCATTTCCCCATCCTGTTCATACTCATCATCAGGACAAACATCGTCTTTAACAACTAGGCGAGATAAAGCATCTGCAACTTTATTCTCTACACCAGGTAAATACTTTATATCAAAATTATAATCTTGTAGAGCCACCACCCATTTGGTGATTCTACTTGAGACAGCATCAATGCCCCTTTTTTGAAAATTTCACACAACGGTTTGTGGTCGGTTCTAACCTCAAACACACCTCCCCACAACAAATTTTTCAATTTCTTTACTGACCAGTAAACGGCAAGAGCTTCTCTCTCCACCACTGAGTATCGCATTTCAGCTCCCCTTAAACTCCTAGACAAAAAGAGTATAACTTTATTATGCCCGTTGTCCCTTTGTAGGAGAACAGCTCCTAGACCTTTCAGGCTGGCATCAGTTATCAAGATGGATTTCTTCTCCGGGTCAAAACTACTTAATTTAGGTGCCAAGCTTAACTTTTCCTTAAGGATGTGAAATTCTCGTTCACACTTTTCGTCCCATAAAAATTCACACCCTTTACACAACAAAGCTCTCATGCAAACACATAATGAGGCAAATCCTTGAATAAATTTACTATAATATTCTGCCATTCCTAAAAAACTCATTAGTTCTTCTTTGTTAGTAGGAGGGGGCATTCTCTGTATTGCAATCACAAGGTTCTCTTTTGGTGAAACACCACCCACAGAAATTGTATGACCTAGATAGTCAATGGATTCTCTTCTAAACTTGCACTTCTCAATTTTGACGGTTAGTCTAAATTCATCAAGTCTGCTTAACACACTCGTTAGTCTCATGTCATGCTCCTTGTTATCCAACCCAAATACTAAAATATCATCCTGATAAATTCTTACACCAGGAAGTCCTTTCAAAACATTCTCCAACGCCCTCTGGAAAACCGAGGCCGCTGAGACCAATCCAAAAGGTAGTCTTACAAAACGATACGTGCCAAAAGGAGTAACGAATGCTGTCAAATCTTTTGACTCCTCATCCAATCTAATCTGGTGGTATGCAGATTTCAGATCTATTGTACTAAAAACCTTTGCCCCTTTCAACAGCATTAACATATCTGCTATTTTTGGTAGAGGGTACCGGTCCACCACCACATTTTTGTTTAACTCTCTAAGGTCCACACAAAGCCGAAGGGAGCCATCAGCTTTTTTGCCGGCTACAACTGGAGCAAGCCATTGGGTTGCCTCAACTTCTTCAATGATGCCATCCTTTTTTAAACGTTCTAATTCTGCTTGTACTTGTTCTCTGACTGCTATAGGGACATTTCGTACCTTACAACAGACTGGTTTTGCATCATCTATCAAACGAATGTGATGAATGTAGTTTCTTAGACACCCTAAAGTTTCACAAAATACCTTTGGAAATTTTTGTGTTAACATTTGTGTAAAAGTCTTGTTCGGATCACTATCTATGATAGCAATAGACTTAGGGTTAAAATTCTCTTTTCAATATAATGGGTGGTGAAGCATTCGGGTCTAGCATTACCCCAAGATTCCTCTGGTGAAACCAACTCAATATATCAATCAATCAATCAATCAGGGGTTTGTTAAAGAGCGACTACTCACCCGTAAGGGTCTCAAGGCGCTAGGGGTGGGGGGGGTGTGCAGGTTCCATCCATCAAGGAGGGGGTCTGTCGAAGAGCCAGGTTTTGAGGTTTCTTGCGAAGATGGGGAGCGATGTTGTCTGTCTGAGGTGGAGCGGAAGGGCATTCCATGCTTTGGCCGCAAGGAAGGAGAAGGAGCGGCCTCCCGATCTGGTCTTTCTGGTGCGGGGGACGATGGCGTAGGAGAGCTGGGCTGATCGTAGGGTCCTTTGGGGTGCGTGGAATTTGAGTCGGCTGTTCAGGTATGCTGGTCCGGTGCCGTGGAGGGCCTTGTGTGCGTGGGTGAGCATCTTGAAGGTGATTCTCGCCTCGACAGGGAGCCAGTGGAGTGTGCGCAGGTTCTGGGAGATGTGGCAGTGTTTTGGCAGGTTGAGGACCAGTCTTGCGGCGGCGTTCTGGATGTTCTGTAGCTTGCGGGTGAGGTTTTTGTTTATTCCGGCGTAGAGTGCGTTGCTGTAGTCGAGTCTGCTGGTGACCAGGGCGTGAGTGACGGTCTTTCGGTGTTCGAGGGGGATCCATTTGAAGGTCTTATGAAGGAGGCGGAGGGTGTGGAAGCAGGAAAACGAGACAGAGTTGATCTGGCGGTCCATTTTGAGCTCGGAGTCCAGGATGATTCCCAGGTTGCGTGCGTGGTCCGTGGGGGTTGGCGGGTTTCCGAGGGCGGGGGCCACCAGGTGTCGCTCCAGGCATTGGGGTTTGGGCCCATGATGAGTACTTCTGTTTTGTTGGTGTTTAGTTGTAGGCAGCTGTTTTTCATCCATTTGGCGACGGCTTCCATGCCTTCTCGAAAGTTGCGTCTGGCGGTGTTGGGCTCGTTGGATAGGGAGAGGATGAGCTGGGTGTCGTCTGCGTATGACACGATGTTGAGTCCGTAGGTTCTGACGATGGGGGCGAGTGGAGCCATGTAGACGTTGAAGAGCGTCGGGCTAAGGGAGGAGCCCTGGGGGACTCTGCAGGTGGTAGGTGTGGGGTCCGAGAGGAAAGGGGGGAGTCTGACCCGCTGCGTCCTGCCGGAGAGGAAGGAGCGGATCCAGTCGAGGGCCTTGTCCTGGATTCCTGCGTCGTGGAGTCTGCGTATTAGGGTGCAGTGGGAGACTGTGTCGAACGCCGCTGATAGGTCGAGGAGGATGAGGGCTACTGTTTCTCCTTTGTCCAGTAGGGTGCGGATGTGGTCTGTTGTGGCGAGGAGGGCGGTTTCCGTACTGTGGTTTTTTCTGAAGCCGGATTGGGAGGAGTCGAGGATGTTGTGTTCTTAATGATTGTGGCGAGTTGGCTGTTGATGGCTTTCTCGATGACTTTCGCTGGGAACGGGAGCAGGGAGATGGGTCTGTAGTTTTTGAGGTCGGTGGGGTCTGCTGAGGGTTTCTTTAGGCGGGGGTTGACCTCGGCGTGTTTCCAGTCGTCGTGGAACGAGGCGGTCGCCAGGGAGCGGTTGATGGTGTGGCGGAGCATGGGTGCGATGGTGTCGGCGGCTCTGTTGAAGATGTGGTGGGGGCAGGGGTCCGTGGGGGCCCCTGAGTGGATTGACTTCATTGTCTTCAGTGTGTCTACGGTGGTGAGGGCTGTCCAGTCGTCAATCACTGGTTTCCGGGTGTCGGGGGTGGTTGGTGAGGGTTCAGTATGTTGGTTGTCTTCGTCGAAGTTGTCGTAGATGCTCTTGATTTTGTGGTGGAAAAAGGTGCTGAGTTTGTCGCAGAGGTCTTGTGAGGGAGGGATGTCGGTAGACTCGCTAGTGGGTTGGGCGAACTCCTTGATGATGCTGAAGAGTTCCTTGCTGTTGTGCGCGTGGGTGGAGATTCTGTCTTCAATCGCTTTTTTCCTCGTTTCTCTGATGAGTTGATGGTGGGCGTTGGTGGCGGCTCTGAAGTTGTCGTGGGCTTCTGTGGATTTGGTGTTCCTCCAGGCCTTTTCGAGGTGGCGGTATGTTCTTCTGGACTCTCGAAGTTCGGTGGTAAACCATCTGGCTTTCTTGGCGCGGGTATTGTTGTTTTTCTTGAGGGGGCTATGGTGTTGGTGCTGTCCGAGATCCATCTATGCAGGGTTCGGGCTGCGGTGTTGGGGTCGTCGTTTTCCGCGATGGTTGGGGTGGAGTTGTTGAGTGAGGAGGTGAGCTGGTCGTCGGTGATTTTGGTCCAGTTTCTTTGTGGAAGCAGGTGCTGGTGTCTGTGGATGGTGGGTGTTCTGAAGGTGAAGTGGACGCAACGATGGTCGGTCCATGGGAGTTCGGTGGTGTGGCTGAAGGTGATGGAGTTTCCTGTAGTGAAGAGGGGGTCGAGGGTGTGTCCTGCTGAGTGCGTTGCTCGGTCACGATCTGGCGCAGTCCAATGTTGTGGAGGTTGTCCAGGAGGGATGTGGTGTTGGGGTCCAGTTGGTTGTCGAGGTGGAAGTTGAGGTCTCCCAGCAGGGTGTAGTTGGTGGATGCGATGGCCTGCGGGGAGATAATGTCCGTGATGGAGTTGGTGAAGGGTCCGCGGGGTCCAGGGGGTCGGTAGATGAGGGTTCCTCGGAGGGTGGCGGTGGGGCTGGCCAGTATCTTGAAGTGAAGGTGTTCCATCAGTTCTGTGGGCTCGTCAGGGAGTGTGCTCAGGCGGAGGCTGGATTTGTGGACGATGGCGATTCCTCCTCCTGGGCGGGTGGGGCGGTCCTTCCTGGAGATCTTGTATCCTTGGGGGATGGCGATGGCGATGTCCGGTCCCGAGGTGGTGTTGGTCCAGGTTTCTGTGAAGAACGCTACGTCCGGGGTGGTGCTGTCGAGGAGGTCCCAGATTTCTGTGGCGTGTTTGTGGAGGGATCGGACGTTGAGGAGGATGCATTGCAGGGTCTTCGGTTCGGTTGTAGTCTTGTGGGCGGGTTGTGCTGGATCCGTGTTCTTGGCGGTGCTGCAGGTTTGCCGGCAGCGGTGACAGCTGAAGGGTCCGTGGGAGTCGGCTGGTGATGCTAGCTTGCAGTTGTTGTTGCGGCCTGGGTTGAGTGCGTGGAGTGCTGCTGGGTCGTAGCGTTGGCGGGGCAGAGGTCCAGGGTTCCTGGCACTGGTCGCGGTCGGCTGGGGAGGAGGGGCCGCGGGGGCAGCAGCGGCGGGGAAAGGTAAAGGGAGGAAATAAGGGATAAAGAAAAAAGGGAAAATAGGCAGAAATAAGGCACAAAAGAGCAGAGATGCAGAAAAGTGCAGAAAGGTGAAAGATAAAAGAGGGTAGAAAAACGAGTGAAAACGAGTGAAAGGGCAGAGCGAGAGGAAGGGAAAATGAGCAGAAATAAGGCACAAAAGAGCAGAGATGCAGAAAAGTGCAGAAAGGTGAAAGATAGAAAAGGGTAGAAAAACGAGTCAAAGAGCAGAGTGAGAGGAAGGAGACAGAGGTCCACTGGACCACCAGGGATGAGGCGCAGGGAAACCTGCAGGTGGAGGAGGGCCTCGATCACCAACACTCGAGAGTGCAGGGGCAGGCCTCACTTAATGGTGGAGCTGCGAGGGTGGGAGAGCAATTTCACTGACAATGAGTCAGTGGTCTTGCTCGCCTGTCCCCGCAGTGGCCGCCATTAAGTAGGGGTCGGGGAGGGCTGGACAGTTGGGAGGCGGGAGCGGGGAGGGGAGCTGGATTGGGCCGGTCGCGCTGGGGGGGGGGGGCAGCAGCGGCGGGGAAAGGTAAAGGGAGGAAATAAGGGATAAGGAAAAAAGGGAAAATAGGCAGAAATAAGGCACAAAAGAGCAGAGATGCAGAAAAGTGCAGAAAGGTGAAAGATAAAAGAGGGTAGAAAAACGAGTGAAAACGAGTGAAAGGGCAGAGCGAGAGGAAGGGAAAATGAGCAGAAATAAGGTATAAAAGAGCAGAGATGCAGAAAAGTGCAGAAAGGTGAAAGATAGAAAAGGGTAGAAAAACGAGTGAAAGAGCAGAGTGAGAGGTAGGAGACAGAGGTCCACTGGACCACCAGGGATGAGGCGCAGGGAAACCTGCGGGTGGAGGAGGGCCTCGATCACCAACACTCGAGAGTGCAGGGGCAGGGGCAGGCCTCACTTAATGGTGGAGCTGCGAGGGTGGGAGAGCAATTTCACTGACAATGAGTCAGTGGTCTTGCTCGCCTGTCCCCGCACCTTTCTGTGATATATATATTTTAGCATTGGTCAATCTGTTTTTATAATCAAGCAAACCCCAGAAATAACCAAAGAGTTTAATAGGTTCACCTCCGTATGCGAAAGGTCTAATGTCAGGGGAATAAACCTTAGATTTCTCTTTAATTTCTTTGAGATAGAATTCCTTGGAAATTATGGTGATCTTTGCACCTGAATCAAAGAGAACATTGGTGGGTTTCCCTTCTACCAGAATTTCATCAGTAGGACAATTCTTGCTTTCCCCATTTTGGATAACCTGTACTTGAATTTGACCACAATCTACCTCATCACAAGATTCATATGTTTCATTTAGATCACAATGTATTTCACTAACCTTCCCTTTGTAGGATATACCTTTACACGCAACAGAAAAATGACCTTTTCTTTTACATTTACTGCAGGTAGCTTTCCAACCTGGACATTGTTTGTCATTTGCTAGATGACCAACCTTTCCACAGCGAAAACATATTGCTTTTGAAAAACTAAATTTACCATTCCCCTCAGAAACCGTACTTTTCTTTTTAAAATCTTTCTGCCAGTGAATTTCCTTTGGGTTTTGTTTAACAAGTTGTACCGAATTTTTTTCCTTCTTTTCTGAATCTTTCTTAATAACCTCCACACATTTTAAAGAATGTTCTATCCTTTTTGCAATAACAACTACATCATCTAAGGATGGTTCATCCTTCTGCCATAGCTCTTCTCTGACCCGTTCTATGCTGCAACCCAACATGAATTGGTCTCTAATCCTTTCTTCAAGGGTAGAGCCAAATTTGCACGATGACGCTAATTTCCTGAGAGATGTCACATAGTTTTCAACTGTTTCGTCATCTAACTGAGACCTACGACCAAAGTGATATCTCTCAAGAATAGTACTGACCTTAGGTAGATAATGCTTATCCAATTTAGCTATGCATATTTCATATTCATTTAGGTTACGATCTTCAAGCTCAGGAAGATGGTCAAAAACCTCCTGACCTTCCGATCCTAAGCAATGTAACAACAAGGCCGTCCTTCTCTCAGCACTTAAAGAGGATCCACACACTCTGGCATACCTTTCAAAGACCTTATGCCATTTTTGTCATTTTATTGGTGGATCTCCAGGTGATGACAGAAAGAACGGAGGTGCAGTCACATTTTGCATCTCTGTTTCTCTTTTTCTCCACCAAAAGAAAAGTTAAAAGAAAGAAGACCCTAAAAGAAATATTCCTGTGGAAGAAACACAAGGTTACTATACAAGGTTACCAATAAAGTTGAAGGTGCCACCAAAGTTGTACCAAGTTATTTCTTCTTCCTTCTTTTTTTTTTTTTATATAAGATGCCTATTTTGCACTCTTCTAGGGAAAGTGTGCGTGTCACTGAAGTAGGGTGCACACAGTTCTTCAATATAAAGGAGTGTGTGTCAAATTGCAAAAGACCTGTTAACTTGAATAGTGTGCGTGTCACTGATGAGGCACGCATCTCGTTATCCCATGAAGAAGTGAGCGTGTGTGTCAAATTGCAAAAGATACGTTTAACAAGCTGATTAATTTAATGTAACTGTGCGTGACACGTTTATTTGAATAGTGTGCGTGTCACTGATGAGGCACGCATCTCGTTATCCCATGAAGAAGTGAGCGTGTCACTGATGTGGCAAGCAAGTTGATTAATTCAAAGTAACTGTGCGCGTCACTGAAACGACACGCTGCGCCTTTAAACATCCGAAAGTGTGCGTGTCACTAATGTGGAACGCATACAATTTATTCTTCCGTCACGTTTTGCGCTCTTACGTATATGCGCTCTTACGTGATCTTTCAGAGGATGATGACGATCAGCGGGAGGCAGGCTGCGCAACCAGAAGAGAAAGGTAATGTCGGCGCGATGTGCGTCTCGCTGCTGGGCAACCTTGGCAATCCGAAGATAAAGAGAAAGTCGGCACGAGAGGTGTCTCGCCGCTGGGCAACGTCGGGCTGCTAAGTAATGTCGGCGTTTGCTGCTGGGCAACACCTCAACGCGAGCCACCCCGTGCAAGCAGGTAGGAGACAAAGGAATTCTCTTTTTTTTTTAATAATGCGCCAACATCAACGTTGTCATTAGAGTACGCAAGACTTCTTTCTCTGCCCAAACAGCGCGCTGTTAGAAATCAGCTTAAAACGCAAAGTACATCTTCCTAACTTGTAGCGAGTATCGCACGGAGACTGACACAAAGCTGATATTAATCAAAAGCTATTAGTCAACGTGTTACAACATGGCACTTCAAGCGAGCATCCAGTTGACTAAATTAAATGTAAGCTTTCTTGCCAGTAAAAGTCGTGTAGTCTGATTACTTTTTTTTTTAAAGAAAAAAACAGTACCTTAAGTTTGTAGGTAATGGATCACTTTCTTTAGTAATCTGCCGTTGAAGTAGTGTTGGGATCCTTCTTAACTTCCTAGAAGAGTAGAGCCATCCTCTGTCGCCAAATGTAAGAATCCAGGAACACAATATTGAAGTGGAAAATAGGTTTATTCTAGGTAAAGGATCCCATCCACAA
Source organism: Calotriton arnoldi (assembly GCA_963921515.1). Classification (NCBI taxonomy): domain Eukaryota; kingdom Metazoa; phylum Chordata; class Amphibia; order Caudata; family Salamandridae; genus Calotriton; species Calotriton arnoldi. The sequence goes on along the minus strand of CAWUFW010011349.1, from coordinate 77,973 downwards.
ACAGGCTGTTTCAATAATCCAATCCAGGCTCTAACTGCCTCTAAGCAGCACTACATCATAGCCTTCTCTAGCACCTGGCAACAAGTGCAGAACCTCAGGATGCCACAAAGATCGTGTCCTTGCTTCAGCAATATCACTTTCAGTGCCTCCCTCAAGGACCTCTGTAGCTACCCTCTACACCTGGCAGCCTTGTACATGAATAATAAATTGTTGGCAATGATAGTCCTATGTGTGTGACATAAAACTCTGCCAGTAGACCATCTATACCAGGCTTCTTATTCCCTGCCATTTGATCTATAGCTGCTTGAACCTCATCAGTCAGCAATGGCTCCTCCAGTTCTTGATATTGCAAAATGTTTATCCTAGAGATTTATATTCTATAAACATAATCCTACAACAATTGTGTGTCTGCTTCCACCCCAACTACAGACATTGCCTTGTAATGAGCAAGAAATACATTTTTAATAGCCCCTTGCATATTTAATATATCATCATTTGAGGCTCTGATGGCACCTATTGGAAGTTTAGCTGCATCCGATCTCAAGAGTCAGGCAAGCATCCTGCCCACTTATCGCACCCAGCATGTTCATGAGCCACAGACTCCCTGTAGTCCATGATTCCCAATGTGTCAAGTAATTCGGAGTACTACCTTTTAACCATCCAAGGTGACCCATTGCGGTCAAATATGTAAGCAACTGGTTTCCATCCTTCCTGATTTCCCACTGTACAGCTAAAATCTTGGGATTCAGTTTGCGTTTAACACCCCATAAGGTCTTAATTGGATGACCACCTTAAAGGCGTCTCATTCTATTGTGCTATCCATTGCAGACCCCTAATTTTCAGCAAATTATTTATTATGTGAGTGCTAATTTGTTCATGAAATGGACTGTCTAACAGCACTCAACCTCCAAGTGGAAACACATGCCCTACTCTTCCCGCAGGTTAAGACCATTTTCAGCGCGCTATTTTTGGATAGGGCCCTCCCCAAATACTCAGGGGCCGATTCCGATCTCGGCCGGTAGGGCTCCGAATCGGATTCGGATTTACCGGATCCGATTCGGAGCCCTGTTTCCCGACCGAATCGTACGCGGGTCCGGCTGAGCGAGTACGATGCATGCGCCCGCGAAATCGCCGACCGACTCGTACGCGGCTTCAACACGCTCCGACCGACTCGCACGGACACGACTCGCACCGCGCTATGGAGACGTTTCCCGGCCGGGTAAGTACGATGTGCGCCGCAAGCAGTCCGACCGACTCGCGCCGTCCGGCTCGAAAGAGCTGTCGGAGCCGGACTTTGGGGTCCGCGTCGGACCCCCTGAACGCGTAGGCGCGCGAGTCGCACACAGGGGGACCCATGGGTCCCCCTACCTGTGCATGTACGCCGCGATGCGCATGGACGCGTACCCACTGTAGGGGCGCCCTTGTTCGCCTCGCACCCATTGAGTCAATGGGAGCCCGCGTACGCGTTGTACGACCGGCTCCCATTGACTTCAATGGGAGTCCGACCGAATCGAGTCCGATAGCATGCGAATGCATCGTACTCGTCCGGTCGGACTGCTGGGGTCCGATTCGGTCGGAATTCTCTCCGGGTCCGGCTCGGTCGGAGAGATTTCCGGCCCGAATCGGAATCGGCCCCTCAGTGTCTAGCACCTTCAACCACATTACTTAATTGCGCAACCATAAGTCTATTCTAATGTGGAGCAGGTGAAATGGTGAGTAGAATGAGCACTCTCTGGCTTTTGGGTGCATAAGCCTCCACACTTCATACAGCTGCATGCTATTCAGTCAGTCTCTGAAATGCTGCATCACCTTAATGCCAGCAGGGTTCAGCAAAGGTGTGATGGGTCCATCAGCAGCTGTATCGCAAATGCAATTGAAATCTCCCCTCAGAAGGAGCTTCCAGGTCATGCAACAACATTTGAGTCAATGTGTCAATAAAAACAGTGTGGTGACCATGTGGGGCATAAATCACAATTACCGTTGGGTTCCCCATCTAGGAGCCCTTTTACCACTACAAATCTTCCCTCTGTATCAATCTTGGACCACAAATGGGACCCCTGCAGCAGTCCACACCAGTTCGCTCCTTACACACAGCAAGTACATAGTACTATACAACTGGCCACTCATCTTTTGGCTACTTTTTTAAACTTAGGGCCAGTGGGGTGTGTCTCCTGTAGACAGACAAAATGAATAAGCCTACCCTTAGGAAAATGAACACCCTGTGTCTTTCAGGATCATGGCCATTCCAAGTAAATAGAGAATTGTAGCTGCAGAGTCCTCACCTTTGGAATTTTCCCCATGCATCATACTGGATCCGAAAACCTTACAGTAGTACCTTGGTGCGCCGTCAGGTGGTGCAGTGTCGTTTTTAAACAAAATCGAGAGGCAACTGAACAAAGTGTATACAAGGAAAGTTTGTACAAGAAACAAAGAAGACAAAATGAATGGGTCCTATTTGTTTGTGTTTGTCTTTTATTTGTGTTTTTCCTCAGATTACATAAGCGCAACCAACGTGTTTCGCCTCTCACAGAGCCGGAGCGTCCCCTGCCCAGCTTCGAGCTTTTTACGAAGCGCTTCACAGCATCTTTGGGCAGCCCGACTCGCCTTTGGGCCCCGCGGACTCTGCTGGGGGTCCTGGACGTTCGATGCCGGTGGCTCCGGTGCCAGAGGGCCCCCGAGGATCCAGGCCTGGATCTGGATCGGCACCGGTTGACCTCACAGTACCTTCCCCAGCGCCGATTCCAGTGACGACGCCCGACGTCGGTTATGCCCCCAACCGGCGTTGACCTCAGCCTCACCCCCAACTTGGACACGGTGCCGGACGTCGGTACCGGCGCCGGAGGGTACTTTCGTACCGCTGTTCATCCCTGGTGTTCCTTTCCGCCCTGAGTGGCAACCAGAGGAGGGTGAGGAGGACTGGGATCGGTCTGTGGACCCTTTGGCTGACCAGCTTGATGAGCCAGACTGGCGAGAGGAACTGGGTGATGCCTGTGGTTTGGATACCTCCCCAGACCTTGGCATGCTCTCCCCCCCTACCGTGGCTACGGAGGATGGAGCTTCCTATGCGGTGGTGTTGCGTAGGGCGGCTGAGGCCTTGGGCCTTGAGCTTCCTACGGTGGCAGTCAGAACTAACCTGGTGACGGAGGCGCTTCAACCGACAGCGGCCTCTTCGGAGCCCCTTCTGCCTTTTAATGAGGCCCTCACCGATGTCCTTCTGGGTACTTGGTCCAAGCCCAGCACAGGGGCTCCTGTGGACAGGATGATTGCCCGACGCCATTGCCAGGCCTCGGGCGACCCACTTTTCCTCTCCCAACACCCAACCCCAGAGAGCTTGGTGGTCCAAGCCTCGTCCTCTAAAGGCTCATTCCCTACTGCTCCCCCAGATAGGGACTCAAAAGAAGCTGGACCACCTTGGGAAGAACATGTTTTCTTCTGCCAGCTTAGCGCTGCAGTCGGAGAACACGGCATGCCTCTTGGGCCGTTATACCCATACGGAGTGGGATACGGTTGTGCAAGTGCTGCCACAGTGCCTGGAGGAGTCCCAGGCTGTTCTCACCCGCGCAGTGGCAGAGGGTAGAGACGCAGCGAAGTTCACCATCAGGTGTGGGCTGGATACCGCCGACTCTCGGGGCAGAACGGTTTCCACGTCAGTAGCCTTGAAGACGTCTGGTTTCTCTGGGGATGTCCAGTCCACCCTACTGGACATGCCCTTTGATGGCCGTTGCCTTTCCGGTGACAAGGCAGACTCGGCGCTCGAGAGCTTCAAGGACTCTAGGGCTATGGTGAGATTCATGGGTCTCGCTGCAACCTCTCGCCCCACACAGTCTGCTTTTTGTCCCTTTTGTGGCTATGGAAGGAGTGCCCCACCATGTTCGACACAATCCAGCCACCGGTCCATGCAAGCTACCCAGCCTCTGTGTGGCCGCGGACGTAGGACTCAGCGACGCGGGTCTGGGGGCTACTGGGTGGGCCAGTCCACCCATAACCCCCCTGCAGCAGCCTCCAAGCCCTCCTAGTCTGACCGTTCAGTGCCACCAGAGGCCAGTGGGCAGCAGGATTCGCCATCACCTCCCCACTGGCAGAACATCACATCGGACAGGTGAGTTTTGCAGATAGTCCGAAGGGGCTATTCCCTCCCCTTTGAGACTACCCCTCCCTCCATGCCGCCCTCCTCCCATCGCTTGTCGGAGGATCACTTGGCCCTTCTCTGCCAGGAAGTTGCAGCTCTCTTGGCCAAGGGAGCTATCGAAAGGGTCCCTGTGCCAGAAGTAGGTTGTGGTTGCTACTCCCACTACTTTCTGGTACCCAAGAAGGACAAAGGCCTGCGTCCTATCTTAGACCACAGGGCCCTCAACCGCTTCCTCCGGAAGAAGTTCAAGATGCTCACATTGGCTCTGGTCCTGTCTGCCCTCGACCCCGGAGACTGGATGGTAGCGTTGGACTTGCAGGACACATACTTCCATATCCCCGTCCTGCCAGCCCACAAGCGTTACCTGCGGTTCACGGTAGGCCATGAGCATTTTCAGTTTACCGTGCACCCCTTTGGCCTTACCAGCGCCCCTCGGTGTTCACGAAAGTGATGGCGGTGGTCGCAGCCCATTTGCGCAGATCAGGGGTTCTATCTCGACGACTGGCTGTTGGAGGCGGGATCGCCCCAAGCTGTCGTCTCCCACCTCCAGACTACGGGGGAACTCCTGCACTCGCTGGGGTTCACTATCAACGTGACGAAGTCACACCTGACTCCCTCTCAGAAGCTCCTTTTCATCAGAGCAGTTCTGGATACAGCGCAGTTTCGGGCTTATCCTCCCGAGCAGTGAGTCCGGGATATTCGGGCTATGATACCGATGTTTCAGCCTCTATCCTGGATTTCAGTGAGAACGACCCTGAGGCTGCTGGGCCTCATGGCCTCCTGCATCCTGCTGGTGGATCATGCCAGATGGCATATGCGGGCTCTGCAGTGGGACCTGAAGTTCCAGTGGGCGCGGCACCAGGGGAATCTTTCCGACTATGTCCAGATCTCGAAGGGGACTGCGCACCAACTGCAGTGGTGGCTCACGATCCAAGCTTGGGTCAGAGGCAGATCCTTCTCCCTTCCCCAACCAGACCTGACAGTGGTGACAGATGTGTCACTCCTGGGATGGGGCGGCCATCTGGGAGAGGCAGAGATCAGAGCCGTCTGGTCTCTGGCGGGGTCCGGGCTCCATATCACCCTGCTGGAGCTCCGTGTGATTCGTCTGGCACTGAAGGCATTCTCTTCCAGGGGATAGTCATCAATAGTCATAAGCACTGAATAGTCCCGCCCACGTGCGGGGACCCCGGAGCACTAACAAAAAATATATATATGCAAATATATATATATATAAAAAATATACACACATGTATATAAATATGCAGCCCAACCATAATATCAGGCTCAAATATGCCAATATTGCATTGTATTTTTCATTTGAAATATCAAGAAAACATGTAAAATAAAATTTTTATAACACAGATAAAAATGTACCTCCAACTTGTTTTTGAACATAGCCTTTATTTTCAAAGGAAAAAGTCAAGGTGATAGCAGTCAGATTAGCCTAGAAGGCTGCATATAGAACACTCAGAAAAAACTGGCGCCATGCCTTTATGACCTCCAGGCTCCCATCATGCCCCACAGGTGACAGTTAGACCAGTTCTTTTTTCCGGCTCCTTCTGTGAGGATCCTAGAGCATTGAGCTTGTCAGTTAGTGGTTTTTTCTCACTAATTGGTTTTTCCAAGTGAGTTTTCTTGACTTCACTCGACGACTTTAGTACTTATAATACTTGTTACATCATTTTTTCCGACTTTCAAGCATTTTTTCCTGTCATAATGCCAGCCTTATTTAATAAGTGCCCTTCCTGTGGGAAAAAGATGGCAAAGTCAGATCCGCACTCGGTCTGTATTGTGTGCCTACCATCTTCACACAGACCTGATGAGTGCTACTACTGCCAGCAGCTTTCCAGAAGAACCCTTAGGGAAAGGGAGAAGATTAAGCTGCATGCTATGCAGGAGAGAGGAATGGAGTCGACAAGTGGCCGGGGAGGACATCCCACTAAGAAGCCCTCCTCTCAAGGAAGGTCAGAGCATAAGAAAAAGGGTGAAAAAAGAAGATACCAGTCAAATTCGCTGTCGAGGGACAGATCGACGTCGAAGATACCCTTGTGCTCACCTTCAGCGTCAAAGTCTCCTGTGCCGCAGTCGATGTCGAGGCCTCTTTCGCCGCCGATGCGAGCGACTTCAGGTACGAAGTTTAAATCCAGGCATACGTCAGCCTCCCATCGGCCGACATTGACACCGCCTCGTAGACGGTCCAAGTCAGGCTCGCCTATGACTGCGGCGGTCAGACGCTCAATGATGAAGTCTCATCGTCGACAGGAGAGGTTGCGGTCGAGATCGGTGCCGACGTCGAGAACACCACCGACGTCGAGGGCACGTCAGACAATGACGCCGAATCCGAGGCCGAAAACCTTGACGCCGGTAAGACTCGGGGAGTCATCACAGGCAGCAGGGCAGGCCAAATCACTGACAGCAAGAAGATCGACGTCGAGACGATCGCCGTTGAGACGATCTCCAGCAAGGAGGTCGACGTCGAGAATGGCGCAGGAAAGGTCTCCTCCGATGTCGAGGAGAAGATCACCGTCGGCTACGAGAAGGTCGAGATCAAGACCTACGTCTGCCCATAGGTCCCCTCCTGCCAAGAGGCCGAGTTCAGAGCAGTCTCCAACATCGACGTCGAGAGGACCTTCGACATCGAGGGAAATCCAGGTTCTGACTTCCAGGAGTGCTTCATCCTCTCCTGAACTCCAGATTGTTCAAATCACGACGGAGGGTTCTCCAGCTCCAGAACAACCAACTAACATTTCCCCGAGATGGCTGGGGAAGATAAGGGACTGGAAGAAGAGGGGCACAGATTTTTCTCGTTCTCGTTCTCATTCTCGCTCTCCTACTAGACGAGAGAGGCATATCACACCTCAGAGGTCATCAGTCTCAAGGAGACACAGATCAAGGTCTCCTAGGAGTCGGTCTACAAGATCTCAGCACCGCTCTCCTAGAGAAAGAAGACGAAGATCACCTTCATGGACTTCTGACTCCGGGCCCTCGAAGGCGGATTATTCACCAACTCTATCATCTACCCCACCGATGAGGGTATCACCAGTAGATGATATTGTGACTTTGAATGAGGTGTTATGTAGAGGGGCTACAAAACTCAACATCGAAATGCCTTCCTCTGCATCCTCGACATCTGTTATTTTCGAGACACTACATCACAGGTCCTCCTCTAGACCTCTACTCCTTCTGGTACCTGGCTTGTTAGAACAGGCTCTCCACACTTTCCTAACACCAGCTTCAGTGGGAGTTGCTCCAACACGGATAACAAAGAAATACAGGGCGCCAGAGCAGCATCCGCTGTTTCTGAGGTCTGATCCACCTCCTGACTCAGTCATCGTGTCAGCGGACAGAAAAGCATACACTGGAGCATCCTCTTCTGCCGTTCCCCCTGATAAGGACAGCAAAGCCATGGACTCCATTGGCAAGAGAATGTGTAACACATCTGCTGCCTACATGAAGGAGGCCAGCGCGTCAGCGTTATTGGGCCGATATGACCGCTCTCTTTGGGACTCTCTATCACGATTCACAGAGAAGTTACCAAAGGAGGACCATCATGATTTTCAAGAAATCCTACATGAAGGAGGGCTCGTGGCTAATCAAGTCATAAGCGCGGCTGCAGACGCCTCAGACCTCGCTGCCCATGGATATTCTCATGGAATCTGTGCTCGTCGATCCTCCTGGCTAAGACTTACGGGTTTGAAACCAGAGGCCCAGCACAGGATTCTCAACCTTCCCTTCAACGGAACCTCACTCTTTGGCTCTCATGCTGATGATGAGATGTCAAGAATGAAATCCGAACTGGATGCCTTGAAGGCGGTGGGGTTAGAGAAAAGAAAGGATTTCAGGCGTCGCTATCGACCATACGATCGTCGTCAATACCAGCAGAGGGTTCAAACCCCTCATTGGTCTTCGCAGCAACATCATGCGAGATCTCATTACCACCAGCGACGACCTGGTAGAGGAAGAGGAGGCTCAAGACAAGCAACCCCTGCAGCAAAACAACAGGCTAAGCAGTGAGTGCTTGCTTCCCCCAGCTCCGTTACCCACTCCGGTGGGGGGGAAGTGTAAAATTTCACTTGGACGAGTGGACCAAGATAACACAGGACAAATGGGTACTCAATATTGTGAGGAATGAGTACTCAATCAGATTCAAGTCACCTCCACCATCAGTACCTCCTCGGAGAAGTACAGTACATCGCATAATTATGCTTCGAGAAGAGGTATCTATCCTTCTGCGAAAACAGGCCATCGAAAAAGGTTCCCTGGTATCAACATCGGCAGGGTATCTATTCCCGTTATTTTCTGGTCCCAAAGAAAGGTCCAAATAAGGAGTTCAGGCCTATAGTAGATCTCAGACTCTTAAACAAATTTGTTCTCAGAGAGAAATTCAGAATTTTGGCATTACACCAAATCATTCCACACATTCATCAAGGGGACTGGATGTGTTCAAAGATCTTCAGGATGCTTATTTTCACATCCCAATTTCTCAAAAGCACCGGAAGTTTCTTCGATTCAAGATACAATCAGACCACTTCCAATCCAAAGTCCTGCCATTTAAGCTAAAGTCGGCTCCTCGCACTTTCTCAAAATGCATGGCTGTGGTAGCAGCTTTTCTGAGAAAGAAAAAGATCTTTGTCTATCCTTACCTAGACGATTGGTAACTCAAACGTGCCTCCCCCAGCCTGCTGCAGGAGCATCTGGGACGCTGCATTCAACTATTAAACCAGTTAGGCCTGCACGACAACTTCAAAAAGTCTGTCCTCAATCTAACGCAGAGTATACACTACTTGGGCGCTACTCTGGACACAGCAAACGCAAAAGCGTTTCCTTCGGAGGAGAGATTTTTATCGATATTCCACAAGAGACCGAATCTCCTAAGAACTCCTCATCCCACGGCCAGGCAGGTATCCTCTCTGCTGGGCTCGATGGCTTCATGCATATTCAATGTTCCGAATGCCAGGCTACAGATGAGACCCCTACAGCAAGCTCTAGAGGACCAATGGTCTCAGGTATCCAATTGCTGGGAGAACACGATAACTCTACCTCACTCAGTCAAAATCTCAGTAAGATGGTGGATGCAACGGGCTCATCTCATGAAAGGAGTCCTTTTCCACAAGGAACTTGCCAAACAGACTCTTGTCACGGACGCGTCGCCTTCAGGGCTGGGGCGCACACATGGGATCTCTTCAGGTTCAGGGAATGTGGTCGGAAAGGGAAAAACTTTACCACATCAACATGCTCGAACTCAGAGCAGTGCATCTGGCTCTCAAGGCATTTTTTCCCTCCATCGAGTCAAGTTCTCTGCTAGTTCAGACGGACAATACAACAACGTTGTATTACCTGAACAAACAGGGAGGAACCAGATCCAGACCCCTGTCTCTGGAGGCTCAAGCGATCTGGAAATGGCTTCTGGCGAGAGACATGTCGATATCTGCGGTCCACCTTCCAGGAGCCCTCAATGCACAAGTGGACGACCTAAGCCGAAACTTCGTCGAAGCGCACGACTGGGTGCTAAAGGACGAGGTAACTCAAGACATCTTTCGTAGATGGGGAGTGCCAGACATAGACCTGTTTGCAGACACAGAAAACGCAAAATGCCGCGTCTTCGCATCCAGATACCCCCAAACAGGTTCCAGGGGGAATGCACTGTTGATCGACTGGTCAGAGAGATTACTCTACGCTTTTCCACCAGTCCCTCTCATACCTCTGGTGATCAACAAACTGTACAGGTCCAGGACAGAGATGATCCTGATTCCCACCACTGGCGAGGCCACTCTGGTGCACCCGGACCTTCTTCACCTGTCCAAGGCGCCACACAGGAGATTGCCATGCCATCCGGATCTACTGACCAAGTCAGGAGGGAAGGTTTTTCACCCAACCTACCGTCGCTGAGATTGACAGCATGGCTCCTGAGTTCCTGCAATACGGACACTTAGGCCTCTCGCAAGACTGTATGCAGATCTTGAAGGAAGCGAGAAGGCATTCGACGAGAAAGTCATATGCTTTCAAATGGAAGCGATTCTATATATGGTGTACAGCTAATGGTCATGACCCTGTCCAGGGTCAAGAGCAGGTTATCTTACCTTATCTGTTATACTTAGCTAAAGCAGGCTTACAATTCTCTTCTATCAGAGTACATCTGGCAGCAATTACAGCGTATAGAAAGTCTCCTACCCAGGTTTCTTTTTTTCAAATCCTAGCTGTTAAAGACTTCCTTGAGGGGCTAAGGAAGGTTTACCCACCAGTTAGGTTACCCTCTCCTTCATGGGAACTGAATGTAGTCCTCTCTAAGTTAATGGGGCCCCCATTTGAATCAATTCATAAAGCTTCGTTACAGCACCTATCTTGGAAGACCGCTTTTCTAGTGGCAATTACCTCTGCTCGCAGGGTGAGCGAGATTCGGGCCTTATGCTCTACAGAGCCTTATCTTGTTTTCCATGCTTACAAAGTGGTGCTAAGAACTCACCCGAGTTTCCTTCCTAAGGTGATCTCGGATTTTCTCGTCAATCACTCTTCCCATGTTTTTTCCTAATCCTACCACGCCGCCTGAGAGGGCGTTGCATTTTCTGGATCTAAAAAGAGTGTTGAAATTCTATCTGGATAGATCAAAGGGTATAAGAAAGTCGGGCCATCTCTTTGTTAACTATGGTCCATTACGCACTGGCTTCCCCTCATCCAAGAGGTCCATCGCTCGATGGATAGTGTCTTGCATCACATTATTTTATCAACTAGCCCACAAACAGCTCCCTAGTAAGCCAAGGGCTCACTCTACGAGAGGTAAAGCTGCTACTACAGCTCTGCTTAAGAATGTACCTATCCAAGAGATATGTAAAGAGCGACATGCGCTCAGTCCACACTTTTGCCCGCCATTACTGCTTAGATTCTGATACTCAAGCGGATGCTCAGCTTGGGCAAGCATCCTTGAGAAATTTATTTGATTAGCGAATGGTTGAAAACAGGTTTTGACATACAGGTATCTGTCCACAGGGTTAAGGGATGGGCTTGCTACTCTATTCAGTGCTTATGACTATTGATGAGTATCCCCTGGAAGAGAAGGATAAGTTACTTACCACCGCCATGTGGTACTGCAACAAGCAAGGCGGGATGGGGTTGTGGACCCTATGTTAAGAGGCTCTTTGTCTCTGGACATGGCTGGAAAATCAGGGCATGTCCCTGGTGGTTCAACACCTGGCAGGTTCTCTGAACGCCAGGGCGGACAAACTCAGCCGCCGGTGCCTGGTGGATCACGAATGGCATCTTCACTCGGAGGTGGTGCAAGGTCTCTTTCAGCGGTGAGGAGAGCCTTGGTTAGATCTGTACCGAAGAGAATGCTCAATGTCAGCAATTCTGCGCGTTGGAATTTCCAAGGCGGCACTTGCTCGGCGACGCTTTCCGTTGCGCGTGGAACTGCAGCCTCCTGTACGCTTTTCAGCCTGTACCACTTCTGCCTAGAGTGCCGAACAAAATCAAGCGCGGCCAGGCCCAAGTCATTCTTGTGGCTCCAGACTGGGCACGAAGAGTCTGGTACCCAGAGCTCTTGAGGATGGCCAACGATCCTCCGATCAGACTGCCTCTTCGGGAGGATCTTCTGTCACAGCAGCAGGGGAGGGTCCTCCACCCGAACCTGTCCAGCCTCCACCTCCTTGCGTGGAGATTGAGCGGTGACAGTTGACAGCTTTTGACCTTCCTCCTGAAGTCTGTAATGTCGTCTTGGCAGCCAGGCGTCCCTCCACTAAGACCGTATATGCCTGCAGATGGAACATGTTTGTGGCATGGTGCACAGCAAAGGCTGTGGATGCCCTTTCTGCCCCTCTTTCGGAGGTTCTCCTGTACATACTTTCTTTGGCCCAGCAAGGTTACCTTTCGGCCATATCTGCTTTTCTACGCCTTCCTGATCAGCCTTCTCTTTTCAAGTCCCCTATTGTAAATAGATTTCTCAAGGGCATTACTCACCTCTTTCCTCCTTCTCCGTTCATAATGCCCCAGTGGAGCTTGAACCTGGTCCTGACCTATCTTATGTGCGCTCCCTTCGAGCCTCTTCACAACTGTCCTCTCAGGCTCCTCACTCTGAAGACAGCTTTCCTTTTTGCCATCACCTCTGCTCGCAAGCCTCCTTTTCTTGCTGTTCATCTGGACAAAGTAGTCCTTCGCACAAGGCCCACTTTTCTTCCCAAAGTGGTTACCTCTTTCCATATAGGACAGACCATCACTTTGCCCACCTTCTTCCCACTTCCGCACCCTTCCAAGGAGGAGGAGAGACTCCACCGTCTGGACCCAAATTGTGCGCTGTCTTTCTATCTCGACCGCACAAAAGATTTCCGGGTGGACGATCAATTCTTTGTTGGATATGTGGGGCCCAAGAAAGGTCAGGCTGTGCAGAAACGCACCATCTCTCGACGGGTTGTCCTATACATTAAAATCTGCTACTCCTTGGCAAAGAAGGAAGCCCCAGTGGGACTGCAGGCCCAGTCCACCAGGGCGAAGGCAGCTACTACTGCCTCGGGCATGGAGTCCCACTCCTTGACATCTGTCATGCGGCCACGTGGGCATCTTTGCACACGTTCACCAAACATTATTGCCTGGACAGCCAAGTCCAGAGAGACTGCTACTTTGGCCGTTCTGTTCTCCAGGACTTTCTGGTGTGAACTTAGTTCGCAGACCCACCTCTGGGGTTGGTATTGCTGGGGTATCTATTCTAAAGGTAAGGAATCTATAACTACAGTCTCTTACAGATGAACAAGTTACTTACCTTCGGTAACGATGTATCTGTAAGAGACAAATGTAGTTATAGATATCTTACCGCCCCACCCTTCCTCCCCGTTCTGCGAACTGACTTCTAGGGATAGGGACTCCCTTCCAGGGTCCTAGTTATGTGCACCAGTGGTCAGTGTCTTGCATGGCTCTGCGCTTCTTGAGTGGAAAGTCATGTCAGAACCGACGTCAGCGCGCAAGGGCGGCGTCTAAGTAGATACCGTGACGTCATTCCGGCGACCACGACACCAACGACGGACGCGGAGTCGACTGACGCCACCTACCGACACGCAGGGGTAGTGCTAAAGAAAAAACCTCCGGATTCAGTCTGACGCCGGGGGTAATTCTAAAGGTAAGGAATCTATAACTACATATGTCTCTTACAGATACATCATTACCGAAGGTAAGTAACTTGTTCTGTAAGGCAAGAGGCATGTACATTGTTATATGGACAAAATTAACGCGATAGCCCGAAATTATTCACAGCAACCATATTATCATAATGAGGATCACGTGTGGCACCTCGCAAGTACATCATCACACATACTATGCCCGCATACCATAAACCAGCTGCATGTGCGCCGTGTCACGCACAAGGTTAGCGCTAAATGCTGGTGTCAGTTACGGCAGTAATGACATCTCCTTAGGATAGTTGGCATACAGAGCCCTACAAACGTGACAATGCATGTACGAAGCCACTCACCCGTGTTCGGCCCAAAGGCTCATCCAACAAACATGTTTCTCAGCGTGCAGTATGGTGTAACCGACTCGCGTTCTAACGACGTTTTAAATACTAGCTGGCCCTGCTCTTTCCAACAACTAGAGCGTAGCCCAATAAGTGGCACGCATGCGCAGATATGAAAGCACTCTGTATTGGTAATGCTTCCAGTCCAACGCCTCCAATATACGCCACACCCCTTCAAGCAGTTACTTCGTACATCTAATTCTGAACTTTAGAATGGTGTCACAAAAATGGATCGCAGAACTCTGCCACCATAATGTATAAGGGGTCGGGATATGTAGTGTCGTAGCACATCCCATTCGGCAGCGGAATGGGAAGGACCCTATGATGAAACATGCCACCTAGGGGCAACCCTGGTGTCTGAGGGTTATTTAAAGAAATCTCTTTTTCCTCCTATAGAAACAACGGGAGTGCAAGAAGAAAAGAGCACATGTTTACGCAGGTCAGAGTGATTCTCTTTGGCTTTGTCATATCCTGAATACAGCATGCCTCGAAGAGACAGGTCAAGCGCTGCCTAGGCGAGACCTAAAAATGACAACCCCAACTCCCACCCCAGGGAGAGAACCTAAACAAGCCATGGCATCAGAACAACATTTACATAACCAAATTAAACTTTACTCTTTATCAGATTTCCATTTGTGCTTTAGATCATTGGTATTTACAAACATTTTCTCGAGAACCAAAACGTACGGTCTGGTATGTGTGTGAGGGCTGCATCGATGCCGTGCATTACAGAGGAGAAAGAGTAGGGTGGGGGATTATGGGGATGGAAAAAACACACCGTTTCCTAAGATTTCTAGAAAATTATTTCTTTCAAATCTTTTTTGCACATTTTACATTCTGTTACCTGTAGGTTATAAGACCAAAAATAGATACAGAATATCTTGTTAATTTTAACTACCTGCCTGACCACCCTACCCAGACTCACTGCCCCTGCCCCACTTTACTCATGATCAGTTTCCTTACCTTTGCTTATGCACCTGCACTGTCCACTGCCCATAACCAGAAAAGGATAAACAACATGCCTTAGCAATGTCGTTTTAATAGCTTTTCCGATTCTGAGCTTTGTTTCTAGAGTCATTTCAGCTTGTTCTACGAGCAGGGCAGCCTTGCTCATAAAACAAGGTGAACTAACTTTATAAACAAAGCCCGGAATCACACAAAAAGGCTGCTTGGCTAGCAGAGGCAACCAAATAGCGGACCACAACTGCTGCAACCAGGGGTCCCAGAGATGATCTGTGGGCCGCAAGGAAAGTCTGCCGGTCCGCACTTTGAGAGTACCACTTTAGATAAAGGAAGTGTTCGTACCCAGTACCGCTGTTCCGCAAGTTGCCATTTCCTATGCTCCCACTGTGTGCATCACTCCCAGCATCATCTACTGAAATAATAATATCTTTGCCCACCCCTGCGCCACGACAAGAAACAATGCAAATACTATCCCCATCTGCTGGTCAAGTTCTAGATTTTATCATGTGGTGTACCTGGGGTTAATTCCAACTCAGACTCCACAGCGTCCACATCCTTTGAGTCTACTTCAGTCTCCTGCTCCAATATTCTTGAAGAATGTTGGCACCTATTTTGATATAGGATGTATGCCACAACTTTCGCTCCTTTTTTAGTTGCTTCCTCCTTCATAGGGCTACCTCAAGATTTCCTGGATCGATTCCCAGGTCGAGAAAAGGAATGACTTGACACTGTCTGTGACTCTCACCTTGGTAGGGTACATGAGAGTCTACCACAGGTCCAAGCCATGTAGTTGGTTTTTGATCTCAATAAAGTTGGATAGCTGGCGCTGGACTTCACTACTATAGGCAGGGTAAATATTAACAGTGTTGTCATTCACAGACCAGGACCCCTTAGACTGGGCCACCTGTAGTATTAAGTCTCTCTCTCTGAAATTGGAACATTAGAGGGATCAATGACTTCAGGAAATCTAGATTGATGCACACATATTTAATTAGACATCGGATAGACATTTGCTTCTTGCAAGAAACCCACTTGAAGCATGACTCCGATCCCAGATTAAAAAACATACTGGGGGGAAATACATTCAGCCCCATACTCTAATTACGCACTGGGCGTCTCAGTGATGATCAGGCGTGTATTGGGCTGGACAACTATACACAAACAAACTGACCCTGAGGGACACTACGTAATTCTCAATGGTTTATTGATGACAACAGCGCTCACTTTGGTAGCCATATATGGGCCTAATGTGGATGACCCGCAATTTTGCTTACCATTTTCGCAAAGGTTTTGGCGACTGGGGGTAGCACAATTATATGGGGTGGCGATTTCAATGTCACGTTGAAAGATGAATGGGACAGAGTAGGGGTTGCTCGCTATTCACACAATAAGGCTGCACAACAATTAAACACTATCATACTTGAGCAGAATCTTCATGATATCTGGCGCAGCAGACATCCAGGGATCCGGGAGGGTACCTGTATCTCCCCATACCATAACGCCTGGTCCAGACTAGACTACTGGCTGGTCACCGGCAACGTTGCCTCCTGGACTACAGATGTGCTACATCTCCCTCGCACGTTGTCGGACCACTCTCCAGTTGTACTGTGCTGGACGATCCCACAAACATTATCTGGTGCATTTAACTGGCGCCTTCCACCATATGCTCTTTTAGATGCCGCATTCGAAGAAGAAATCAGAACTGAAATCATCCAATTCTTCTCCACAAATGAGGGTTCGGTAGACTCCTCCTCCACCCTCTGGGAAGCATTTAAAGTAGTTATTAGGAGCGCATGCATATCCAAACAGGCAGGGGTATTAAAGGCAATTAGAACTACTTTAACGAAGCTAGAGCAAAACATTAGATCCACTGAGTTGCTGTTTTATCAATCGGGTGAGCCTGCACACTTCGCTTCTCTGCGCGAGCTAATCTCGGAATTTAGGGTGGAGGCCGAAAGAGAGACTCGATTCCTGGGAAAACATGCGGGAGCTCGCAGTTTTGGCGAAGGGGACAGGCCAGGCAGAACCCTTGCCAATACACTTAAACAACATTCCTCTCCAAGCTTTATAACTGAATTACTTGATGATAAGCTGGCCCCCGTCATAGGGCAACAGAATACACATAAACTTCTCACGAGTTTCTACGCCTCATTATACTCTGCCACACAGAATGCTCCCCACCCTGGGCTAGAAGCATATTTAGATTCCATTGAATTGCTTTGGCTCAGTGATGCCCACAGGTCCTACCTAGACGAACCTTTCACAGTGGAAGACATAACACGGGTCATTAATGGCCTGCCAGGTGAGAAGGCACCTGGGTTAGATGGGTTGACAACCTCCTTCTATAAAGCTTATGCAGAAGAGCTAGCGGCCAGATTGCTAGACGTGTATCAAGAATCATTGGAATGTATGCTGCTGCCCCCAACTATACGGGAGGCAGTAATCATTTCTCTTCTTAAACCTGACAAGCAGGCGAATTCCTGCGACTCGTACAGACCCCTATCTTTAATTAATGTAGATGTTAAGATCCTAGCCAAACTTATAGCTAATAGGCTCCAGCTGCTTTTGCCACTCGTAGCCAGACCAGACCAATCAGGTTTTATTCCGGGTAGGTCCACGGCCCACAATTTGTGTACCTTTTTTACCACTGTCCACCAAATCGACCCCCAGCTACTGGCCATTGCTGCGTTTCTTGATGCCACCAAGGCATTTGACTCACTCGAGTGGCCCTTTTTATTCACCATATTGTCCAGGATAAGATTCAGCCCTAATGTTATTAATCTGAGTTATTAAGCCTGTTATTAAGCCTGCTTTATACTAAGCCTACAGCTAGGCTAAGAGCTAATGGACTTCTATCTGAACCTTTTGCAATAACGCGTGGCACACGTCAGGGGTGCCCGCTGTCGCCACTACTATTTGCGGTAGCGATGGAGCCACTAGCTGACAGAATACGTCAACACCATTCTGCTCGAAGGCTGGGCTTCACGGACAGGGGCCTCATAATTTCAATGTATGCAGATGACATTACTTTGTATATTCGCAAGCCAGAGGTAAATCTGAACCCAGTGCTGCGTGAACTACTGCAATTTGGTGGCATGTGCGGCATCAAGATCAACTGGTCTAAATCGTCGATTTTGCCACAAACTGCTGCCCCAGTGGAAACAGAATTAGAATTCCCACTTAAATGGGCGGACGGCGCCGTGAAATATCTAGGCGTATGGCTCAGTAGAGACCTATAGGAGGTATGGCGTATGAACCTTGGTAAACTATTGGTCTGGCTGAAGCAAAAGTCTAAATTCTTGATGGCTCTGCCACTCTCTCTGGCCGGCAGAATAGCCATTACAAAAATAATAGTCCTCCCAAAATTTCTCTATCTGTTTGTCAACATACCCATTCCTCTTACTAGGGCCTTTTTTAAATCTCTTTGTTCCATTTTAATAACAATAGTCTGAGCTGGTAAACAGCCACGGGTAGGCTGGAACTTGCTAACATGGCCGCTTTCACAAGGGGGACTGGGAGCACCTGACCTTGAATTATATGCACTATGTGCGCATGCCCAATTTCTACATTTCTGGATACATCCTACCCCATTCCAGCCTCACATGACTATAGAGAAAGATGTGGCGGACCCTACACCTTTGCACGTCGCTATATATAGGCCATATCACAGAACGACTGGCGAAATAAACACAGTTGAAACGCTTAGATGGGCATGGGAGGGGCTTTGAAAACGTGTGGGCACCTCACTTTTATATGCACCCTCTACCCCTCTCGCATAACCACCCGCTATTTCCTACTCTTCAGGACAAGGGCGCCATTACACGTGCTCGAAACATGGGCCTTTCCACACTGGGCGATCTGTACCCACAAGATACATTCCTTGAGCCGCCGCAACCCCAAGACGACAATCCTACACCCATCATGGACTTACTACTTCACTATCTGCTGAGAGCAACCTGCAAAACTCTACACTCCTCGTTTCCCTCGCCCCCTGCCACCATGATGCCACTGCAACATCTGCTAGTCTCCCCATCCCCCCGTAAACTGATCACTAGATTGTATAATCTTACGCAGACACACGCCAACATTGACGCACCTAGAGCTCTGCACCAGTGAAGGATGGATCTCTCGGATCTGCCTACAGACGAACAATGGGCATTCTGCTGCTCCAAACTGAGACACCTTTCCCCTAATTACAAATCAAGACTTATACATTTTAAATTTATACATCGGGTGTATCGCACTCCATTGCAACTACATCAAATAAACTTTATTCGATTTTTAAGTTAAAAAATCATAAAAGTCACACATTTTAGAAATATACAATCTAATGTTTAAAAAGGCTAATACCTTACATAATTACATCTTTATATGTAACTAAAATCTTAAAAATCATATCATCAGTTAATTAATACAACAATTGTTCTATACATTAGTCGACCTCATGATGTGTTTCCCATATTATACTTTTCCTTTTTTTCAATATGGACTTCAAGAGTCCAGTCATAACTCCCACACAATAAACATTATCCAATCTTTGTAGATAAAGGTAGGCAGGGCGGCATTGCCTCCAGCCCCTACCCTTCAGCATTGGCAAAATCCATCTAGATCTTTCTACTCTGTAAAATTTGCAAAATAAAATCACATGTGTTGTCGTCTGAGGGGACGTTTCATCACAGGGGCACATACAAAGCTCACTGTTCCAATCATTTTGTGTAGGGAAGCTGACTAATCGATGAAAGCTGTCAAATCTTAATCTTGTGAGGACAAACCTATCGTATCTTCCTGTACACCATTCCAAGTAAGGTTGAATAGTGGGGTATACAAGGATTAACTGATGTTTAATAACTGTGCTTTTATGCATTTCTGAGGCCGCCCTTAATGACTCTAGATGATCCTGACAAAAAGCTCTAAAATCCTTCCTGGAAATTGTAGTCAGTGTACCGGGGTTACTATAAAAGTCAGGTTTACCCACGTCTGTTAGAAAGTTTCTTATATACCTTAACCACGTAATCTTGTTTGCGTGGGTTAAACTCATGGCATCTCTTATAATCTCTCTGTTTAACTCTGTATTATGTGACGTCCAGACTCTATGCCATAACAACAAGGGCTGCATCTTAATCAAATCAGAAATATATAAAATCCCCAGTTTGTTGTGGCAGTTATAAACGGACGTACTCTGTGGTATTGCTAGTATAAACCGTAAAAACTTATTTTCCTCTTTTTGTAATATGTCTGCATCCTGGTAACCCCAGACACCAGCCCCGTACATCGCTACACTCAAGCATTTCGCTTTATAAATTTTAAGGAGAATCCCCGGGGGTCTTTTGCCCATTTTATTCGAAAAATTCATCAATGCCCCAATTGACCTTTTAAAAAGAAGGGTTCTACTTTTAACCGCTGGAATCCATGACCCAGCGTGATCGAGTATGACACCCAAATAGGAAAATGTATTGGTCGCATCGATCCTAGCCTTTCCCAAGGGCAGGCTTTTACAGCTATTTCTCCCCTTCCCACATGTCATCACGTATGTCTTCTTAATATTAAGTTTTAGGCCCCGGCTATCCATAAAATCAATATATATTTTAAGAGCGCTCTGGAGACCCAGCTGAGTTCTGGCCATAAGCACTGCGTCATCCGCGTAGAGGAGTGATACTATGGGCTTGTTGTTATAGTGAGGGGGGTCTTTTGTCCTGGCCGTTAACTCCTCTTCTAATGCGTTGGTATATAAAGAGAAGAGGAACGGAGCCAGGACACACCCCTGCCTCACACCCTTTTCCACCGCAAACGACGCAGTGCATTCGCCCCCGATTCCATGTCTCACTTTTGCTGAGGCCCCCGTATACAATTGCCTCAAAAACTGGATTAATGTTGGGTCTAATTTTAAATCCCGCAATATATCCCAAAGTCTGTTGTGATTTACGCAGTCAAAGCGGACGTAAGGTCCACAAATGCTACGTACATTTTCCCTTCTTTAGCTTGGGTATATTTCCCTGATATCATTATAAAATTCAACACCTGCTCAATAGTCCCTAGCCCTTGTCTAAAACCATACTGCACTTTACATAAAATGTTGTTATCCTCGGCCCAAGTTTGTAGTCTATTCAGGACTATTCTACCTACTACCTTAACCAGGGAGTCCAAGAGAGAAATCGGACGATAACACGCGGGGTTATCGAGTTCTCCCTTTTTAAAAATTGGAATAATCACAGATTCAGACCACGTCTTGATGAAGCCCTTCTCACAGCATGCCTTCAAAACCTGTGTCAGCAATGGGGACCAGAGTGCTGGAAGGTTTTTAAATAAATCCATGGGGACGCCGTCTGGCCCAGGCGCCTTCCCACCTTTGCTTTCATTAATAGCTGCCGCGACTTCATCTAATGTTACATTTAGCCCTATAGTCACAAATCTATCCATCCCGTCTTGTATCTGCAGATCAGAGTCGGTCATGGATGCATCGGCCCCCCTAATGCTGTACACGCTCGAGAAAAATTTGATCCAGGACTCCTCATCTAAAGCAACTTCAATCCTGGGTCCCTCATTATTTACAAAAAAAGGGGCATTTACTGCCCGCCAAAACATAGTACAGTCCCTTTTTTTTGAGGCCTCATAGAGTAAGTCCCATGCCTGTTCTTTTATTTCTTTTTTCCTATTTTTTCTAACTAAATTATAATTCTTTCTGCATGTACTAATTTCCTCCTTATTTCTCACAATTTTGTGGAGGGCGCCCTTCAACAAGTTATATGCTTTCGTGCACTTAGTATCAAACCATCCGTTAGTCCTTATTGGGGATACCTTCTTTTTTGCTCCTAAAGAGTTTTGAATCTCCAAAGTAATAAAGGAAAAAGCCCTCAGAATGTCACTATAATCTGCGCTCTCTTGGAGACATACCGCTATGTGGTCATTAGCATTAATTATAATTTGTTTCATCACTTCATCGGCCTTTATTTTCCCCCAACGTAAAGAGTAGCCATTCTGGCGTGCTAGAGTAATGTTTTGTGACAATGCCAGATAGCTACTATTTGGTTGTTCAACTAATTTGGGGATAGTTACGCAGATGCTCAAAGGCAAATGATCACTGAGGGCATTGAGATGGGTTTTAAAATTATCAAACCAGGTTGCATATCTATTGGGGATGATTATAAAATCTATCAATGAGGCTAAACCTCTGCCAATAAACGTTGGGGTAAAATCAACACGTGGAGTACACAAACAATTTGCAAAACCCAAATCATGTCCTGCCACAAAATCATTAAACATTTCTCCCTTTACATTATGAACAAAATGTGGGGTGTGTGCATTTACTTCATCATGTAGCCCACACTGCCCATTTTCAGTATTACCACAAATACCAGTATTAAAATCCCCGCCACATAGGAAGATCACATCAACGTCATTTGGTACCCTAATTTTATACATTTCATCGCTAAGCGACTTAATGATTTTACCCAGTTCACCCTGTTCGATGTTATTATAAAAATTCACTATACATAATACCACTGGAGAGTTCAAATAAATACCCAGCAATTGATAGTAACTCGTTGAACTAAGCTTTTCTATTTTCCTAACCATAATCAAATTTGAGATATATACACTCAAACCTCCTTTATGTCTTCCATGCATGGATCTGACAGCAGGTATATGGAAAGTCTTATAACCATCTAGATTAATCTGTTTCAGTAACCAGGTCTCCTGAAGACATATAGCACCCGTATTCCATCAGAGACATAAGCAGTTGGTCTATCAGGGGTGATGGTTCCATTAGTGTGTTCGTTTGTCCCACTACCGTTAATAACATTTGTAGAACATCCCACACTAGTTTCATCCTCCACTACGTTATTCACTTCCTCACTATATTCCTTTATCGTACTGGGGACAGGGTTACACCCCCCGTTATCGCACTCTCGTGAAATCACATTTGATTCTGTGGGTGCGACTTGATCAACACAGTTATACTCATCACCATTAACCGGGAGTCAATCATTCTCGTCCAAAGATTGGAGCGGCAAAAATCTATTAGAAACCTCTATGCTATGTGCCTGCTTACTTGTGTTCTGCACATGGGGATACCTATCCCGAATCCATTTTGTGGGGCCAGGTTGATAAAAGAAGCTCAAAGGATATACCTTTATGCCTACTTCCGAGTTACATCTGTTATTACCCATCCTTCGGAAAATTTCCCAGACCAAAATAGGACTTCCTAAGGAAAGGACTATGCAGTCCCCTTGCGTGTATTTTCCAATTGTACCCACCCAGGCGACCCGTCTAACCATTTTAAAAGCCGAAAACATATCCTGGGCTAGATCTGTTCTTATTCCCAAGCAATGAATTGTCCTATTCCTCAGTATGTCCCATGTTTCCTTTTCCCCTTCAAGTAACGGGGGAACATTTATCAGCACCACCGTATAAGGTAGCGCCGCAGGGGGTAGATTTAAGATTTGACGATTCCCTAATTGCTCAGGTAATTTAATCTCATCTTTCCCTATATTTGGGCCTATTTCCCTCTGTTGTCTATTACCCTGTCGTGTGTCCGTCCTATCAATACTCCTTTCTGCCAATTCACTGTTGTTACCATTTGTGTTCAGAAGGCATGGGTTAAAAGTGTCTCCCCTTCTCTCTAGATCTTTTTTATCACCCTTATTATCCACTATATGGGGCCTGCCTCGATTCTTTACCAGGGATGCCAGGTCCATCTCTATCTTGGCAACTCTTAATTCTATAGCCGCAAATGATTGTTTAATGAAATTACTTAAATCGGCTAACTCATTCCCTATATTAATTGTGTCTGCGTCATAATTCCCTTTCCCCCTCCTTTTTTTAATTTTCATTGCCAAACCTTTATTTTTAGGCTGTATCAATTTACCGTTCCCCTGTTTATTCTTCACTACAAGTATCTGCGGGGTAGGCTCAGGTAGAGCATTCTGTGTCAGGACCTGTGGGCTACTCGGCCCTTTTTTTGGTTTCGGCATGCAGCATCTTTTTGGTGGAGGGGACCGCTCTGCATCCAGATCACTGATGATAATCTCTTCACCAATAACCTGGATGCAACCATTTGTGGGCTCCCTATTAGGGTTTCCTAAAAGCCCCTTCTCCCCCTCCTCTTCAATCTCCGTCTGTTGTAAGATAGTGGTCTTACTTGTAGTAACCACTCCCTCGGGGTTCCCTTTTAGGGACTCCTCGACCGTAGATATTTGTTTATCCAAAGCTCCAACCGCCCCCTTTAGATATTTCAAAATGGTCTTATTCACATCTGCTGATTTACCAGCAGGTTGCCCTAGGCTCGCGTTTTGAATTTTTCTCTTCCCCATTATGCTGCCTCTTATGGTTAGAACACTGATATACTCTTTCCGCTACACAGCACGCGGTAACTGCCTATTTTTAGAAAAGAGTAATCTAAACTACAGAAGCAAAGATTACACCCCCTACCGTTATTAAATACTAAAGGAGAAGAAGTCTTGCAGATTCAAACACTTGAACGTTCAATTAGAGATTTTAGGGGCTCGAAAAGCACACATACAGTTCGGTCCAGGGAACCTGGCCCAGCCCAGCCTCCTCCGGTCTCTGACGGGCTAAGACGGGCCCGTCTTGGCCCGGTCTTCGCCCGTGCTGAGCCCGCGCGCGTCCCGCGTCGCGTGACCGGCTCTGTGCCTTTGTAGCGTCCTCCAGGGAGCGGGGCAAAAGTGCAGGAGTGCTAGATCAGGGCCAGGGACAGCGATAAAGTGCCAAGTGCAATTCGTTGCAGAGCGGTCTCCCGCGTCGCGGGACCGGCTCTGTGCCTTTGTAGCGTCCTCCAGGGAGCGGGGCAAAAGTGCAGGAGTGCTAGATCAGGGCCAGGGACAGCGATAAAGTGTCAAGTGCAATTCGTTGCAGAGCGGTCTCTACTACATAAATTAGGCCTACGACAAGATGCTAGATGCTGGAAATGCAAACAGGACAACGCAACCTTCTTGCACGTTGCATGGAGCTGCCCAACCATAGCTAGTTACTGGAAGGGAGTCTTAGATACCATACAGGAAATCACCGCGGTAGTATTGGAATACACGCCGCTAGTGGCCCTACTAGGCTATGTTGAGGGAATTCCGCCTGTGAAACGTCGATTAATAGCTATGATGCTACTGTTGGCGAAACGTAGATTAGCTATTCAGTGGGGTGCATCGGGGAGTCCCCGGATGAGCGCTTGGTTGCAGGATGTGGCTTATTGTCAGGAGCAGCTGGCAGCGTTCTGGGACCTTCTGCCCACGTTGTCACGCCCCAGGGATATCTGGGAACCCTTCACGACATGGCTCAGAGAGAGACGTGTGTTGACTGAGGTTACCATAGTGCAGGTCACAGATACTTATCAACTAATGTTATATCAGACACTGACCCGGCTCACACTATTCGAAACTTACTGGGTGCTCACTCAAATACCGGTGGACTCATTATACCCTATATTCCATAGGTCCCAGTCATAAACGTAGTTTTTACAAGTAGTCCCGATGACGCCCATCCATACCACATGCACTGATAACCACTCTGTTCGCACTGCACTATTTGGGTTATTTTATGCTTATAGTGTGTACAAATCTTTATGCTGTCTACAGTAAACTAGTTGTAACATGTTAGATCTGAACTAGTGATTCAATGGGTACAATATATATGTTAATTGGTTATGTCAACGGTGCAAATTGCTGCCGATTGTATGTCTGTAATACACGACTGTTTGTATAATTTTCAATCAATAAAATTAATTTAAAAAAAATAAAACATTTTTTTTTTTAAAGTCTCTCTCTGAAATGGTCTGAACAGTGCTTCTGGAGGAGGTGGACGTCTTGGCACTCAATGGGCCCTTTAAATAGGGAAGAATTTCGGGATCTTAACCTGAAGGATCTCCTGTGACAGCCATTTTTCAATTAATAGTTCCATGTTAGGCTCTTTCTCCCTCTACTCCCTCTCAGGCACTCCAGCCAGTGATCCATAATTTTTGTGCCTGGAGCGTCCCTCAGCATCTTAGGCTCTAAACTTTGGCACTTTTACCTCCTCCTGAAGCCCCTGGAGTTGCACTTGCATTTCTTGAATGATCAGCCATATGCAGGCGAGAGCCGATTCATTACAGTCCACCCTATCCACCAGTCTCCTGTGATCAGCTCTCAATAGGCCCAGATCCAGTGACATAGAATCAATTTTGGCATCAAACGTTGATTTGTGTCTAAAATGTCCTGTAACATTGCAACAAATTTGCCAATATGCTTGTCCAACTCCATATGGCCTAGTGAGTCATCACGCTGTAAGGCCGCGCTCTGTTTATCTATAGTGAATGGCAGCGTCATTTTAGATTTAGCCATTGTTCATTTTTCATCACGGGCCCGTTGGGTTCAGTGGGATCAACAAAAGAATATCCAGGTAGCCTTTATCCCAAAGCTCCTGTATCTAATCAGACACACCTCTTGGACACCTTGTTGCATCTGCGGCTTCTCGTGCCGTGGTCTTTTGCAGATTTTACTGTTCAACAGCGCCACCCTAGAAGGGCACGAATGTGATTCAAAGTACTTTGTACAAGTCAATCAAACCCATCAGCGCCATAATACCCAAAGAAAGCGTCATTCAGTCAATGCTGTCCCGGCAGTAGAGGTGCATATGGTCAGATCCTCCACACTTGTTTCACACACCACTGAGTAAGCCCAGCCCTGCTAATGGGCACTTTGTGCATGGGGATCCTTTATACAAACCAGGTCCAAGCTGCCAATGCTGCTTAAAGGCAAGGTTGTCGGCCCATCAGGGCCCCACACTTTTCAACACACTCAGAGTATCAACAGGGCCCCCAGGCCTGCCACTCACCGCAATGCAGCCTTGGGCCTAGGAGCCCGTGCCATGTCTCCCCTGTCCGTTCCACTTGCAAACAATAGTGTGCCAACATCGGCATATCACAGCCTGCACAACCTCCAGGCCTCCACCACCTCCTGAAACCCCTTCTCCTCCGAAGATACCGCAGTCAGGGTGTCCGTGCTGCAATTGACACCGCTCCACTCCTCCAGAGCCTCAGGCAGGGAGATCACACCCGACCATTCATCTCGACACAGATAATTGCTTGCTAGACCCGGGGGGCTGCCCCTCAACCTTGATGTGCGCTGCTGCTGCTGCCAAGTTCAGGACACCTGATGGAGCTGGTAGGCTGCGCCAAAGCTCACTCACTGCCTTGCATTCTACTTGGCCGCCATCTTGACCATGCCCTGGATGCATTTAAACAACGTTATGAGGAAGAATGATATCCTATGAAATAGTGAAAAAGAAAAGGATTCAAGCCCTAGAAAAGAAAGTAGACTGTGCAGTTCATAACTTAATGTGATATAATTCATTAAAAAAAGAAAAATGGCAGGAAGCAAACGAGGATCCCAAAAAAATTACAATACAGAGATTAATTTGAATAATAGTACCTATCTACAACACTGCTATGAGGAAAGCGAATATTCAGGGAAATTTATAGTGTAGATGGGGACAGAAAAATCCACAAAAGAATGAACACCTTCAGACTAGCACTAAAACAAATCCAACAAGGTTCAGGAAATAATGCTTTAGCATTACAAAAACATTTTTATTATCAGCAAAGGGTTAACCCTGCTTGTTAACCCTGGTCTTTTTTTTTAATCCCCCCACCCCCATCCATAGTCTTTGTCAGACACGTCATCCATGTTCCGTTTCAGAGGTGACTAAAATTTTGCCTAATTCAAAATCACCTTGGGGAAACACCCAATCATTCGACACAGACATTGAAATAAACCTTTTAAAAACAGGGGAAAACACTGAAGATCCAAACTCTTATCATCCTATAACTGTCAAATTCAGACTATAAAATATTCACAAAACATCTGGCATATAGAATAAATAAAGTTTTGAATTAGTTGATCTACGGTGTTCAAAGGGGCTTTATAGCTGGGAAGCAATTGAAAACATACACACAAAATATCAATAGGAAGCTTATTGATAGCTTATTGATCAGAAGAAGATTCCAGCAGTTATCATGATGTTAGCTGCGGAAAAGATATTTGACTTAATGTGTAAGTTTGCTGATTATATGGAGAGTATTTGGATTTCCATCCCAGCTCACGTCAATACACAACATCTATAGAGGTGCACAAGTGAAATTAATAATCAATTCCTTTATCAGTTTCAACTATAATGTTACAAGGTACCAGACAGAGATATCTGCTGCCTACAGTATTATTTGCGTTTTTTTATAGAAATTTTAGCTGTAACCTTTTCGGAAGATGACAGTATCATGCCTGCATTAGATAAAATGTCGAAATTAATGCTGTATGCAGATGATATTGTTCTGTTTCTGGAACAGGAGAACTTGAAAACATAACTTAGGATATGTGACATCTGTCGTAATCTGGGAGGATGTAAATTGAATCAGTTTATGGCTGAAATATTATTACTTCACAACTTCCCATATGAAGGCTAATCAGATTTGATTAAAGAAAGATTTATGATATCAAGAGCCTAAACATTATTTAGGAATATTCCCGACTGAACTTCATGAGTTTCATTATGTTCCAGTTTTGAAGGTAGAAGGATTTTTGGGATTTATGGTCGGTCATGCCTTTATCAATAATGGGGCGAGTAGCCCTAAATAAAGTGTCTGTCCTACCTCTATTTAGCTTCTTATTTTTTAGCTGCTCATTGTGTTCTCTATGAAAATATTTTTAAGCAAAATCAGTATGTTTTTTTCTTGTTTTGTTTGAGGCAGTTAGGCTCCAAGAGTGCCCCTGCGTCTATTACATCTGTCAGAACTGACTAGAGGGCTTGTTCTACCTAATATACAAATGTATTATTTTTCAGCATTTCCAGCATAGTATTCTTTGTTCAAAATTCTTAATACATCCCAACCAATTCTTGACAATAACCTATTAGACCTAATGGTAGATGTGAATTGCATCTATATATATATAACAGTTGTCTAAGTCACTCAAAAAAGTGAGATACAAGATGATGCAGTGGTACTCTAAAAGACCAAATACAGTCCTTTAAATGCTTTGGTATTTTATTCCTTTGCTCAGCTTTTGTGACCTCTCGTTTCAAGATCAAACTGTACCCCTACTTGTGGAAATAAAACATTGACAGAAGGTTGATCTCAAAAATACATACATTCCTCCCGAAAATCGATTTTTCAGTTATTCGTTCAGGCGAAGTTTTGGCACCAGAGTCTTGGAAGAGAATAAACAAATGATATTTTAAAGTAATATGTGGTGCCAGTTTTAGAAGGATGCAATTTTATGCTAAATGGCTTATTTATAAAACTTTCATTTTTCTGCATAAAATCAATAAATTGAGCCTGAATGTTTCAGATGTTTAGGGCTCAGTAAAGGTGATAAGCTTCATATAGTTTGGAAAGGTTCACATATTAACCAGTTTTGAGTAGAGGGCTCCCTGTATCTGAAAAAATGTTTGGCAATTCATATTCCCTGGAATGTAAAGATAGAATTAATGGGCTTCGCTCCAGAAATGGTCTGGACACTTTAACAATTTGGTTAAAGTGAATTACATATATGCATTGTTGGTAGTAAGATCATTTCGTTGGAATTCTAAAAACACAATTCCTTTTTTAGAACGGATAACAACATTAATTAATGTAAGCGACAAGGACAAAAATATATGCCACTAGAAGTTGAGTGGTTTCGCACAAACAACAAAATGATCTTAACGGGACATGAATTTAAATCAGGAAAACAAATTCGCTCGAAAAACAAAAGCGAGACATCAATTGTCCCATAATCTTTGTGGAGAAAAACGAGAAGACAAGAAATACAAAACCTCATTGCCCTCGGAAACTGCTGGATCTATGAACCTTATGGCCTGGGTTGTATCTTTATCCCTTCAGAGGAAGGAGATGGAGTGTAGCATTGCCTCTATCTAAGTTGCTTGTATGCACTGCGATTTGCATTTCATCGTTTTATTTGTAAGAATTGATCACGTGCCACTTTGCACGAGCATTTCCTTTGCACTTTTTTCACCCAATGGAGCAACTGTTATCATGCTTTGAATAACGTGTATAAACTATATAAAAAACTTCAATATATACAGTGTTTTGTAAAGTTTGGATCTGGTGCTGTATATCTTGTCTTTTCTTTTTTCTCCCCACTATGCAACACTATTGTTTCTTGAGCAAATTTGTTTTCCTGATATAAATTGTTGTCCCGTCCGGACCATTTTGTCAATTTTCCTAAAATGCACCGAGGTCCTACGGTCTTTTGGGTTATCACATTGTTTTGTAATGGGGCTAGTAAAATTGAAGTGAGCCAAAAATTTGAGAAGCTGTGGAAGAGAGTTTTATGAATTAAATGAGTGCTCAATGTTTCTTTGATAAGAGCATTGTAAAAATTGTTATATTTCTTTGTTATGATTAAATGGAAATTGTATACCCATGGGCAATAAAAAGCAAGTCTTGCTGTTGTGTGTGGAAGCAGACCTAATACACTTCCTGGTTCTGTTCCTCTCTCGGCAGCTCCTCGATTGCCCGCTTTGTAGTTGGTCCTAAATCTCTTGTGGTAGGGTTCTCAGTTCTTCCACCTTGCAGGCCCTCCTCTTTGGCTTAAAGTTTTGGGGCATTTTGAATAGTTATATAGACTATCCATGCATGTCCTATAATTCCGCCCTCACTATCAGAAGGAATCTTTCTCCTCTCCTGGAAGAATCTATCCAGTCTGTTCCCTCCACGTATTAAATCCTAGGTGATTCACATTTGCAAATCATTTGACATTTGCTAGTCAATTGTTCGGAGTACCTTACCATCTTGTGTTCGCGATCTTTCCCCTTGTTCTGCCTCCAAATGAATGTTTCGACTGTGCTGGGTGATGCTATTTTGAACTAGTCTTGAGCGCTTACTCACTGGGAGTTCTGTGCAGGATGGAAACTTGCTGTTCTCATTGGTCTCCTAATGAGTGGAGTGGCCCTCCTAAAAAAGCTTTAGAATTGTAGGGCTCCAATCGCTTTGGCTGTGTCATTGTTCCTTTTCATCTGCTTCAAAGACTCACCCACCGTTGTTCCAAATAGGCTGTCCCCAATGAAGTGCATGCTAATAATTGAGGCTTAAGCTTCCGCCTTAAAGCCTGAGACCCTCAGCCAGGTTTAGTGTTTAAACCTCTTCAGTTTGGGTCTAGTTAATTGCCCAGGTAAGTAGAGCAAGTGCTTTTGGCAATCTTTGTGAATACCTTAAGTCACTATGTTAGCATTGCTCTATTTTGTACGACACTAATGCACTGTGCACAATTTGCATATAGTCATGCTGAGGCACCTACTTTACATATCTGTTAATTGTATGCATACCTGATGACTTTATGCTTGTCTTATTACTATATGAATACAATTACAATGTTTATAGCTATTGAATAAAAAATATTGCAATACCTGGCACATACTTTGTCTTGTAGCACATACCTACAAAATCACCAGTGGTAACGCCAATGATAAGCCATACTCGAACAAGAAACTAAGTAAGCAAAATGCAACTTTTGATTATCTACAAGATTTCTTTATTAACATTTGTCATTCATATAATAAAATTTGATAAAAACACAATATATGCACATGTAACGATCTGAGTAATGGAGGGCAATTTCCTAGAACTCTAAATTATCATTATCGTTAAAGCTGCAATGCTTTCTAAAGCTTTAAGTGTGCTCTTTGTTCTGGTGGTAGTTACTCGTAGTGATATATCTTTATCAGATTATGGAGAGAAGAACCATCTATTCAAAAACCATTTGTACACTGTAGTGCGTGTAGCGAAGAGGGATAGAACATGAATAGGTTTTGTTTTTGCATAACTCCCAAAAACATATTGGGGTCTTCTTTACATCTGATCCAGAAAATGTTTGTGGATTTAGGGAGGTTGAACTATTGTGGTTGCCAGAGACTGGATTTGTATAACTTGTTAGTATTCCGACCACTCCATTTTTATGTATGTTGACATTTATAGTGCCAGATTCCTGGATTAAATTTGGGCTATAATTAATAGACCCGCTGTTGTCCAGGGACGGTTGATTGTGGCAGTTAGGCTAGTTGTTAAAGGTCGACACTCAACGGTGGCAATGTCAACCTTTTGGAATAACAAACGTGAATATATGCGATGTCTCTGTACTGCCTGTCTTAGAGCATATCTTACCTATTACAGTCTAGACAATGGAAACATCAAGGTGATTCTGCTAGGTGAAGAATTGACAATGTTGTGATTGTATCGCTCTTTGCTTCACTGCTTTTTGTAGAGTCTTTCTGCTTTATAATGTTACTTTTTAGATATTCTTTTAGCTGAAATCAAAGTATTGAAAACGCCTAATAAAATAGAAGTGTGACTAGGGTGCTGTATCACTCTAAGCACCAGAGGTCACATCTTCATATCATACATATATGTACCATGGGCATATTTTCCTTTCTTTGAACGACCTGAATATATTTACATCATATTTTATTAGTTCATTCATATGCAATAATATGTGTGTATTGACATCTCAAAAAGATCAACTACCCGTCATGTGGCTCATCTGCTACTAGGGAAAAAATGCTGTGACAATCTTTTTGACAACATTTCTGAGGAGCAGGACACAGGCATATGACTTAAAACATTATTTTGCTGAACTCATACCAGAGAACTTAGTCGTTTACATTACTTCTTTTTGTCTTTGTGCTAGAAAAGAAGAAATACAGGTGGAAGGAGAAGGCACTTTGAAGACATGAAGCACTATAGTGAATGAGCCGCCACTGGAACTAAATGAGGGGAGCACCATGAAATCTTCTGAGACATTTTGATGCATATTTTTTTTTAAGTGATAGGTGGATTTTCGCTTGGCTTCTACCTTTTAGATCTCCATATGTTATCATGGTAGGGCCAGTGTCGGCAAGTAAAGCCATACTAAAGGCTTTCTCCTTTTGTGTGACCACATTTGCCCCTCTGTAATTCAAGCCTGGGGAAGTTGGGACACGCCCGTCTCCATTACAGCATTACTATGTTGGTTGTAACGTGTAAACGAATTAACTGCTCCTCGCATGCAACCCATTTACAACCATCAGAGCTACCCGTGTGCAATCCCTACACACAGCTTGGGGAACCCTGCCCTGCAACCATGCCTAATCACTTGTTTGTTACTACGTTAATGCCACAAGAAATCGTTTTACTAGTTTGAAGATCTGGATAATTGATCTACGAAGGTTGATTAATGCAAGGCTTTTAGGATAATTATTGACTTTGTAATGATCTTCATTTAGATTAATTGAATGTAAATACGCCCTTGTGGATATTTTGAAAATAGTGCAAGGATCCAGTCCATGAGAACCGGGGTGGGCACAGTAGTCCTAGTTTGACTGGTCCGTAATGTCATTGAATGTTTGAACTTTTCATCAAGGGGCAGGTGCCTTCTTATGTTTTCAGCTTGTCCATCAAAGATAGGTTTGGAATATTTCACTCTACGATGTATAAAGAACATATTACATAACGATACAATAATTGAGCTACATAACGGACTACATAGTATGGTCTAAATAAGGAAACCAGCCTCTCTGACTTGAAATGTTTGCCTCGCTCGCCCTTTGATAAACATCTGGAACACCAGTGATTTAAGGCACACCGCTTAAGAAAGAGTAAATGACTTTCATCTTCCTGTCAACTAATCTAGTACTTTAGATGGCTGAGTCACTAGCCTTGGCTCGCCTGAGGTCTTTGCACAGTTTATTAGCATAGCCAGGCCATAATCCAAGTTCTCCTGGCGTGTAGTGCTCCTTGTCCAGATGGTTTCATTGTCCCCATCTTAGAATGTGCCTTTTACTTGCTAGTTTTTACTTGATTTTTAAGTTTATGGAGAGACTGGGACCTGCTGCAAGCTGCCATTGTGTTGTAAACCATTCACTGCTGGTGGTGGACATAAAGAGCTCGTAAGACTGTTGTGATTCATGGAATCTGGAATTGGAAGTGGGCTCACAGAGCCCATGTCGTCATGAACAGAGTCCAGCCCACCAAACTGCGTCGTTTTCTTCTTAATTATTTTCCTTTCTTTCGCCCTTCTGTTCTGGAACCAAATTTTGATCTATCCGAAAAGAAGAAAAGGGAAATGTAACATACTTTTTTGTTTTAAATGATATATTAACTACAAATATAACTGATGTAAATAGAAATACAAAAGAAAGAATAAAGTCACAAGATTACACTTTCAGCTTGGGGCAATCAGGTTTCATGTAAAGAATATGCAGCTGTAGTTCTTCGTGTGTATGGCCAGTGAGAGTTACAGACTTGACATGCAACTAGAGATAGCAAAGGCAGCAAATGTTCCCCATTTTTGCACCATTCTCTAATCACCTGATATTCTCTTGATTTGCTACTAAATCGTGTTGTGTCAGCCAACGAAACTCTAGTATGGCCCATGCACTATTTGCTTCGGACAATGCTTTTAGATTCTGAAAAACGGTGTACCCATCGAGGACTTCATTAGTGACCTCCTCACTGAAAATCCAGCACCAACCTGGGCCTAGCTACTACCCGGCCTAACCACCACTGGCCTCTGACACGTTCAGCAAATTAAAGAACTCAGCACCCAAAGCCCCTTGCCAGCTACATCTGTGCTTGTTGCTCACAGCAGCCTCTCGGTACATCAGGCCACCAAGTGCAGACCGCATTAGGAAGGACTACATCCATGCAAGCAGCCTGCTCATCACCAAATTGGCAATCAGTAACGTTCGATAACTGAGTCATGGGTCTATAACAAGTCCACCTCCTCACCTATCTGATCTTCTTCCAGAAGGCGTCAACATTCTGTAGGGGGGACATTTACATTGCTTCATCCTGTGCAAGCAGGGCTCAGCTGAATCAAAGCACTGAAACAATAGCATCAGTAGTTCCATACGAGCTGGATTACAGTGTTGATAATGATAATGTCGTTCTGGTTCTAGTAGATCCCTCAGTGGCACTCAGCATCATCGAACCACACCATTTTATTGAACAGGCTAGAGAAAGCCACAGTTCAGCATTTTGCTCTTACGTGGTTAAAAGATTTTTTTAGAATATTAAGTCTCATATAGGTCAGTTTTATCACCGACCTTGTTAATGGTTGTAGTGAGTTGGGTGACCCCTGCAAGCCACAAATACATACAATTTTAGTACTGCGTGTTATTAGTTGAGACCTAGGCGATGATGCTGGATATTTTTCTATTCATTTTTAACAGCCAGATTGCCTTTGCCCCCATGCTTGGTGATTATATATATATATATATATATATAGAAATATATATATATATATATATATATATCCTGCAATAACAAAGTCAGCGCGCTCAGTAACACACACGCTTCCGTATGGATGCCAAAATCACCGTTTAATCCACAACGCGTTTCGGTTCCGTAGAACCTTGATCACGTGATCAAGGTTCTCACGGAACCGAAACGCGTTGTGGATTAAACGGTGATTTTGGCATCCATACGGAAGCGTGTGTGTTACTGAGA
The DNA here is from genome assembly GCA_963921515.1 of Calotriton arnoldi. Taxonomy (NCBI): domain Eukaryota; kingdom Metazoa; phylum Chordata; class Amphibia; order Caudata; family Salamandridae; genus Calotriton; species Calotriton arnoldi. Next base: position 42,930 of record CAWUFW010011349.1, on the reverse strand, counting down.
GCGCGCTGACTTTGTTATTGCAGGATTTTGGACTACCGGTGTGCTCCGCCGGCGTGCGCGCCACTCTCCATGGGTCCCAGCGGTCCGGAAGGAGCGGCTGCAGTTTGATATATATATATATATATATATATATATATATATATATATATATAGTGTTGCTTGTAACTTTTTTAACTTTATAAAAATGGAAAAGAAACAAGAGGCAAACAATAACAAGAATGACTTTAAAGATTTCAACAAGCAATGCAAGATTCTAAACTGCACACCGGGTAGTTTAGTTGTTTGCAAATGCTTGATTTTTGGCACCCTCGTTTTTGACGGCGGTGGGATAGAGGCCTTGCCTTATTCTGTTACTGTGACCATATGCCTACTCTCCACTATCCCTTTGACCACACCCCATCCACAACACACACGTATTAGTAGATCCTTTCACCCTTTCTTACATTCGCAACACACATACCTCTCCTTCCTTAGGAGCACTACCCCTCAGCCTCTTTACACCCACAGGCTGCCCCTTCCCCAACCTAGGATGGATGGCACTCTGCAGGCAGCCCTCTTTTGACTGCTAAGATCCAAGAGCATTGGAATCAACATGGCAGTAGGGACAGCGGAAACGGTCATGGCTGACAGCTTCTGCATTAGCCGACCCAAACCCTACTATCTCTACCACCAGCAGATGATGGAGGTCCCGGCCTGTGCGTGGGCTGGCGCTTGTACTATTCTTCTCCTGGTAGGGCTGTCATTTTTTTTGTAGGGGTGGGGTTGTTACAGGCACACTACAAAAAGGATTGGTGTGACACTCAACCACCCTTTTCCACATAAAGTGAAATAATAAGCAAAGCTACTAGCCCTTGGCTTCGCTGATGACTTCGTTGTGGGGCTCTGCCTACCCTAATGGCATGCCGCTAGTGGAGTGGATGGTCAATGACACAAATAAAACACATTAAATGGGATGGGAGGAATGCTTGCAATTTGTCTAACCACTGGGAATCGCTCGGTGTAGCATCCCAACCCATGGTTCTTTTGCCCACCATGCCACCTGAGTTTTGTCCCAGTCACATGCAAATCAGTCTTGACCCTGCTCCAATAGGAACAGTCCCGCCAATAAATGGTGATGGCATAACTTGAAGATTATGACGTGTGGACCCTTAGCTCAGTACCACATTATCAGTCGGTATCAGTAACGAAGTCCATGCACAGATCGAGCCCTACATTTTGTTCTTCGTTCGCAGCCACTGCTGTCTTAGCAGTCGCTGCACATGTTACATTAATGGATGAGGGTGATGGATACAGCCATCTCTTATCCGTATTGTGATCCTCGAGCACCGGAAGGACATTATAAATCCACATGCTAGGGACATAGCAGAGTCCCAGACACATTCTGAAGAGAGAGTTGTTAGTGCACCTGTCTTTCCGAGAGCCTCAGGCTGGCCGCCAGTTGTGCTTTCCTGGTGATGGTGATGTATCTATTGTAATGGAACTCCTTCTCGAGCTCCAGCCGCTGGTGATCTGTGTAGACGACCCGGTATTTTTCTTTAGTCCTTGTTTTACCTGCAAAGACGAAGCAAGAAAATAATAAATTGCTACTTTATTCCTTTGTCGGTCCCTTTGGCATGTTTAAGTCACTAGTCAACACACAAAGGTTACTCATCTTTCTGTGGCCTAGTAAAATAAAAGAAAGACACAAGGGGACCCAAGCAGCTTAGTATACATTCCTGTCGATTCCTATACTAATACATCATGCCCTAGAAAGCAAATGTTCGCTCGCGTTGAGGCTTTTTTGACCCCATCTGGAACCTTGTGTTCTGTTTTGTTTCTATATAATTGCTAGTAAGGTACTGCTATCCCTGACGTTCTAACCGCACAGTCTTGGTTATTCCTGGACGGTTGTGATGTGTTCATAATTTGTACAATTTGATTTCTTTTATATTTTTGTCTATTATTTGGTACTATTGAATGTGCTTCTTTTACCATTACTTGACTTCCTGTAGGGCACTATGTATCATTTCTTCTGTAAAGCTCTCTGAAGCTCTAGGGCTTGGTATGTGCGACATAAAAATGATCATAAATAATAAAAATAAATGAATAAATAACATGATTTCCCCACAGGATCGAGGGTATACAGCTTGTGTAGCCATGGCCCATTAGCATGGCCTTGAGGTACTCTCAAGTTCAGCTATGATGGCAAATAGACTCAGAGCTTTCTGTGCTTCTAAAGAAAATGTAACAAGGGCCTCATTCTACGAGTTAACATTGTACATAAAACAGTAGGCGTTTCTGCTCGCTCTGAAGCATGTTACATACGTGGATCTGCACTCTTTGAACGTGACCTTCAAATCACTCTATGTTGCACTCATTTTGCGCTGAATGCATTCATTTTCTTTTCAGTGCCGTACAGCTACAACACATTAAAATTACACCTTTCTAATGTCCATTCCAACTCCTAATACATATACTCTATTTTGTATCTACAGGTCCAACTTGTCCTCGGGATAATGTACAGAAATGCGTCGACGCGTTTCGATGGGTATCTGATTATTCCATCTTTATCAAGACAGTCATTACGTTCACTTTTCTTTGTGGTATATTTGATTGTTATACCCTGAATGAAAGAGAGTTGATGTTTGCACTTATTCTTGTACTTCTTTTGCAGACTCGAAGAATGGTCTATTAATATACCCCCTTCTTAAATGGACTTGAATAATCCCTGTTTCCCAACTGCCGTATATTCTTGAACGGTTCAATCCGGAACCCCAGATTTCTAGTTCTGTGTCCAAAAATTCGCATATGAAGTCCACGGTAGAGGGGCTTTAGTACATACACCTCCTCACCTACCGATGCGCTTACGTCGCACTTATTGGCTCATGGATTCCCCGTCCTTCTTCGTCCTTTTGGAAAAATTTCCAAAAGGACGAAGTAGGACGGGGAATCCATGAGCCAATAAGTATAACAATCAAATATACCACAAAGAAAAGTGAACGTAATGACTGTCTTGATAAAGATGGAATAATCAGATACCCATCGAAACGCGTCGACGCATTTCTGTACATTATCCCGAGGACAAGTTGGACCTGTAGATACAAAATAGAGTATATGTATCCAGGCTAATCTTGCTAAAATTATTCATAGGGAATTGTTGAGCTAAAAGACAAAGTATACTGTCTATCATTGTTCTTTTCCCTATTTTTTAGGGTTCTCTGTGGTAAAAGTGTTATAAGATGTTATGTTATGTCCTGACCTGATGAATTTTATTGTTTTTAATTATGTTGAACTGATGCATTGTGTTTTATTATAGGTGTTTTATTATATAAATTGTGTTTTAATAATATTCACATGCAGTAAAGAAATAAATTGTCCTTTTTGCACTGTATGTTATAGTGGGATCATTGTTTGAGTGTTTCAGGGATATTGAGTAAAAAAAAATTTTTTTTTTAATATAGTTTATCTATGTGCTTTATATGAATTAAGAACTCCACTATTCATAGGGTGTTCTTGTTGATTGAATGAATCAAGGGACAACTTGTTTTTTTGGTACTGGTAGTACTCCACTCTCTTGGTTGCTGACAAGGGGTCTCTCTCTGTTTGAACACATTCCCACAGTATGCCATACAACGTTTGGTTCCTCTCTGAGCTTTCTGTTATTGGATGCAGATATATAGCGCAACAATTGACATACACCTAAAACCAGCCAGGTCTATTGGTTTTGTGAATGGTTGTTAGCTATTTAAGATAAATGACTAACAATGATTTTGTTCTAAAGAACATTGAAAATATTTCAATTCTGAAATTGTGAGGCAGTGAATTAAACATTACTGACGCCTTGGGTCGCCACCTTTCCAAGAGAAAAATACAGGCCATATGTTGTTGTTTTAAGAGTTTGCAAAGGCCGGACCATGATACAAAATAGGGCTTTAAACAAAATCATATGTATTAATTTCTAACTATACTTTTCTGCCTTTGTTTTCTTTATTGGTCAGGAATTGTTAACGCAGCTCTAGAACACATTTGAAAGTGCTTTCTGTTTATATTTGTTGTTTGACGTATGTACACATAAGGGCTAAAAATACCGGCTTTAGGGGATTTTGCTTATTTTTGTACCGGCCTGGACATTGAAATACCAGTGGTGGCCACAAGCTGGCGAGACCTATTGGCTTTGCCAGTGCTTGTTTCACTTGAAACAAAGCACTATTATTAGCATAATGCTTCTTTTGGCCAGAGCCTGGCGCCCCTCCCCCGGGATCACTTAAGGCCCGCCAAGGGAGGCCCGCTCCCTAGTTTAAAGACCCCTGGTGTATAGTAATATTTGCCACTCTAGTTGCCCGATTACAGTTTCTGTCAAAAAAGTCGAGATTTTAACCCAGTCGGGAAATGGCTAGATCCTATAAACTACATGAAAATACCTGGTCCCATCCGGTATGAAATGCTTATGTTTATTAATGAATGGAATTCATTAATCACAGTGGATGCCCAGTAAGTGGCTAAATCATACCGGTTTTTAATGCCTTGCTAAAAACGAGTTTTTCCATGCTGCAAAGAAAGCCAGAGACATGCACCGTTTTCTAGAAACGTTATAGATGTTGGTCACAGCCGGCCTGATGATGTAATGCTTCAGTGTATCCTTCATGAAGGGCTGGCCACTCTTATAGTAGGGAACATATGACAACTTACTTTCCCGTTATAAGTATAGACTCCTAAGTCTATACAAAGCACTCTTGGCTTAAAAAAGTTACAGGTGCCAAATACGACGTGGGGACCCCTTCCATCAACAGAATTTCATTGATGCAAGGGGTCCCCTCTTTACAACCTATAACGGATTTAGCCTGTGATGGGCCTGACTGGGCAGACAGCAGCATATGTGGCACAATCAGTCCCTAGCCAAATCGTGCCTTAGTCAGTGCACGGTATTTGGTATACCTGGCCTGATGCAGGTGTGTGTGGGAGAGCTGTGTACGTGCATGGCGAATTTATGCAAGAGGAGAGATGGAGCCGTGACGTTTGTTTGAAACCGAAGTGCCTTGTTGCAGTAAATACCGTGGTTTATCTACAGGCCAATTCTCTGTGTCGATGTGTTGTTACCTGGGCAATAAACGGACAGATATAAACCTGATTCCTAAACTCCATTGAGGTGTTAATATGTATATAGAGATGAGAGACAATGTGACCTTATCTTGGAGGCCCATGAACAAAGTCCAGACACCCTCTCATCTCTTGAGGAGGCCCACTCTCCAAAATGCTCTGAATGCGGAACTTCGCTTAGTAGATCAGTATGTGCAGAAAATCTCAGATATCTGGGTAAAGATACGAAGACCCTGCTGCCTTTGCTTTCCTTTGTGTGAAGTGTGATACTGCTCCGAAATTTTATTACCGAGAAAGAAAAAGAAATGCGTTTCTAAATCCCTATTTTCGAAAGATTCGAGTTTCAGAATAAAATATGTATCATTTTAGCTGTGGTGCAGCAACAGTGCAATGGGCCCTGTTGCAGGTGAGAAAAATATGCCCAGGTAACTCCCAGTTGGATAGTAAACAACTATAATTTGGGTGCAGTAGCCCCCTGCAACCACTAGGCCCAGGTGCCACTCCAACTGGTGCCCTATTAATAGCTAGTCCCTTGCATTTCAGTTTTGTGAACCTGGCATGTTTGCCATCAGCTACATAAATCCGTAAAGCGCTTGTAGTCGTTTCACACATTTTAAACGCATTAAGTGTAAATTCAACACTTTTTGTATGTTGCCTAAATTCTTAGGTAACCAACAGCTGTAATGGAAGATAGTACACGCTGGAGAACTGTGCTTACAAGGAAGTAACTTCTTTTGGTTTTCGCAGTACTTCCTTCTAGTAAACCCTCTTTAGTACTTAAGGATAATTTAAATTAAATGATGTACTTTAAAATGCTTGGAAAGATGCCAGTATCTTCTCAGCGGGATGGTGTGTGTACGCCCCCTCACCCCCCCCCCCCCTCCCAGAGCCGGAATAATCTGCATGAAGGAATGACGGCCCTAAACAACGGAGCTCTTTGATGTTGAAGGCGGCCTTTCTATTAGGACGTTCCTAAGAAGGAAGGGCCTCGAATTAATGTAAATAACTGTATTGCCACGACGTGTTTCTGCACTGTTAGCAATGCTAATCCTGCAGCAGAAATGGAGAACTCTCATAGAGGGCGACGCAGTGCTGGCTGTAGAGAGTACTGCCATGTGCAGCACAGGTGGGAACATATCTAACAGAAAATCTGCTCTGTCCTGTGCTCCTGGCCTGGTACTTGGCTTGCTCCTTCCGCACGTGTTAATTGGAAGCCTTTTACTTTTTGAAATGGCCTGGGAATGTTAGTGCCCCCTTGTTTCTGACTCTCCAGTGGTGTGAAGGAGGAAATTACCCTGCTTGCTCCTTTGTGCTCGTACATAGCACTTTGGTGAGAATTGGCAGAGGGAGTGGTCGAGCCTGGAAGCCATTCTTCATCAGCAGAAAACAAAAGATCTGTGATCTTCGTGTAAAATTGTGACAACCATTCGAATCTGTGAAGCTTTGGAAACACGTGTCAACCCACAAGCATGCCAATAAATCATTGTTGTGTTGTCAAGTATTTCCCCTACCTTCTGAACTGTCGGTGGCAATCGTGCCATGCACCAATAGTTTGTTTTCGTGGCAGCTGTGCCAGTTGAACGTTTGCACGTGTGCAGAAACTTGGGGCCAATTTACTTTGGACACCTTTTGCTTCTTGCTTAGTAAGGAGTACAGGCAGATCGTTGTTGTTGAGCGTCGAACCTACTTGCATAAGCAAAAAGGCGGATTTTATTTACTGCCACATTTTTTCGTTATGAATTAATCCTCGATCAAGCTGGTTTTCCCTCAAGCTGGCAGAATAGCTGTGTGAGTTAACCATGGCTGCAGTCACGTCTTACAAACCCAGCCACTCCAACCCAGCCTTTCACCCTTACAAAGTCGACAAATAACAACAGTGATGTCTTTAATTTAAAGCGCGTATACAAGTTAAAACGGCAGTATTGTGCTCTGTAGAAAGGGCACTATCGTTTACGTTTGCAAACTGGAGCAGACCAAAAATCCAGTAAGTAAGGTGTAAAACACGTTGGCTCCATAGTATGCTTGCCACCGCGGCGTGCATATGGTTGGACACTCTGGCCTCTGTATTCTTTATTTGAGAGCAAACGGGACGAACAATCGATATGCATGCCCAGTTATAAAATGCCATGTAAGGTGGTTCACCTCTTTTTAATCTTTCGGTTTATGGAGAGTAGGGTTTTATGAATCTTGATGATTGCTTCTCAAGTTTGATCTAAGAATGCCTGTCATTGTGGTCGTAAAATTGTAATCCACATGTGGAAAGAATGATGTAGTGAACAGAAAATTTATTTTTAGATATTATTTGTGCAGTGCAGAACACCTAACAACTTGTGTCCATATCAGGATGTTTGGAGGAAATTGTGTTTTTAGGGGTGTTTAATTTAATGCACTTAATTTCTTTGACACTTTGGCAACACGCAGAAAATAGCATGCTACATGTACGTCACTCTCAGGTTTGGAATATAGGCCCGTGAAAGCCAAGTACGCAGCATAGGTTTATATTGTGGTCTCCCTATAACTGCATTTTTAGGAGTTTCTTCTGTTTGTTGTCTGCTGGTTATGCATTGTGTACTAGCTTTGGCGGCTGGCAAATCAGTAAAGTTAATTTGAACTGAATTCTTTCATTTTTGGGCAACGGTACTGAATTGGGGTTGCCAGGCAATTTGGTGGAGAGGGAGGGGATGTGGGAAGGAACAGCCTCCCCATTCACTTTGGTCATAAAATTCAGAGAACCTTTACTTTGGAAAGACAATAAAAGTCGGGACAAGGCATCTTTATTTGCTGTGAAAATCACCACCCTTCCTGTAATATAACCCCAGAAAAAAGAGGAAGAGGAAGAAAGCAGACTGCATATCAAAGCAAGAAAGGAGGTGTGAAAAGTCCCCGCTGCCCTAGTGTGGACAGTGGGCCCACAACATTAGACAACGTAACCAAGGGGAAAACAAAAACAAGGAGACCTCACAGTCAGCCTACAAAGAGTACCATTAGCATCTGAAGTAGGTCTGGCGCCCGGTCATCTGCATGGGATTTTAGGTCTTTATGCATCTGAGCTTCTGTTGTTGTTTCTCCTGGTGAATGCTATAGAGTCTGGTGTCATCAGTATCGCCATAAAGATTTTCGGGGTCCCCGGGAAAAAAGTATTTTAGGGCCCCTGTTCAGAACAACTTTTTGTTTTATGACTAATTTTATACGTATTCAAACCCTATGTTGCCAAACAATGTTTATTTATACATTAAAGGTTGATATAGGGAAATAGACAGAAGTGAGAAACAGAAATATTTCACTTTCACAGGGGCCCTTTGGAAGGTGGGGGCCCTGGGCAATTGCCCACTCTTTCAATGCCATCAAATGTCTCTGGTGTCATGTCTCCAATATACAAATTGGCAGTAGCACATACCTTCTTGAGTCAAGTCACGTCACCTAAAAGGCAAAGGGCCTGCCACCTGTCAACCTGAAACTTGAAAGGAGGCCGCCATGGTTAGTATATCATGGCAGATTGCAGAAAGAGAAAAAAAGATGCTGCAAATAATTTAAGAGGTCAGTACTCGAACTGGTTGTAGGACAATGGTTGCTGAACCGTCCACATCGGTTGCAAACTACTCCTAGGAACTGTACCTTGATGTCCAAGGTGTAGAAGCATATGTGATAGCCCCTGGCCTTTGATGCATCTGCTGTGTAACCTATACCTCGGATGAGCATCAGTGAGGCCTTATGCAGTGAAAACTTTCTTACCCAAGCTGGTGCCAAAGGCATACACACTGTAACTTTAGTACAAGAGAATGTGAATTAGGAAAGAAATGTCAATTAGGGCCTTCTGTACTCCCTCACTGCTCCTTTGACCCTCTGTAGAGAAAACACAACAGAAGTCGTGACTATGCCGATGATACATGAAGACACACTTGAGTTCAGTGACCAGACGATGCTCCTTCGGCCTGACCTGAAGAGAACAACGCAGACGCTGGGAGTATGTAGGTATTAACTGCTGAAGGCTGCTTGACTTCCAGTGACCTCTTTCTGCTCCTTGGACCCTTTATAGAGAAAACGTAACAAAAGCAATGACTACGCTAATATCAAATGAAGACTCACTTGACTTCAGTGACCAGACAGTGCTCCGGCCTGATGTGAAGAGAACAAGGCAAAAGCTATGAGTATGTAGATATTAACTGGTGAAGGCCATTTTCTTCGAGTGACCTATGCCTGCTCCTTGGTCCTCTATGGAGAGGACAAAACAGAAGCTATGAGTATGTAGATATTAACTGGTGAAGGCCACTTTTCTTCGAGTGACCTATGCCTGCTCCTTGGTCCTCTATGGAGAGGACAAAACAGAAGCTATGAGTATGTAGATATTGACGCTGCTCCTTGGGCCTTCTACGGAGAGGACACAACAGCAGCTACCAGTGTGCAGATATTAACAGGTGGACGCCCGCCTTACTTCAGGGACTACTCACTGCTCCTAGAGCCCTCTATGGAGAAAACACAACATAGTTATATAGATATAAACTTTTGAAGGGTACCTTTACTTCTCTGACAACTCACTGCCTCTTGGACCCTCTATTGAGAGAACACAGCAGAAGTATGAGTATGCAGTTATTAACTGATGGAGGCCTGCTTGACTTCAGTGACCTCTCGCTGCAGAGAGACATCACAGAAGTATGAGTATACAGATATTAACTGGTGAGTGCCTGCTTGACTTCAGTGACCTCTCACTGCAGAGAGTCATCACAGAAGTATGAGTCTGCAGATATTAACTGGTGAGTGCCTGCTTGGCTTCAGTGACCTCTCACTGCAGAGACATCACAGAAGTATGAGTCTGCAGATATTAACTGGTGAGTGCCTGCTTGACTTCAGTGACCTCTCACTGCAGAGAGTCATCACAGAAGTATGAGTCTGCAGACATTAACTGGTGAGCGCCTGCTTGACTTCAGTGACCTCTCACTGCAGAGAGTCATCACAGAAGTATGAGTATATAGATATTAACTGGTGAAGGCCTGCTTGGCTTCAATGGCTCTCACTGCTGAGAGGCACCACAGAAGTATGAGTATACAGATATTTATTGGTGAGTACCTGCTTGACTTCAGTGACCTCTCACTGCAGAAAGACACCACAGAAGTATGAGTATATAGAAATTAACTGGTGATGGCCTGCTTGGCTTCAATGGCTCTCACTGCTGAGAGACACCACAGAAGTACGAGTATACAGATATTTATTGGTGAGTGCCGGCTTGACTTCAGTGACCTCTCACTGCAGAGAGACACCACAGAAGTATGAGTATACAGATATTAACTGGTGAAGGCCTGCTTGGCTTCAATGGCTCTCACTGCTGAGAGGCACCACAGAAGTATGAGTATACAGATATTAACTGGTGAAGATCTGCTTGACTTCAGTGACCTCTCCCTGCAGAGAGACACCACAGAAGTATGAGTATACAGATATTAACTGGTGAAGATCTGCTTGACTTCAGTGACCTCTCACTGCAGAGAGTCACCACAGAAGTACGAGTATACAGATATTTATTGGTGAGCGCCTGCTTGACTTCAGTGACCTCTCACTGCAGAGAGATATCACAGAAGTATGAGTATACAGATATTAACTGGTGAAGGCCTGCTTGACTTAGGTGACCTCTCACTGCAGAGAGACACCACAGAAGTATGAGTATACAGATATTAACTGGTGAAGGCCTGCTTGACTTATGTGACCTCTCACTGCAGAGAGATATCACAGAAGTATGAGTATACAGATATTAACTGGTGAAGGCCTGCTTGACTTAGGTGACCTCTCACTGCAGAGAGATATCACAGAAGTATGAGTATACAGATATTAACTGGTGGAGGCTGGCTTGACTTCAGTGACCTCTCACTGCACAGAGGCACCACAGAAGTGTGTATATGCATAGACACCCCAGAAGTATGAGTATGAGTCTGCAGATATTAACTGGTGAATGACTGCTTGGCTTCAGTGACCTCTCACTGCAGAGAGACACCACAGAAGTATGAGCATAAAGATATTAAGTGGTGGAGGCCAGCTTGGCTTCAGTGACCTTTCACTGCAGAGAGAAACCACAGAAGTATGAGTATACAGATATTAACTGGTGAGTGCCTGCTTGACGTCAGTGACCTCTCACTGCAGAGAGATGCCACAGAAGTATGAATATGAGTCTGCAGATATTAACTGGTGAATGACTGCTTGGCCTCAGTGACCTCTCACTGTAGAGAGACGCCACAGAAGTATGAGTCTGCAGGTATTAACTGGTGTAGGCCGGCTTGACTTCAGTGACCTCTCACTGCAGAGAGTCACCACAGAAGTATGAGTCTGCAGACATTAACTGGTGAGCGCTTGCTTGACTTCAGTGACCTCTCACTGCAGAGAGACACCACAGAAGTATGAGTATACAGATATTAACTGGTGAAGGCCTGCTTGGCATCAATGGCTCTCACTGCTGAGAGGCACCACAGAAGTATGAGTATACAGATATTAACTGGTGAAGATCTGCTTGACTTCAGTGACCTCTCCCTGCAGAGAGACACCACAGAAGTATGAGTATACAGATATTAACTGGTGAAGATCTGCTTGACTTCAGTGACCTCTCGCTGCAGGGAGACACCACAGAAGTATGAGTATACAGATATTAACTGGTGATGGCCTGCTTGGCTTCAATGGCTCTCACTGCTGAGAGGCACCACAGAAGTATGAGTATACAGATATTTATTGGTGAGTGCCGGCTTGACTTCAGTGACCTCTCACTGCAGAGAGGCACCACAGAAGTATGAGTATGCAGACATTAACTGGTGAGTGCCTGCTTGACTTCAGTGACCTCTCACTGCAGAGAGCACCACAGAAGTATGAGTATACAGATATTAACTGGTGATGGCCTGCTTGTCTTCAGTGACCTCTCACAGCAGAGAGCACCACAGAAGTACGAGTATACAGATATTAACTGGTGATGGCCGGCTTGGCTTCAATGGCTCTCACTGCAGAGGGACACCACAGAAGTACGAGTATACAGATATTAACTGGTGAAGATCTGCTTGACTTCAGTGACCTCTCACTGCAGAAAGACACCACAGAAGTACGAGTATATAGATATTAACTGGTGATGGCCGGCTTGGCTTCAATGGCTCTCACTGCAGAGGGACACCACAGAAGTATGAGTATGCAGACATTAACTGGTGAGTGCCTGCTTGACTTCAGTGACCTCTCACTGCAGAGAGCACCACAGAAGTATGAGTATACAGATATTAACTGGTGATGGCCTGCTTGACTTCAGTGACCTCTCACAGCAGAGAGCACCACAGAAGTACGAGTATACAGATATTAACTGGTGAAGATCTGCTTGACTTCAGTGACCTCTCACAGCAGAGAGACACCACAGAAGTATGAGTATACAGATATTTATTGGTGAGTGCCTGCTTGACTTCCGTGACCTCTCACAGCAGAAAGACACCACAGAAGTATGAGTATATAGATATTAACTGGTGAAGGCCTGCTTGGCTTCAATGGCTCTCACTGCTGAGAGGCACCACAGAAGTATGAGTCTGCAGACATTAACTGGTGATGGCCTGCTTGACTTCAGTGACCTCTCACTGCAGAGAGACATCACAGAAGTATGAGTATACAGATATTAACTGGTGAAGGCCTGTTTGACTTCAGTGACCTCTCACTGCAGAGAGACATCACAGAAGTATGAGTATACAGATATTAACTGGTGAGTGCCTGCTTGGCTTCAGTGACCTCTCGCTGCAGAGAGACACCACAGAAGTATGAGTATACAGATATTAACTGGTGAAGGCCTACTTGGCTTCAATGGCTCTCACTGCTGAGAGGCACCACAGAAGTATGAGTATACAGATATTAACTGGTGATGGCTTGCTTGACTTCAGTGACCTCTCACTGCAGAGAGGCACCACAGAAGTATGAGTATACAGATATTAACTGGTGATGGCTTGCTTGACTTCAGTGACCTCTCACTGCAGAGAGGCACCACAGAAGTATGAGTATACAGATATTAACTGGTGATGGCCTGCTTGGCTTCAATGGCTCTCACTGCTGAGAGGCACCACAGAAGTATGAGTATATAGATATTAACTGGTGATGGCCGGCTTGGCTTCAATGGCTCTCACTGCTGAGAGGCACCACAGAAGTACTAGTATACAGATATTAACTGGTGAGTGCCTGCTTGGCTTCAGTGACCTCTCACTGCAGAGAGGCACCACAGAAGTACGAGTATACAGATATTAACTGGTGAGTGCCTGCTTGGCTTCAGTGACCTCTCACTGCTGAGAGGCACCACAGAAGTATGAGTATACAGATATTAACTGGTGAAGGCCTGCTTGGCTTCAATGGCTCTCACTGCTGAGAGGCACCACAGAAGTATGAGTATACAGATATTAACTGGTGAGTGCCTGCTTGACTTCAGTGACCTCTCACTGCAGAGAGGCACCACAGAAGTATGAGTATACAGATATTAACTGGTGATGGCCTGCTTGGCTTCAATGGCTCTCACTGCTGAGAGGCACCACAGAAGTATGAGTATATAGATATTAACTGGTGAAGGCCTGCTTGGCTTCAATGGCTCTCACTGCTGAGAGACACCACAGAAGTACGAGTATACAGATATTAACTGGTGAGTGCCTGCTTGACTTCAGTGACCTCTCACTGCAGAGAGGCACCACAGAAGTATGAGTATATAGATATTAACTGGTGAGTGCCTGCTTGGCTTCAGTGACCTCTCACTGCTGAGAGGCACCACAGAAGTATGAGTAAACAGATATTAACTGGTGATGGCCTGCTTGACTTCAGTGGTACGAACACAAACTACGGGCAATATCATAATGTAAATGTAGCAGTTCTTAAGACAGGCCTCTCACAGGTCTTAAGACAGGCGTCTCTCACAGATGTTCAACAGCCCTGTCTGGTGTGAAGCAAGCCTTTTTAGATACAATTGAGTACTTCAGGTCCCATTCACAAAGGGTTACGCTAGATACCTGGAATTTCCATAGTTGGTGAACTGCGCAAACGGGAGATTTTTTTCTCTATGGAACGACCCCTTCCTTTAAACTTCCATTGGATATGGGGCTGTTTCCTCCCCATACTATAATGGAAAGGCCACTTATTCCTGCCATCGACATGACACAATTTACATGTGCTTCCAGTTTGCGGAACTCCTGCAAAAAAGTATGCGAATACCGATTAAACTTTAAAAGTGTTCACCTACTTTTTCGGGTTCACGGCCAGAAAAATTGCACAAACCCGCCGCAAACTTGTGAATGTGACAACCCTAACATCCTGGCGAAGTGTATGTCTTTGCAGGCATATTACAAGAGTAAAGTTCCACCAGTCCCTTTTCTTTGAATCCAGATGTGACATTTATGTTCTTCTTCCAGTGTAGTTTTATTTGCATTCTATATTTTACCCATTCGATTTAAATGGGTAAAAACACAAGATGTTCTGGTATGCAAACACTGGACGGTATGATCGTCTCACACCTGACGCTCCTGCGTTGCTGCCGTTAATCTAGGTAGATACACGCATTTGCCATGTAATGATACTGCAAACATTATGGTAGCTGCAACATAGAAGGGAAAAAAAGAAGTGGCCAAAGTAGCACACGCCTGGAACCTGCCCGGGTGTAGGGGCTCACACCCACAACTTGCCAACAAGCACACCGGCCAGAGCTTTGAAGCGATTTCAAAGAGCTGCCCACAGGAGGGCTCTTCCCCGGCCACAGTTTGTGTGTTTAGAGAATAGAAAGATAACAGCACTCCCTCGTACTACCAGATGTAATTGGGTGTTAATGTGCTGCTTACTGCCTAGGACCATGGGTCCGTGGGGGAATCACGTACAGGTTCACCTAGCAAGAGAGCAGCCGTGCATAGGCACAGGGTGCGCGTGGTCTGAGCAGCCACACCGTGGCGATCGGTACTGCAACTGGCAAAGGGCACTGATAATCAGAGAGCAGCCTTGGATTGGCGCTCTGTACTACAGTGGCAGAGGGTACACATGGCGAGAGGGTAGCCATTCCGTGGTGATCGGTACTGCAGTAGGCAGAGTGTGCACATGGTCAGACAGCAGCCTTTGGATGGTGTTCGGTGCTGCAGTTGGCACAGGGTACGCGTGGTCAGAGAGCAGCCCTGGGTTGTGTTCGGTACTGCAGCAGGCAGAGTGTGCACATGGTCCGAGAGCAGCCCTGGATTGGATTGGTGATCGGTACTGCAGCAGGCAGAGTGTGCCCATGGTCCGAGAGCAGCCCTGGATTGGATTGGTGATCGGTACTGCAGCAGGCAGAGTGTGCCCATGGTCCGAGAGCAGCCCTGGATTGGATTGGTGTTCGGAACTGCAGCAGGCAGAGTGGGTCCGAGAGCAGCCCTGGATTGGATTGGTGATCGGTACTGCAGCAGGCAGAGTGTGCCCATGGTCCGAGAGCAGCCCTGGATTGGATTGGTGATCGGTACTGCAGCAGGCAGAGTGTGCCCATGGTCCGAGAGCAGCCCTGGATTGGATTGGTGATCGGTACTGCAGCAGGCAGAGTGTGCCCATGGTCCGAGAGCAGCCCTGGATTGGATTGGTGATCGGTACTGCAGCATGCACAGGGTACGCGTGGTCAGAGAGCAGCCCTGGATTGGATTGGTGATCGGTACTGCAGCAGGCAGAGTGTGCCCATGGTCCGAGAGCAGCCCTGGATTGGATTGGTGATCGGTACTGCAGCAGGCAGAGTGTGCACATGGTCCGAGAGCAGCCCTGGATTGGATTGGTGATCGGTACTGCAGCAGGCAGAGTGTGCACATGGTCAGAGAGCAGCCCTGGGTTGGTGATCGGTACTGCAGGAGGCAGAGTGTGCACATGGTCAGAGAGCAGCCTTTGGATGGTGTTCGGTGCTGCAGTAGGCACAGGGTACGCGTGGTCAGAGAGCAGCCCTGGATTGGATTGGTGATCGGTACTGCAGCAGGCAGAGTGTGCACATGGTCAGAGAGCAGCCTTTGGATGGTGTTCGGTGCTGCAGTAGGCACAGGGTACGCGTGGTCAGAGAGCAGCCCTGGGTTGGTGATCGGTACTGCAGGAGGCAGAGTGTGCACATGGTCAGAGAGCAGCCCTGGATTGGATTGGTGATCGGTACTGCAGCAGGCAGAGTGTGCCATTGGTCCGAGAGCAGCCCTGGATTGGATTGGTGATCGGTACTGCAGCAGGCAGAGTGTGCCCATGGTCCGAGAGCAGCCCTGGATTGGATTGGTGATCGGTACTGCAGCAGGCAGAGTGTGCCCATGGTCCGAGAGCAGCCCTGGATTGGATTGGTGATCGGTACTGCAGCAGGCAGAGTGTGCCCATGGTCCGAGAGCAGCCCTGGATTGGATTGGTGATCGGTACTGCAGCAGGCAGAGTGTGCACATGGTCAGAGAGCAGCCCTGGGTTGGTGATCGGTACTGCAGGAGGCAGAGTGTGCACATGGTCAGAGAGCAGCCTTTGGATGGTGTTCGGTGCTGCAGTAGGCACAGGGTACGCGTGGTCAGAGAGCAGCCCTGGATTGGATTGGTGATCGGTACTGCAGCAGGCAGAGTGTGCACATGGTCAGAGAGCAGCCTTTGGATGGTGTTCGGTGCTGCAGCAGGCAGAGTGTGCACATGGCCCGAGAGCAGCCCTGGGTTGGATTGTTGATCGGTACTGCAGCAGGCAGAGTGTGCCCATGGTCAGAGAGCAGCCCTGGATTGGATTGGTGATCGGTACTGCAGCAGGCAGAGTGTGCACATGGTCAGAGAGCAGCCTTTGGATGGTGTTCGGTGCTGCAGCAGGCAGAGTGTGCCCATGGTCAGAGAGCAGCCCTGGATTGGATTGGTGATCGGTACTGCAGCAGGCAGAGTGTGCACATGGTCAGAGAGCAGCCTTTGGATGGTGTTCGGTGCTGCAGCAGGCAGAGTGTGCACATGGCCCGAGAGCAGCCCTGGGTTGGATTGTTGATCGGTACTGCAGCACGCAACCTTAACCATAAACGTTTCTGCACATAAACACGTGAGTTCGTTTTCAGAATGTCTCTTGGAAGGGCCATGTCCGAGCTACAGACTAGTCTATTAGACAGGAGCTCACAGGCAAGCGGACCGACTCTTTGGAAGCCCATACCCGCCCTTCTTTTTCGCTGTGGTGGGTGAACCTGGGTTAATGCGGAGGAAGGAAGGATTTCATACCAAAATATAATAGTGTAGGCTCATATTATAGGCTACTGAAGCCTCAAATGACTGTTGGCGCATGTGCCAGCCACTTCCAAGTCTGAAAGTACAAGGAACAGGCGGAAGTCCAAAAACGTTGTTTCGTTATGACGTTCTTATTCACTCTTCAGACGCAAGATGGACAAAACATTCGCTCCTCCCATATATCCTTACTCATAGTCATCAGGGGTAATACCAAGTAAAATGAACCAGTAGCCAGCATTTTCCAGCACAAATGAGAAATTGCTAGACGCTGTGGTACTGAAACACGTTGATGATATGAGAATGGCTGCAATTCTGCTAGAAGGGATACACTTTAAATCAGAAGCTACAATCGGGGGCCAACTTGGACCCATTGCTGTCCGCACTGGAACCTGCACACCCTGAGCTGTCTTGCTAACTTCGCATGGCAGGTATAAGAGGAGAAACTCCTGGCCTGCATAGGTTATGATAACCCAACTGGTCCAGGGTGCCCTGGCAGTCATTGTCGGCCATCAGATAGTAAGGGTAAGATGAGCAGACAGGACTGGCCTAGCAGACATTCTTAAACATCAGGAAGTAAATAAAGCGTGGGTTGGGAGACTTGCTGGACCCTGCGCTACTGGTTTGAGGCAGTTTATAGAACATGTCAGTGGGAATCCAAGAGTCAGTCTATGACATGGAGCCCAGAGT
Source organism: Calotriton arnoldi (assembly GCA_963921515.1). Taxonomy (NCBI): domain Eukaryota; kingdom Metazoa; phylum Chordata; class Amphibia; order Caudata; family Salamandridae; genus Calotriton; species Calotriton arnoldi. The sequence goes on along the minus strand of CAWUFW010011349.1, from coordinate 24,991 downwards.
GACTTCGGATTGCAAGCAGAAGCTGAGGGCGTAGAATGGGAGCAACTCTAGCCCTTCCAAGTGCCTGTCTATTCTGTTGTTAATTCCTTAGACACTGTTGGGTTTCCCGCTGTACTCACGCCTTTCCACGTTCTGTGCGCCCTGTTACTCTGCCAGGCCTTTTTGAAATTCAGCCGTCACCCCTGCTGCAAGGTTTTATCTTATGGGACCCTTGAGCTCCCTCCCCGTCTCAAATGGTCACCTCCAGATGAAAATGTTTTCCTCTCATGGTGTTTGAGAGCCATGTCGCCTTCTCCTCGTGTGTTCGGGGCGTTAGGCCAAGACACCCACGTAAAATACACCTGATTATACAGCATCTGGTAAAAAGAGCTTTCTATGATTGCAGTCAGTTGTTAATGATTGAACATATAGTACATTGTTCATGGTTCGACTTGCAAGAGCAGTTGAGAATTTGCACAGGTCCCATAAAATGTACCACTCTACAGCAGGACAATGCTCTTGGGTGAAATATGGCAACAAGCCCTTGTGCGCCAGCAGGCAACTGCTGCTGCAAGGGAGGCAGAGGAAGGAATGGATTACACAGGGGTCAAGTGGCACACTCCGGGTCATGCAGTGAAAGTGACAGAGTGCAAGGTTTATGTTCCCCAGCCCTCCATGGAAGAGAGCTGCTCATCCAGCCCCAAGGACTGCAAATGCATATTACAGTTCACACACTATGTTGTCAAGAAGGGAATACACCTAATACAAGCAAACCCGGCATGTTGTTATATTCAGGAGCACAGAGTACTTTTATTTATAGTGCTATGCGAAACTAACTAAGCTGAACCATTGTATGAAAAAAAGAAAGATGCATTCCCATCCCAAACACACTGCTCTTATAAAACATTGTAATATTCATTTACGAATCATGTAGTTTTTGTTTCAAAGTGGGTGTTAATGTTTGTTTAACGTGGCTTTAAAATCTCCATTCATCCGTTTTGAGATTCTCGGGCACAGAATTAGTGTTTTGCCCAGGATGACAAAACACGGTGAAGCGTGAATCCGAGATAAGCTCTCGGGTCACATTAGAACCGCAACCAGTGTGCCAAGTTCATTGCGATCCATTTGATAACACAGTCAAGAGAACTGGGCTAGAGTGGCATAAAGAGACGAGCCCAAAATGTGCCACGCTAGAGACAAGAGCAAAGACTGCATGTACAAGAGCATGAGTGCTGTTCAACAGGTTATTCACGTCGTGAGAGGTAGTAAATAAAGTTCAATACTCATTGCAGCTGCGTTTCTAGGCCAGTGCAGGGCCGCTATCCCTTCCAGCTGCATATAGACCGCATATCCTCTGTTCCAGTAACCTCAACTATGACCTGCCTTTGTGTACACGTATCCCTAACTCCTGCATGCTCTGGTCAGTGCTGAGCCAACTGCTCTCAGCTCTTGTGTGCTCAAGCCAAAGCAGGCCCAAATATACCCACGTGTCAGTGAGCCTCCTCTAAGGCCAGTGCAAGGGCTCATATCCTCTGTCCTGTGACCTTCCTGTGTGCTCACGCCAGACCTGTTCGTGGCAGTGTAGGCTCCAGTATCCACAGCCCCTGTATTCTCAGGCCAACACGTGCTCTAAGATCTCGTTTCTGAGCGCCCAGGCGGTCTCTTGCTGGGATGTCTCCTGTCCCTGCTGCCAAGGCCGTCACATGTTGTAATGTCTCGTTTCTGAGTGCTCAGGCCAACACATGATATAATATATCTCCGGTTTCTGAGTGCTCAGGCCTACACATGATATAACATATCTCCGGTTTCTATGTGCTCGGTCCAACACATGATATAATATATCTCCGGTTTCTGAGTGCTCGGTCCAACACATGATATAACATATATCTCCGGTTTCTGAGTGCTCAGGCCTACACATGATATAATATATCTCCGGTTTCTGAGTGCTCGGTCCAACACATGATATAACATATCTCCGGTTTCTGAGTGCTCAGGCCAACAAATGATATAATATATCTCCGGTTTCTGAGTGCTCAGGCCAACAAATGATATAATATATCTCCGGTTTCTGAGTGCTCAGGCCTACACATGATATAACATATCTCCGGTTTCTATGTGCTCGGTCCAACACATGATATAATATATCTCCGGTTTCTGAGTGCTCAGGCCTACACATGATATAACATATCTCCGGTTTCTATGTGCTCGGTCCAACACATGATATAACATATCTCCGGTTTCTGAGTGCTCAGGCCTACACATGATATAATATATCTCCGGTTTCTGAGTGCTCAGGCCAACAAATGATATAATATATCTCCGGTTTCTGAGTGCTCAGGCCAACAAATGATATAATATATCTCCGGTTTCTGAGTGCTCAGGCCTACACATGATATAACATATCTCCGGTTTCTATGTGCTCGGTCCAACACATGATATAATATATCTCCGGTTTCTGAGTGCTCAGGCCAACACATGATATAATATATCTCCAGTTTCTGAGTGCTCAGGCCTACACATGATATAATATATCTCAGGTTTCTGAGAGCTCAGGCCTACACATGATATAATATATCTCCGGTTTCTGAGTGCTCGGTCCAACGCATGATATAACATATCTCCGGTTTCTGAGTGCTCAGACCTACACATGATATAACATATCTCCGGTTTCTATGTGCTCGGTCCAACACATGATATAATATATCTCCGGTTTCTGAGTGCTCAGGCCTACACATGATATAACATATCTCCGGTTTCTGAGTGCTCAGGCCTACACATGATATAATATATCTCCGGTTTCTGAGTGCTCAGGCCTACACATGATATAATATATCTCCGGTTTCTGAGTGCTCGGTCCAACACATGATATAATATATCTCCGGTTTCTGAGTGCTCGGTCCAACACATGATATAACATATCTCCGGTTTCTGAGTGCTCAGGCCTACACATGATATAACATATCTCAGGTTTCTGAGTGCTCAGGCCTCCACATGATATAACATATCTCCGGTTTCTGAGTGCTCAGGCCTACACATGATATAATATATCTCAGGTTTCTGAGTGCTCAGGCCTACACATGATATAATATATCTCCGGTTTCTGAGTGCTCAGGCCTACACATGATATAATATATCTCAGGTTTCTGAGTGCTCAGGCCTACACATGATATAATATATCTCCGGTTTCTGAGTGCTCGGTCCAACACATGATATAACATATCTCCGGTTTCTGAGTGCTCAGGCCTACACATGATATAACATATCTCAGGTTTCTGAGTGCTCAGGCCTCCACATGATATAATATATCTCCGGTTTCTGAGTGCTCAGGCCTACACATGATATAATATATCTCAGGTTTCTGAGTGCTCAGGCCTACACATGATATAATATATCTCCGGTTTCTGAGTGCTCAGGCCTACACATGATATAATATATCTCAGGTTTCTGAGTGCTCAGGCCTACACATGATATAACATATCTCCGGTTTCTGAGTGCTCGGTCCAACACATGATATAATATATCTCCGGTTTCTGAGTGCTCAGGCCAACACATGATATAACATATCTCCGGTTTCTGAGTGCTCAGGCCTACACATGATATAACATATCTCCGGTTTCTGAGCGCTCAGGCCAACACATGATATAACATATCTCCGGTTTCTGAGTGCTCAGGCCTACACATGATATAATATATCTCCGGTTTCTGAGTGCTCAGGCCTACACATGATATAATATATCTCCGGTTTCTGAGTGCTCAGGCCTACATATGATATAATATATCTCCGGTTTCTATGTGCTCGGTCCAACACATGATATAATATATCTCCGGTTTCTATGTGCTCGGTCCAACACATGATATAATATATCTCCGGTTTCTGAGTGCTCAGGCCTGCATATGATATAATATATCTCCGGTTTCTATGTGCTCAGGCCTACACATGATATAATATATCTCCGGTTTCTGAGTGCTCAGGCCTACATATGATATAACATATCTCCGGTTTCTATGTGCTCGGTCCAACACATGATATAATATATCTCCGGTTTCTATGTGCTCGGTCCAACACATGATATAATATATCTCCGGTTTCTGAGTGCTCAGGCCTGCATGTGATATAATATATCTCCGGTTTCTATGTGCTCAGGCCTACACATGATATAATATATCTCCGGTTTCTGAGTGCTCAGGCCTGCATATGATATAATATATCTCCGGTTTCTATGTGCTCAGGCCTACACATGATATAATATATCTCCGGTTTCTGAGTGCTCGGTCCAACACATGATATAATATATCTCCGGTTTCTGAGTGCTCGGTCCAACACATGATATAACATATCTCCGGTTTCTGAGTGCTCAGGCCTACACATGATATAATATATCTCCGGTTTCTGAGTGCTCAGGCCTACACATGATATAATATATCTCCGGTTTCTGAGTGCTCGGCCTACACATGATATAACATATCTCCGGTTTCTGAGTGCTCGGTCCAACACATGATATAATATATCTCCGGTTTCTGAGTGCTCGGTCCAACACATGATATAATATATCTCCGGTTTCTGAGTGCTCGGTCCAACACATGATATAACATATCTCCGGTTTCTGAGTGCTCGGTCCAACACATGATATAATATATCTCCGGTTTCTGAGTGCTCAGGCCTACATATGATATAATATATCTCCGGTTTCTATGTGCTCGGTCCAACACATGATATAATATATCTCCGGTTTCTATGTGCTCGGTCCAACACATGCTCTAATGTTCCCTGCTTCTGTGTGCTCGGGTCAACGCTTGCTGGAATATGCCGTATCCCTGTGTGCTCCTGTCTATCCCCCGTTTCTGTGCTCGGGCCAACACACGCTGTAAAATCCCGTTTCTGAGTCATCGGGACAACACAGGAACATGCACTGTACCTGTGTATTAGGCCAGCACATGCAGTAATATCTTCTGTTTTTGTGTGATCATGTCAACACTTGCAGGGATAAGCACTGCATCTGTGTGCTCATGTCAACGCAGCTGGGATATGCACTGCATCTGTGTGCTCATGTCAACACTAGCTGGGGAATGTACTGCTCCTCTATGCTCGGTGCAGTGCCGTCCCCAGTACTCCATGCACCCGTGTTCTCAGGTCTGCATGCATGCATGCAGAAATATCCTCTTCCTTGTGCTGCTCAGACCAACACATGCCGGATTGTCCACGGCTCCTGTGTGCTCAGGTCAGCCAGCCCATGCCTTTCACCTCCGTGCACGGTGCGGAATATCCCCTGCTTCCTCCTGCTGATGTCATCTCCACGGGAGCCCCCTTAAGCCCTGGACTGGTGTTTCCTTTGACACGTCTCGACTCTGCAGAGATCAGGTGCTCTTACGCAGGCTTGTGGTGTCCCCCGTGTTCTGATGATTTAATGGCACCATAAAAGCAGCCTGTTTACGGGGGTTCTTGTGCATGTTTACCTGGCCGGTGACCATTACCACGCATTACTGTCACTAGCTGTGCATGCAGCAAAGACGAGCGTAGAGTGTGGCGAAGCTGTCATGGGGCTACGTGCTGAGTCCGAGGTTGTGGCCGGTTTCCTAGTACGGCGAGCCGCATGGCACGTTTAGGCAACCGGCTCTTTAAGAACCGTTGTGTAAATTCTCTTTAGTGCGCAGAGGGATTGTATTTCCGGCTCCCCTGGAAAGTACCCCAAGATCCATCATTGTGAAACGTGCACAGCTATCGCTCAGGCTACGATTACTACCCAGTGGAATTTGGGTCCCTCACTCAGGGAGATAACTTGACCGAAAGCTGGAAGCCTTGTACCAGCTCTTTCGAAGTCGAAGGGTTTTGATACAGTTGCTTAATCTATCCTCCTGGGGAACCTGCAAGGGCCGAGTCTTGAAACGGAGCCGGTGTAAAGGCCAGGAAAGCATTAAAACGTTGATTTAGACACAGGACAGGTTCCTCCATTAGAAGTTGCCATGGAAAAGGGATTGTGAGTGTGTTTGTGAGTTCAGTGTTAGGGAGAGTAAAAAGATGGAGAACACCCTTCCCATATCCCCCACTCTCCCCCCTCCTCGCCCCCTTCCTCCCCCAGCCCACTAGCAGGTTCCAGTTGTCCTACCTGTACTATAACCTTTACCTCAAATCTTTTCAACAAGGTGTCTCAGATTTACAGCATTAGTAAACAGATATGACTTGTAATTCATTGATCATACCCCACCGTGCAGCCCCTATCGCCGTGTTCTGCTCCTCCCCTGGCCCCACAGCAGGGTCCGGCAATCGGTTTGATGTGCCTGCTACATATTCAGTTTGCTGAGTGTATGCATTATAGGCATGTCTTAAGAAAACTCTCTTGCGCATCTGCTCACCAACCTGCCCTCTTTTACAGATTCTGTAAACTCAAACCATAGGCCGCAGCTTGGCCCTCCTGAGCCTAGAGGTGAAATACGCAGCAATAGGTGCTCCGAACAGGCTACATTAGTAGGGTGGGTGCCTTTTGCTGCTGGTTATGACCCCGGGAGGCTGGCCTTTGATCTCCTGAGTGCTTCCTGGCCTGGCCCCAAGAATGCCTATCTGCAGCCATCTCCTCGGCCACCCCAGGGGGTTTATTGCCCTCGCATGCTAAGGACACTATGCGCTGTCGGGCGGCTGGGATTCTCAAGAGTTACAAGCCAGATCCTGCAGATAGCCCGTCTCAAAAACAGCGGTCGGCACTCGCCCTTTTAAACTCCCATTGAGATGGTTGTACAGCATACATCTTTCAAAATACAATACAACCCGGATTCCACATGAGCTCGCCCCAGAGCCGCAAGTATTTTAACTATAAACATCAAGTAGGGTCATGTAAGGTACCTTTTCACAGGGGAAATAGATGTTGTGCTAGCTCTATGTACCCACACCCTGGAACCTGTTTTGAAACTAAATGTTTGACTCTTTGATGTGCAGCCTGTGATAAGGTCCTCGATAGGGCCCGATTGCACGGATCCGATAAAAGCTACCTTAGCCCCCCTCCACCCCCCCGATCGAAGCAACACTAGCCCTCCGATCTAAACTACTCTAGCCCCCCACGCCCCAACGAAGCTACCTAGCCCCCATCGAGATACCCTAGTGCCTCCCCTACCCCACCCCCATCGAAGCTATCCCAGCCCCCATGCAGCAGAGCTCGAAGATGTCCTTATGGACATACCTAAACCTAGTGTTAATAAGGAAGTGGATCTCTGCTAATGAAATTGTATCATTGATTCGATATATACGTATAGCTTTAATAGTTTGTGCTGAAACCAGATTTGAGTATTAATGGAATTGAAATCCGAGAGTTCTAGTTTCGTTTTCTTGCTTACTAAATAAGCAGTGGATCCAACTGGTTTTCCGATCAAATGTAGAAGCGGAGCATAAACGGAACAGGACGCATTTCCTTTATGTCTGATAGTTAAATACTAGGGTACGATCAAGCAGAAGCATATTTGTGCCAACATGTTAGAGCCATATTTCACATTTCAAAAGCGTAGCATTACGAGTGTGTTCCATTTTGTTTCACTTAGTACAAAATGACAGTGTTCCATTTTCCACCCAACTTTAAGTTCTACTTTTTTCTCTATCCACTTTTTTCGTCACTGATCTAGAAGTTTGAGCCAACCCAATAAGGCAAACTGCATGCAGACCCCACTCACCTACTGAGGTTGACTGAGCAGTTTTCCCCATCCACTGGAAATGGTTGTGCCGCCCATGGTCGGGGGAGACCTCCACGATGTGGATACCATCCGTAGCATGTAAAATGTCGGACTCCGTGGGGTGCAAAGAGCTGTAGTCCTGCTGTGGGCTGTAGGACACGTGCCCCGGGGAGAGCCCCGACAGCGGCGTTGACACTGCGCTGTTGGTTCCAGGCCCGTAAATGCACCAATCCTCTCTTGGCGGCCCATAGTGCGCGCCCCACTCCCCAGGCACTTGCGCGTGGTGGTCTATCCGTGGCGCAGGGTAGTGGTATTCCGCATACTCTGCATAAGGCGTCGGGATGCAGCCCTGGCCTGGCAGGCCGTTGCTGTTGGTGCACCTCAGGGATCCGGGATACATGCTGGCTTCTCAGCCCCAATGGATGTTCATAGCCAGCCGTTGTCCTGCAGGGTCATTCTGCTCTCCAGTGGCTGTTTGATCTCCTCCTGCCCCCGTCTGTCCGGGCTCTGCCGCTCCCAGGGTCCTGGCTGGCCCTATAAATGAGTCATGCTAGCCTCAGTGGCTCTTTACTGCTCATGGCTAACAATGGTGTTACCAGGTGCTGGGGGGCAACGCTTCCCAAGGCCCTGCCTGATGTCACAGATAACAGGCCGCCTCTCCAATCACATCTGCATTCGAATGAAGGGCTGATTGGCCAGGCCACCCCACCTTGTTGTTACACGAGGAGTTCGCTTTGTTTTTCACGGTATCTCCTTGTACCTCATCCCCTCTTCCGCTTTGATCCTTGTTGCTCCTCCCACTTTCCCCACACCATCTTTGGCACCTCTGCCTCCACCAGCAGGCATGTAGTTTGGAGTTTTCCTCAACACCAACGGGGCCAACGAGCTTCGAAAACTTTACAGAGCACCATCAGCCGTTTTTCCAAAGTCAGCAGGGCCAAACACCAAATGCTTAGAGCGCATGTGGAGATTAAGCCTCAGCGCGTGTTTACCCTCTACAACAACATTAGGGGCCATTATAGCGCCTGGCTCACGTGCGGCGCTCTGCTGTTCAGGTACATAGGGTGGAGGGTGTACATCTTTACATGAGCGCGTTGCAAACACTGTTAGTAATTCTAATTTCAATGTTTATTTAGGTATTTCACTTTTTATTTATTTATCCACGCATACCGTGGTTTTTATAAAGTAGGTTCATGCCTCACCAGGTTAGTAGGCCATACATACTTAGAACTAATAGCCAGATTAATCAGCGTGCTCCCAGGCACTCAGGCCATGTACGTTACTTTGAATCATAAGAAGCAAGAATCCAACAGGCAGCAAGTCAACAAAAGATTTGCGCTGAGTTACCAATTCTATATATTCCTAACCTGATGCCGGGGAGTCCCATCATATATGTTATCTACCTCACGAACATAACCACTTAGACAAGCAAACACTCCAAGCTGCCCCTCACCATTCCCCCTCAACTGCGATACGCCATTCATAACCCTCTTCAGACCCCTACTTGCACCACGGGACTGAATCCTAACGCACATAAATTGCTGATTGCAGGGGATTTATTACTCAAGTGATGTAATATTATAAGAAGGTGAAAAAAATATGCGAGTCCTCTAAGCCATCGGATACGTGGAAGTTACCAACTCAGAATCTTAGTCTGCACATGTTATAGTCCGAAGGTTAACATTATTACTTATACGGAGCTGTAATGCGAAATGGCTCTTCTTGACACTCCTGTCACAAACATATACAATTGTGAAGAATGTTTATATTCAGGTGAACTATTAAAATAAAATGTATCTGTATACTTCTAATGTGTGTTTATTTATTTTTTAGCGGCAAAAACAAGTCAGCAAAAAATGAAGAAACACCGAACATTAGGTCATTAACAGTTATGGTGGCAACAAAAAGAAGATGATGGAACAAATATATGCAAAAATTATGGGTGAAGGACACACACATATTTACATCAAAAGGAGATTAACTCAAGATGGGTTGGCGCAAAGGAGGCGTGATGGCGTAAATGTATTATATAACATCAGAAACTAGCAGATGTTAGATAAGATTATTCAGGGTTCTTTTGAACTCTTACAGAGGTGAGTAGGTTTCCCTGATGAGAGGCAGTACCACATTTTTGGTTCTCATTTGAGGCAGCTTATGTGCTGTCGCTTAAGAGGAGTCATTTCTTAGCTTAGAGCCAGCCCATTGCTTACCATTAGTTGGCTTCATCGTCATTCTCATTTCCTCGCTTCCCTTTGGTCAGCCTGTGCTGCCTCACTTCCTCTTCCTGTGCTTGTCCCAAAAAAGGTTAAAACAGACGTAGAGCCCGCCCATTACTTACCTTTACCTACCATTGGTAGGCTCCTGTGTCACTCTCTTTCCTTGCTTCCTATTGGTCAGAGCCTCCTCATCGCTGCCGGCTTCCTCCTGGGCTTTGCTGTGTGACCCTGCTGTGGAGCATGGACCAAGTACTGCTTCCTGTGGCCAGTGTCCTTCCACTGGCTACAGGCTCCTCCAGGTACTCCTTTTTAGGTTTCGCCTGCACCGCGCTTGCGCTGTGCTTGAGAAAGCTATTGTTTTTATTATAAACTTAAAAGAGACTTACATTGCGCCTCCTCTCTTTCCTGGCTTCTCCTTGGTTCCTGAGCGTGCCACTTACCTTTCCTCCATTTGGCTGTAGCACATTTTCCTGCATTTACCAATGCTTGTTCCTCGTCTACTTCTCTTAAAAGTTTCCCGCCCCCAAAATGCTGTTAACATCCGCTTTGGTGGAATTATATTTTCATAAAGTTTTGCCTTTTACTATTGCAGCATATTTATATAACAATTTATCACCTGAAGAGATTAAGTGATTTGCATAGAATCACAGGATGTTGTGCGGCGCCGCTGAGACTCGAACCGGATCCCCAGCTTTTGAGCCAGCAGCTCTGGCCGCTGATGTCAGTTCTTTTCTTTCCACGCCAGTCAGCGCAGATCAGGAGAGAGCTACCCCTTAGTCATTTTTTGACAAAACTTTTTTTGACTTTTGTCAAAAGCGCTTTTTGAGATTTTCTAGGAGAGGTGGAGATTAGACGCCTCTGGTCTCAGGCGGAATCCAGACTCTACATCAACCTTCTGGAGCTCCAGGCGATCTGGCTGGCATTAAAAGACTTTCTGCCTTTCATCAAGGGAAGGCTAATGCAGGTGTTCACAGACAACACCACCGCCATGTAGTACTGCAACAAACACGGCACGGTGGGGTCATGGACCCTTTGTCAAGAGCCCTTACTTCTCTGGACATGGCTGAAACAGCAGAGAATTTCCCTAGCGGTTTAACACCTGACAGGCTCGCTGAACGCCAGGACACTCAAACTCAGCTGAAGATGGCTAGTGGATCACAAATCAAAAGACACACAATTGATGGACGGAATGCAGAACAAATCAAAACATTCACCCCCAGTCAAGAGACCTGGGTTAAATTCATCAGTCTTTTGCTCACCATGCCACCCCAGTTTAGACCTGGCCATCAGTCTTGACCCTGTGCCTCACGGGAACAGTCCAGCCCAAACTGCCAAACCAGGTCCTCCCTGGTCCGGAAACAAGCATCCGAGGAACAGTTTCGGAGTAGCTTGAATCCAGTGGCACAGTAAGCCCGGGACCCACGTCTGGGCATACCCGGCGCACTTAGGGTGAGAAAGCAAAAGACACACAATTGATGAACGGAATGCAGAACAAATCAAAACATTCACCCCCAGTCAAGAGATCTGGGTTAAATCCATCATTCTTTTGCTCACCATGCCACCCCAGTTTATACCTGGCCATATGCAAATCAGTCTTGACCCTGTGCCTCACGGGAACAGTCCAGCCCGAACTGCCAAGCCAGGTCCTCCCTGGACCGGAAACAAGCATCCTAGGACCAGTGTCGGGGTTTCACCCCTCATCAGCCAGGATACTTGAATCCAGTGGCACAGTGAGCCCGGGACCCACGTCAGGGCATACCCGGCGCAATTAGGGCGAGAAAGCAAAAGACACACGATTGATGGACGGAATGCAGAACACATCAAAACATTCACCACCAGTCAAGAGATCTGGGTTAAATCCATCATTGTTTTGCTCACCATGCCACCCCAGTTTAGACCTGACCATATGCAAATCAGTCTTGACCCTGTGCCTCACGGGAACAGTCCAGCCCGAACTGCCAAACCAGGTCCTCACTGGACCAGAAACAAGCATCCTAGGACCCTTTTCGGGGTTTCACCCCTCATCAGGCAGGATAGCTTGAATCCAGTGGCACAGTGAGCCCGGGACCCACCTCTGGGCATACCCGGCGCACTTAGGGCGAGAAAGCAAAAGACTCACAATTGATGGACGGTGTCAGGATTGAGCGAGCATATACTAAATTGAGTCGTACTCTTCCCTTTTCTAGAGTTAGGGAGGGGAGTTCATCCAGGAAATCACCTTTAACCCCTTCGCTGCTAGGCCTTTTCCCCTCCTGTGCTAAGCCTTTTTTTGGCTATTTGGGGTAGTTCGCGCTTAGGCCCCTGTAACTGTTTGACCACATAAGGTATCCATGCCAAATTTGCGTCCTTTTTTTTCAACATCATGGGGATTCTAAAGGTACCCAGGGTTTGTGGATTCCCCTGGAGGGGACCCAGAAATTAGCCAAAATACAGCTAAATTTGTTTTTTTTGGGAAAAATGCAAAAAAAGGGCTACAGATGAAAGCGTCTGGTTTTTTCCCTGCAAATGGCATCAAAAAAGGGGTTGAAAACTAGACACCCAGGGAATCCAGGATGGGGTGACTTGACTGGCTCTCACCTGGTTCTGTTACCCAGAATCCCTTGCAAACCTAAAAAATTGTCAAAAAAACCACATTTTCCTCACTTTTCTGTGGTGGAAAGTTCTGGAATCTGCGTGGATCCACAAAATTCCACCCACCCCGCGTTCCCCAAAGTCTTTCGAGAAAAACGGTACCCCACTTGTGTGGGTAGGCCTAGTGCCCGCGACAGGAAACGTCCCAAAACGCAACATGGACACACCACATTTTCACAGTGAAAAATGACCCTTTTTTTGCAAAGTGCCTAGCTGTAGTTTTTGAACCCTAGCTCTGCCGGCACCTAGGGAAACCTAGCAAACCTATACATTTTTGAAAACTAGACACGCAGGGGAATCCAGGATGGGGTGACTTGACTGGCTCTCACCAGGTTCTGGTACCCAGAATCCCTTGCAAACCTAAAAAACTGTCAAAAAACCACATTTTCCTCACTTTTCTGTGGTGGGAAGTTCTGGAATCTGTGTGGATACACATAATTCCACCCACCGCGCGTTCCCCAAAGACTTCCGAAAAAAATGGTACCTCACTTGTGTGGGTAGGCCTAGTGCCCGTGACAGGAAACAGCGCAAAACGCAACGTGGACACACCACATTTTCACAGTGAAAAATGACCCTTTTTTTGCAAAGTGCCTAGCTGTAGTTTTTGAACCCTAGCTCTGCCGGCACCTAGGGAAACCTAGCAAACCTATACATTTTTGAAAACTAGACACCCAGGGGAATCCAGGATGGGGTGACTTGACTGGCTCTCAGCAGGTTCTGGTACCCAGAATCCCTTGCAAACCTAACAAATTGTCAAAAAAAACAAATTTTCCTCACTTTTCTGTGGTGGAAAGTTCTGGAATCTGCGTGGATCCACAAAATTCCACCCACCCCGCGATCCCCAAAGTCTTCCGAGAAAAATGGTACCTCACTTGTGTGGGTAGGCCTAGTGCCCGCGACAGGAAACAGCGCAAAACGCAACGTGGACACACCACATTTTACAGTGAAAAATGACCCTTTTTTTGCAAAGTGCCTAGCTGTAGTTTTTGAACCCTAGCTCTGCCGGCACCTAGGGGAACCTAGCAAACCTATACATTTTTGAAAACTAGACACCCAGGGGATTCCAGGATGGGGTGACTTGACTGGCTCTCACCAGGTTCTGGTACCCAGAATCCCTTGCAAACCTAAAAAATTGTCAAAAAAACCACATTTTCCTCACTTTTCTGTGGTAGAAAGTTCTGGAATCTGCGTGGATCCACAAAATTCCACCCACCCCGCATTCCCCAAAGTCTTCCGAGAAAAATGGTACCTCACTTGTGTGGGTAGGCCTAGTGCCCGCGACAGGAAACAGCGCAAAACGCAACGTGGACACACCACATTTTCACAGTGAAAAATGACCCTTTTTTTGCAAAGTGCCTAGCTGTAGTTTTTGAACCCTAGCTCTGCCGGCACCTAGGGAAACCTAGCAAACCTATACATTTTTGAAAACTAGACACCCAGGGGAATCCAGGAGGGGGTGACTTGACTGGCTCTCACCAGGTTCTGGTACCCAGAATCCCTTGCAAACCTAACAAATTGTCAAAAAAACCACATTTTCCTCACTTTTCTGTGGTGGAAAGTTCTGGAATCTGCGTGGATCCACAAAATTCCACCCACCCCGCGTTCCCCAAAGTCTTCCGAGAAAAATGGTACCTCACTTGTGTGGGTAGGCCTAGTGCCCGCGACAGGAAACAGCGCAAAACGCAACGTGGACACACCACATTTTCACAGTGAAAAATGACCCTTTTTTGCAAAGTGCCTAGCTGTAGTTTTTGAACCCTAGCTCTGCCGGCACCTAGGAAACCTACCAAACCCACACATTTCTGAAAAGTAGATACCGGGGGATTCCAGTGAGGTATGGCTTGCGTGGATCCCCAACGTTTTACCCAGAATCCTCTGCAAACCTGAAATTTTGCTGAAAAAATCACTTTTTCACACATTTGTGTGTGGGAAAGTTGTGGCAACACCGGGCTGACACAAATTTCCTACCACCCAGCGTTCCCCCAGGTCTCCCGATAAAAATGGTGCCTCACTCTGGTGGGAGTCCCAAGTACCCGCGACAGGCAAGGGCCCAAAACGTATTGAGGCGACATCAAAATTGCCTATCACAAAACGACCTGGTTTTACAAGGGGGTCCCATGACTTTTGGCCCGGGGCTCGGCGGCCACCTAGGAAACCTAGCAAACCCACACATTTCTGAAAACAAGACACCCGGGGGATTCCAGGGAGGTATGGCTTGCGTGGATCCCCCAACGTTTTCTTACCCAGAATCCCCTGCAAACCTGAAATTATGCTGAAAACACTTTTTTCACACATTTGTGTGTGGGAAAGTTGTGGCATCACCGGGATGACACAAATTTCCTACCACCCAGCGTTCCCCCAAGTCTCCCGATAAAAATGGTGCCTCACTTGGGTGGGAGGCCAAAGTACCCGCGACAGGCAAGGGCCCAAAACGTATTGAGGCGACATCAAAATTGCCTATCACAAAACGACCTCGTTTTGCAAGGGGGTCCCATGACTTTTTTGCCCGGGGCTCGGCGGCCACCTAGGGAAACCTGCCAAAACCACACATTTCTGAAAACTAGACACCTGGGGGATTCCAGGGAGGTATGGCTTGCGTGGATCCCCCAACGTTTTCTTACCCAGAATCCCCTGCAAACCTGAAATTTTGCTGAAAAAATCACTTTTTTCACACATTTGTGTGTGGGAAAGTTGTGGCATCACCGGGCTGACACAAATGTCCTACCACCGAGCGTTCCCCCAGGTCTCCCGATAAAAATGGTGCCTCACTCGGGTGGGAGGCCCAAGTACCCGCGACAGGCAAGGGCCCAAAACATTTTGTGATAGGCAATTTTGATGTCGCCTCAATATGTTTTGGGCCCTTGCCTGTCGCGGGTTCTTGGGCCTCCCACCCGAGTGAGGCACCATTTTTATCGGGAGACCTGGGCAAACGCTGGGTGGTAGTAAATTTGTGTCAGCCCGGTGATGCCACAACTTTCCCTCACACAAATGTGTGAAAAAAGTAATTTTTTCAGCAAAATGTCAGGTTTGCAGGGGATTCTGGGTAAGAAAACGTTGGGGGATCCACGCAAGCCATACCTCCCTGGAATCCTCCGGGTATCTAGTTTTCAGAAATGTATGGGTTTGGTAGGTTTCCCTAGGTGGCCGTCGAGCCCCGGGCCAAAAATTCATGGGACCCCCTTGCAAAACCAGGTCGTTTTGTGATAGGCAATTTTGATGTCGCCTCAATACGTTTTGGGCCCTTGCCTGTCGCGGGTACTTGGGCCTCCCACCCGAGTGAGGCACCATTTTTATCGGGAGACGTAGGGGAACGCTGGGTGGTAGGAAATTTGTGTCAGCCCGGTGATGCCACAACTTTCCCACACACAAATGTATGAAAAAAGTGATTTTGTTCAGCAAAATTTCAGGTTTGCAAGGGATTCTGGGTAAGAAAACGTTGGGGGATCCACGCAAGCCATACCTCCCTGGAATCCCCCGGGTGTCTAGTTTTCAGAAATGTGTGGGTTTGGTAGGTTTCCCTAGGTGGCCGTCGAGCCCGGGCCAAAATTCATGGGACCCCCTGCAAAACCAGGTCGTTTTGTGATAGGCAATTTTGATGTCGCCTCAATACGTTTTGGGCCCTTGCCTGTCGCGGGTTCTTGGGCCTCCCACCCAAGTGAGGCACCATTTTTATCGGGAGACCTGGGCGAACGCTGGGTGGTAGGAAATTTGTGTCAGCCCGGTCATGCCACAACTTTCCCTCACACAAATGTGTGAAAAAAGTGATTTTTTCAGCAAAATTTCAGGTTTGCAGGGGATTCTGGGTAAGAAAACGTTGGGGGATCCACGCAAGCCATACCTCCCTGGAATCCCCCGGGTGTCTAGTTTTCAGAAATGTGTGGGTTTGGTAGGTTTCCCTAGATGGCCGTCGAGCCCCGGGCCAAAAATTCATGGGACCCCCCTTGCAAAACCAGGTCGTTTTGTGATAGGCAATTTTGATGTCGCCTCAATACGTTTTGGGCCCTTGCCTGTCGCGGGTACTTGGGCCTCCCACCCGAGTGAGGCACCATTGTTATAGGGAGACCTGGGGGAACACTGGGTGGTAGGAAATTTGTGTCAGCCCAGTGATGCCACAACTTTCCCACACAAAAATGTGTGAAAAAAGTGATTTTTTCAGCTAAATTTCAGGTTTGCAGGGGATTCTGGGTAAGAAAATGTTGGGGGATGCACGCAAGCCATACCTCCCTGGAATCCCCCGGGTGTCTAGTTTTCAGAAATGTGTGGGTTTGGTAGGTTTCCCTAGGTGGCCGCCGAGCCCCGGGCCAAAAAGTCATGGGACCACCCTAGCAAAACCAGGTCGTTTTGTGATAGGCAATTTTGATGTCGCCTCAATACGTTTTGGGCCCTTGCCTGTCACGGGTACTTGGGCCTCCCACACGAGTCAGGCCCCATTTTTATCGGGAGACCTGGGGGAACACTGGGTGGTATGAATTTGTGTCAGCCCGGTGATGCCACAACTTTCCCACACAAAAATGTGTGAAAAAAGTGATTTTTCCAGCTAAATTTCAGGTTTGCAGGGGATTCTGGGTAAGAAAACGTTGGGGGATCCACGCAAGCCATACCTCCCTGGAATCCCCCGGGTGTCTACTTTTCAGAAATGTGTTGGTTTGGTAGGTTTCCTAGGTGGCCGCCGAGCACGGGCCAAAAACCCAGGTGACCCCCCTTGCAAAACCAGGTCGTTTTGTGATAGGCAATTATGATGTCGCCTCAATACGTTTTTGGCCTTTGCCTGTAGCGGGTACTTGTGCCTCCCACACGAGTGAGGCACCATTTTTATCGGGAGACCTGGGGGAACGCTGGGTGGTAGGAAATTTGTGTCAGCCCAGTGATGCCACAACTTTCCCACACAAAAATGTGTGGAAAAAGTGATTTTTTCAGCTAAATTTGAGGTTTGCAGGGGATTCTGGGTAAGAAAACGTTGGGGGATCCACGCAAGCCATACCTCCCTGGAATCCCCCGGTGTCTAGTTTTCAGAAATGTATGGGTTTGGTAGGTTTCCCTAGATGGCCGCCGACCCCGGGGCCAAAAACCCAGGTAACCCCCCGTGCAAAACCAGGTTGGTTTGTGATAGGTAATTTTGATGTCGCCTCACTAGGTTTTGGGCCCTTGCCTGTCGCGGGTACTTGACCCACCCACACAAGTGAGGTACCATTTTTCTCGGAAGACTTTGCGGAATGCGGGGTGAGTGGAATTTTGTGGATCCACACAGATTCCAGAACTTTCCACCACAGAAATGTGAGGAAAATGTGTTTTTTTTATACACATTTTGAGGTTTGCAAGGGATTCTGGGTAACAGAACCTGGTGAGAGCCAGTCAAGTCTCCCCATCCTGGATTCCCCTGGGTGTCTAGTTTTAAAAAATGTACAGGTTTGCTAGGTTTCCCTATGTGCCGGCTGCGCTAGGGCCCAAAATCCACAGGTAGGCATATTGCTAAAAACAAATCCGTGCCTAGTCGGCTTTCTACCACCCTGGGGGGGGATATCAGGGGGTGGGGTTGCCCCGATATGCCCCCAAGGGGGGCAGAAACACTGTGGCTATTTTTTTTGGGGGTAGGGGCATTGGTATCCCCATTCTGGGCAGCCCCCACCCCCACACATAAAAAAGCCAGCGTAATCGTTGGCGTCTAGTGGGCTTTTTGTCCCCCCGGGGGGGGGCAGATTGGGGGCTACTGCCCCATCTTCCCCCCAGGGGGGGCAGAAAGGCTGTAATTGTTGCGGGTGGGGGCATTGGCATGCCCGTTTTGGGTAGCCCCCACCCTAATTAAAATTTGCCCAAAAAAATCCCTGGCGTCTAGTGGGCTTTTTGCCCCCCCGGGGGGGCAGATTGGGGGCTACTGCCCCATCTTCCCCCCAGGGGGGGCAGAAAGGCTGTAATTGTTGTGGATGGGGGCATTGGCATGCCCGTTTTGGGTAGCCCCCACCCTAATTAAAATTTGCCAAAAAAAATCCCTGGCGTCTAGTGGGCTTTTTGCCCCCCCGGGGGGCAGTTTGGGGGCTACTGCCCCCCAGGGGGGGCAGGAAGGCTGTAATTTTTGCGGGGGAGGGGGTGGGGGCATGGGCATGCCCATTTTGGGCAACCCCACCCTAATTCAAATTTGCCCCAAAAAAATCCCTGGCGACTAATGGGCTTTTTGCCCCCCCGGGGGTGCAGATTGCCCCGGGGCAGAAAGCCTTCTAGACGCCAGGGATTTTTTTGAGCAAATTTTAATTAGGGTGGGGGTTGCTAAAAACGGGCATGCCAATGCCCCCACCCTAATAAAAATTGGCCCAAAAAATCCCTGGCATCTAGTGGGCTATTTGCCCCCCGGGGGGGCAGATTGGGGGCTACTGCCCCATCTGCCCCCCAGGGGGGGCAGGAAGGCTGTAATTTTTGTGGGGGTGGGGGCATGGGCATGCCCGTTTTGGGCAGCCCCACCCCAATTCAAATTTGCCCAAAAAAAATCCCTGGCGTCTAGTGGGCTTTTTGCCCCCCCCCCCGGCGGGGCAGATTGGGGGCTATTGCCCCATCTGCCCCCCAGGGGGGGCTGAAAGTCCACTAGACACCAGGGAGTTTTTTGGGCAAATTTTAATTAGGGTGGGGGCTGCCCAAAACGAGCATGCCAATGCCCCCACCCTAATTAAAATTTGCCCAAAAAATCCCTGGCGTCTACTGGGCTTTTTGCCCCCCGGGGGGAAGATTGGGGGCTAATGCCCCTATCTGCCCCCATGGGGGGCCAGAAAGGCTGTAATTTTTGTGGGGGAGGGGTGGGGGCATTGGCATGCCCATTTTGGGCAGCCCCCACCCTAATTCATATTTGCCCCAAAATATCCCTGGCGTCTAGTGGGCTTTTTGCCCCCCCCAGGGGGGGGCAGAAAGGCTGTAATGGTGGTGGGTGGTGGGGGCATTGGCGTGCCAGTTTCGGGCAGCCCCCACCCTAAAAAAAATTGTGCAAAAAAAAATCCCTGCCGTCAAGTGGGCTTTCTGCCCCCCCGGGGGGGCAGATTGGGGGCTACTGCCCCCCAGGGGGGCAGAAAGGCTGTAATGGTGGCGGGGGTGGGGGCATTGGCGTGCCCGTTTCGGGCAGCCCCCACCGTAAAAAAAATGGTGCAAAAAAAAATCCTTGGCGTTTAGTGGGCTTTCTGCCCCCCCGGGGGGTCAGATTGGGAGCTACTGCCCCATCTGCCCCCCAGGGGGGGGCAGAAAGACTGAATTGTGCCCATTTCTTTATGGGGGGAGCGAAGGCCCTTGCCCAGGGGGCCGGTCCCCCCTCCCTGGTGTCTAGTGGGTGGATCCCTGCTTGGGGATCGCCCTCCTGGGGCGATCCCCAAGCAGGGATCCACTGGGAGGGGTACCATTGGAAAGGGAGATTCTCCCTTTCCAATGAAACCTCTCCCGTCTTTCTACGTGCCCGGGGGCTGAGATAGCCCCTGAGCACATAGAAAGTGAAACTGAAGTGAGCCTAAAGGCTCATTTCAGTTTCGGTTTCTGTGCAATGACGACAGCGCGACGTGCGTGCTGATCGTCATGGCAGAGAAACCAGGGAGGGGGCCTCGGGAGCTGGGGAAGCTCTTCCCCAGCTCCCAAGGTCACAGGGGAGAAATAGAAATCCCTCTGCTGTCTGCAGCAGAGGGATTTCGTGCCCCTGGCCTCATGACGGAATGGTTCCGTCATGAGCACAGGGGCACCGATGCTCATGACGGAACCATTCGGTCATGAGCATCGAAGGGGTTAAGCGGTTCCCATTGTAAATAGAGTGATTTAGTTTCTGCAGTCTTCGGCGGAATTCTAAGATGGTGGCCGCAATATTAGTTGGAGTAGCGTTCTAGTCTTCTTTGGGTGCAAAGAGCGTTACGATTATCACGCTCGCGCACCAGGTGCGCTTCGCACTTCAACCGTCGTTTTGGACGAAGCATCAGTGTTTTTGAACCTGCGCAGCCTTTACTGACAGAATTTTTCTGCAAGGATAATTCGCTTGCAATAAGGTTACAGCTTGACCTTGTTCTGTATCCGGGAGGTGGGGAAGACACAGACTTCGTCGGAAGCCTCCGCTGGAACATTCAGGTATTTCTCGGGGCCGAGTTAGTTTCCTCTCTTCTGGAGAAATTCTCGGTTTCCGTACTTGCTACTTACAAAGGCTATCTTTTGGATTTGGAGAGTGACGAACTCCCGCAACAAGACGTCCTGTCTTGTTTGCATACACAAATCTCTTTCTCAAACCAAGGAAGAGTGAGGAATATTGTTTGTTTTCTTTTATAAAAAAGTCTGCTGGAATTAATTGAGAACAGAGACTAACCATTATTTTTTTTTCTGCTACGCAACTACCAATGTTAAAAGGACTAATTTGCTGGAACTAAATGTGTGCAGTTTCAGTCTACTTCCTCCTGCTGTGCAACTAATTCAATTAATCAACTAACAGTGTATTCTCATATTGAATCTTAACCCCTTCCCTGCGGTGGTAATTCCCCCACGGGTGCGGGAGGGCGGGGGGTGAGCGCGGTGCCGCGGTGCTCATGACGAGACCAGCTCGTCATGAGTCACAGTGGAGCTGTGCTCATGACGAGCTGGTCTCGTCACAACCCCGCCCACTCATTAATTCTCCCGCACAGGCGGGGAATTAATACCGCGTGGGCGGCGCGCAGCCGTTATAACGAGACCAGCTCGTCATGAGCACAGCTCCACTGTGACTCATGACGAGCTGGTCTCGTCATGAGCATGGAAGCGGCTAACCAAGTAGCTATAAATATATATATATTTTTACTTACCATCTTTAATCTCTGCTGCTGTCTGAAGTCAAGCCGCATCATCTGTAATAGAGAAAAGAATAAAAGATAAGAAAAGACTGTTTAGAATTGCAATAAAAAATATTAAATAGCACGCATTTCAGGACATAAATTCTATCTACGATAAGAGAGAAGCTATTCCACTGTATAATACAGGTATTGAAATATTTAGAGCATCATAGTGGTTTAAGAAGGTAAATACCAGAGAGGGTCAGTATAAGGAGTCATTTTGTGCTTTGTGATTTCAGGTGCAGGGAAGCCCCGTCCTGGGATATTCCACAAGAAGAGGCACAGCAGTGGCAGTCTCTCTTTTTCTCCCCATTCCCCTTTCCCCCTCATTACTGTGAGCAGGTTCATATCTAGTTCGCAGTGGCGTTGGGGAGTTGGGAAAAAGTCATCTGCTATAGTGAAGTTCAGCTCTTCTGTTCCTGTGGAAAACTAAGTTCTGGTACGTGGTTCTGACAGATTGAAGTGCCTCTACCAAACCTTCCATCTGGGCAGAATGGCTGAAGGAATTGACGTCAAGGCCTTGGCATCAGTTTTAGAGGGGTTGCAGAAGCAATTAAGTGAGACTAGGGAAGAGGTTAGGAAGCCTAGTCAGGAAGCTAGTTTCCTTCGTCAAAGGTTTGACGAGTTTGCTGCAAGCTCTAATCTTAGCCTCAAAGAGCAAAAGTTCCAACCTTTCTCCCCTTCTCCTTCGGCAGCGGAGTTAACCACACAAGTGATCCATGCTATTTCCCCTACAATACCATTAGCCCCTCCAGAGAGATTTCATGGTGACCCTCACAAGGCTCAGACTTTCCTCACACAGTGTTCGTTACATTTCTTGTGTAGGCCCATCATTTTCAAAGAGGGCCAATCCAAGGTTGCCTTCATACTGTCTTATCTGAGTGGCGATGCTGCAGCCTGGTCTATGCCACTGGTCAATTCCAACGATCACATTCTATACAATTTTGAAGAGTTCAAATTGGAGTTCCTTCGTAATTTTGACCGTAGAACCATCTCGCAGACCACCGATAATGAACTTTTAGATTTAAAACAAGGAAATCGTGAGATGGTAGCATATTTAGCACAGTTTAACAAATTAATTGTGGAAACTAATTGGCCTGAGGCTAAGAGAGCAGCCATTTTTTACAGAGGGTTAAAGGATGAATTAAAGGATGGCCTAGCACAAATTCGGAAGAGACCTACTGAGTTATCCAAATTAATCGACTTGGTTCTGCAAATCGATCAACGACAATTTGAAAGAAAAAACGAACGCCGGAAGGAAGTAAGACATTTTCCGCCCCGATTTGATAGGATCAAATCCGATGCCGCTAAGACAATTGAAGTCGGGACTAGTGAGGAGCCCATGAAAATAGGCATAGTGCGTGGTCCGTTGACCAAGGAAGAGAGAGAGAAGAGAAGGAGTGGCAAGCTGTGTATGTATTGCGGAAGCCTAGGTCATTTCGTTAAGGAGTGTCCCAAGAAACCAAAGAACAATAATTGGGTAAAAGACAGGCCCCACCAGTAGAAGGAGTTGCTCTGGTGGGAGCTGCCGAGGAGACAACTCCAAATACTCAGTTACTAGTGAATACCTTGCAGTCCTCTGCCCCTCATTTAATAATTTCCAGCCTGATCGAATTTCGAGATATTGTTTTGGATGAAGTATCGGTCATGATCGATTCTGGGGCCACAGGAAAGTTTTGTGACATTAAATTTGCCAAGTCTTTAGGAATCTGTTTTGTCAAAAAAGAGAAGCCGGAACCAGTTAGAGCGGTAGATGGCACCAACCTATCTTCCGGTCCCATTACCTATGGCACTGAAGAGATCACGTTGATTGGACCCGGAAAACATCGAAGTTTTTTTAAATTTAGCCTTATCGATGCCCCTCAATTTCAATTGATTCTGGGGCTGCCATGGCTTACCGAACACAATCCGAAGATTGACTGGGCAAAGAGAACTATCGAATTGAATTCAGAGTATTGTTTGAAGCATTGTTTCGACTCCAGCACTTTTGATCCTCAGCCATCTCCATCGTCTCTGTTGGCTGAACAGGCACGCATGATTTGTGCAGTGGAAATTCAAAGTATACCAGAGGAATATCAGGACTTGACATCCATATTTGATGAGAAGGAGGCAAAGAAATTACCCCCACATCAGGAGTACGATTGTAAGATCGAACTTGAACCAGGTGCGTCCTTGCCATGTAGCCGCATCTACGCTCTGTCGGAAGAGGAGAATGAACACTTAAAAGAATATTTGGACCAATATTTAGCCAACGGGTTCATTCGACCATCACAGTCCCCGGTCTCCTCTCCATTGTTCTTTATCCCAAAGAAGGATGGAAAACTTAGGACTTGTATAGATTATCGAGCCCTGAATCAAGTCACCAAGAAAAATCGTTACCCCTTGCCTTTAATTTCTGAACTTTTGGATCAGGTCAATGAAGCCCATATCTATACTAAATTGGACCTGAGAGGGGCCTACCACTTGGTACGCATGGCTGAGGGTGACGAGTGGAAGACAGCATTTCAAACTCGTTTTGGCTTGTTCGAGTACCAGGTCATGCCATTTGGCCTGTGTAATGCTCCCGCTGCGTATCAGCATTTCGTTAACAACATCTTACGAGAATTCCTGGATCGTTTTGCTGTCGTTTACATCGACGACATTCTCATTTTTCTGCCAACATGGAAGAACATGTCAGGCATGTTCGTACGATTTTGGAAAGATTGCTGGAAAACCAACTTTATGTAAAGTTGGAGAAGTGTGTTTTTCACAATAGTCGAGTGGAGTTTTTAGGCTTCGTTTTATCTCCCGAAGGTGTGTCTATGGATGATTCCAAAGTGCGGGCAATAAAAGACTGGCCTTCTCCACATACAGTCAAGGAAATACAAAGTTTTCTTGGCTTTGCCAACTTCTACAGGCGTTTTATCCACAATTTTTCTGAGAAGGTTAGTCCCATCACTCGGTTGCTCAGGAAGAAAGAAAAATTTGTCTGGAGTATAGAAACGGAGTAGGCGTTCCAGTTACTAAAAGAAACCTTCACCACAGCACCGGTTGTGTTGCATCCAAATCCAGGAGAACCCTTCTATGTAGAGGCGGATGCTTCCAATTTGGCCATAGGTGGAATCCTGTCGCAAAGGCATAAAGAGACTGGCCAGCTTCATCCGGTTGCATATCGATCTCGTAAATTAACTGCCTGCAGAAGTCAACTATTCAATTGCTGACAACGATTTGTTAGCAGTGAAGGATGCATTCCAAGAATGGAGACATTATTTAATGGGAGCGAGACATGAAATCACTGTTTTTATGGATCATCGAAATTTGCAGTTCCTTAAGTCGGCGAGAACTCTTACCCTTAGGCAACTGAGATGGTCACTCTTTTTTGCAGACTATAACTTTGTTTTGACCTACAAGCCGGGATCAGTAAATGGGAAAGCTGACGCCTTATCCCGTTTGAATACTGAAGAAGGAAGAGAAATTTCGAAAGAAGGTCATATTATCCCTGAAGAAAAGATAGTTGGAACGATTTTGTATTCGGAGCTAGAAGACAAGATCAAAGATTGTGTTACGGAAACTGAAATGCTTGAATGGGTCCAGGGAGGGCCTGAAAGAGAAATAAAAGATGGAAAACTTTTCTATCTAGGAAAACTCTATGTACCAAATGAAGGATTACGGAATGAAGTCATTCAGCTGTTCCATGATAACCCATTGGCAGGTCACAAGGGAGCT